>CM059572.1:65223316-65823316 GCA_030386875.1 Morinoia aosen | reverse complement strand
ATTGGAAAACGTCGTGCGAGACACATACTGAATGGTCCAAGTGAGACTAATGGAAAATGTGCCATTCCTCAAGCCACACATTTCAAATGCACTCCGGATGCCAAATAAAAACTTAAGATCTCACCCTGGGTGCTCGAAAAAAGCATCCAACTCGAATTTGGTGATGAACCGAAACGAATCACATTCCAAGATGAAAACGCACATTTTATTGAGATACTAGTACGCGACCAAACATCTAAATGTGTAATATAACAACCTTGAACAATATCCATGTTTCAATGTCTGAACATCCGCACTTGAGCTCATCAAAAGGCCTCATATACCTTACGAGTATGACTTCACTAACTTTGACTATTTTCGAGAGGGACTCATGGAAGACTACGGACTTAGCGGCGCATTTAAAACGACTTGGATTCGATCAAAGAACCAACTTTCCCATGCTATTCTATTCACACTTAGGCAAAACCTCCCGAACTACATGACCATAACTTAAGAACAATCGCAAACCAAAGTGTTCCCATACGCGCCACGCCCTATCTTCTGCAAAGGTTCCTGAAGTATAATCACGCTTAGAAGCGATGTCCTAACATTGAAACAACCCGCGCTAGGTGTAATAACGCAAACCATGATTCTAGTGGTTGCAGCAGCATCTAAATAGAATGCCACATCTGCAATGATCACTAGATCACTAGGCAATGTCACTACACAATTCAAATGTCAACAGGAAATTTTCACCATTCAATATAAATACAAACTACCAAAGCCGAAGCACTGACTATTGCGACATGCGGGGCTAGCTGAGCAATATCCAATGCGGCTGTCTCCGAAACAGGTCCGCTATTGACCACTTAATCTATCTGGAACTACTATCAGAAAATTTTTCATCCATAACGAGCACTTCATAAACATCTTTTTTCGATCTTAAAAAGGCGTACTATGCAACCTGGAAATACAAAATCTTTCGAGATCTCCGCCACCTAAATCTCCTCGGAAGACACCCTATGTATTTACATCCAACAGTTTTTACAGCATCGAACCACCTATTCAACCCATTTTCTTAAAAAGCAAGGGTTCCACGTGGTTCCTTTTTATCAGTAACCCATTTTCATCTTAAAAATAAATTAAATCGCTTTCCAGATCCCAAAAGATCCACAATACCACACATCACTGCACGTGGATGACTTCCAACTTTGGTACCTACACAGCGACCTCGCAACATTGTTAAGCTAAATTCCAGGAGTGCATCGACCAAGTATCGATCTGAATTCGAGGCAACGGTTTTTCCTTTTTTATAGACAAATCGAAGGACGTGCATTTTAGATCTCTACCAAGCCTTCATTTATCACTGATTCTGCAAATCGGAAACCATAATCTCGAATTTAACAACGAAATGAAATTCCTTGGGCTTACCTTTGATCGTAAACTGACCTGGAAAACCCATGACAGGAACATCAAATCAAGCTGCCTAAAAAGTGAGAATGTTTAAATCAGTTTCCTCAAACAACTAAAGCGGAGGCCAAAAAAATTTGTTCCCCTTGTACCAACTATTCATCTTGTCAAAACTGGACTACGGCTCCATCGTTTACAACTTCGCTTCGATAACGACACTCAGGCTGCTTGACCCCATCGTGAACCATTGTTCAAGACTTGTAACTGGAGCATTAAAATCAACACAGATCCCTAGCCTACAAGTCATTTCCTGTAAAATACCCCTCAGTTTGCGAAAACAGTGCCTTTCACTGAAATATCTCAACAAAGCAGAGGCCACTTTCCAACCCGGCCCGCGATTGTGTCGTACTGCCTATCGACAGGAGACTGTTCTTTACCAAACTATCCGCCCTCTCCTTCACCGTTCACACTATTCGAACTATTTGAATCTCTTCACCTCCACAATCGGCACATAAAGCCTGCCGTTTCATATCGCTCACTGAAGACAAGGCCCACTGAAGTAAACAGAATTGACTTCCTACAAGACATTCTATAGAGACGGCCACACACATCACCCGCGGATACCCGATGAGCAGCACAGTCCGAAAACTTCCAGCTGGTTATCATCTATGCCTACGCACTCGCCTCACTGTACGTCACAATCGTGGGCTGTCCAGTGTTAAACAACGGAAGACGCCAATACATCAGCCTATTTACCGATGACCGCTACCCCCCTCCCGCTTTTAAGGACGTGCTGGGTTATTACGCACCTATCGTCAAATTTTTTAAACACTTGAAAATCAGCGCATGTGAACTCTTATGGATTATCTAAGCTCCCTGTAAAATATCTTTACCACGAA
Organism: Morinoia aosen; assembly: GCA_030386875.1. NCBI lineage: Eukaryota > Metazoa > Arthropoda > Malacostraca > Amphipoda > Talitridae > Morinoia > Morinoia aosen. The sequence goes on along the minus strand of CM059572.1, from coordinate 65,821,028 downwards.
CCATCTATTGTATTCAAATGCTCTGTCGTACTTTTTACCTGGAGAGCCCTTTGATCAAATTGGAATTTTACTTGCCTTGTGACCGGCGTGCGTATTGGAGGATTGGCATCATACCGACCGAGAGTACTAACAGAAAATGGCCGAGCACTCTGTGCTGTCACACACAGCTCAGAGTTCCAGCACGGGTAATACGCTCAAGTGAGGGTAGGTAGCTGGAACCCTAGCTTTGGGGACCCAGCTACCACCAGTAAACCTTGTCGTTGCTCCAAAGACAACGCATGATTAGCTAGGGGAGTCCATAGTTATAAATTGCTGGAAACCTTGGTGGAAGGGTAATCCTAAATTTATTTTTATTGAAAACGCGTCAAAAGGGGAATGGCGTCTCAAGGCCGCGTCGAGAGTTTATGCGCTCAGTTTCAGTAGTTACGCTGAGATATGCGCTCAGCAGTACTAGCGAAGTCTGAAATGAGTTCGCTCTGAGTTGGAACTGGTTTTGAATTTGACCTGCATTAGAGACGGGGAGTAAGCAAGGACTAAGGTAATAATAGATTGGGCCGAATGAAAACTCGAGTCATTTTATCATTCAAGAATTTTTCTAACGGACAGTATCTACTCGGCAAACCTACGGCAATTTACATAATCAAAAAAATCAAAATAAGCTTAGTTCAGGAATTTTTTCTTACAAGGATGTCTTATTTCAAGATGTTTCTTATTTCGGTCAAGCCTTATACATATCTTGTACATTGAAATTTCAAATGCCTTGTAACTGATATCAGAATGTAATGACGGTTACCTCCGGTCAATCTGGTGCCCATTTCCGACTCCTGGACAGAGTGGGGAATTATGACTGAGTTCTTCCTTTTCAAAGCAGGGAGAATCACGAGGCGCCACTTCCGATATTCGAATTGCCAACCCTTCCGTGAAGGGCGCGCGCTCAAAACCACTCGGCCACGGTGGCCACACGGTGACCACAAGGATGCTGGAGTACTGATTTGCTCTGCAGTAATATCTCGTAGCAACAGATCATTTATCACTGGCATCTCGCCGTATTCATCGTTCATTGCAACGTGTAACGCGGAGTGGTTGCGGCTTGAAACGGTACTTTCCCCCGAAACTATGCTTCTCGGGACAATGGCTCTTGCAGAAACCACAAAGCCTAATCACAATGGACGTCGTAATTTTGTTTCACGGTGAATTTGACCAAGGAAAGGGACGTATGTATGGCAGTTATCAATAATCTACAGTTTAATGTTCGTTGTCATTGATGAACTTTTTTCTTGACTCGACCGGTCACTGTTACTTGTCAGGTTCATTTAACGCTAACATTTTTTGCTTATTTAAATATCTGAGTGATTAAATTTATGGAATACATTAAATAAAAGCTTTTTTTACTGAACGCGTCCAATGTCCATGTTCTCGACCGAGATTCTCCCGGGCTTTTAATACGTGCCTAATTTGCCCTTTGATAACGAACGCTCTCCTACCGTCGTCAAGCACCCGCTTCGCTTGCAAAGTTCTGCGTGGCGACCATTATATTGATAATGAAGGTTATAAGTAAGTACAAATCAGCTGTGGGTAAATCACCCAACTTTATAATGATGGGAAAAGTATTATACCCGTCTTATTTTTCCACTCATCAAGTATAACATCTCACTTTCATCAAGGGGTCATGCTTCCTTGGCCCTTGAAACAAACAGAACGCAGCTGATGGTTTTTCTAAATTGCTAATCAATATTCTCTGTTATTTTGAAAATTTTGTTATCAGTTTGACTCCGTTAATGAAATTATCATAAGCGCAACTCTCTTCCTGCAGCTGGTATGAGAGGTGCGATCCTCACGCCATTGAGTTAAAGCTAGCGTCTGAATTTGCGATCGTTGAGTAGTGTTTAACTGCGTTTGCTCTTATTCGGCATTGTTAATTTTTGTCAATGAATGAAAAACTTGTCCTAATTATTTATGTTTAGTGGTATAACATTAGCAGTCTTCTCTTGTTCTTTCTGCTAGCTTCGAATTTTATGTATATATCTGACATGTTGCCGTATTTCGATAATTGTAGAATTGATTTTTGTGTTTCATTTTATTTATGTAGGTAAATACGACTAGAACACTCAATATTTTCCACTCATCAGTATAAGCCAATGACGCACTAACAACTGAAACGCTCTAGTTTGCTTGTTTTCTAAAAGGTCGTAAAATTTTCAGCCAAAAAAAAACTTTAAACTAAAGTAATTTCATAACCAATGAGTCAAGACCCTAACCTATTCGTGTAGGAAATGTTTTACCAGTCATTTAATAAGCGTTGGTCAAGTGATGAAGTTACTTCATATGTTTACCGAGTTAATTACTCCTTAAATTGTTTTAAATTCACTAAAAGCTCATCGCGCACCTTTTGAAGTGTGGTATCGCACCAAAATTGTCTACATAATTTACGAAGAAGAAAGACAAATTTGGCAATGTTGTGCTAGGTTCACGTTTATATTTTTCAACCGAAACGATGTCGGAGAAACTCTGGTACGGTTTCTCTATCACAGAAAGTTGCTGAGTTACTTACAAAGATGTATTGACTTGTGGTATCTGTATCACATATGACTTTCTAGTTGGTGTTTCCCGAATTTTAATAATTGAATTCCTCTTTACTAACTTGGGTGCATCAGTATTCTACTTTTTGTTTGGAATTTCAAATTGATCAGTTGGTGACGCTTTCGTCCTACCATAACTCTGAGGAACAAAGCTTTTTTTTCTTGTGTCTTATTGCTGTCAATTCCGAGTCTGGTGCATTTTAAGAGATTCATAAGGCGTGAGAACCTAGTATCAACGGGTTCTGTTGTATGTATGTGTGATTTTTTGTATCTCTTATTGCCCGTCACTGATACATAAAACAGCATGCGTGTCATGGTCCGAAAAGTTTCTCGTTACCAAAACTCGTGCATTGGCAGCGCTGCAAGCCCTTGTCCGGATAACTAAACACGAATCACCTGGTCAAGTTTGAAATGTCTTCATTTGTGTTCGATGTGCTTTCGGAGTGAGGATTTGTGTCTGTCTTCTGTTGCCTTGTTTCTGTTGTTCCTTTGGCAGCTAACTCAGAATGGCTGCTTTAACAAATGTTTAATTTTTTGCAATATTAGGGATGTTCATTCAATTTTATGATTAGAGCCCGTCATTATGTTATGAAGATGCATTGAAAAGTACACTGGCTCTTCGGCATCCTCTATATATTCGGTATTTTTCGGCGATGCCTGTAGCTTATACATGATAGCTGGCGTCTCTTTTCTACCAAAGTAAATTACAGATCCAATTTATTACCTTGGTGGATTACAACTTACCATGTTTTTCTTCTCATAGTAGAAATCGTGACTGTACTTCGTGCAGCTAATTTTTTGGTTGTTCCGCGTTGTTCCTAGTAAATATTAACTCTGCCAGGTCTAAGGCCCTGAACCTAACTGTCCTCTATACCTGAACTCCTGAACATTAAAGAAAACGAAACAACATGATATAGAAAAATGTTAGTTAACATGCAGACCAAGTGGTAAGAATAAGATAGAACTTGGAGGAGATATTGCAGGAAATTGGTCTACCTTTCATCTAGCACCGATATTCAATTTTTGTGTGCCAATCCCTCCAGTAGAATGAGCTGTGTTTCACATAGAGGTACTTTTTACAAAGTGAACACCAGATGTCGCTCTTCACCTTCTTGTAGGGATTGTCTTTGTAAGAAACTCCAGGATTTTGCTTGTTATACCTGGAGTGCTTTCCCATGCATACAACACAGATATGATTAGGCGATGTCCAAAGTGAATCTCTGGAAAATGATTGCTTGAGGGCAGGGTTCTTTACGTGGGTGGCGTTGGGCTGATATCCTTGGCTATTTTTCGTTTGTGACGTATTTTTTCCATGTATTAGGCTAAGTACCGAAAATTGGTTACAGCGGTGCAGTGGTAAATTCGAAATTTATCGGAAAATCTTCACAGCGGTCTGGTAGCGTAAATAGTTGACTATTTTCAACCATGTGGTCATAAGAGTTATCTAAATGGAAACAGTACTGCAGAAGCTATAGGCTAATGGCGTTACTTCTGTGTGTGCGGTTGTAATTTGTATTGCCTTTGTTCCAACTTCGAAGATCTTGATGGACAGCGCGGGCGCTGAGACCACTCTAACTTTATTATTATCATATGTAATATCTGCTCACAAACTGAATCTCCGCTCATGGATTTGGGGATCCGCGAAGCTTAGACTGCGCACCTACTTCGTGAAAACGAATCAAAGGGAAAGAGCTTCGCTGATTTTTGTAATGTTTCTCAGAAAGTACAAAGTTCGAATTCTTCACCATGCTATGAATGTCTTCACTCAGTAAAAATTAGCTAAAAAGTTGGTCAATAGACTGTTTTTCTATGATAGACGTGTTTTGTAGTTGGAACGAATGTCTTGTTTCATTTATATCACTAACAACTAGGACAGTTCATCTCTCACGTGTAAGAGCAGTTATCTTTAGTATTAAGCGTGGGGGGAGAACTATAGTGTAGCAATTACTTGCGAAGCAATTTCTTATTGTTTCAATGATCAAATGGGCTAACTTAAGGAACCAAGATTTATGACCTCGAATATATTTTATGGCAGGCTCCTAAGAGGATGTGATGCTAGTTCTAGGCGCGAACTCAAAGAACGTTCACGTTGGCGTAAGTGCAAAGTGGATTGCGATAAAAAACAAACACGTTAATCGTTTGCTGCTCCGCAGTCACGTGTGGAGCTGTTATTGCACTTGCGACATCTAGTGCAGTATTAAAGCTGGTGTGCCTAAACATGCCTTGGCACCTTGATAGGTTTTGCTGCCAGGGCTTGATAAATATGATCATGGTATTTGCTAAAGTCTTTATGCTAAACATGGTTCAGTATCTTGCCATACCTTGGGTTTTTCTGACAGATCTGGCCGAGTGGTATCTTAGATCTTCTGTGGCGTGATGATCTGCGTCCAGGCACAATGAGCTAACTTAAAATGCCCATGCCCAATTTATCGCACAAAAATACCTGAATGCAGTGGTTGACCGGAAAAATTTCTCGTGTACACAATTTCTCGAACAATATTCTCGTGAAGTGATTAGATTGACCCGTTGCTTGCCAGCTCCTTCTGATTGCACTACCATCCCCATACTAAATTTGCGCTCATCAATCATTTTCTGGCTCAGTTGTGACCGCAAATGAGAACAGTACTGCATTAATCGAGTATCGAGGTTAAAGATAAAAATTTTGAACTGTGTTCACAACTGTTTTGAGCGCCTTCTAGTTTTGTTTCTTCTTAAATTTTCTCTACTCTCAAGCAACATGGATGCAGCTGTTGTTACTGATGGTGTTGATGTATATTTTAACGAGTTACAACTCCTGAGGAGGATACAATTATTGTATCCTTGAATTATGAGAATAAGCGCTCCGAGTAAGGAGAGATGTGAGGACCCTATCTGAAGGCTAAAGTAGGCCATTCTTTTATTTAAGTAGAGTACTTTTATTTATTACAAATCAACTTTTTTTCCGGCTCACTGCTGTCCTGTTTTTCAACACCCACTATTTTTTCCTTGCTTCATTAAGTTCCTAGCTTGCTGTTTCCATGCACAAAAATCTTGTTCTTGTAAGAGAACATGCCTTGTGCATATATTCCCTGTTTCCTCAACTCCTTACTAAATGGTGCCTCCCTCGTTCTTCTCTTTGAAAGGTTTTTGTTGTTCTTAGAGAGGCTTAAACTAACTTATTGTTCAATTTGATTTTGTATAATCTGCTCTGGGATGTGTAAGATTTCTAAGCTGTCCTCAGAAAATCATGCTCAGAATGTCCGTCTTCTCTCAGTATACCTTCAACTTGCGCTCCTCACTGACAACCCTGGTTGGTCCCAACAGAGTGAGTAACGCTTGTTGTAGGAGTCAGGTCTGGGTTGTAATGTGTAGTTTGACAGGCCTTACCTTTCATCTTTTATTTCTTTCTAACTTGTAAAGGATGACGGCGTAGCATCTTCGGTTTCATTTTTTATGCTTACTTCAACTTTCCGTCTCATGGAGACACGCCTTCTTATGCTGGTGTAGCGAGCCCCATCGAGCCGCTAAAAATTTTACTTCCTTGTGTCTGTATAACTTGAGCATCGCTTGAGTTTCTTTGAACTAAACTTCTTAAGCGAGCGAAAGTGAAAATTAAACCTTGAATGAAAAAGTAAACAAATTGCTAAATGAATAAACGAAAAAATAGTGCGAAAGATGATAACCCGTTTTCGCGGGTGCGCAGAAGCTCAATTTCTAGGCAGCTACTTAACTGCACTTCCTTTTATGATTGGTTTTTAAGTATGTCATTGATTGGGTCAGTGAACGGGGATTTATTGCAACAACGCATTATGTTAAGCTATGCAAAAAATAATCATTTCCTATCCGCAAATTCGAAGACGCGTATTATTGCAAGCTAGCCCTGCTTGTGTCCGCCTGGATGGCAGATTGCAACGACCCAAAAGTTTTCTCTGGAGCGAGCTTAGGAGAGAGTTGTCCGCCGGCGTATGATTGAAAACTAACTATTTTTGAGCCCTTAACGGGAGACAACTATTGTACCTATGGGAATTAGTGCTCCCAGGAGAAAAATGTGAGGTCCCGATCTGAGAGTTAGGTAGGCCTTCATTTTATTGAAGTATTTTATTTTTTGTTATGTTAAGGACCCTCTTTGTCTCTGTTCACTGCTGTCCTGTTTTTTCAGCACTTACTACTTTCTTCTTCAACTTTTATCTTGTTTCATGAACTTCTTTCTCAACTTACTGTTTCTATGCCCCTTCTGCATAGATTCCGCATTCCCTCATCTCCATACTAAATGGTTCCTTCTTCCTTCCTCTCTTCGATTCGCTCTTTTTAGTAGCGGTTAGGGAGACTTAAAACCAACTTATAATCTAATCTATGTTAAGGACCATCTTTTTCTCTGTTCACTGCTGTCCTGTTTTCAGCACCTACTACTTTCTTCATCAACTTTTATCTTGTTTCATGAATTTCTTCCTCAACTTGCTGTTTTTATACACCTTGTGTATAGATTCCGCGTTCTCTTATCTCTATACTAAATGCTTCCTTCCTCTCTTTGGAGAGCCTTTGTTGCGGTTGGAGGCTTAAACTATCGTTTAATCGAACTATTTTTGAGGCATATAGAACACCAAGACATCCTTCACAAGCTTTATTGAGGCATCTGCCTTCTTCGTTCAGGGTTGTGTAATGAAAGACTGCACTATCATTTATAAGAAAACTCTGCTTTCATAATAAACCAAATGTGGGCTTCATGGCTCCGCGTTTTTCTCGTAGGTGAAGAGCATGTCTCTGAAGTTAATTTTAAAATCATACTTGTTAGTATTGTTCATAAATCGTGTCAGGTATTACGACATCCCTTCACATTAACTGCGCCAGATAAGCTGTTCTTCCTTGTCATGAGAGAGGTGTCGCTAATTTGCTATACGTTATACTTATACTTTACTTGTTATACGTACATTTTTTCATGTTCACATAGTTGTATTTTCTATTTTGTGTTATTCTTGACAAACCGTGAGGCTTTTCGGTTGTCACATGACACGTGTCTAAAAAAGTTCAGCTTCAGTGAATCGATGACTTCGATCGAGCCTGCGCGTGGCTGAACGATACGTAACGAAGATAGATTGCGGCATGAGTTATTCTATTTCTTTCTTTAACTTGGAGCTTTGAAGGTGTCATGTGATCGATCTCCGTGCTGTCATGAAAAGTTCATTTCTTTATTTTTCTTCTTCTATATTTTGGTGTGCATGTAATGTTTAGGATGGCGACATTACAGCAATTTGTGATGGCTGGCCTTGACGCACCTCGACGTCTCTTGAAAATAAAGCTAAAGCGTTAAGCAGAAAAACCGCGTCAGAGATTAACTACATAAAGAAATCCCATGTCTCTTTCCAGAGTTGCTGGTGCGTGCCACCCTTTCTTTCAAAATACATCAGACAATGTATTCATGAACAACAGTATTGAAATATCATAAGATATATCCCGTATGGTTGCGGTTTGATGTCATAAACTAGATTGGTAGCTGGGAGACTAATACCTAATATTTTTTTAATTTGTAACCTGTTGTGCGTGATCTCTTTTTAGGTCTAATCCCTGTTGGAAGTCGTGTTGTTTTAATTCTAGAGTTCTTCAATTCATCATTATCCGTTTGTTCTAAGTGTTTCCTAGAGGAATTTTCGTTTTAAGATATACGTGTGTACAGTTTGCCATTTTGAATTGTGCGAAGTTCTTCTCTTATTTCATGGAAAAAGATCCCTGAAGAAGATACAACTTTTGTATCAAATGTAATTATCACTCCCGGAGGTAAATGAGAGGCCGTAAGCTAAAGGTTCGGTAAGCCTTCCGTTTGTTGAAATAGCATGGTTTTTGTTTTGTTACGGACCATCTTGCTCGGTTCACTGCTGCCTTTTTCAGCTTGGGTGGGGGACACATTGTGCATAGATTCCCCTTTTCCGTAATTCTATATTACATGGTGCCTTCCTCTCTCAGGAACACCTTTTTTGTGGTTTGAGAGGCTTAAAATAATTTGTAATCTAATCGTTACGAATGAAGAAGTACATCTCCAGATATTTTTACTACTGACAAATTTATCTTTCAAACATCACCAGAACTGATGTATCTTGCGGTAATTTTCCTCTAAGTTTTTGTCTTACCTCCATTATTCAGGTTTGAATAAGGTTCAGTTTCATACTATTTCACTACTAGCTATTTGTGAGAAATAATGTCCCCAGAAAATACTTCTACATATTATGGCAATTTAATTATCCTATCCTTAACATTCTCCCATCGCAGCATTCACGCGGTCATCTATCTAAACGTACTTATTGTTACACATTTTGAGTGAACCTGATAGCGAGAATTGCGCACGATAAGTAAGCCTGTTAATTCGCATTGCGTACGATAAGTAAACCTGATTATTCAGTTGCGTACGATAAGTAAACCTGATTATTCAGTTGCGCACGATAAGTAAACCTGATTATTCAGTTGCGTACGATAAGTAAACCTGATAATTCAAACTGCGTGGGATAAGTAAATCTGGTAAATGGATTTGCGTGCAATAAACAAACCTGAGAACGAAGATTGCGTACTAGAACCCCAATACTCAAATATGATTTTGATACATTGTTTTCCAACTAGAGCGCCAAATAGTCCAAGTTATGGATGTAGCAATCAACCTTTCAACTTGGTTGCCGAGTACTGTGCAAACACTGACTGTAACACATGTGCTTCTTTTTGTGCTTGTTCATTACTGAAAGGCTTCATGTTCATTCATTGTTCCATACTTTTCTGCTGATCGATTACTCGTATGGAGACGCGCGTGTCCTGTACTCAAAGCTCCAAAGTATACCTAGAGAAGTGCAGCGCGTATAGATCGGTAAAAGATTCTTCCAGCTTGAATATTTCATCTAATGATTGCTCTTTTGCTTCGATGAGAAATGTTTAGCGTAAGCAACCTCTCATCTTTTGCAGTTCCGAGATCAATGTTTTTTCCCCTCAGAGGGATACATCTATTGTATCAAAATGAATTGGCGCTCCCAGGGGCAAAATGTGAGGTCCCAAACTGAGGGTAAGGTAGACAGACCTTCCTTTTGCAGAATTAGAATAGTTTTTTGTTGTTTCGGACTCTCTTTTTCGGTTCAATGGTGCTATTTTTTCGACTTTCTTGCTTTCAATTTTTTATTTTTTTATTTTTTATCTCGTTCCTTTTAATCATGTTTCTATACGTATGGTGTAGGGACACACGACCTATCCTCAGAACCCTCGTTCCCTTATTTTCAAACTAGATAATGCCTTCCTCCCTTCTTTTGGGAACACCTTTATTGCCGTTCGGGGTACTTGAACAAACTTATGATCAAATTTTAATCTAATCTACTGATGCTTTCCTCTGTTTCAAGACATCCTCGATTTTTCACGTTTCATTTCGAGTTATTCGCACTGTTAGGCTCGCATAGAGGTGGGAAATTTTATCGTTAGCGGTTCACCGTCGAGCATCATAGAAAGAAGTATAAATTTAAATGTTTATTGACCGTAGTTTAATATCCTTACTGACTGTGAAGATTTTCTGCATTTGATGCAAAAATAGGCTCTTGATCTTGTGGTTTCCCGAACATGTCTTCCTCGCCTATCACTTTTATAACCGCATTCCATCATAGTACCAACCACTGCAAAGTTTTTGCCTCTGCATTGTATTTGCAAACCAGTGCATGAAATTTTTGTGTAAAGTTTGTACTAAATTATTTTTCTAGCAAAATAGAGATTCGGAACATCGTGTATTGTTTTCTATCCTCAGAAATGGAGTGCTATTTGACTCCTCTACTTGGACTCCTGGTTCCTTGCATCCATACTAACTTGCTCGTGGGCGTCCTTGACAGAAAATTGAGCTGTAAGAGATTAGGCTTCAACGCATCGTATAGTTGAAATTCTATGGATTCTCGAGGAAATGGTTGTAGTGTCTGTCCTCATCAGCGAACCTTGGGTATTCAGAGTTCCTCGTAGATTCCCCCGAGCCTACTTCATGCTTTGATTCACTATTTAGTTGAGGTATTACACTCTTCACTCGTTTCCATCTTGTGGAAGCAACCTGTTTTCCGACTTTTTTCCGCGAGTGCATCTACTTCGTTCTTTGCCATTTTATCCCATAAATGTTTATGGGTCTTTTTTGCCTGGCTTCTCCGAGCTGTTTACCGGTCTTAACAGCTGATACTCAACCCTGTCTCGAGCTGAATGATAGGTAGGACTTTTGTCCGTTGAAATTGATCTAGTTTTTCTTTTTTTAACGGACCATCTTTTTTCAGTTCAGTGCTGTCCTTTTCCCGATCGTATCCCGATGCTTCTTCAAATTTAATCTTGTGTCATACACTTCTTTTCATCTTGCTGTTTCTACTTTCAAGGTATGGGGACAGTCTTGGTGCATTGATTCCTCTTTTCCTTAATTCTATATTAAATGGTGCTTTTCTCTCTAGAGAACACATCTGTGGTGGTTAGAGAGGCTTAACGCGTTGACTGCGATGGGTTAAGCTAAAGTTCAATCTTCAACTCAAATTTAAAGTCAAGAGTGGTTAGCAAATTTATAACTGTCAAACATTAACTGGGTCCATTAAGTACCATTTATTTAAAAAAGATAGTTAGAGTTTTTCAAACATGGGTCGTTCATGGGTCGTTCAATTCATGGGTCGTTCCGCAGCAGGAAAAACCTAAGCACGGCCCATCGGTGGGTCGTATCGCAAGCAACGCGTTAAATTCTCTTATAACCTAATCTAAAGCTGAAGCATTTTTCTGGTGCGTATTGAGTAAAAGTTTTACAAAGGCCTAGTGATTTTTACCTTAAATGAATGAATATTGCAGCTGTACTGAAGGAATTGCACTACTTAACTTTATGTCATCCGGCTCTACTGAGTAAAAGTTTTGTACGAAGGGACCCACCGGTGGTCACTCGGAGGATTTTCATAATGCGGCTGACCGACCTGCAGTCAGGTACTCAATTTTATAAATACTTGATTACAGTTAAATAAAGGCACGAATTACTTACTGCACGGTGTCTTCAAAAAAATGTACTCACACTTAGAACAAACAACAACAAACAAACATCGGCATCATTGGGATGCTTTATTTCCAATCAAGCCTGATACAAATGATCTTAAGCATTGGTTTTTCATATGTCTTATAACTAACACTATATATAGGACACCATGACGGTTCCCCCGTAAAGCCGGTACCCATTTCCGACACCTGGGTCGAGTGGGGTATTGTGCTTGAGCTTTCCCTTATACCCAAAGGGGAAAATCGCAGCGCCAGCGCCGGGATACGAACCCGCGACTCCAACATACAAGTCCGATCCCTTAACCGCTGTGCCACCGCGAGCATGGGTTGCCACGAGAATGACGAGGAAGGCATTATTTATGAACATAGAGTGAAATGGAAGAGCTTCGAATATAGAAGACAAATTTAATTGAAGAATTACGTTCGCAAATGTTCGAATTGATGACTATATTTGTCCAGACAACGTTGACAACGCGTACTAAGAGATTAGCAAACGTCACGAGACAGGTTATTAGGAATATCGCGACATTGTCTTTCAGTTTCATATTTAAATGCATTAATTGTTCATGGTTTGGTGCGATAAACTTTGTCTTTGAGATATTCCCACAAAAAGAAGTCTATGGGTGTGAGGTATGGGGAACGTGCAGGGCATTCAATGGTAAACCTTCGTCAAATCCATGTGTCTGGAAAAGCTGCATCGAGGTGAGCTTGTACATCACGATTGTAGTGGGGAGGTGTTCCATCATGCTGAAAGTAAATCTGGTCATAATCACCAAATATATATGAGAATTGTGGATTGACAAACTCCTGAAGCAAGTTGAGATAGCTCTCACATGTGACGGTTCAGTTTAAAAAATGGTCCTATGATGACCAATGCAGATATCCCACACCACACTGTTACCCCTGATAAGTTTACATGGTGTTCAACTGTTACGTGAGGATTTACAGTGCCCCAGTACGTACAATTATGGTGGTTAATGTAGCCAATTAATTTAAAGGATGCCTCATCGCTCCACACAATCTGGTGTAGAAGCCCTGCACATTTTGGTAGGTAGCATTCACAGAATCGAACTCCCCGGTCAGGATCGTCTTCGTAGAGCGCATGGGTCAGTGTTAGGTTGGTTAGACTGTAGCATTTCCGGTGCAGACGCTTCATGATGCGATAGACGCTATCTTTTGAGATGTAGGCTTCCCGAGTAGTTTGTCGAAGAGATTTCCGTGGTGAACGAAGGAATGTTTCCAGCACCTGCTCTTCTTTTCCAGGCCTCGTGGATGTCCGGAACGATTCGTTTCGACATTCGTCCGGAACGATTGGTTCAGAAGGATTCTGTCGTCGTCCAGAACGAGTCGTTTCGACATTCTGGACGGTTCCATCTGCTTCAAATTTGTCTCTGCTGCGAGGAATGGTCCGGCGCTTTGGTGCCGGCTTTGCGAATTCAGTTCTGAATCGTCCTTGCACTTTAATGGCGTTTTCGATCTTCCAATAGCATTTCAGGACAAACTTCCTCTCTTACAAGCTAAGTTGATTTTCTGCCATGCTGTGGTGAATTAAGTGCACCTGCAATTCAAAAACGGTAGCATGTTAGCGACATTTAAAGTATGAGTACATTTTTTTGAGCCGCCCTGTACAATTGACTTCAAATTTGAATTGAATTTTGAATTTAATTTAACCCATCGCTGGATTAAGGACCCACGAGATATATGTTCGGTACTGCGTGATAAGGAGTTCAGGGAAAGGGTAGTATGTGCTAATACCAGGGATGTACGTGTTCTATAATTTAATTTTAAAGTAAAGCTTTTCATTTTGGGATCGCAGTAACTACGAAAGTAGGCTTAATAGCAAGGTATAAAGTTGAACAGCGATCATTTCTACGTATTTAGCAAAGACTCCACAAAATTAAACAGGCGCTTACGCTGTATACGACTACAATGCTCTATTACCTGCTATTGCTTTTGTATGTATGGGAATCAGTGCTCGTAGGGGCAAATATGTGGTCCCGAGCCGACAGGTAGGCTTTCTTTTTATTGAAATAAAATAGGTTTTTAGTTTTATTAAAGACCACCTTTTTTCGATTCACTGCTGTCCTGTTTTTCAGCGCCTATTACTTTCTTCTTCAACTTTCAAATTGTTTCATTAACTTCATTCCTAACTTACTGTGCCTATTCGCCGGAGATCTTGTGTGGGAACACCCTGTGCTTCTGCGTTCCCTTAACTCACTACTGATTAGTACCTGCATCTTTTCTCTCTTTGGAACGCCTTTCTTGTGGTTAGGGAGGCTTGAACTAACTTGTAAACTAAGTTTAGGTCCTTTACCCAAGTGATCACACAAACAGCGTGGATCACCAAATCTTCCAGCGAGAGAGAGGGACATTTATCCTAACACTCCTGTTGAATGAACTACGAGCGAGAGGTTTTTGTTTGCTCTGACCAGGAATCAAATATTGAAGGTAAGTAAATAATTCTGCAAAAAAAAATAAGTTCTATATTTCCAATTAGTCGACTATTAGGGAATCTCACGCTCATGTTAAAATGTATGATTATAACTTTTTATCATACGCGTGAAAATCAGTTCGTTGCATCTCGCTTTGAAAATCTTTATGAATGCAGTTAACGATCACCACCTCTGGCTGAAAATTTGCCTCGTGGAGCGCGAGCAGATCAGGAGAGTCTCGATGAATGCTTTGAAGTTGCTCTTCTATATGACTTGATCTGCTGCACCATCGCTTCTGATAAAGTTACCATGAAGTGCTGACCTCAGGTAGCGAAGATCTGGCAGGCTAGGCTGTCAATGTTCATGGTTAATCATGGGTTTCTGCCTCCATGCCAACGAACACGATTTTAATTTTATAATTCAAACGTGAACTTGCAAAATCAAGATTACTGAAGACGATCAATTAACTCTTGATCGTAAATTCACCAGTCTTTCAACTCTGGTTCTTGACATCCAATTATAATCGGCCACATTGAGGGAAACTATATCACAAACATGTGCCTCTCTGGAAACCAGCCTACCAATTGGTCCTTGATGATAGAGCGTTGTGAGCCAATCAGCGCAGCTCTGAAGCTGTTCATCAGGAACTCTCGATGGGTCATAAAGTGCCACATCCATCAAAGATGTCATTTTTCTTTGGCTCATCAATGTTGTTGAGGCAGCGCCGGATCTAATCGCTCGTTTCTACTGAAGTGATAATTATTGCTTCTTAAAGAGCTGTCAAAAATCAGGCTTTCTTCAAACCATGAGGTGTATCTCGGTTCATTTTTATTTCAAATTCCAGTAATTGATGTGTCGTGCAAACGCTGTCTATTGGAATTCAAATTTTAGGATTAGATTTTTCTACAGAGCGTATGGGAAGGCTTTTCATAAGTTATTTTAATCAAGATTGAACTCTCCATGTATACGAAATTCCTCAAGCGGTTTGACGTACTTCCATATTACCGACAACAGCCTTTGAAGATTCATCAGTCAAATGGAATCTCAATTTTAAATTTTATTTCCCATTTAAAGGGTTCTAGCTAAATTTTGATAGATATATGAGTAAGAATTGATGTGTAAAACACTGTCGAATTTTAACTTCCTCTCCGGTCCATGCGGAGTGAACGTGTAGACATAATGTCGGAAGTAACTTTACCAGATAATTAAATAATTAACTTAGAATGACCAAATGTTGGAAGTAACTTTACCCGATAATTCAAGGATTAACTTAGAATGACCAAATTTCGGAAGTAACTTTACCAGATAATTAAAGGGTTAACTTAGAATGACCAAATGTCGGAAGTAACTTTACCAGATAATTAAAGAATTAACTTAGAATGACCGAATTTCGGAAGTAACTTTACCAGATAATTAAAGAATTAACTTAGAATGACCAAATGTCGGAAGTAACTTTACCAGATAATTAAAGGATTAACTTTGAATGACCGAATTTCGGGAAGAACTTTACCAGATAATAAAAGGATTAACTTAGAATGACCAAATTTCGGGAAGAACTATACCAGATAGTTAAAGGATTAAACTTAGAATGACCAAATTTCGGGAAGAACTTTACCAGATAATTAAAGGATTAACTTAGAATGATCAAATTTCGGAAGTAACTTTACCAGATAATTAAAGGATTAATTTTTGACCAGATTTTTGAGTGTATGCACAAAAGATTACATTACACTGAACTCTCAGGATCGTCGTCAGTAAAAATAGTTTAATTAACGTATACGCATTAAAAAATGACTAGGCGTGTCAAAAATGAAAATATCTTCAGCATTGGAAGTAGTATCTACATTAAGTATGAATGGCAAACAGCAACTACACATTCACCATAAACAGTTAACGATGCAATTAACTTAAAAAATGCAATTGCAATATTGATGCATATTTTGAAATCCACAATTTAAAAACAGACAAAATAATGACTTCCTGGATGACGTATATTTTCTTCGTATTAGCGAAAGAATCGAAAATCCTCTGTAAAAATTATGACTCCTTTTAAAAATAAATGACTATTGAACATTCTTTTGAACGTATCATTCTCATTTAAACCTTCAATTATGTTGGTAATACATTTAAAAAAATGTACTTTGAAACACTTCAGACATTTTTTTAATCTCGGAGAAGATTGACGGTAGCTTATGCCAATTATTTCTAGAAAAAATGAATACTGCTGCGCAAAAGCTGTCAGTAAAATTCTTCAAAGCGGCCTTTTTGTCTACAAATTATATCGCGGATAAAAAGGTAATAAAACTTTGCACCCTACTTGAATGACAATATTTTAAGTTTTCTGTACGAATTCAACGTACGCGTTTGACGGTTGTAAACTCTAACTCATAGGCTGATCCGAAAAATTCTATTTATGACTTCAATTTTTTTCAAATGATTGTCTCAAGCTCTTCCTCGTATTACAATAACGAAAATAAGAGTAGGATATACGATCGATTAAATCGTCAGTAGTGAATCCCAATTCCCAAAGTTTGAAGTCGCGAACAATATCTTGCAACACTTACTACTGAGCAGCATACTTCTTATATGGGATTAATGATTGTGAGCCTGTTGTCGAACAGCGTTTCCAAATACTTGGGGACCCATTCAACTGATTCTCCGTTGAGTAAAATTTCAGGTAGAAGGGAGGGATGCGGCCTCGATGTAAACATCAACCTAGTTTTACCTACATGTAGAGTAAGCTTACTTGTGGCTAGCCTGTTCAGTAATGCAATTACGACAAGCATGTTTGATGCTACTTCATTGAAGTTCCTTGAATTTACAAAAACAAAGCAGCTTCATCTGGAAATGAAATGACCTTAGCTTCGATATTAAACATAATGTTTTTGATATAAAACTAAAAAACTCACAAGCCCTAACACAGAACTCTACAGTACACCATTTTTTCTGGGCAATGACTGCAATGTACAGGAATTACAGACTACGAAATGTGTACTTGTAGATAAATAGCTGTTTAAAAAATCATTTGCATCTCCCCTAATGCAGTAATGATTTAACTTATTAATATGTGTTTATCGGCATCGTGAATACATTGCGTTATCATAAAAATAATTACATTGTAACGTTTTTGCCATTGAAAGACTGAAGAAAAATCATTAGCTAAATAAAAAAACGCCATGCAAATGTTGTACTAGAGTTACAACAAAAACACAAATGCATTTTGTATTAAATTTTACTGAAGTCAAAAACTTTTATAGACGCTTGCATAAAGTTTTCAAGAATAGTTGGTTAAAAATCGTTAGGGCAAAAAATTTTCAATCATCTGCCCTCTTGGCTGGGTTAGCTGAAAGAAAAATGAAGATATTACGTGCATATTCATGCATGATACATAAGGGCATCCGCATAAAATCTTCGTTCAATACATCTGTTGAATGTTCACCTAAAACCGGAAAAATAAGATCCTCAATGAAAATAAGGTGCATTATAGTGATGTATTAATGTTGATGTGTTATAGTAATGATATACAGCAAAGTATTATAATGATGCTGTACATCATCACTCTAATAAATTGTACTTGACATCAAGATAAATCTACGTATTTTTGCCTGGTAGGTGGGAGGGAGGAAGCAAGATCTGCTGACACGTGGCGCCAGCACAGAACGCGCTCTGCTACAGGATGTTAGTGGTGGCCTGCTACAAGGCTGAAAGTTTGCAGTGAGAAAATTAATTAAGACAATCAGGCATTTAAGCAGATATTTGAATAGAGCCTTCATTAGACAACAAAACGTTGCAATTTGATTTTGGCTTACCTGTTATTTCACTAACTGTTTGCAATATTTCTTTACAGTATTTTATAGTTTAATTGAAATTAATGATCATTTCCTGTACTTTTCCACGAAGCAAAGTTTAATTGATAGCGGGTAAGTTTATAGGAAAAATGACTTATAACTTCACTTAAACAGAATGAAAAAAGAACATTTGATTAAGTGCTGACATGTGATCAAGTGATATTAAATTAAGTTAAACGACAAAAAACTTCATCAATCTCAAAGTTTGATGCCAAGCTAGAGCCCCTAATTCAAACAAGAAGTTATTGAACCTTCGGCGCGGCGCGATGGTATCTCACTCGTACAAGCCTCCCTGTCCCTGAGGCGGACGGCAAAGCGCGTTCTATATACCTTTCATTGTTTATGCATGATGAAGCTCCTGTAGAGCTACACACGAACAATGGGACTTGAAAGAAGAGGATATGGTTGTCGGCTCACTGATGCCATAAAGTTGCATTTTTCTTTTGACTCACATTCTCACGAGAAAATGCAGTCAGAAACTGGGTTCGTTTGTTATGCTAACGAGTCACTCATGGAAAATGACTGAGCTTCACTGATCTCGATTTATGGTCGGGAATGAAGATATTCTCGAAAGTTTTGATTGTTGTGGAAATTAGTTTCAAGCGTCCGAAATCTTTATTATAGAAACGGCGTTCGAGTGTCACGATGATAAGTTATATATAGTTCTTAAAGTGTTTGAAAATAATCCAGCATTGTTTGAACTTAAGCTGATTTATATTTTTACGAATACTGTACATGTAATGTTGTACTTCGTAAAAATCGTTTTAGATGATGGTGGTAGTTGTAACCGTAGGCTTACGGGTAGGTGATTCTAAATATTTAAATGTGCGTTTTCCAAGTTCAAAGCTCATCAAGAACGCTAAAAAAAATTCAGAAGTTGGGCGGCAGATTTTTAATGAGTTCTTACATTGACCCTAATGTTTTCACTGAAATTTCAGATCCACTATTGAAATCTGTCAAAATTTAACGGATAATGTTCGCATACATCTGGTTTAGTTTCTCTATTGTACCAAGTTACTTTTCGCTCATTTATAGTAGAATCAAAAATAGGCTTTCTCATGGTAATGTACAAGTACAGTTCAAGACGTGTAATTATATTTTTGGTTTACTTAGAGCATCCTCCCGTGTACTTCCAATCCTCAGTGTAATTTGTCTCTTAAGATTATTGCTCGCTGGAAAAGCTGCCGTACTGGTAACATAAGATTAAATACATCGAGCGAATCACTCCTTTCTTGTATCTGAAGTTGGATGCTTCAGTGGCACTGCAAAACTTCCGGTACGGCGCTATCGGCGCTAAACAAAATTTCAGCACTTAAAACATTGCGGTTTTACGAATCAGAACTCCCATCAAGAGATTAAATAAACTCGCATCAGTCGCTAGGAGTCAAAAAAAGTATTTGTTTAGTTGTTCTAGGGAAGCTACTGAAAATTAAGTTTCATGTTAGTGTTTGTAAACCGAAACAATGCGCAAAAAAATACCTTTGAACAGAGTCGGACTAATAATTACGAGTAACAGCCCGAGAATTTTTATTTTGATTACTAAGAGAGAGATTCAGACAAATTACGAGCATAAAGAGTGAAAAACAATGCAAGTTGTGCTCAGCGCCGGTTTATTATTGTTGTTCTGGCCACGAAGGAAACGATTCAAAACATCATAACGTACAATAATGAACATGCCCTACGGACAATTTCAATTTTTTTATTGCTTATGTTCGCCACTTGTCTGTGCTTAAAAGATATTTTTTGTTTCAATTGTGACGAGACGTTAGGCCCCTTGTTAATTTACATTAACAGGAGAATCTCGGAAAACAAGAATGGTTCTCCTCCGCACAAAACACAAATGACAAAACAACTTACACGACCAAACAACACGCTACAATGAACCAGTAAAAATCAAATTGTTACGATGCTCACCAAGTTCGATGAGGAACCGACTTGCAATTCCATGACCATAACCCTTTTTCTTATGATTTTTCCGATGTTCTTGAAGCAATACCTGTTCTTTAATGTGCTTAGAGTGTTAAATACTCTCAATCATTACAACTTATATTCGAGCCAATTATATCCTATTACACTTAACGGAGAACTTGCAATAGAAAATGAAATGCAACAATCATGACACCATTTAAATACTTTTAATTGACTTGTCAATTTAAGCTCAACATACTATAGCGAAACATAGCGCGAAGGCGCGCGAAAAAACGGCGTTACTTAGGGAGAAGATGAGTATTCTTCTGGGAGATAGGAAGGTGTCGAAGGGGTAGATATGTTGAGGGTACATTGGCTGAGAAGCATGAAAAGCCACCTTAAGGTTGGGATAGTAGAATGGGGTTTGAAATGGGGGGAAAGTTTCTTTAAATAGATAGTGTGAGAATAATTGAATCTTGAAATATAAGTGATGTAAATCCAATACTGAATTGAGTGTTATACAATGGAAAAATTAAGGGTAATAGATGTGCTAGTTTAATTGCCCAAAGGATTTTGGAGGTTCACATGAGGGTTACCGAACAGAGCGCGGGAAAAGGGCTGGAGAAGAGAGGCCAGGATATTTAAGCGAAGGCCCTCACAAGTAAGACTCCGTCAGTGTTACACACGCACGTCGACGAGGTGTAAAACCAAAATTGGTCAAACGATAGGTTTGTGATTTATTAAAACATTTAGGCTTCACTCCCTAAATATTTTGAAACAGAAGCAGAATGAAATAAATATTTCGTGCATTACTAAATGTGAGAGAAATATCAATTGTCATATCATAGCTAACGGCGGGGATTGACAACGCCATCTTGAATCAAGCTTTCAGTCAATTCAGCGCTATTTCTCTTTTTTGTTGTTCATCATGCTGGAAAGAGTTATTTATTTGTGCAGTCGTAGTTTAATTCATTTTCCGAAGCTAACGGGGTAAGAATAAAATAAAAATTAAAGTCTATACTAATTTTTCGTTCTAAATCAAACGCGTATAATAGTGAAAATAGTAAGCCAAAAGATTATTTTTTGTAGTTCATCAATTAGCTAGTGATTTCGCGGGAGAATATATCATAAAAAATGGATAATTACGACGATGTGTCCCCAGGTGGGGAGGGCTCGATCTCAACGAAAACCCGCGAAAAAACCCTGGGCGTGCGAGCAAAATATCGCACAAGAATTGCCGCAAGAGTACCACAAGAAAGCCGAGGCAAAAGTCGAGCTCACGAATATGTTAATGCAAATATTTCCGGCAAAATTCAAAGGAGGAAGTTATGACAGACGTCATCACAGGGATGACGACGGAGAAGGCTGGCAGAGACAACATCGTGCGAGCCATAATGTGAAAGTAGGAGTGCTTTAGATGAATATGTGTTGTGGAAAAATTGTCTTGGTTTAAGATGAATCAAGGAGAGGTGATTCTTTCAGAGGCTAAGCAAGAAAGATGCGGCCCACAAGTTACCAATTATAGTATACAGAAAATGCGCTCAGTATACGCTGCGAATAGCAGCTCTTCCTTGATAGGGAATGCTTGGTGATGAAATAATGACATGGTGATCTAAATATAGCATCGTTAACCACATGTTGTGCTACGGTCAACCTTGTGTCGTTGAATTATTGTGGGGATTTGTGTTCATTATGTGATTGTGAGGGCCTACGTTGGTTCGCTCATTCACAATGTTTTTATCAAACATTTTACTTATTTACCACCGGCGATACAGAGGTAGATTGTTTCCTAAGTCTAATACAATGGTCAAATATGAGTATAGCTACCTGTGGGCCCGAATAAGTTCAATGACATCTAGGGCAATTGAAAAATAATTATGAAATTTCTCACGCGTATACTTGAAATAAGGAAATCATAGAAATTTTTAGTCGTATTTATCCTCATGTTTATCAAGCAAATTCAAAGTAAATAGCACGCTTTTTATTTCTTATTTCTCTTTAGTTTAATTTCTCCCTCTCTGTGTACCTTCCTCTCGTATTTTTCTACTTCTTCCCCTCTCTCCCCCTCTGTCGAGGGTTTAAATCCCCTCTTCGTCGCCTGGAGTTCTCTTTATATCAATAATGAGGGCATTTAGGGCGCTATGACAATATATATATTCACTTATTTCACTGATATAGATCTTTTTCATATACTTCTGCACCTAACACATTTTTTATTTGGTCAATCATCATTATTGATATTTTTATTCCAACACTGACACACATGGAGTACATTGACCTATGCAACTACCCTACGGCATTTCTACGAACGACGTATTTTTATCAGGGTTATTTTTTCCATCTTCCACTCTCATTCTCGGGAATTTTTTTGCAAGGCACTCATCTATTTGAGCTTGCACAGGCAAAGAGGTTTCACGCAGAATTGAATTTTAAATTCCAAAAGTTTTTTCATATAAATTTCGCTTCATGAAGATAGGACCAATAAGAATACGCGTCTTTAGTATAGCTCCTCCTTATTTCATTATATTTTTTCCGCCCATGTGTGGCTGGAAAGACCTTCTCCTTTCGTAACTTTGTGTTTTTTTTACAATTCATGAGTTGGCTTGGATAGCACATAGCACATAGCACAAACACAAAACACTAGACGTAACACCTTACCTCAACACAAAATACCGACACAAAAGATCACTTCATAATAGTATTTTTGTAATAATGTTCCACCCCATTCCTATCTTTGCATAATATTCGTTCCACAATCAAACCAGATACACAACATCTTGTATATTAGTTCATCATATGCCTCTTTACTAACATCATGACGCATTGAGAGTTATCCCCTTTCGAACCGGTACCCATTTCCAACACCTGTGTGGAGTGGGGAATTATGGCTAAATTCTCTCTCTCCCTAACAGGAAGATACAGAGTGTTTACTGTACATTGCTGGGAATCGAACAAGTGAGGTGCGCCCTCTGTCTACCTCTAGGCCATTGAGACCTGTTGAAATATCAAGAGAAAAGCTATTAAAATAACTGTGCGGTTGGCTCTTGAGAGTAGTATGAACTACTTATATTGACGAGTAGATTTAGGTGTACAGTTGCTTACGGCAGCATTACCTCGAACGCAAATAGGAATTTTTCCGGGAGGATAAATTTTTAGGGTATTCACCCTCTGCCACTCGAATACATCAGCATAACAACTGTGACCACGAAACCAGATAGATATTCGTCCACAAGTCATATATTAATCAGGTGTCTCTTCACGCCAGCTCACAGAAGGCATTCATTGCATAAATCAAATGTTACATATAATCCTGCAAGGTATGCTCTAAATTTATTTATTCAGACAATATTGAAAAATGACCGTAATTTATCATTCATTACTGCGTCCATGTTCGTTTATTTTCCGAACTCATTGAATGCAAATAGAGATCAGTAAAAGAATTACCATGCTCTTATCGAATTTATAATTAATTTCACTGATGAAACTAATGCACACCCTGCATTACACAGAATTGCAAGTGTACACCCGGCATATGGAAGAGTTACAGTGTGTACCCCACATGTGAAAGAATTACAGTGCGCACAGTACAGTACATCTGACGGAATTACAGTGTACACCCTGCATCTGACGGAATTACAGCATATACTCTACATTCAACAGTATTACAATGTGCACCCCACGTTCGACGAAATTACGGTGCGTACACTACAATGTGCTGTTGATTACGGGAAAACTTAAACCGTAACGTGTGTTTTCGATAAAGCTTAAAGTCGAAAACCGCAACGTGTTTAGTATTTTGCAAGTGAGGAAGAAACGTCGCGGATTTATGAGATAACGAAATAAATAAACAACATGAATCAAGTAGCCCCATACTAACCAAAGTAAAATAGCAATTATCTACAGTATCTTTAAAATCATTTCAAAACATTCTCGCTGAACTTTTATGAAGCGCCGCAAAACACGTCTCTATATCTAGGACTTATTGACGCAGAAAGAAATGAAACTAGCCCGGGAGCTCATTACAGAAACGAAGTTCGCCGAAGCTGTTGAGCACGAAAATATTATTGAAAATCCATTCCAAGCAGTGATTTGATCACTATACTTTCAGAATTCGGGGAAAAATGCGCCGAAGTTTCGAAATTCGTTCCATGAAAGCCAAAAGCCACAACTCAATGTCGTGCTTCGTAAACTGACACAAATAAAAACAAGCAGTGCGTCGAACTTAATCCTTATTGAAAGCCACTTAAAATGTCAAGATCAACTTTCAATATAATTATTAGAGCTTCCTTGTTCCGGCAAGAATGATTCAATTGGTAATTAGTACTTCATTCGTGACAACAAATTTTTTAAACGATGGAAGAATTCCACTTTTTCTTAAAAAAAAGGTCTACTATTACAAGTAGTAAAGTTTCAACTTCAACCCACTGCAACAAGCTAAATGATGAGCAAATATCCTAAACGTCAAAAATCTTTGCGTTTACAAACCTTACGCACCTGTTTTCAATACACTGTAATTAGCAAGATTAAAAATATAGAAAACCAAGGAAAATAAACACAACTCTCTCGTCCCTGCTTCAAAGCATCGAGAGAACAAGTCTGAAAATATCAAACCCGCGGGACTAAAGAGGTTGGTTTGAGATCTACAGTTGTGTTATTTATGTAATTTTTCCCCGTCAATTAATAACTATGCCATTAAAATGCACTTATATCGTATGTAGAGTGCAATAACCGCATCGTCCGTATGTAGAGCGTTAACTATCTGATCAGTATTTTTACATCGCGGTTATCTGCAAATGAAAAGGATAGTAAAAACTGTAGCTCGCAAAAAAATAACCCTATTTAAAACACGAACGCTTCGGAAATCAGTCCATCATCAGTACAGCAAATTCCCAGTAAAATGTGGGAAAGGGCTACAGGGAACGTGCGTTAGATTGAAGGAATTTCCTCATGTATTCTCGTTTTCCTAACCTATTCTCGTAAGAGTAATGCCAATGTTATAATTTATTTACATATTCATGTTTGTATTCTTTATCTCAATGTTTTGACACCATGAATTAAAAAGAGAGTGAAACCAGTTTTACGTGCTTTATAAAAATACATATTTTGTTTCATATTTGCATGAAGTGTCAGCCCTGCAGGCCCATCGTTATGCTGCAGCAGCTGAGAATACACCAAAGGCAGCACAGGCTGCATCTGTTAGAGCATCTATCAGAAATCCATTTTGGACGGTCTGTTTCTCCTGAAGGTCGTTTTGAAGTTTAGATTTTTAATTAAACTGGTGAAAGCGCTATAATTCCTTCCCATCTTTATGGTCTAGCTTCGTTTTGTATACATGTAATTTTGGTAAAGGACATGGTATTTTTGAAAACCTCGTTAGCTATTTAACTATTTTCGTAAGATCTGAATACTTATCTAGACCAATATAAGTATGTTAACGTATGTGTGTTTGGTGTACGACAATATCTCTCATTTGGAATGAATCTCGATCAAAAGCTGAAATTCTTGATTTTCCAGAAGCGATTTTAACTTTGCAAAATGCATTACGGAATTAATTCTGATCGAAAAAGGAATTTTTCCTTTCCGCCAATTTTGAAGGCACAGTTATGACGGTTTCATCAATATACGTAGAACGAAATTACGAATTTAACAGTATGGATAAGTCAATTTCCAAAATTTTGAGTTATGACGTTTTCATTCCCAATGAGTGTTAACGTTGGCCTAGTAGCTATAGCAAGTTAGCGAACATACTTTCCTACTTCTACTGCTGTTACTACAACTACATGATCAACGTTAACATGTTTCCGAATATATCTTAAGGAACCAAAGGCAACCTCAAGGTGTCTTGGCGTGTATAGATTTCAGATGAAGAACTTATGTTCTGGAGTGCAGCGCGAGAACTGTATAGAATTAATACTACTAGGCATAGATCATCACATGTTGATCTAGATAATTCATGCGCGTTATTTCGTCGTTGCTAGCAAAGGCTCGCCGTATTATGGAGATGTATCGAGCCGTCGCAACCTTGGTAGACGACCTCAACGTGTTTTGCTCATCCTTCACCTAAAATACGAAGCGATACTTTTATCAGGAGCCATTTTCAGTTTCAAGATAGCATGGCCAAGAACCAGTTCCAGACATATTTTTAGCTAAGTTTTAGTTTAGCTAGTTGAGAAAGTGAGCTATGCTTACTTATTTTTTCAACTTTCTGTTGTGACTTGATTTTGCAGCGTATAACACTATTGTTTCTGAAAACCATTCAAACACTGCAGCTTGTGTTTGTAGGAATATTTCTCTCCCTGGGAAATCTTATGGCCTTCGAACAATTAGTAAATGGATATGACGAGAATATCTCACCTTTTGGTAACACATGGCATCCTCGTGTAGCTGCTTCGTTGCACTTTCTTTCTTTTGTACTCAGAATTCTTGCTAATTCTTGAAAACCTGAAAACGCATAAAATTTAAAATTTGATTTGAATTCGTCTCTCGGGCGCATAAAATTCAATATTTCATCATACTTCAAAAGGTCGTATTAATACGTAAAATTCATGGTAGATTCTTCCCCTAAGTTTAAGAAACTCGTAAACCATGGCTCAAATCGGAGCCTGAAAGGGAGAATAATGAAAGATATCTAGTCCACCACAATTACTGCGTACTTGATCTAATGGAGCACTCTGAAAGTTTGATTGTACTCTGAAGATTACGTGAGTGCTATTGTGTGTTGATCGAGTTCATATGCCAATACTTAAAAGGACAATATCAGTGTTCGAACCGATTCACGCTCATATCGTCCGTGCACGCTCATATCGTCCGTGCACGCTCATATCGTCCGTGCACGCTCATATCGTCCGTGCACGCTCATATCGTCCGTGCACGCTCAAATCGTCCAGTTTTCCCTGCATGATTCTCTTCGCCGCATTTTATACCTTGTTTCATCATTTTACTCTTCACAATTGTAATCAGAAAGTATCTCATGACATTCTATAACACAATACAAAAAAGTCAATAAGTCTGCGTCATGTGTTCATAAAATACAAATGAAAAAAACACTGATGTTAACATGTGCATTGTGTGTATAATAAATGCAGTATTGTCATTACCCTGCATGACCGCCCTGCGGTTGAGAGCGCTCGTCTTTCGTTTTAAAGGTTGACGGTTGCAACGCCCGGTGTTTCTTCCCGTTGAGAAAAAGATGAAGCTCTAGCCTCAGTCCACCACTCGAACTGGGTGTATGAACTAAGCACCGGTTCCCCTCGGACTCGCCGTCACTGTGACATGGCGATTAATAAGATATTCGAAAAACTAATGCAGCTATAATATGCCAACGTCAACTAGATGAGAATGAAACATCTTTTTAGGTCTTAATAATTCAAGAGAGTACAACTCCATAATTTTCAATGTTGTGATGCTCATCCTGCGGGCAACTATCGAGGTTCTGTGCACGATACTTTGTCTAACTTCTTCGTGGTGGTGTCAATGATTTTAGCTGTCCAAGTATAGCTTATGCATAGGGCTACTAAAGTTATCGATGCAACGACAAAAAAAATTATACTAAGAGTGAGTTGTAAATAAAATATTCCAGCAGCTTTGAGAATAATTCCCTTTAATTTACGAACCTAACAAAAAAGAGTGGACATAAATTTGAACTTTTAAACAGATTCGATTTCATGATTTAGAAGGCCTCATTTTCAAGCACCATTATGAACGCCGGGTAGTATTCGCACATTTTAATAAGAAACGCTGTCTGAACTTTTGACGGTGAAAAAACTAGTTTTCCTTCGCTCTCACGTACGCCACATCATTAGCATACATAAGAATTTCTTAAGGGGTCCTCCGGGGCCCTGGGGGGTCTGATGGGTGAATTTATTTTTTCTTGGGAAAGGATCGTTAGGTGATGGATTATTGTGTCCTAAAATTTTATGGCACTACGGTGGTTAGAGGCCCCCCCCCCCCCCCAACAAGGGGGGGGGGGGGGTTCTGACAGCTTGAACTTCTCAAGCTTGAATATATAATCAGAAACTTTAATTTTATGTTGTGATTTATATATTCCAAGAATTTGTTACTTTGATGGAAGATTTTCATGTATTATGTGTTGATTTTCGTACGCGGAAAATTTTTTTTTAATAGTTCTTGAGTTCGAAATTTTTTATTTTCTGTTGAGTTATATACACGGAAAAACGGATATAAAAGAAAATAACTATAATCCATGATGAAAAACTATAATTATGATATCTTCCATGCAATATTTCCCGAAAAATGGCCTACAAAACTCCGAAAAATTCAACCTAACAATCTTCATATGTTGCACCATACCTGCATGGTGAGTACTCAAATATTTTATATTATTTATAAACGATATTTTGTATATGTTCTGGTGAAATACGCAGGGAGCGTATAAAATTATGAATGCAGATTATTTGTAGATAAAATGAAACATGAAAACAGCATTCAAGCACAATAATTGTCCATGCTATTACAGTTCAACACAAAAACATTTGTTTTTGGCATGTCCTGTAAAGTTCCTGATTTTCAACATTCAAAAAGATAGAAGTCAAAAAGTTTTTATGCTGGGAAGAAAACAAATACAGTTTTAGAATCCTTGGAACGTTTCTAACAAACTGAAAGTGTTTTTTTCTAATTTGTATATTTTAATTTTTTTATCATAGTTCAAAACCAAAAACTCGGTATATTTTATGCATTGGTAAAATATCGCATATATAAAAAAAGACTCAAATGCAAAACGAAAGCCCTATCACTTTTTCACAAATGTTCGAAGGATTCCAAAACTGTCTCTGAATTTGTTCTAGCATAAAGACTTTTTGACTTCTATCTTTTGGAAATATGTATAAAAATTACTGAAAAACTAATATTTCAAATTTTTCAAAAAAACTAAAACCTAAATCAAAAAAGTTACACAAATAAAATATGTTTTTCTTTCAAAAATACATATAGTGGCCAAATTTCAGACCAATCGGATCAAAACTCAAATTTTAGCGGAGGACCCCCCTTACTCTAATTTATCCATGAACTCCAATGTAGACCATTCTTTCAATACCGAGAATTTGTGTGAACGATAATAAAGCACAGCATATCAAATGCCCACTTCGTTCTCGTATCAAACATTCACGGAGACCACAGACTGCAAGGCTCGGTGTCTAGTCGAAAAAGCGATACTAACCTCTCTGAATAGCATAATAAACTAAAGATATTGCAGGACGCAAATAATATATTACCACAATTTTGGGAGAAAATTTTTATAGGTCAGAGCTGTACAATAGTAATGAAAGTATGAGCGTTGAGTTTTTTTCGTGATGAGACCTAGGAAAATATATGAATGACACATCAAAGCACATGTTCACTATTTTATATCCCCTGCACTGCTAAGTAAAATGAATTTCGTAGAACTAGCAGCGTAGCAGTCTATGCCAAGAAGCAATAACTACAAGTACTAATTCAGAAGGGTCGTCTGCAATCAAACATGAATGTTTCAAGAGAATAAACGTTGATAAGAATTACATGTCTTTTGTATAGTTCGAGACATGAAATTTATCAATTACTTCCAGCGAAGTACCTGAGAAAATACTTGCTCCGTGGAATTCAATTCAATTTGACCTCATACTTCAATCGTGGTTCAAACTATTTTCTACAAAATGTTGACTAAACTCCAACTTGCATTTATCCAAATAGAATTTCAATAAACACACGACTTGATTATTCAGAGGATTTCATTTGATTGTTCCTGATGGCAGCACTTTTGTGATTATTGAATTCCAAGAAATCTTTTTCGCCATCCTACTCGAGAAATTTAATTTATCTTTTCAAAGATAATGGTAATTTTCCTTTGTGAATAAATGATATATAGAGCAAACCGCTTGAGATCCTTGACCAATATCACTTCGTTCAGCTTGCTTGCGTCTTTTGTTAATGAAACTCAGCGAAGAAACTACACAGCATTTAGGAAATTGAACTCTTTACATGTCACGTATTGTTTATCGCGTGTACAAACTTTCTAAGCCAATAATTCACCTGTAGTGGCAATAATCAGGTCATAATTTTATGATAAGTTTGAATCTTAGGAAAGTGACTTCTCAAAGTGAGCGAAAAGAGAACAGATTGAAGCCCTTTCAACAATAAAAGGTTTGATGAGCAAATGTATGAACTATCCGCTATTGTATGTCCTACGATATCTGTGAGTTTATTTTTCTTTCCTAAGTCCCACACCTCGGTCTCTTCAACACACGCATGCGAGGCTGGTATATAATGCAAGACTCAAGGGGGTTATGTGATGTGTGAAGACCAACAAATTCCGATTGTGCAAACACGTGCTGGTTTGCCGTTGATTCCGTGCAAGCACAGTAGGTATCTTGTGTCTGTGAGAGTTTGAATAAAATCAATAAATTATTCAACAATCAAATGGGTAATGAAGTTTTACACGTGTTGATAAATTATTTGAAGAACAGTGTTCGGAAAATAAATTTAATATATTAATATTAGCATGGAACGACCTACTAATCTATCGGTGAGAAAGCAAATATATTAGAAAGCTTATTGGACTTCGGTAACATACACATACCGTACGTCCCACCAGGGCGCTATAACTCAAAAAGGGTTCGCTCAGCCATGCAGTTTCAAAAATTCCCAATATAACTTTCTTGGAGCAACGAGTCAATTGGAAAATTGTGAGGAATAATGGCCTCAAGCCCTCACACAATCGAGTTAAGGAAAAAACGAGAAGTTTCGCAAAGTTTCAATTTAGAACGTTAAATAAACTGCCACGACAGAGTAACAGATAATTCAATTGCGGTCATCGCCTTAGCAGCGAGACCTACTAAGGTCGCAGGCTAAGTATGCCGTTTAATTTTATTAGAGAGTTACATTTAAAATTTTAAGGATACACGTTTATTACGTTAGAATGGGCGAAATCACCCAGTTCAAATTGACAGCCAGGGTAGATAAATTCCGTTCTATACCACTCCGGCAAGGTCGAATGGAAAGCCAGCTCGGAAAGGTAGGTTCGGAGCTTGAGTTGAAGGATTAGGTGACGGGAGACAGCAGCGTCAAAGTGGCAAGACACCGTCACGCAGGGAGCCAGGCCGCAGAAAGTAGACTGCCGCGACTACAAGAAATTCTTTTGAGTACACTCAACACCCGAGAGCGGAACGGAAGGGCCGCCAACACTCAGCACCAGCTGGAGGACAATTCAGAAAGAAATGAACAAAAACTCAAAAAACAAACTAAACGAACGAGATTAAGTACAAATTTCAACAATAGCTTAATAACAAATGTTTCAAATTTAATTACCTAAGTACAATCCCTCAATGGAGCAGACTGATGACAATCAAGGGGAAGGACCGGAGCTGCGACGACAAGAAGTACTGCAGGAAAGAATTAACTTGGTATTAGAACAAGGACTAATGACCAATACCAAAAACTGCAGAAACAAATCGACAAGTTTAATCAATTTCACGATATACGATGAATAAGAATGATTCAACAATAAATAAACAACAATACACACCTGAGCTTATAAATGGCACTCAGTGTAGGAAATTTTAGGCGAAGAATTAATTATTGAGAAATTTAAGTAGAAATCAATAGTAGGAAAGTGTCCATGGCGTGAAAGATAGTACGTATAGTAAGAGGTTCAAATGCGTTAGAAATAAGGTAAATGAGTACTGGTCGATACCAGGTCGCTTGCGCAACTTAGTAACTAGATGAACCGCACTCTTTTAAGTTCTTAAGTTAATATTTACGGTTACCGAAGTAAAGGCCAACTGGCCAAGTTAATTGCCAAGGACACTTAGAAAATTTCAGCAAAAAGTAAGCAACACAAATTAAAGAAAGAAACCATTCACACAAGCAAAAATAATTAAAGAGATAACAGACACAGGAGGAATTGTAGAAAAGTGACTTGCCCAAGCTCTAGCCAAGTACAGCCTCCTCCATCACCGTCCCGCCAACACACAATCCTTACACTGGCTGCATTTAAAAAAACCAACGTAGACAGTAGACAACCTTTCACGGTACGGACGTGAAGAGTACAAAATACACCAAGTAGTTCACTATAGTATAGTGGTTTAGAGAATTCAAAAGCATTCTAAGGAGTTCAAAAGCATTCTAAAGAGCTCAAAAGCATTCTAAGGAGTTCAAAAGCATTCTGCCAAAATCTCCTGCCACAACGACCCACCTCAGCTTCGACCCGACCGGAACAGCTAGAACCAAAGACTCAAAGAACAACGCTCCCGACAGAGGCACACAAGACGTACAACTTTGAGGAATTATTTCCGATACGCATTCACCATCGGTCTTTCCCCTTTTTTTTCTTCTTATATTTGTCAGGAGAAAGATTAAAGGTTTTTTATTCATACAATTATCAGAAACACGGATCTGCTTTTTGAAATAGCATGAAATAACGACTAATTTTCAATAGCTTGTACAATGGTCCAGAAAAATACGCACATTAATGTTATTAAGACTATGATTTAACGCTCGCCCAAGACTCATTCATAGAAGAGTATTTCTTTCAAGAAAGCGTGTAAATTGAAGCTCTTCTTCAATTTTCCCCACAGGTGCATATTTAACACTACAACTACTCTTCACGTTATTTGGTGGACTTCCGTGCTCTATCTCAGTCCTAAATATTATTCCACGTTTTTTTCATTGAACTTTTCAAGTTCTTGCACTTCAATGAAGGATACTTCGCGTCTCCTTCATTTCCTCTATGAATGTTTTGAGTTATAAAATTACTTGTGTCGTTTTCTTTGGTAATTTTACAAATCATCTTCAGAGTAAGTGGAGCCACCTGCGTGTTCTCAAACCAGTGCGCAAATTATTTTATCTTCTGCTCTTCAGCGCGTTCTCTGAGGAAAATATGCAGGCATTCTTTCTTTCATTCAATTAAATGCGCCGACTACGATTCCTTTCCACATCCGATTCAGCATGTCCAGTGCATTGAAACCCTGAAACGAGGCAGAATATTTTCGATTCGTTTTTTGGTGCGTCGAGAGCTGCGATTGAAACTTCAGTCTCACTTTTCTACACGTGAGTCTTCTGTTAGGATTTTATTTTCAAACTGTTTCTGCTCTGGAAATAATTAACGAAATTTCATTTTTTTTAATTCAATATGCCGTAAAAACTTTGGCAATATTTCAGTTGCTGGAGCCTCAATTTTTTCAGAATTTTATTTACGCAAAGTTAGTTTCATCAGAATTGTACTTTACATAGGCTTTCAGCTTTAAGCTAAACTAAACATCCTCCAGCCCCTACTCACTCCCCCTCTCTCCGCCAGATATTTAATTGTATCCCTCTGCTCCCTCTTTTTCTCTCTCCACCTTACCTCCGTACCCTCACTTCTCTCTCCCTTCCCTGCCCTCCTTTGCTCTAGCTCGCGGGTATACATAGAACCTGTCTTTTCCATGGCAACTCACCTTCCGAGAAATCCTGGTTTAAAGTAAAAAACACACTCGAGTAATCTATTTTCTGACATATTCAGAAGTGAACGACAGGTGTTCGATGTTTCAATGCCACCTCAATTCAATCTATTGCATGAAAGCCTCTTAAACTGTTCAGATAAAATTGCGAACTCCTGTCGTTGCCTAGGTCCTTTGAAACGCTTGACGCACGTGGTGACAAACTCATACTGCAAAAAACAATTTCATGGATTGATTAATACATTTTATAAAAGACTTGAAACATTTACATCGTCTGACTGTGCTTCAATGATTTTTAGACCGTCAGCAGAGATTCTGATATCTTCCTGTGCCGTGTCACAGCTAGATCCAGCCTAGCTGGTGGAGGGAAAAATAAGAGGGTGTGGACAGCGGCTGAACTCGGAGCTGATTGAGAGGCATTGTGCTGAGAGACAATCATCCACATTTAATCACTTGACGGATGTTCTTCCTTACGTAAGAGCAGCTTTTGTTACGCTGCGGATGAATTCCAGTGTCCGAGTATTCGATTGAGAGTGGCGACTGAATATAACGCAAACTCGACACTGCGTAGCGAAGTGTATTCCTCTACCCTGCGAAAAACGCCTTAAGGAAAGAAGTGTGTCTGGAGTTACTGCAAAAGCAACTCAAACATCATGCAAGGAAATAATGTTATTAGATAGTGCACAAAACGCCGTATGACCATTTGCGTGGCGAGTATGAAGAATGACAACTGTCAAACAGAGTTCAATGAAAGATTACTGCTTCTTGGTTGCACAAATATAATTTAGTTTAGCGTAAGTACGAAACGGGCGTCAATATTGCTTCTCTGAAATAGCTTCACGGCTTCATAGAATTGCAGCCAAATCGCTCCACCGGTTGATTAACAATGAAAAAACTCATTCAAAACATTCGTTTACTCCACTGTTTGAGTTTCAAAAAATTTGAAGTAAGCCACAGTATTCCTCAGATGAAAACAGTTTTGAAAAATGGCCGCAGCTAATCGTTGAGCATTAAACGGATTGCTTTGCATCAAACCATAAAGCACAGCGAACAGGTGGGTTACCCGATTGCCTCTTGGAGTTTGTAACTGCACAAAGTTACAAAATTTACGATACACAACATGAAACTATTTATTTTTATTTGTACAAGAGTTCATTCATTGTCTTAAACCCGCTGTTCTTTGTTTGGGATAGTTCTTGGTAACATTAAAAACTACAAAGCCTGTTGCTCTATACTGTACATACAGGTATATACTTCATGAAAAAATACATTGAAGAAAG
The DNA here is from genome assembly GCA_030386875.1 of Morinoia aosen. Taxonomy (NCBI): domain Eukaryota; kingdom Metazoa; phylum Arthropoda; class Malacostraca; order Amphipoda; family Talitridae; genus Morinoia; species Morinoia aosen. The sequence continues at coordinate 65,786,566 of CM059572.1, read as the reverse complement.
AGTTACTTACTCTCCATTCATTCTACAATATGAAGCATCGAACATTAAATTTTTCGACTGCCGTAAGAAAATTCATACGCTTCTGAAAAAAAGGGAAACAGGGAAACATTCATGTTCAGCGTTCATAGTTTTTTATTGTAATATAACAGGAAACAGGAGATATTCGACAAGATGAATTGTTATCGTTTCTTTTAATTGTCCACTCCCGTGCCATTTGAAATGTTCTTTTAAAATTCTGTTTGTACCCGATAAAAATCGATTCAGTAACTATTTCAACGAAGCGTTCAAGAATGAAGTGCACCAAGGATCGTTATAGAAAAGACAAAAAACCTACTAACTAGAAAAAGAACTCTAAAGCTAATCGATTACATTATAAGAAAAATATATCCAGCAATATCCGCAATGCTGTGGTTACGTTAGGTAATAGATAGGCTGGATACTAGATTACTGTTGAAAAAGTGCAACCAACATAAAGAATAAAAAATAAGTACTCATGTAGAAAAAATAGTTAAAATTACTCAATTTGTGGAAGTCACCAACTACCCACCTGTCGTTGCTAGCGATGTAGAGGTCTTTTGAACTTGAAATTTATTCAACGGACAGAAACTACGCTATTTAAATTGTTTACCTGTAAGTTGTGTGTGTCTGCTTAACCCTTCAACGCCCCTACGGACAATTCGGTCCTCTTTCGAAAGTAGCTGTAATATATTGTATTTATAGCTAATTTTTTATTTATAGCTAAATACATTGTATTTACAGCTAAGGTTTCTTTCTCATTTTGGTATTGGAGACAACCTAATGGCAGCGCCAGTCTAATGACGGTGTTTGTGATAACGGCAATCTATACTATAATAGGAGCCGTGTCCGTCCGTCTCTCTGTCTGTCCGAAGCCAGCCGAAAGTGCGTGATGAGCGTATCTGTGATACGGGCCGTGTGCACTCGGCCTCATCAACTTTCGTGAAATTGAATTTTTTAATTGCTTACGGCCTTTCTCTCATTTCGCCCTCCTTTTCCTTTCATATAAAGTGGGTGGAATAGTATTTGTATAAAAATGCGGACGTTAAAGGGTTAATTAATTTTTCTTGGCTCCAACTCCGTTCGAACTGCTTTGGCCACCAGAGACAATCGAGGCAATTTTATAATGATTTGTTCATGTGATACATGACAACCTAAGTCTGTTGCTTATTTTCATATTTCTTTTCGTTCTGATTGCGGTAACTGAGGCAATATGCAGACAATTATTCAAAGGTAAAAATTCCATGCCGCATGAAACTTTTCCTTTCTCCAATTTTGTCTCCACCACTTGATTCCGTTATAATTTTCCTACACAGACGGTTGCAGCTGTCGGTTGCATCCGATAACCCTTCAAAAACTTGTGTTGAAGTTTCCATTGATGAATTCCTCGTTCTTAATCTCCACTTTAAACTTTTGAAAGGAATATTTTCATCTGCAATGTGTCAGTGTTGCTGGTAATTAAAATTGTGCAGCGGGATTCGTAGCTGAGTAATCAACTACACTTGGGTTGTACAATAAATGTACATCACAGAATATGCCCAGTAATGCTGATCCTCCTATAGATGTACACAGGTTGAACTATAGAAACCTGATATGTACGTTGTATTACTTTCTCGCAATGTGGACGCTTGGGGAAAAGATTAGAGTTTATAATAAGATTCTTTTATTTTATAATAAGCTTTTTTATCTTTTATAATAAGCCCCGAGGAAATAATTTTTTTTTCTTTTATTATAAGCACTTTTTATCTTTAATGCTCAATAATGCAGAGCAACACCGAGTAGCTAGAGAAACCTTAACACATGAAAGAAGCGAGGAAATCCTTCGGCATAGCGCTGGACAACATCAAGTGGCTCGAGAGAATTCAACTCAAGAAAGAAGGGATGAAATTCTTCAGACTAATGCCTAACAGCATCGACTGGCACAATCAAATTTAACTCAAGAAAGAAGGGATGAAATTCTTCAGATTAATGCCGACCAGCACGTGTGCACTAGTAAAACATATAAATCAGGAGTTCATTGGGATGGATACTTTTCTGTCGCGAATAATTGACGAATTAACATAGAAAAAGAATGAAAAAAACGTTTATTTTCCAAGTTGCCAAATGAGATACATGCCAACATATTGGCCTTCAGAGGTTTCTTAATATAGGACATTCTAAAACAAAAGTTCCATACGAGGAGTACTAATTGACAAACCATCCGAGGTGTACAAGTAGATAAGCCATACGAGGCATAATAATAGACAAACTATACGAGGTGTACTAATAGACAAACTAGCAGAGGTGTACAAATAGATAGACCATACGAGGCATATTAATTGGCAAAATATACGAGGCGTACTAATAGACAAATCATTCGTGGTGTGCTAATAGTCTAACAAAAGTTCTATACTATAGGAGTACTAATTGACAAACCATCCGAGGTGTACAAATAGATAAGCCATACGAGGCATAATAATAGGCAAACTATATGAGGTGTACAAATAGATAGACCATACGAGGCATATTAATAGATAAAATATACGAGGCGTACTAATAGACAAACCATCCGTGGCGTGCCAATAGTCTATCTCTGTCAAGGGTAGTTGAATGAGAAATGAAAAATATGCCCTAAAAAATATGCAAAGCCCTATCACCATCAAAAACATATTTCATATCTTCTCGATATTCACCACAACATCATGCGGACATGGGTACATGGGATAAAATGGAGATACAGTGTAAGCCGGTTACCACTCATGATTGACAAATATCTACAAAATATTGGCAGAAATGGGTAAACAAACATATACTCAAAATCAAAATTCATAGCTTGTACAACATACGGATAGAAAGATAATTTTATTACGATTCATATGCTCAAATTGAACTTTATTTCATTAATTATATTTGTCATTAATCCGATTCACAGAAACACCCTCTCGAGAAGTGATAGATCTATTTTTGAATCATTTCGCTAGTGCAATAAAATGTATTAGCCGGATGGTTTTTGTGTAAAGAAATGAAATAGAAACATGCATATCTATTTATGTAGATACATATATATACCTACACACGTACACACACATATTGATATATATACTTATTGAAAAAAAAATATATATACACTATATATATATGAAATAAAAAGATAAAAACAACCTACCATCTACTACAGAGAAAATGACAGTTGAGCTCACTGTAATCCTAAGAAATTTTTCGCAAAAAAAATAACTATAAGGAAAAGAAGACTTCGAAAAACATAAAAATGAACTGGTTTTTAATTTCTTCATAGAAATTTTTAAGAAAACTCAGGTTACAGTCAAGAAACAACACAACTCTTCAGCATTCAACGGACATGTGTACATGGGATAAAATGGAGTAACATTGTGGCCGGATATCACATCTGAGTGGAGAATATTCGCAAAATTTGGCACATATAGGTAGATTAGGCAATGATCCAAAGTGACAATTTTAATTACAGAAATTTAGAGTTTTTTCCGATTTGAAAGTTCATTGCTAGTATGCGCTGAACGCACGGAAAACAAAAAAACTAAATGAAATGCCTATATTACCCCCTCCCCCCAGCTCAGCCGAAAATCGATTGAAAACATCTTCGAGAATGATTTTGAAATAGCGAGACAACGTTAGCCAAAATTTGATTCATTAAAAACTTTGCACAACCCTCACATCTATAAACCTGTTTATTGGTGTACACACAAAATGTATTTCATGGCATATTTGTCATACGGACGTTAAATATTAATACAGAAAAGAGAAAGAAATAACGAAATAAAGATGAGTAAATACTCCTAATTATGGATAGAATGTTCGTTCTGCTGCATTGAACTGACGGCTGTGGTGCTCATTGTTGTCCACAGAAATAAGTAAGATGAATATACGAATGGCTTAGCAAACGTAAAACTAAATAGTTTCTAATTTTCAACCAGAAATTTATATAGGGAAAAAATTAGGAGCTATTGATACCTGTGTCATACTGACACGTTCATTGCAGAGCTTCGGTAGTTCGAGGGATCAAAGAATTATGTTGTTTCTCAGCATTGCGTCCTGATTAAATAATTAACGTGATTTATCAAACATTATCGAGCCTCGTCGTTTCTGACGGAAAGTGTAAGCTCCAGAAGTTCATAAATTTTTTTGCTTGTAACTGCGAAATATTTGCTGGAACAGCTAGAAATGCCCGACTGGCGTATCTGTGATACTGAATAGTTACACCTCCGCAACCGAGACAAAAACAATATTTCAATCACGGGCATTATCAGGATGGATGCATTTGTTTGGCGGCCATTTTTGAATGACTGAAAAAAGGAAAACTCAAGCAGTAGTGACACGTGGGTCGTAGATACACAAATAACATAGTTTCAATACTTTGACTAATTAGAGAGTAATGCTATTTTATACTAGTTAATTTAGTGATTCCACAAGCTTAACGGATATCCTCGAATACCATCTATTTAGATATTATGCTTACCCTATTTATAGTAATATAATAAGAAACAGCAAAAATACAAAATTTGAGTGAACTACTCCGAAACGCTCCGAGTGGTGAAATTTGAACACCTAAATTAAGTTAAAAACGTTAAAATAATTATTCATAATTAGTTTACGAAAAAGTTTCCCTTCTACTCGAATATAGAATTCATACTTAGGCAGTATTAAGTCTTCCAAAGCGTACATGAAGAAGTGATCCCAAGACGTAAGCGAATTGAAATACAGAAACATCATCCAATATAATATGATAATATAATATGGCACGCGTACCCAGCTGAGCAAAAGCGTTCTGCAACAACGTTTCCGCACTTCTGATGCAGACGCAAGCTGAACAACACGTACAAGTAAAAGAGAAATAAAAATAGCAAAAATGGATGGCAATACCTGCGGTTACAGCATTAGCTGAATACAATGGGATCGAAGGCTGCGATTGCCCAATACGTGTTCTTCACGATCGACGTTGCTATGCAGAATAAATGATACCTAAATCACGATTGGTAGTTTATGAGTCAATGTAACCAAATCCAGTTCTCTGCCTTATCTTCATCTAAGTTATTTTTATGCCCTTACGTTATTTACGTCTGCATACTATTGCAACAATCACCCCTGTCAGGCTTGAGTAGCACCAAGGTAGAAAGAACAAGGTAGGGTCAAACCAGTTTTTTTTTGTCGACCGTGTGACATCAATGCTGACGTCATGGCAACGAACCAATAGCAGCGCTCATACTGCATCTGTCAACATTGCTTGCCCAAAATCTGGCACCGCTATTGGCTCAAACACATGTCGCAATGGTGACGTCATAAATTTTGTTTGAAATAAAGCCGTTCTATTGGCTAGCCCAACAAGATGAGGTGTATTTCCCCGCATATAAATGACTCTACCTTGTTTCCTCTACCGTGGGTAGCACTGTTTCTTCAATACCTCTGTTGTAACTATGATACGTTGACTAGCCGATAAGGATCAATGGAAGACCAAGGTTACCTCTCTGTTCTGACTCTGATTTTGTGTAGCACATCACTACTTTTTACACTGCTAAATAGAGTTGAAGAAATGAAATTGTGAAAACGTCTGGATTAAATCCCTAGCCCGATATATCAGTACAATTGCAACAAGAACGTATTTTGGAACTTTGAATAGGCTGTCATTTTCCTCTCCTTCATCGCTCAATGAAATTGAGCTAGGTTTTTTAAGGGAAGGTTAAATGTTTTTTATAAAAACTAGAAAAAATATCACGATAGTTTTTTGTGACGTCACTCAGGTCTGCCTGTCAAGTACGTCTGCCGTCACGTCCCGTGTGATACACTCAAGGTGAAATGCTTGCACATGAAGTGAATAAATAAGTAGGTGTCATTGCTTCCACATAGAAGCTTCAATGACTTCGATGTGAGTTAAATTCAAAACGTTGCAAGTTTTGGTATCTCTTGGCGAGTCAGAAACTGAAGAATCAATGGTTATTAACGCGAACTTGGCTCGTTTAACAAGGCTCGAGTTTACAATGAACGAGAGCCGTGGATTGCAATGAGGTTTACAGGGTCCATGTAATTCAGGACAGAGTTTCAATACATCTCCAAACATTCAACCGTTATACAATTTTCCCAACAGATCTGCATCAACTTGAGGTAACGTGCCTGTACGAAAAGAAGAAAGAACGAAACTAATTCCTATGACAAATGGACGCATTGGAGTCAGAGGGTAAAACTGGATTTGTGCAAATCCATTTTTACCTATAAAGGCTCAATGAAGTAACCATTATCGATTTTCAAACTTAATGTACTCGGTGAAGCCCATGCTTAACATTTAACAATTCAAATCATTCTGTACGAATCACATTCAACGCAACTAGTGTCTTTGACATCCATAAAATAGATGAACTTTTCCAATAGTCATCATTACTTTTTTTGGGTGATTTTAGTCTTGAAATTCACTCGCTTACATTCTGACACAATCGTTTCTAGGTTGCCAATGGAATAACATTTGCTGTCTACATTTTATCATGATCTTATTAGAATACAGAAGCATAACTTGAAATTATTACTGCAAACATGATTCTTTTTGAGCTTAGGATCTATGCCTTTCAAAATGGAAATGTGTTCTTTGAGTTACGAGTCTCAGGCACCGCACATTTCCCTCAGGAATCAAGGGACTGCGAGTTGATTGACGCTCAAAGAATACCGTGTGATATACGCGCATCTTAACTCGGCCTTTCAGGTTACTTTGCTCCAGAATTTTGCAAAATGCTCGTGATATGAGCAAAATTCCTCTCTGTCTCGTCAGCTGCAGAAATGTTACTGGTGCTGCGAGACTTCATATCATCCAGATGTCGTTCTTCACAGAGATAGTGCGTCTCATATGATAAAAGTTCGCGCCTACAATTCTGGAATATTTTCATAGTTGCTATTTTCATTGATAAATCTTTTCTGAATATTCCATGTAAGCGTCGTTTGAATTCTCTCATGAAAGCACTTTGACGTTGCAGGTTGGCTGTGGTACATTCTTTCTTCTACTTCAGAGTACAATAACCGTTGGTGCTAAAAATATTGCTTTTATCGCTCGAGCACTTCCCAGTGCAGGATATGTGCGGTGCTGATCAATGGATGCGTTATTGGAATGCTCCGGGAGCTTCTTAACGCCATTATCGCATTCCAGTGCTTCAGCCATCCGATTTTGAAAATTGCGAAAATTGGTCTTTCAGCAAATCTTCGTAAAAATTCTAATTGCAATTAAAATTTAAAATTTAATATTTTTTGTCCCCTAAATGAAGAAATATATATTACGTTTATGATCGCTGTTTCTGTGTTTGATGAAGTTAATTCGCTTCTAAGATCATTTTTGAAAGTATATAAAACCGTATTTATATCGGCCGCTTAAAATGTTAAATGTGACGCTTAAATGCGTTAATTAATTCATTTGATTCCCACTGAAACAGAAAGCAGACTACAGTTACAGCTTTAAATTTTTAGCTTAATTCAAAAGCACAGACATTTTGGATAGTTTTCAATTGAACCAAAAGCACTAATTTTTCATAAACATATTGACTACGGTAATTCAACATTTTGGTTTTCTGAAAACATAAAAATGACAATTTTCGAGTAGTAACTGTTGATGTTTCGTTACATGTATAGTGTATGGTAGAAAAACTACGGATCTTTTCCAGATTCACAAATCGACTTCAAATTACTCTCAACGAAAGAATGTTTTAATCTTTCGTTTGAGAATAATTTGAAGTCGGTAGATGCATTATTTAGAAAATTACAAGTGGGTGAACTCATGCGTTACAACAGTAGCGTGGCTTATCTTGAAATGATTCAAAACTACTTTTTGGATATTAAAAGGGCTCTATTGATACCAGGGTTTTCAGGCAGAAATATTTAAAGGTCTCTGCTTGAAAGAGTTCCCCTCTGTTCCCAAGAGGGGAAAAAAGGGTTCCGCTAAGCATATAATTGAGGGAACGGAGAATTCATGCTCAAGCGCGTTCCCACACCAGATTCCTTATGCATAGAAACAACATTGTTGGAAGAATTTCATGAAACGAGGTAAACTTAGAAGAAAGAAGAAAAAGGTACTGAAAGAGGACAGCAGAAAATCAAAAAAAGTTCTGCAATGGATCAAAAAAGCCTATTATACTCTGTATTTCAACAGAAGGAGAGCCTACTTAACCTGCCGCTGGGAACATCACATCTTCCCCCTGTCCACAGATCCCCATATATACCATAAAATTACGATGTTGCCAGGCAATGCATTTGAGAATTCGTAATGATCACCAACGTAAGCACGCTAGATTTCCAATTTGCATTGACGTCTTTGCTATAGTCAAGCTGTTTTTTTATCGACAATGAATCTGAATTTATACGTAAAGTTGGAACACGTATAATCAGAATACGTATAGTGAGAGTGGTAAATAAAAATTTGCATCCAAGTTATGGGATGGTTGCTCTTATTCCGAAGTAAATACGAGCAGTACCTGACATGTACGTCGTATATCATACTCAAAATTTTTGCTAAAACTACCCGTAATTAAGTTTATTAGTTTTATTGACACCAGAATACCACAAAACCTTCAACAAGCAACGTTTGTCCGAATGTTCAAACAAAAGTAACAGCATCTCAAATAACAAGTGCAAGTCGCTCTGATTGGGGAAACAACTTTACTGAGTTGATTAAAAAGTTATGAAAATGACATGAAAAATTTAATATGTAAAAGCAATTCGTTGCGCAGCTAAGCAACTCTTTCTTCTATGAAGAAGCGAGATTCATGCGTACATTGGACAAGATTATCTCGCAGAAATAAAAGCTTCTCTAAATCTCTTAGATTTGAGAAGTGTCTTATCCAAACTTGAAAGTTTGAATCTTCCGCAAGATTTTTCAGTTAGATTCTTATTGAGAAACTGACTAGAACACTTGGAGAGCATTTACGTATGCTCATCTAATTTCTCCGGCTTGTTGTGTTACTCGTATTTTCAAAATGAATTTTCCCCACCGAGTTGGTTGAAACATATTTCAAATTTTTGCAGTCCTAGGATGTCGTATTTTATTTGAATATGCAATAGCCTCTGAAGCGGACTGGTAAACGTAGCTTCATGTTTTCCTCGTGTATTTTTGTCTCTTGCTACGGCCATAGGGGATTTTGTTGGACTTTTTTCATTGTTTGCCCAATTTAATGGAGTGTACCCATGAATTCTATTAAACAATTTAAACAATGTTGTTTTCGCTTAGCTTTTAGTATATTACGAATATGTATTTAATCCATAGTAGGTAAGGTACACGTACAGATCTTATCTTATTTGCGTGATGTAACCTGAAGTTGCGCAACTAAATTTTAAGTGAAAATATGAATGCCATTACATCACTTCTCCTGCTCGTAAAATATCGTGGAAGAATTTATGGGCTCTAAATACCATCAACAGTGTAGTCGAATAATTAAAACATGAAAATCGAAAGTGTAGTAACTTAGTAAGTAACACGTGTGAAGTGGAAGTGTAGATATTAAATATTGCAAACCTCAAAGAAATGTTCGTTGATGTTATAAGTGTGTTTTGTAGATGCTTCAAGCAGCACAGAAAAGTTTATGACGTATACCGCATCGTGTTGATGAGAGCTTTAAACTTGTTGGCGACGATCAATGAAGGCAAATATCGGACATTAAAATCGGTCTTTGAGTTTATATGGTGCTACGCATGCCTCAATGAGGCATAAGAAATGGACATACTGCGCCTCACTCTGTGTACTGTACATGCTGCAGGCTAGTAACGCGAGCCCTCGCAGTTCTTGAGACACTGTTTTTGCCTTTATATCAACGTACTTTACAATCAATATTATCTCGGAAAATTATTCATTGGAAGTAGGGTTCATCACGAAGAAAACAAATCAGACTTATGAATAAAATATGTGAGCTGCTGCAGCACGCGGCTCAATCTTTGATGTCTTGCCCTCGTGTTCGCCACTCGAAAACACAGGCTGCAAGTTAGCTAGGCGATGATTGCGAGGGGTAAGAGAGAGGCAATGTGTGCTATTTTTCACTGTTTTTCGGTCCGAAACCGAGCCTTTCTGAAGTTGACTGCAGCTCACATTACTGCTGGTTTTCAAACTGATGACTGCACTGCCGCGGACACATCCGGCAACGGCTGTCGGACGATTACGGCGGCAAAGAGTAGCGCTTCTTTAAATGCAGCAGCAAAAATAAAAGCTATCACTGCATAAATAATGATTTAAATACACCCAAAAGACTAAGAGAATGAACTCTGCTAGCTGTCAAACGCCCGTGTCATCTCAGAGGACCCGAGAGTTTTCCCCACTTGCTACTTTTGATGCCCAACTTTTGTACCTCAGTGCTCTAAGTGTCAAAGCTCTGAAAGTTCTTTGACTCTCGAATCGCAGAATCCTAGACTAAAAATTCTTTAATTTCTTAGCTCCTAAACCACTGACAGATTCATGCGAACACGAACGTTCTCATCGCTTTGGAACTTGAGTCGCACCGCAAACTTTTAGCGCTTTGAGACTCATTAGTGAGTAGCGACATTGCTTTTAACCCTTTAACGTCCGCATTTTGTACTCATATTACCGTTACCACAACCACCATCACAACCACTGCCACCGGCATCATGTAGTCACCGACATCGTAACGAGAAAAGGACTCCCATTCGACAACGAATTTCGAAGAACACATTGGGACACAAATTTCTCAAAGAATACAATATATTAAAGCTGTTTATGAAAGTGGATTTTGAAATCCACTTTGACTGTAAAGGGTAAACAGAAATTTTACCTTTCTAAAGCAAGTAAGAAGCATAAGATGGAATGTATCGAAATATTTCGCAGTTGTTTATTCAGACCACTCAGTCCCTGACGACAGAGAGGAAGGGAAGACGAGAGGGTCGTTTTGTCTCACCTAACGAGTCCGTTGCTGGTGTAACTAAAGCTTTTTATTTTTCGCTTTACTTTCTCCTCTCTTGAGTGCGGTAGCAATTCGAATTACGTTGATTGGCACTTCGGAAGGCGTCCACGCAGGTTCACGTGCCACGCATGCTCGCTTCAAGCTCCGTACTTGAAGCTTCTGCATAATTTTAAACTTCTGCAATACGCTCGCATCACGCTGCTTACATGAAGCTTCTGTATAGTTCCAAGCTTCTGCAATACGCTCTCATCACGCTTCGTACGTGAAGCTTCTGTATAGTTCCAAGCTTCTGCAATACGCTCTCATCACGCTTCGTACGTGAAACTTCTGTATAGTTCCAAGCTTCTGCAATACTCTCACATCACGCTTCGTACGTGAAGCTTCTATATAATTTTAAACTTCTGTAATACGCTCGCATCACGCTGCGTACATGAAGCTTCTGTATAATTTCAAACTTCTGCAATACTCTCGCATCACGCGTCGGATACAGCAGTGTACGACGTTATTCGTATTCGTTATTCCCCGGTCTGCGCGTCATGGGTCTCGCTTTTTTAAAAGAAAGATAAAACTGAAGAGAGGTTAATAATTTCCCATTAGGATTACGAACCTCTTGTGCACCTTGTGCTCTATTTTTTTCGGTGACTCTTTTTTAAAGATTCTGTTTTTAGTTGTTCTATGACATGATTTTGCTCTCGATACCTGTTAGTTCGTTTCCGAAGTTATTAATACTATTGAGGAATCACGAACATACTTACATAGTTTCAAATTATTGAATTTGTGAGGCTGGTCAGTAGGTATTAAAGTTAATGACAGAGAGAAAATATCCTGCTATGAAAAAGGGGAAATTGGTAATGACCTGATTTGAAAATCATTTGAATTTTCCGTAAAAAGCCCGCTACATCTTTGCAAGTTAGAAATTCCAGTATACACAGATAATACCATTATTAAATAAAAAATGAAATAGCGAAGGGTTGAAGTAGCAAATAATTAAATATTAACAGAAGCTACATGGGCCTGAAGCCAGAACATAATCATAGCCTCAGTTCAAATTCATTTTTATTCCGGTTTAAAGTCAAAAGAGAGGCGGCTCGCGCCTTCACTCCTACTTATGCTTTTTAATTACAAAGAATTCTTTAAAATCACTCGTTGTTGATTAATAAAGGAAACAAAAATTTTAGCTGTTTAAAGCATACAATTTTTCACACCCCCACTTCACAGACACGCACAAATGCCGGTCTGAGTTAGAGAACATTCAGCACAACTCGACGGTGGCTCGTTTCAGCCAGCTTAGAGATCGCGGTCGAGTGAATAACAAACGGCTTCAGAGATTCGAAGGTTTTCCTTTCACCGCTTCAAGCGCTTTGAAGTTCGAGAAACTTGACAGTCCGTGTATAAATACCTGAGTTAGTTACTCAACTTGTTGGTTACTAATATTCCAAGAGAGACGTTTCTCCTGCGTCAATCTGAAATTAACATTTTATCTGGAAGTTTAGAGACAGTATGGTAACTTTGCAGTAAAGTACATGTTTTTTAGAGTCATACTTATTCTCCCTAACTGTCCAACAATTAAACTGACGGTTGTATACACTTAAATTTTGCTAACATTAAAGATTTCATTCGTACAAAACTGGTCGTTATAAAGGTCGTTATATTCGTTATATAAAGTTCGTTATATACCTTTATAACTGGTCGTTATAAAGGTCGCTATAAAGGAAGTTTGTAGTCTTTCTATACGCCTACCCTTTGACCCATACTGGGTAAGCGCTGAAGATCCTAGGTGCGGTATTTCCTGAAAGTGCCAGCGCGAAGATCACAGGATGCTTCGTTAAAATCCAGTTGAAGTATTCCATCTTGCACATTCGCTTTTCAAATGGCTTTTCACTAACGCCACGACTGTGAAGATGGTTTGGATATGTTCTACCCATAATGCCTCTAATTAAGGGCATTTACCTACTCGATATGGTGTCAGTGAGGAGACAGCGTCTCCCAGCCCGAGGAGACAACAATTCTAATTTCAAAAAAAATTTAGGGGTGAAATAATCGAGCAATTTTCGGGGTATCCATGTTGAAATCGCAACTGAATAATTTACCACCGAAGTGGGTTACTCCAGAAACAAAGATGTCTACGGATTCACATACTCGTGTTTTAGTATGCAGAGCAGAGTTCGATACTTAGGAAAAAAAATCAAATTGAAACAGCACGGGAAAAAGTGTCGTCAATTTCGTATTGATGACCGAAGTAGTGGGAATCGTCTTCTGTTATTCAGAAATGTCTACGACTAACATTTTTCAAAACTCGAACGTCAACTTTCTCCAATTAGCTCTCGAGGAGGATGTGCTGTTCTAGGCTTGTGTTCAGTGGGCCATACTCAAATTCTGTGATGCTCAAAGTGCACAACAATATTTAAGTATGGGCGAGCGTGGAACTTAAACTACAAAGTGTTACAGCCTCAAGTAATAAAAGCTTAATGAAATCTACGAGCATGAGTATCATTTTTAGTTCGTAATATTTTCTAACCATGATATTTTTTACTATAGTATTATAGTGAAACTATTACAAAAGCGTAAGAAAAAACAGTGTTACTTAAAAGTCGAAATGAGAAGGGATGTGCGTCTCCTCACGGTGCAGGGTGGTGTACATAAATATTATGTTGGGGGTAGCTGAAGGGGACAAACGTTCGAATGCTTCCCTTACATAGACTTTGTGGGTATAATTGGACTTTGAAATATCAGTAATATAAATTCAATTTCAAATTAAGGAGTATACGACACTAAGTAATAAGTGTAATAAATATGCTGATGAAATCTAGATGTTCAAGTGGGGTAATGTTAAGAGTTGTTCGAGCGCAGGAACCGCTTGATCGAGCCTGGACCAGAAGGTGCGGGCTATTTGAACCAAATATTTCATTCTTTGTTGTTGAAACCCGTGCGAATGCATTGTTATTTCAAGAATGCATTCGCGCCGGAGGACGCCGTCGACGGTACGTAATTTAAAAAAAAAATTCCATCACGGTTTCTTCAATGGCATGTTGTAATGTTTCAATAACAATGAATGAAATATTTTTTTTCGTCACTTTTGGTTGTATTGGATTGTAACAAAGTTCCCGTTTTCTGTGTCACCCTAACTCGCATACTGTATACCTTCCCATCCTCTTTAAATGACGTGCACAGAGAACGCCAGCGCCTGTGAAGTGAAATGCATCACGTCAACGACTCATAACAATACATACTACAGTAATCGTTCTCCCATTACCATGAACCCCTTTTGTACTTCATGCCACAGTTCAAGCTTCGGGGTTGAAATCTTAATTTTACAAAATAACATGGATTGTACGGTACGCATGTCGTGCGGCTTCGGTAAGTATGAATGAAATATTTTTCTTCGTCACTCTTCGTTTTATTGGATAGTTAAAGAGTTCCTGTTTTTATGTGTACCCCGTTACCTGGTGCGCGAATACGGAACAAATAATTACTGAGTATAAGTTGCCAACGTGCTCACCTATACTATATCCATTATTATACATACGCAACTCGCATGATTACAAAGTCACTGCAGAGCATTGAACGTCATTTTACGTTGCTTTTAACGCTAAAATGAAGTCTTTCATAGTACCGCCCACAACTGTGCAGAAGCACACTAGGGCGAAACGTTTGTAAAGCGGGTTCACAACTGAGCCGCAGGATCAGCGGGTGTTGTTATTAAGTTTCAGGCTCTGAGCTCTCGGGTGCTGCAGCTCTGGTTATGATGGCACTTACGGGATTTTATCTCAGTTTCACACATGGGAATTTCGCCGCCGGAAAACGCGGGTCACGTTTCCCTGGAATGGATAATCTATTGTTGGTCGCAGCCTTTCTCAGCAGAGCGTGGACCCATGGACTTAATTTAAATTTTGCTAGACAGTTAATCAGAGCTGGCTAATTGTCTTAGGGTATATATATATATATATATATACGTGTCAATAATACCCGAGATAATACTTTCACGAATAAATTTTATGAGAATAAAAAGCAATGATAATCCTGCTGAAAGATCAATGAAGTGAGATTTTTAAACTTATTCCACAACTCTGCTCTTACCTACTGAATTTAAAGAGCTTTCGATGAAATGTGGTGAAAATTAACAATTTCTCATTTTTTTGCGAGACTGATTACATGAACACGTCCATCTGTACCCATGAAACAGAAGCTTAGATATTCTAGTCCTACAAGGTGATACATAATTTGTTGAACAAACTTCAACATACAATTGGGACCATTGAAATAAACTCTTTTTACTCAATGACCGTGTGGTTGAAAATGTAGTTGAAGGACTAGAAATTTTTATCTGATTTTCTTAGTGTTTCAATACAGCAAAGATTAAAATTTGTTAGTTCACATTGAACATTTAATCGGCTGCAAAAGTATTAACGGTAATGGAGCGAGTACACTGACCCATTCCGAAGAAGACCTCACGGAGAGAATAATTATTGTTGAAGGCTCTGCAAGCATTCGTGGAACTCCTGGTGTATTCGACAGCGTGCGGCAATCATTGCACAGGCGTTTGAACGGCTGCACCGCCACAGATGGGCTCTTATAAATACTTAGCCTAATTGGCAAATTTATCGTCATTGGTCATAATAATTAAGGGTGTTATTCCGTTTCTTAAATTCATAATAAAAATGCTTTCCAAACTTCTACATTCCATTTTCCCGCCTCTCTCGAATTTTTTTCTAAAACGTTTCAAATTTCAATTCCTTGTAACTCTTTAACGAAGCATTTTCAACCAAATGGTTACTGAGTAAAAAGTGTTTATTTTAACAGCTCCAAACCTTATGTTAAATTTGGCTCAACCAAGCGCCAGTCACCCTGTATATGCCAACAAAATACGTCCCATTAAACTTCAGTTACAAATTCGACATTTCATTAGTCCTTTCCATTCCATTTTTTACTCGTACAATTCTATCAAATATTCTTCAGTAATATGTTATTAGTGGCGCTGCAGTTGATCTACATACTGTCTGTCTATCCTTACAAGCGCCAACAACTATAGTCCAGTGTTATTCACTAATTTTTGCAAGAGAGCCATTTCGGTTAAACGCATTGATTGAAAGAGCCGCAGCTACTGCAAGTTAGCGTATATTATATAAATTCTATATTGATTAATTTATATATTTTTCGAAAGCCGTGAATTGATTCATCGCGAGCCGCATAATGAATGAATCTGAATTATATGGCATACTATTCAGCATGCTGTCGTGATAGGTACATGGAGGTCATATTGTCTAGCAGTCAATTTTTATCTTAATTAGCTCAACAGTTTTCTTTGAGGATGGCATGGACCCCAGCGTATATTTTCACGTATCACTATATCACACTTTCTGTCTGTCAGTCCTTATACTCATGCAGGTTTGTGATTCTTGGGTTAATAATAGGAGATTTTTTGGAAAAATCGAAAAAACATTAAGTTTTTTTATCATGTCCACCATCGCTGACGACTATCACGAACGTTTAAAACCGACACTTTTGAAAGTCTTTACTGTTGGCTGGTTAATGCGAGCAGCCCATGATTGACTTATCTTGCAGAACCTGAATATTAAATTCGCTTGGTTAATTTCGATTAGAGTGCAATGCCTCGTTTTTAAAAAGCCGAAATCAGCCTGCACATGTAATAAGCGATTTGTATTTTCTTGACTGTTCTTCACATAGCACCAGCTAAGAGCCACAAATTTATTAATATTATCTTTCTAACTTTACTCTGCCACAAATACTCGTAAATGAGATAGGATAAAATTATTTTCCTTGATGGTTTCGTGTTTGTCGATCCTGTCTCTTTCAACCCCCTGTAATTATTCCATTGCCAACCTCTTAGTTTTACCTATAGTGCAGCTGTAGACCAATGCACGTACAGCATAATGTACTGAGCCCACTCTAAAAGCATTCAAGGACCACATGAATTATACTTTCGCAGCATTTCGCACGGTTACAAACTTCAGAAAAAGCTCATTATTTACAAGCTATAAATTAGTATTCTGATTTCTATGAGGTTTTCAGATAAAAGTAGGCTACATTCAACCATTCAGGTAAAGAAATCTAAAAAATAGACCTAAATATTAAAGTACTAAATGCTTAAATATTTATTTCAATCCATTTGAGCGATAATTGCACTAAGCCGTTATTAACCGTTCAACTGTTATTAATATTAACCAATGCGAGAACCATTTATTTCCTCAGCATTGAACTCATTAAGTGACATCAATTCCATGATTCATACATGCATGGTAACAATTCTTAACTTTTTCCTGTAATATCGGAATTTTTTCCTGCTTCCACCATGACGTGTTTGCATGAGCCATGTCTGCGTTTAAGTTTGTGCATAGAAATGTTTCTAGGACTATTCACGTTCACACGTGTGTTGGAGTCAATACAACGAGGAAAACCCGTGAATATAAGTTAGATGCCACAGCTGCAGGTGTGAAGCACCTGGCTGATTTCTGTCTTTCATCTTACGGATCAGGTGCCAGATTTTCATGCATTTATGTCAGCGTATTCTGTATTAGCCGGTAGCAAAAGTCGTTCTGTCGATTTGTCCGTGCTAAGCGTCGTTTTTTCCTGGCAAAAGCCCTCATATTTGAGAAGGGTTCCCGGATGCTCAGGGTTGTAAGATTACGTGAACAACTTGCGATGTGTGACCAGAAACAAAAACCATGCGTAGCATAACCAAATCGACTGAACAACATTCGATACAAGCGTACCGTTTTGATGACGTAAATTGTCAAAAAAATACTCATGACGAGATGAGTGAGAAGTTTCTGCACCCCATTTGGCGTCCTTATAAACCTAACATTGTATTCAGAAAATGGTTCTCATTTTTTGTGCAGGTAGATGAGCAAAATGGGAAGTCTAGATTTCAGAAATAATTTCGATTTTTTCTTTAATTAACAAACAACACGACAATAACAATACAACAGTTTAAAAACAAATATTCAGTAACTGATATTATCACGATTTCGATTTCCTTTTTTTTGTTTTGATTGAAAACAAAACACCAACAACGACTCAATAGTTTTAAGAGAAATATTCAGTTCCTTTTCATTTTAAAGTGTGTATTAAAAATGACAAATTTTCCCACGAGACTTTTTATCTTGTGACGCAATTTTTTCAGCTTACTTTTTTGCTTGTCTCGTCTTCTATAAGTTGTAAACGAATAAAAAATCTTCAGTAACATAGTACGTAAGGCACATGCGCGACTGAAAAATCTTGTGAAATTAGCACATATTTGCGGTTGAGGAAAAAATATAATGCTTCAAAATTCAACTCACTGATCTCTTCTTTCTGTTGTATTGATGACTGAGAACTGTGTACTGTTCGATATAACTGTTAGTTAACCGTTCATCAAACTTGGTTGGCTAGTATGATTTATCTTATGATTCATCTTATCTTTATCTTTATCTTATGATTTATCTTATCTTTATCTTTATCTTATTTATCTTAAGTTATCTTATCTTATGAAGCGCATTCACAAAATACTGATTACCTGTTTCCTGTTCACAACTCGGTGTTAAATAGCAAGAAATTTAAATTTTTTCCTTTGTTTTTATATATAAAATGAGTAGCACTTAAATGTAGGCTAATGAATTTGTATTCGTAGGTTAATTTAGGGTTTGAAATGCAGAAATTCTGCATCTTAGAGTGAACACTCAGCAAGTTCCAAATTATGAGAATTAAATGAGGGAAATTTGAAAGAACGTATTTCGTCTCGTAAAGTATTTATAATATTTTTGCCCAGAAATTTGCACAAACGTATGTACACGGTTCCATTAAACTGATATTGAGAGACATCGTAGGCGCAAAACGGCGGCTGGGGATCTGAGAACCCTCACTGATAACGTGACTGTGGGTCAGGTGTTATGAAGAAGGTAAATTGTGTAGACAAGTCCGTATCCTTTTAATTTAAATACAAAGGTAACTACCGAGGTAAGTCCAATGTCACAAGAGCACATGAACCGGTCACTAAATTTCACTACACACAAATAGGAGAATTTCCGACTAAAGGGCCGTATACACTAGGGGACATTTCGGCCGTGAGGCACGACACGTGTATACGAGGCTCACTACTGAATCTCATATTTCTGAGTGTTTATACAAAGTTCTCTGTTCGACACGGTGGTTACGAGGCTCTTGAGTGTCGTGCATCACGAATGCGATCATAGCGAATAGGAAACTTCGTATAAACATACACAAATATGAGCCCGAGAGGTGAGCCTCGTATACAAGTGTCGCGCCTCACGGCCGAAATGTCTCCTAGTGTAAACTAGGTAAGTAAGTTAAGTAAGTAAGTTAAGTTCTAGTAGCGTCACATCAGATCGACATCTCGAGGCACGTGGCATTTTCCATTTATATTGCAAATTAAATACTTAAACTTCCCACACTAAGTGCACACTCATCGACGTTTACAGACGTTTACAAAAGTGATTTTTGAAACAGGTTTATATCTCATTCACTGCAACGGTACTACTCACTAGCTAGAGCTCCACGTACAGGTTCCAAATCTGCTGATCATTACAGACCTCAAAAGATCCTTTAGTGCCAGGCTCACCCAAGTCTCCTCACAACTCGTGCCTTGCAACTCGTGTCGCTGATTTTTTTCGTGATGTCATACCTGGATTTGACTCTGACTCTGAGCTGATAATTCAATTATTAATTGAGCCTCTGTGCAGTGTAATAGTGTATATTCCATTCACTTAGCTATAGAACTGAAAAATAAAAGAGTTTATTTAAATGTGAATTAAAATGCGTGCGTATATATGAAATCAAGGGTCCGTCCTCTGCTCATTTTAGAAAATGCTATTACAACATCGCTAGAAACGCGTGTCAACCATACACGTCTTGCTTAAAGAGTATACAAACGTCTGGTCAAACAAACGTCCACGAGTTATTCTGTAGATTTTTTATTACAATATCACTGGTAAATTGGGTTACACGCAATTTTTGACGTTTTTCTCTCCTTTGCTTGGAAACAACTTTGAACGTGATTTCTCAATCTTTTTTGAAAAAATCATCAACCAAAGTATTTATCTTTTAACTATCAAATGTCAATAGACGAATTTATAAGATTTAACTTATATCATTTTCATCCCGCACTTGGAGTAAACTGAAATCTATGATTCTTTCCTCTCAAAGTAAACTTCATATTATATATTTTGAGCAGGCGTCCTGAAATTTTCTCACGGACCCAGCTGAGCAGCAATAAAAAATTAATGATTATTATATCGGATGTGATTTTCGTAGTTTTATTTTTACTGAGTTGATTCCTTTTTAATTCTTCTGAGCTCGCTCTCATTAACATTTATTATCCTCGCATGGCACATTGAATACGATACGTGATGAAATGAATTGTTTCAAAGCGAATGGATTAGGAAGCAAAAGTTTGTCATGAGAGTCCCTCGTTCGATCCCAGTTTATTACCCGCATTATTTTCACGAGACCGCAGCTCTCACGGTTTTAATAGCGCTCAGAGAAGACGAGTAGATGAGGTTGGAGGAGAACTCTGTACTAACCTCTCTCTATCTTCACCCACCGTCTCCCTCTCCCCTGCTAAACAAGCTGATATAAGCAGGAGAAGCTGGAGTGATTGTAATAATGGAACACTCAATAAAAGTGCGTCTTAAAAAAAAGAATGGAAGTCCTGTGACCTGCTCCTGAATTTCAGCGACGTATTACAGACGTACGTCCCTTTTGAACAAACAAACATCGGCATCTAAGGATGCTTTATTTCCAATCTAGCCTGATACATATCATCTTGTGTATTGGTTTTTTAAATGCCTTATAACTAACACTATATGTAGGACGCCATGACGGTCTCCCCCGTAAAGCCGATACCCATTTCCGACACCTGGGTTGAGTGGGGTATTGTGCTTGAGTTTTCCCTTATACCCAACGGGAAAATTGCCGCGCAGCGCCGGGATTCGAACCCTCGACAACTTCATGGAAGGGCGATGCCTTAACCACTGTGCCACGGCGAGCTTTAAACACATAGCCAAACCAGTATCATCAGGGATAACGCTTTTCGTTAATGAACCGTGAAGCAAGTGGATGAGCGGGATTACATGCGTGGAAAAGCTTGTTAAGCTTTTCAAATGTTAAACAAATATGTAAATAAACAAACACACCAAGAGTATTATTCGTAGGATTTTTATTTTCTTACTCTGAACTCTCTGTACGGGAATTTCAGCACAAGAAGAGAGTTTGACCCTACCTCGCCGTAGGGGCAACAGACCGGAGGTGCGTGTTCTGGACGTGGCCAGACTAGTTTCTTTAACTTCCTTATAAAATGGTGGCACATTGTTTTCTGATGCGAAGTCAAAGCTTCTTGCTTTGAAATTGAAAATTCTTTGCGCATTCGTGTCGTTTTTTTTCTACTTCTCTTCCATACTTGAGATCTTCGATGAAAGTGATATCTAAACCTTTTAGACGGTCTACTGTTCCAATAAGAGTATCATTCTTGGTTTGCGGGAAGTGTCGATTATTACTTCGAATGAACATCACTGAGCATTTGTCGATATTCATGCTCATTAATCAGGTTTCAGCCCATTGAATAAGTTTGTTAATCTCTCCTTGACCCTGTTGTTCCAGAAGAGATCAATAAACAGGCTTTTTCACTGCAGCGTCTCGCTTCGTAAACTCCATGTTTTGGGTCATCCGCGGACTTGTGTCCAGTCGCTGAATAGCTCGTACGTGAAATGTAACTCTCTGAGTTTGTTTGTTAGTCCCTACCGAGTAGGCTGGGGACCGAAATTTATAGTGGATTGTAATTTGCTTTATGAAGTAAAGAATTTACCTCACTGGATAGATATTCATCGCAATTTTATCCTTATACAAATATGAAGGAATCGAAATTAGGCAAAAAACAATTCAATAGTAAAATATTATTGGACTCGTGTACACGGCCCGTCAAAAATGACAGGATTCTATACTTTCCTTAGATAAATCTGGATGACAAACAACTTTGATGACGTGGATGGCAAAAAAATATAACCGTCTTAATCGTGATCGCAATTAAAATATTCTCGCTCTTGTGCACTGGTGAAACTAGTATCACAGATACGGTCGTTAAGCATCGCTATATAAGAGCGTCACAGAAAGATGGACCAACCAACCAAGCAAGCTACAACCGTGTAATATTGCTTATTATTTACCAAAAAGGTATTGAAAAAAAAGTATTTTTTTTTCGTAGCGAGAAATCTCATTTTTTTGGACAAAAGATTTAATTTTCCAAGCTGCAATATTTTTAGCCTTGTGAAGAAAAGTGAGCGAATGGCAGTTTTTTTATGTAATCAGAAAGGTATCCGTGAATACATTGGGAATGTTACTGAGAGGAGATTTATAAATATATATCTAAATAAAGTAATTTATCAAAGTGGGATACCTTGCAATGATCGTGACGCATCAAGCTATCCGATGTAAGGAAGAGAAGTAGACAGAAACCGGTGGTGGAAACCCGTGTTGTTTCCATTGAAAGAATCTGTACCATACGCTTTTACCATAATTTGGTTCATATTTTAGGGACTTTATTCTTTGATTTATCCTACCTTTTTTGCTGTACACGCGGTTTGATTCGCGTACATTTATTCGATGGTGCGTCGAAAAAATTATTTACTTTGTTTGAACGCTTGTCTTTGAGTTTCAACTGTATTATAAAACGGGAAATTAGCCACGGGATGGTTACCTAAATTAGACATATTTGAAACTGTTAGTGTGCGCATTTTCGCAGGCGTACTAAATTATCAAAGCACTCAAATTTTAATATTAAATTGAAACTCAGTGTTTTTTAAATTGAAACCCAGCATCATTTCCATATTTGAAGATTAATGACGAAATTGATCATGTTCCACCACTCATGTATCTCTGAGGACAACCTGAATATATCGTATTCAGTCGAGAAGTGCTTTAGTAAATATGTGACTTGTTTGTTACCCACATAATTAAAGTTTTTACATCTGTTTAGCGCATAGAACAAAGTTATTGAACAAATATGTACACTCCTCGTAATGTGTATATCTACATCATCCAACAGCGATGAACAATAAAAATAAATGAGAAGTGTGTAAAGAAATCCCCTGCCGCCACATCTAAAGCCTGATGCTCCTACCATCTACGAGCTTGCGTGTCAAATCTCGGGATCACTCTCACCGTAAATGTGACGAAGATAGAAATTATAGAACTCAATTATCAGCCGCGAACGCTTTTTGTGAGGTTCCCTTGCTGACATCGGCTGAAATCAATGAGATTCACCCAGCAGCGCTGCACGTGTAATTTACACGAGTGCACACGGCCCGTCAAAAATGTACAATGATGTAAGTTCTCATACCATTCGTCTTGAGGATGATAGACTCGGGGGTAAGAGCTTCCAGGATAACCACCTGTGTTAGTACGGGGTGGCCAGAAGTAACTGATCCTTTTAATTTGCTATCCGAGTAAATAGGATACCGAAATAAACCATAAAAATGCTATTCTTTCAAATAAAACAGAGTTTTCCTTTTATTAGCAAATTAAAAGGGTCAGTTACTTCTGGCCCACCCTGTACCAATGTTGGGAGGCATCGATTAGCCCTCGATTACATTGCCTGGCCGCGACTGGGAGTAAAGAGGGGGAATTACTGCTCAGCAGACGACAATCGATTTGCATGTATGAACGCAGCTCAGCAAGACGCGCCTAGCAACGCGTCACGGTGGCAGGGTGACCTTGGCCGTGGAACTCGCGGTCCGTTATTTTTACTTTTTTGCAGGCAGTCATCGGGTCCGCGCTCCAATCTCTCTGTTCAGCTCACATGCAGTCGCCGTCGGTCTGCCGCACAGAATGTCGCCCTGCTGGTGTTAGATTGAGGTTCACATGCAGGTGTCGTGTGTTTGCTGCGCCGGATGTTGTCCTTCTGATGTTAGATTGAGGTACACATGCAGCTGTGGTATGTCTCCCGCATCGAATGTTGCCCTGCAGATGTCAGATTGAGGTACACATGCAGCTGTGGTATGTCTGCCGCACCGAATGTTGCCCTGCTGATGTGTGAGATTATAGCACCATTTTTGCCATTAATCTTAATGAATTAGAAAAGTCTTTCCGTCCTAAAATCCTTTGGCGATCGCCTTACTGTTTTAAAGAAGTTATTCCGTGCATATCGTGCACCTGTGGCTTCATGCCGGTCATTTGTTCATGCAAATTACGGGAGAAATGAAGCCTACCTCGGATAATTGAATGTGACTGATGAAAAAAATTTTAATTATATCAAAAATATCTGGGCTTTTGCGGAAGACGGAACCTCGTTTGTGACTTTTTGCCTTTGATCTTATGCCTTAACTCAAGCAAACTGAAGCAATGTACCACTTTTTAACCGTGTTTGCCTCACCTGCTTACGCTGTCTTCCCTCATTGCTGTTGTCATGGGAAGTCTGATTAAAAAAAAACACTATGCGAAAAAGGTAGGTTAGAAAAAAGTAGGTTAGTAAAGTAGATTAGAAGACTGAGTAAAAAAGGTTAGAGTTAACCTTACAATGTACGGTATTGGTTCACTCAAGTTAAGCTTCAATTGCAAACCGTGACATCCGGAAGACGGTCGATGCTTCTGGATAAGTGATCCAATTTGTTAGACTTGTGCTGTTTCAGTAGCTCAGATATTCTATTTCTGCAAGATTCATTCATTTGAGCCTGAGAAGCAAGCTGAGCTTACCTATGTATTCATTTATTTTAATATGCAGAAGTTAATCGTTATAAACATAATCATGCTACAAATGATATGAAATGTATGTTAATAGTCTCGTCATAATCCCTTGTCGATTTTATATACGAGTCTCGAATTTGAGTTTTTACTTTACTAGCAATCAGTATGGAAAAGCTTCGAATGAAACGCTTGTTCTCCGAGGCTAGCAGTGGATTTGACACACCGCGCATGGTTCGATCCAAGATATTAATGCCTAAGCGTCCCATATTATGATTATTATTATTATTTTATAATCACTAAACGGGTTAAATTATTATCGAAAAACATTCGCTTCAAATGCTCTGATATGAAAGATCTCTTAAACATCGTCCTCAATACTGCCCTTGATTTCTCTTGACTCCCAATGAATGACTCCAGGACAAATGATATCTATGCTTGAAAAAAAAAACCTTTTCAAACGCCCTCGGGCTGTCATTGTAGGTCTCGTGAAGAAAATTTATGAATGAATTTTTTCTTCGTCGTCTCCTGCATTTTTTACAGATCACACGTGCGTGGTTATATTCCCCCCATTCAAAGCCTCGACATGAACAACAGAATTCTGAAAATATGGGTGCTCGTTTTTATTTTTTGTGCAAATATATGTTTTGCTGGAAACAATTGGGCTGTTAAGTAACGGGATGCAGTCTTTGATTCATATTTTCGTCATATTTCTTGATCTTTTCACCGTTGAAATATCTGAGGTTTGCTCACTAACCTTTTAACTCTATGGTCTATAAAAGGGACGGTTTGATCGAGTTTTAATGAATCGGAGTGCTTTGGGGTCTAGCAAAATGTGAAGCTAGATTTAGCAGCACAAAAAAGAAAAGTATACCAACTAAAAACAGTAAACCATGCGCATTTTGGACGTAGGACCATTTCTGAAGAATGAATTAGCTGACAGCAGTACAACATGTACATTTTCAAATTTCACATAACGTGAAAAAAGATCACTTAGAAAAACAACCATCAATTCCTTTCAAGGGTTTGCATTTGACCCACTGGTCAGAAAAAAAGAGTCCAGTTTTCAAATATAGAAAAAGGAGTGGAATGCGAATGTATGATTTGTCATAGCGTGTCTTCATAACTTGATAGATATTTCTACTATACCTCTGATCAATTAATTAAAATCATTAGAGCATTGGATTACTAGGATTGTGATGAGAAGTGCTTCAAACGAGCCCATGCTGATTGGCTTAATGATGAGACCAAACATCACACACCACGGAAATTCTGGTCTCAGAAAATATGAAACAATATGGTTATGCGAATAACTATGAACGAACATCGAATTTGAGATCAGCGGGGACTTTGCAGATTCATTTTCTCCACAATTATTAAATTACTAATTTATATTGATAAATACAGTTATACCTCTGAGATACGGTTATTAAATATTGTCAAAAATGACCAAAAAAATTACGGGAATTAAATTGTCAATTTTATCGAGAATTTTTGAATCTAGAATATATGCAAAATAACTATTCCAAACTAAGCGTTAGATAAATATTTGAATTTTTTAACCACGTTCCGATGTTACGATACCTTTATTTGAATTCTTTTCAGTAAAGACGATCTGATTGTTTTCATGGATAAGAATTTGTAAATATACTCTATTTAGTTCGCGATATTCTTACCATCCCATCGAACTTTTCTAGTACGAGTCTTTGTGTCTAGCTTTCTCCATATTTGTAAAACAAGTTTTCTTTCTGAGAATCCTTGTGACTATATTTTTTTCAGCCAAATGCTAACATAACGTTCGCACCACCTTAACACATTGCACTTGCCAACAGTTGCCTCGCCTGATTTTTCTCTCCGTCAAATCGAGTTATCCTTTTAGCATTGCTCGACTTCATAGCAGAACGAACAACCGCTCATCCAAAATGCCAGATGTCGACGCCAGGAGAAATTCTTTTTGTAATAATCTTCTTATGCCACTATTTGATTCTATTTCTTAAAAAAACAGTATAAAAAGTTATTAGCTCTCAATTAAATAATAATCAGTGTCTTCAATACATTTACGTTTCTCCTCTCTTTTGCTTCGGGTTCTCAAATTTTAGCTTCGTTCAAAACAAAAGAAACGAGCACACTTTATCGTATAAAAGTTTCTTATGACTCAATCCTATATCTTCCTTTGTCTCACGTAAAAAACTTCAGAGTAAATGAAGATCTATTTCACTCACCCATTGTGTAGTCCTACAACTCCCGCCCAACACGTACCCATAGTTTTATCTCACTCTGCGATTTACTACCATTTATAGACTTGAAATGGCAGTAAATAGTAAATATTAAATAATAAATACTAAAGTGTTTAGTATTTAGTAAATACTAAATGTTATTGTAAATACTAAGTGTTTCTACCATTTATTAACTCGCAAATTACTTCAACAATCCTTCAGCAACCCTCCAGGAATATATCCTCCTGCACACCAGCCTTGAAAGTTTGCCTTTAATTTATGGTTTTTCCTGAACTACACATGCAGTTAATCCAGTTCTAAGAACAACGCGAAAGGCCTTTCAAAAAAGTTGACCGAAATATTTTCGAAGAAGGTGACATCGAGGTTATGCGGTACCAATTTCTGGAACAAAAAAAGAAGAAATATGAGTATTTCCAAACAGTTGTTTTAGTTGACCTAAATAAAAAGAAATATAGAATGAGATATGTTGATTGTGTTAAAAACCATCAGTGGCATCAGGCTCTACGAAAATTTCAAAGCAATAATTAACAAAAGCGTATTCACTTGTAAAGACTGGGTACAAAGTAAGAAATATCTCAGAATGAATTAAAATATTTTAATTACACGGAACTCCTAATTGAAGGGACGAAATAAATACGAAAAAATCTTTGAGCGACTTGAAATACTTGAATGGCACCCAAGTTAACGACTAAATCGATGTCACTGAGCATGCAGATGGGAACGTTGGAATTTTTATATGTGCCCAGTTGCAGCAGACACAAACCTGGGACGCACTTGCGTCCCTGTTGCAGCAGACACAAAGCCTTGCCTTTACATGAGACGACGATAAAGTTAATCAAGGTCAATCGCTCATGCTTTTGAATACCATGGACTTTCCGGTGTCCGCTCCACTGACTTCAAATTATCTATTTCATACCAATTAGTCAGTTTGCGACCACCTGAGGGATATTTCCAGAATGATTCAATGCATTGGATTAAAATGAATGAAATAAAGCCTCCCAATCTTCCACTAACAGGGTTTCCGGGAACCGCTTGGTTGAAAGCAAGGTGCAAAGAGAACACCATGTAAACTCAACTGATGTCACATCCTTAGCAAAAGAAGTCACGTAAATGTGTCTCAAAATGATTTAGCCTAAAGGTAAATAAGTCATTAAATTAGTATGACCATTTTTCAAACTCATTAGAGTATACGCTCCATTATACATGGCATGTCCAAAAAATAGCATCTTATTTCTTAACTTAGCTAGAGAGTATCTGAGTCAGGATACAGCGCAAGGTGACGCAGGTGTAAAATACCGATTTCCTTCATTTTCGTACCGAGTATACGAGGAGCACTTCTCAACTGTAGCAAGGATACTACCACGTACAATACCTCCCTGCCGGTTCGCAGCTTGAAAAGTAGGAGTAAAAGAGTATAACTTGTAGGGGACGTGAAACAACGGGTAGACTCAGAAGCTTAACAAAACAGCCCACTTCAGTTTCCTATGCATATCAGTTCATCTAATACAGTACAGAGTTGTATTTTAGGACCTCGTAGCAATATTGTGCCATTTTCTGAAAGCCATGAATATCAAAGTTTTTTCGCTTGTACTTCGTTATTCGAACAAATATGTTTCCAATACGCTCAATTGCCAGAAAAATTTCGAAACGAAATTCTATTTCAACATCTTAAAGACACGTGAAAAATAACACGCCTACAGAATCAATATAGATCATAAACGTAAACTTCTATCATAACGTTGTGCAAAATTTGTGAAGCTGTGTAAGAACATGAGGTACTCAACAGTTGGAAATATTTTTCGGAAAAATGCTCAAAAGGGAAAAGAACTATGAGGCAGAATAAATAAGTAATACTTTCTTAAAAGATGAAAAGTAGATTATTGGAGTTACTACACCTGCCATCAAAATTGACTTCGCTTATCTGAGTTAAAGTTGTGGTTCTTTGGGAAAAACAGTTCAAAATGTCATGAGGCATCTCATAACGCTCTATCAAGTCATCAAGTTCGAATGTCGAATGAGGCAGTAGGGGACCCTGTAACTGACCCAAACCGAACGTCGACATTCCGGGGCCTCCACCAACATCAAATCCCGCAGTGGACCTGCACCCAACCATTCGGAAACGAACAACCGCTCATCGAAGATGCCAAATGTCGACGCCAGGAGATGTACTTTTTGCAATAACCTTCTTATGCCATTATTCGATTCTATTTCTTAGAAAAACTGCTTAAGATGTTATTAACAACTCAATTAAATAATAATCAAAGTCTTTATTGAGAATGGGACCTCAATGTATTATCATCGAACGGTATTGTTTGCTCGTGGAGCTCGATGATAACCGTCACAAAACGGTTCCTTTCGCGTCACGGCGGTGAACGCTCGCCCTCACACGAGAAAGCGGACGCTCGATATTGGGCCGTGATTGGAGAAGGTCGTTGTTTTTGTCCCGCCAGCAATTCTGACATGGCGAGGAACTTTTTTATACCCTTTGTTGTTATTAATATGAAAGCCTGAGTGATGTCCAAATAACTCAAAGTTCCTTTTCAATCCCCGATCAGGAGCCCTCAAGCAAGATAAGTTCATTATTGACTTGTTTTCACTAATTCGCACGTAGGATTATCGTTGACAAGCGTAGACGTAGGATTACTTTTGATACGCAGGATTGTCTTACATGTAGCAAATTTATCTTTTATGTAGCAGGCATATCTTTGATGAACTTGATAATTCCGGACTTATTTCCTTTAATGCACCAAATCATCAATGCGGCTCAAGTTTTCTTATTCCTCTGTTAATTATGGAGTTGTAAGTTGTCGCTGACGTTATTGAAGTTGATAATGACACTAACGCTACCTCACGATAGTAATCACGTTACCTAATATCTTGAAGCTCTGAAACCCCGAAAATATGTACGAGGAATCATGTTAAATGATAATTTGACATAAACTATGGATGAATTATGTAGCTTGTGAAATGATTAATGAAATATTGCAGTGACAAAAATGTTCATGATGAAGAAGATAAAAAGATGATGGTGGAATATCAACGTTTAAAAAGCTACGTAACGTCTGATACCGCAGCAGTGGGATTGATAGCATCAAAATAAAGCGCACAACAATAAATGAACAGTTCAATTATGAATCGTTTTAATTTCGAGTCGTGTATTTTATATTCGTCTATTCGTTTTTATTTTGATTCATTTGTTTCGATTCGATTCATTGCAATTTTATTTTTGGATTAAATCCCAATGAGTTTCAATGAATGTAACTAAATAACAATTAAATAAACGGTAGTTTTCAATCATTGAGTAGTGATCAGGTATCCAGTATACACGATGACAGTGAGCACAGACAGACCTACCGAACAAACAACCAGCTGTAAATAAGTACCTACAATAGTACAAATAGCTATCCTCAAATGTGCTCATTGTACTTGACTTATGATACCATCTACATATTGGTAAATAAATTGTTGTTTAAGTTGTTTAAATAGTAAGTGGGGATTGGGAGGAGAAGCATTTCAAACGTATGAGAAACAACCATTATTTCAATTTTTATGAACTGCTATAGAGTCAGCTTGATATCGTAATTAGTTGCGCGGATGATCTAAGATCACTTTTCACCATCAATTCCCAGACGACAGTGCAATTTGTAAGAGCTTCTTTGAGTTCCTACAGTGCAGATCGCCAATGAGCTGACCAAGAAAAGATCACACGCGTGTGTTAATTCGAGTTTAGAAACAATGCAAAATTTTTGCTGCAAAAAGTGTTAGGGTAATAAAAAAATCACACGTATACATAATTTTTAATTATTCACGCTACCTAATATCTCGAAGCTTTGAAGTCTCGAAAACACGATGAATCATATTATATGATAATTTGATGAAACACAATGAAACACAAAGGAATGAGTCTGAATATTCTCGCTGTATTTACATTTTCCTCTTTCCGTCGCGATAATTGATGCACCGCAGTCCGCCTTGTTCCCCCTCTCGTATCTCGTATCCTGCCACCGATCAGGTATTAGCGAGGGTAATTAAGAAAGTTGAGGTATCCTCGTCCAAAGTTCTGGTCAGAACTACAGCGGTCGGTTGATGGAGTGCCTTCAAACAGCACCATCTTTGTTTATGATTGCATTAACAATGATTGTGCTACCTGATCGTCGTTAACGATCACTAACAGAATTTTACTTTATAGTGCTGAATTTTACAGACTGGTTAGTGTACCAAATATGCAGCTGCAGGTCTCTGAATGGAAAAAATTAGGGCCTTTTCTCACAGTTAGAGCTGTAATTTATTTTGAACACCCGGGTTTCGCATGAAACGTTTAAATCCGTGACTTTTTAGGTTACGTCCTTTATGGGTTGAGTTAAATTACTGAAGAGTTTCAAACTATAGACATAAATTGTAATTGAAAGCTAGAGATGATGTCGAAATTAGCGAGTATACAAGAGTCTCGACAGTTATGTTAGAGATAGACAGACCTACGTAGACAAGCAAGTAAGCTAGCGGGCAGACAAGCGAAAAAGCAAGCAAACAGGCCAGCAAGAAAGCAAGCAAGAAAGCAAGCAAGTAAATACAGTAACCATTCAAGCAAGCGAGTAACAGAGTGCGTGTTATTATCTAGGAGAATAACCGGTGGCATACGTCAAAGTCACGTGCTGAGAAAAGTCTTGCTTTATGAGAATAACTTGAATAAGAATAACTACATTTCCAATTTTGGTGAAAGCCTGCTGGTTGTATTCATATCTACGTGTATGTACTTGCCCTGTACTGCCTGCGTCATTTTCACATTCTCTTCAAGTACAAAGATTCAAAGAGGAAAGGTAATATGTTAGCCTCACGAGCAGGTGCCCGTGATTAACCGCTCGCATCAAGCATTTTTGATAATTTCAAATTCATTGATAATTGCCTAATTGCAATTTATCAGTTGCGCACGCATTAACTTTCATTTCCTGGATTCTGGACGTGATTTATTCCGTTCAGTGCAAAGCTCACTTACGGCAATCATCAAATTTGCCCTCCATGAATAATTTTTATTCACGAATTTAAAACTCTGAATGACACCTCCTGAAGTATTGCAGAGGGAATTAGAGTGCGCAGTTACGTTAAGCTGTTAAATTCGTTACACTTATTGCGTGATTTGAGTAATCATTGAGTGGTTCATTTACACTTATTGAGTAATTCATTTACACTTATTGAGTGGTTCATTTGCACTTATTGCGTGGTTCATTTAAATTTATTGAGCGATTCATTTACACTTATTGAGCGATTCATTTACACTTATTGAGTGATTCACTCACACTTATTGAGCGATTCACTCACACTTATTGAGCGATTCATTCACACTTATTGGGTGATTCATTTACACTTATATATATTGAATAATTCATTTATTCGTATTGAGTGATTCATTTACTCACTTCAACGTTGAAACACGAGCAATGCCAAGCACAAGGGGTGCCTATTTTAGCAATTCAAGCCCTAGAAAAATGGAGTGTAAATCCAGTTTTAGATTTAGATTTTTTAAGAGACTATGCAACGGGGAAATGCATTTATCCTCAGCCTCGGTCGATGCAATCCTGCAGGGGCTGGACTTAATGCATTTTACGTTGTTTTTGCCACAGAACTGGCTGTAAATGGTTAGCTTCCAACTTGTCTATCGAACGTTAAGTTTTTTAATGGAAATCTCAAAGCTTCAGGTTTTTCATGAGAAATCTGAGCAAACAACATCTAGCAACTTCGTTATGTTGTCGCGTGACGTGGGGTGAAGTTTGAGCTTACAAAAGTTAAAGTTTAGCTTAGTTTAAAAATTGCCAGATGCTGAGGGCTCCAGCATTGATCGAAAAAGCTCTAACTTCTGAATTTTGGTGGAAAAAGTCGCTCGAAGTGTAGTCTAATAATAATTAGACTACGATAGGTAACGATTAATTTTCAGAACTTACTCCTTCCAGAGCGTAAAAATGTCATCGTTGAAGGGCTAAAACAACGGGATTGGGGAGAACACAACGCTTTTTTGTTCAACGAAGGCATATTGGCGTTGTACTGGGTATCCATTTGTGTCGTAAAATGTATAGTGTCACTTTTGGTGTCGCTTTTCCCATGATCGAAGCACGTCAGCAGAGTAGCAAAAAAGAAATGAGAAAGTACCATTTGAAGTAAGCGTTCTCTTTGAGTTCTTCTTTTAGTTACCACCAAGTTTATAACACCTCAATGTTACTTTAGAGTCTCTCGTTACACGTCTAAAAAGACCGCAGCACATTTATTCACATTTAGAGCATGAAATGGTCACATTCCTTGCCTGAGTTATGATAAAACGTAGCAAAGCAACTCAGCCATCAAGTGCAGTAAGTGAACAGAGCTTCAGCAGCTCAAGGCGGTAGCTGCAGCAGTAGCGGCGGCAGCAGCACCAGCAGCATCAGCAGCCACCGTTCCAGCTGTGGCAACGTACTGGTTCACCCTAGCCAAGGTCGATGAGTGGGAGGCATTTAGAGAGGGGTTCTGAGGGGGACCGACGAGACCCCCCTCTTTTACTGCTTATCGGAGCTTCTTTCCCGTCATATTTATGTCTGTATCGTTATAGTGGCTCTGAGTTAACAAAGTACGGGTAATTTTGCAGAAAAGTATTCTATCACAAAGTCTTCAAACATCTCTGAAGTTGTTCTTCTATTCGGCTTCAAAGAGTCAAAGAGGGAGTTAGAAAGGCGTACCCTTAGTGGTGACGATGGTGGAGAGGGAGGAAAGAGCTGGTGCCAAGAGAGCCGGCTTTACAAACTTTGAAGCGCAGTACGTCAACCATCATGTTTATCAGTGTGTTTTTGTTATTGTGTGCCGGCGGTAACACAAAAAGTATTTTAGAATCAGGATTGGCTTTTAACACGGTGAAGTACCTCGTAGGTATACATGTTAAGTTGAAAATTCCCGGAGTCTACGGCGTTGAATGAATGGAGAAGAGGTTTCTCACAGAATCCTACGACGCAATAAATCTTTCTGTAGTCTAAAAACAACGAAATAATACCAATTGATTTTAACATTTATCATATTCAATATGCATTATTTTACTACATTGTCTTCCGTAAGGAACGTAGAAGTAATTAGGTTTTGAAACGATTTTTCGTTATATTTGAGTCTCCCTTCATATTTTCATATTCAACGAGGTCATTCTGAAGCCAAAAGTAATAGTTGCGATAATGAATAGCTGAAAAAGAGTTGAAATAGCTTAACAAAACTCATTTTTAGTGAAAAATGAAAGATTCATGCTTCTGGCACTGGTGCGGCGCGAATCGCAAAACTCGTCGTCCAGTCGCAATTGAGTCTGTCGCACCACCAGTGCCGCTGTGGCAGTGGTCGAGTGAGGTTGTGTTCAAATAATTGTTCTTTGAACTTTGCTGATATCTGCGGTAGTTGAGTTTTACCCGTACAATTGGATATTCCTGTGAAAGCATCTTAGCTCTTCGAACTACTGATCTGTTACGAGGTGAGGTTTCCTGTTGTTCAATCTATTTTGGGATCATGTATGAGGTGGTTGCAACTTTTCGTAGCCTACCTACCCCAGAAGGTAGTTGCTGGCTACTACCTACTATTATCGTGGGGTTTTGCAACACTGCCGAGCCAGTTGATAAATACTTGCACTGGCCTCCTCTACTCCGCATTTGATTTTCTATCTAACGGTCTTATATTTAGAACCAACTGAGATACCAAAGAACGCAGGTTGCCGGTATCTCAGTTGGTGTAATAATAATAATTACGGTTGCTACGGCCCGGCGCAGTTAACTCGCGTAGTAGAACACGCAAGCTAAAGTTAGGTTTGTCCACCTTGCTTGCTCGACTAAGGTGGACAGATACCATTGTTGCCGAACTACTTTTTCCAGATTAAATTGGGTGCGTTTGCAGTGAGCATGACTAGCAATTCTGTGCAGTCTCCGTAGAAGTGTTATTTTTTGACTACGGATTCAAGATTCTGTTCAGTTCTTACCCACATTCTTCCACTTCGTTACAGCCTCGTTCTTTGTTTATTGCCTGGAAGTTCTCATTTATGTTTTTTAGTGAAGGAATTAACACAGTGTTAATGATAAAAACCGGCTCTTATCCACAATACATTGCGTGTCTTACGAATACTCCGTAGAGAGAGTCTTGTTTTGAGCCGATAATGAATTTTATATTCGAATGCAGCAAGTTGAGGTACGATTGACGGCGGATGGCCTAGGCGTGTTTTGGAGTATGTACAGGGGCCTTCTTAGAATTATTAATGCTTCAAAAACTGGAAATGATAAAGCAATTTGGTTAGTTCAGAATGAAAGAAGAAATTTTAAAGTTTAGTTGACGTTTTTGGCCGATCAGCGACACTCGTTGTAACAGACTGAATTGAAGCACCAGTTCGTATGGTTCGTGGTCTGCCAAAACGTTGTCTGTCTGCTGTTGTCCCAGCTTCGTTAAATTTCAATACCATTTTTTTATGCAGTTGTTCGAAGGACTTCTTTCAATACCATCAATAATCCTGTGAATAATTCCTCTGAACTGCAGGAACCGAACAATTACATCAAAAGGAAAGTTCCACTATTTTTGCTCTTTGTTGCATTGTGTAGCGATTCATTTTGATGGACGGATTTTATAATTTTTAGGGCAATATGCTGCGATTTTTGGTAGCTTTGATACGCTGGTATAAAACTTTTAAATGTCCGCGTTCATTTTGAATTAACCTAATCTCTTTACCATTTGTTATTGTATAGCTATAGTAGTTAAAAAATGTACCTTACTTATCGGCTGCCCAGTATAATCAACTATAGTCAATTTCAGTGTTAGCTATTGGATTCTAAGGGTGTCATCTACATTTCTTTTTAACGAATTTTGTGAAAACCTTTTGCATTCAAGACGTATGTCGTCTGATGTGTCGTGTGTAGAATTTTATTTTTCAGTGCTTTATTAAGCGATTATTTAATGGTTCTATCAGTATGTTTAAGCTTGGGCCCGGATTTCCAAGCAATTTCTTCACTGTTGTGGTAGAACTTGTCAGTGCCAGTTCTAAGTTGCCATAACACTTTGACTGCGGCAGGGTAAACTTCATTTTAATATTCAACTCAATGTAGAGTCAATTGTAGTTAGCAATGATGAAAACAGCAAACATCACTCTGAATCGTATCTTCATTTAGTTTTGATCAAGTATTTATTAAAATTGAGTTCATAAATAAGTCACTAAATAAATAAGTCAGCAGCGTTATGAAAGCTACCCGAGTAACCTGTGGCTCGCGTCGCGGTCGAAGTGTTAACAGAGCTTCTCAACTTTACCTGAAGAACCAGGAGAATTGTGTCGGAAGAAAGGGTAGAATTAGGCAACGTGTGTGTATTGTTGACTTCGAAGAGATGCAGCGCTTCTGATCCAGGGTAAGGATGTGGTCAAGTTCATAGTGCATGTCTTAAAAAAAACATTACAAACACTACATTGCCACTGAATAGCGTTTTTTTGGTGTTAAATGGATTTTTTACCCCTCTCTATATTTGCCGTGAAATTGATGGTATTCTCGGTAATGTTTGTATAGCTGGCTACTTGACATCTCTGTTGCAATATCTGCCTAGTAGCGCCAATATCCAAAGAAGATGACGCGCCGCATCCACATAAAGCAAGTAGCGCTTCTGCCTGGCTACTGCTGAGTTCAGTGGTGACTAAGCTAGGGTGTTTGTTGATGGAATTATTTGTTCTTCTGCATCCCTAATGAGATAACATACAATTTCCTATCGTTTGAAATCTTCATCACCAGTATTTTAGTTTATAAATAACACCTAAATAAATGAGTGAATAATTAAATGAAATAATAATAATGATAATATAATAATGAATGCATCTACGGATGCTTTATTTCCAATCAAGCCTGATACATATCACCTTGTACATTGGATTGTCAAATGCCTTATAACTAACGCCAGGACGCCATGACGCTTTCCCCCGGACGAGACCGGTACCCATTTCAGACACCTGGGTAGAGTGGGGTATTGTGCTTGGAATTTTTCTCCTATACCCAACATAGAAAATCGCCACTGCCAGCGCCGAGATTCGATCCCGGGTCTCCCGCACGGCGGCAGAACCCTCTAGCCACATGGCTATGGCGGCACATAATAAATGAATAGAAAAAGCTAATATACTAAATACACGAATGAATAACTAAATAGATGAAATAAGAAACGAATGAACTAGGTAATAACACCACGCGCGTGGCATACTAAATTTTGGCTGGCTGTTAAATTTAATGAGCATTTCGAGCTCGTAAAGTTCGAGTTTCGAGCGGCGGGCACGACACGCGGCGCCGGCGCGAGCTGCGCCAGAGAGGCAGGCACTGCCAGGCAGTAGTTGACGCGAGTCCCTCAGAGCTGAATTTGCCTGACTCCCGACCGGATTGTTGAACTACTTGGGTCCCGTCATCATAGCGGTACAACTGGCAGCGTAAATTTTTTTTTTTACTGGATCAAGGTACGCTACGTGCTTTAGAGCGTTGCGTAGCTAAGTTGACTTGAAAAAGAACTCCTGCTGCTGGTACGACTTCGTAACTTGTTCAAATATCTAGCGACTTGCTTGAAAATCTAGCGACATGTTTGAAAATCTAGCGACTTGCTTGAAAATCTAGCGACATGTTCGAAAATTTAGCGACATGTTCGAAAATCTAGCGACTTGCTTGAAAATCTAGCGACATGTTCGAAAATTTAGCGACATGTTCGAAAATCTAGCGACTTGCTTGAAAATCTAGCGACTTGCTTGAAAATCTAGCGACTTGCTTGAAAATCTAGCGACTTGCTTGAAAATCTAGCGATTTGCTTGAAAATTTAGCGACTTGCTTGAAAATATAGCGACTTGCTTGAAAATCTAGCGACTTGCTTGAAAATCTAGCGACTTGCTTGAAAATCTAGCGACTTGCTTGAAAATCTAGCGACTTGCTTGAAAATCTAGCGACTTGCTTGAAAATCTAGCGACTTGCTTGAAAATCTAGCGACTTGCTTGAAAATCTAGCGACTTGCTTGAAAATCTAGCGACTTGCTTGAAAATCTAGCGACATGCTTGAAAATCTAGCGACATGCTTGAAAATCTAGCGACTTGCTTGAAAATCTAGCGACATGCTTGAAAATCTAGCGACATGCTTGAAAATCTAGCGACTTGCTTGAAAATCTAGCGACTTGCTTGAAAATCTAGCGACTTGCTTGAAAATCTAGCGACTTGCTTGAAAATCTAGCGACTTGCTTGAAAATCTAGCGACTTGCTTGAAAATCTAGCGACTTGCTTGAAAATCTAGCGACTTGCTTGAAAATCTAGCGACTTGCTTGAAAATCTAGCTACTTGCTTGAAAATCTAGCTACTTGCTTGAAAATCTAGCGACTTGCTCGAAAATCTAGCGACATGCTTGAAAATCTAGCGACTTGCTTGAAAATCTAGCGACATGTTCGAAAATCTAGCGACATGTTCGAAAATCTAGCGAAAGTCTAATACGACTGATGCTGGCCGAGTTCCGCCATCATGTTTTAGCGGGAAAAATACGTAAATTGTTGTCTCGTTGGATGTAGCGTTCAAATGGATGTCTCTATCAAATGATGGGTTGTGCGTGCAGTGAAAGTTGGTATCGCTGATTGCGAAATACATCGTTTTTTAACCCATTTTAGCTGGGAATTAATTTGTGTAGTGAGGCTTCGTTCAAAATGACTTCCGTGTAAAATGTGTTTTTCTTGTCGGCACGGGATGATGTATGATATAATGTGTTGATGTATGCACGACCGGGCCCTAATTTGAATTTCATAGATACGAAAACGATTTCCCGCAACAATGCTCCTAAGGACGAAATTCATGCAAAAATCTCTCTATTCCGTGAAATCTGCGTGAAGAAAAATAATTAGCCAATATACTGGAAATTACTTATCCCTTCACATCAGAGGCATGAACGTTAAAATCCGATGGATATAGTAAATGATGTCTGCTTGTCTGCTTTCAACTGCCTTACTAAATTATTAAATAGAAATATGAAAAGGAGTTCCCATCTTCTGCCATGATAGCCATTAAGAGTGAGTTGCGTTTGATTTTTGGGTCTCGTTGACTGGAGGCAAGAAGATTACATAATTCCGCTGTAATGCATGTTATGAACTCTAGCATAAAAATGTTTTGTTTTGACGCGCAGCCAGACATGATGTAAGTTAAGGACTGTGAAACAAAGGCGCCGTGACATTCAAGCCTCGCGGCACGTGAAGGGGAGTAAGGGACTAATGAAATTAGACATTATGCCGCACAACGGCGGCTCTGAATGTGACACCTGCCGCACTCCAGGCTTGTGATGAAGAGAAAGAGGTTGGTGTGGTTCCTCGGGAGTCAAGAGTGCAGTCCTTTGGCACCGCGGATGAGATTCCTCTTGACGTATTTGGCGTAAACGCTCATCGCTCCTCACCCATCGTTCAGCTGGTTATTGTTACTGAGCAGATCACATCCGCAGGAACTCGATGCACTCTCACAAGTAAATTGACACATTCATTGCGGTATGGCCCACAGGTGGGTCGTGCTCAAGTTTTTCCAGCTGCGAAACGACCCATCGATGGGTCGTTTGAAAAATTTTTCAACTACCTTTTTAAATTATTGGTATTTATTTTACCCAGTTAGTGTTTGCTATTTATGAAATTTTTACCAAATTTTAACTTGAAATTTGAGTTAGATATTGAACTTCAATTTAACCCATCGCAGTTAATGTGTTAAATTTGTATGCGTTTATTCTTGAGTTAGCATGCATTGCTTGCTCAAATAGAGAAATCAGGCACTCTGGAAAGCTCGCATTTATAGGCTGCGTCAAGCGAGCGACAACAATTCTAAAACTGAGAGATTTATGAGCGTTGCTTGGAATGTTTTTTTTTTTAACATCGGGTTGTTTCTGCATGAAACATCGGAACTCAGATATCGACGCGACCAATGATTGCGTGTGTGCAAATTTGTTTCGTTTTGATTGAAAGTTTCAGGACTGTTATGTAACCTAGTTTTGATGTTAGATTGTTTTTTTCGCTCTTAGCGGGATCAACTTACGAGACAAAACGGCTTTTGGGAGTAATTTTGATTATCTCGGTTGGATACTGGGTTTAACAGTAAACTTTAGGATTATCAGCTGTATACAATCGCTAATTTTATGTTACTACAATCCTACAGCTGTGATATGTTTTTTCAGTCTCCGCCTACTTCATGCCACATAATTTGTGACACGCATTTTACTCGATATTTTCGTCAAATCCGACTGAGACTTGATTAATTTTATTGCGTTCGGTTACCGATTAGTTGAAGTTTGATCCATAGAAAATCACTTGAGAAGATATTTTCGTGCCGTCGGAAGATATTTTCTCGCTCCTGAAATTTCTCTAGATTACGTGAAATTTCTTGTTTGAAAAGG
Organism: Morinoia aosen; assembly: GCA_030386875.1. Classification (NCBI taxonomy): domain Eukaryota; kingdom Metazoa; phylum Arthropoda; class Malacostraca; order Amphipoda; family Talitridae; genus Morinoia; species Morinoia aosen. Next base: position 65,746,360 of record CM059572.1, on the reverse strand, counting down.
ATCTATCATCTGTAGCGATGAATGACGCACGTTAGAGTAATTTAATGTATTCCGGGGTTCCCGCGGGGGAACACAAGTATTATATGTGTCGGAATTAGCGCTCTCAGGTGGAATATGTGAGGTCTCAAGCTGAGATTTGGGTAGACCTTTTTGTTGGAATAAAATGTTTTTTTTTGTTAATGATCTTTTTTCGCTTCACTGCCGTCATCTTTTTCAGTACCTCAGACTATCCTCATTTTTACCTTGTTTCCTAACCTTCGTTTTCAACTTACTTTTCCTATGCGATGGGATCCTGTGCGGGAACGCACCTTGTGCACTAATTCTACGTTCCCTCAATTCCATCCTAAATGGTGCCTTCATCCTTCTTCTCATTGAACTTCTTTCAAGTGACAAGGGAGGCTAAAGCTAACTTATCAATCCTGTATTTCTGAGTTCTGGTTACTTCATTTCTTGAATTCATTGCTCTAGAGAACTAAGTTCTTGTGTACGTTTCAGAGATGCCTGCATTTCACCGTACGTATATGTGCCAACAATCTGTATCGGGGCTAGTCTCTTGATTTTTTTTCAAACAATTTGAACAATTTATTTACAACAAGATATACAGGCTTAGATTGTTTCTCAAGTCTAATACAATTGACAGATTTGAGTATAGCAACTTTTGGGCTCGATTAAGTTCAGCGACTTCAGATTTGACATCGAAGATAGACTGGGGTGTGTTGTAGCAATTTACAGTCCTGAGTAGTTTCCGCTGTTGGCGTAAAATTTCCACAGATCGGTGTACGAGTACCTACGTCCTGGTGCTTAGTAGGCACTCGATAGTGAGGAAATTCAAGAGACCGCCGTCTTCGCACGTGGAGATGCTTGGCAAGATCATCTTTCAGGGGCTATTGTTTTTCACGGACTATTTTTTGCGATCGAGACGGAGCCCTCTCTCGGGATGGAAACAGAGCTTATAAACAACGTCTGCTCTCGTCATTCAGTGAATTGCAATCTTCATTTTCTCGAGTGCTGTCTCGGTTTCTCCAGCTACTGACTTAACCACTTGTAAATAGGATCAACGCGTTCCTTTTGTAACGTTTAAAGTGAATAATTAAGATTTTTTGCCTGAAATTCCTTTTTTGTAAGCGTGTTACAGGAGTGTTTGTTATTCGTATCAAGTACTGATAATTTTACCTGGTTAGTATAATATTTTTACGAAAGATTTGGGCGTATGAGTTGAAAGGTTTCTTATTATGCATCATTTTCTATTTTGCTCTGTACCTGTTAGTTTTTCAGATGAAAATCGACCTAATGAGTGTTTAGTGTGCATGCATTTCAAATAAACATTATATCGTAGGTGTGATTATACTGCGTAGGTTTTGCTAATTTTTTTAGTCAGTTCATTGCAGGCGTGCTCGAATGCGTTCCTTCGAAGGAGATCAAGGGGCTTGCGCTGAAGAGCAGGAAATCGCGGAATTAATTCAGTTGGTTGTTTTTACAACTTGATCATACGATTCTTGCCGTCTCCTGTGATGCATGCTTTTTTCAGGCTCAGCATATCGAAGCTTGAAAATTAATTACAGCTTTTGAACGAAAACGCTTAATTGCGTGGCCCGTGATTTTATTAGTTGTCTCTAAAACTAACGTCCGATTCATTTAGGGAAAATGGACTTTTATTACACATGTGCTTTGTTTTCTGAGCAGTACAGAAAATAAACTTCATAGACGAGAGCGTTTTGAGATTGAGTTGATTTAAATAGACTTTAATTACACATGGGCCTTTTTTCCGAGCTTTTTATAAATGGAATTTTGTAAACGAGAGCGTTTTGAAATTGAGTTGATTTAAATAGAGCTCAGCTCGCGCATGAGGAGGTGTTGTGTGTAGCACTGTAGTGGGCGCTGCTATCTGCTGCTGCTCGTGCCCTTTGTAAGTCTGGCTTTGTCTCGTCTGCGGTCTATATATTTATTGTAAGCTCTGATGACTTCGGTTTGTTCTTTGTTGTTTGCAGTTGGTACCTTATTCCTTTGTCCTTTTTACTGAGCGGCAGACGTTCTGTATCTTGCAAGTACTGTTGTTTTTGTGTGCTCGCCTATGGTTTAGGTTAAAACTTGGTAAAATTGCTTGATAGCTGCTTTTGATGCCCATTGTCATCGTAAGTGGAAGAGCAACATATCGGAGTATCGATTTTCTGTGCTTACGTTTCGCATTTTTCTTTGTTTTCCACTCTCATACAATCTAGGACGTTACGAGTTGTCTATTTCTTTGAAGGTTATTGTTCCGTTCATTAAAGTTGTAAGAGACCTATTTCATGGCGTTAAGAACTCAATTTTCATTGTATATTGATGAAGAATTTTTTGTTTGTTTTTGCTTTGAAATTTATTGTAAATAAGATGTTGTCGAGTTGAGTCACTTTAATCAATATTTACATAGTAGATGAAACTTGAAACTTTCCCCATGCGATCCTCTCAGGTGGATTAAATATATAGGAATTAGTGCTCCCAGGGAGAATATGTAAGGTCCTGAGTTGAAGGTTACGTAGGCCTTTCTTTCGTTGAAATAGAACAGTTTTTTGTTTTGTTACGGATCATCTTTTTTTCGGTTCACTGCTGTCCTGTTTTTCAGCATCTACTGCTTTTTTCAACTTTTGTTTTTTCATGAATTTTTTTTCTCTACTTATTGTTTGTATGCACCTTTTTCATAGATTCTGCGTTCCTTTAAGTTCATACTAAATGGTGCCGTCTTCCTTCCTCTCTTTGGAGCGCCTTTGCTGCGGTTTGGGAGGCTTAAACTAACATCTAATCTTAATCTTCCCTCGTGTGATGTTTATGGGGCTTTTAAACAATTCACACGACCAATAAATTTGTTTAGTCCACCGTTTGAGTAATGTTTCATCAGCTTGCCCGATCGAGTGATCTGAAAGACTCCGGCGTGAGAATTGATTTTATGAACCTGCGCGCCAAAGGTTTAGGACAGAAATTAAACAGCTTACTTCATAAAATACGTTTTAGTCAGAGTTCTTACTCCTGCTTCTCAAATTATTGGCTTAAATAGTTTTGGTTTATGGGTTTTCTTGATTCTATGTATGACTCAAATGGCTCGCATATCTTTTAGTAAATTTACTCGTATGTGACATGTTGGTTGATGTCTCAGAGACGCGACATTGAGAACCGACTGTAATGAGAATGCGAATGTAATTAGTACCCTAATTAATTATAATTATGATTATTTAGCGAAGCTATTATAATAGCTTAGTTAAACAGTAGACTAACTCTGTGACAGTAGCATTGGTGACATCTAAAACTATCAGCTGCGATTGCCCAATTGCTTGTCCGTTCATGGTAGGATGGCGTCAGAGCAGGGATGTTTGGTGCAAACGAACGTGCTTCTTATCGGCCACCTTTCCTATTTTGAGGAAAAAATTCGTCATGCACTCTGACCATAATGCCTCTTCTAAATCCTCTCCCTTGTTTGAAGTTCTGCACTCTCTAAACAGACGCGGTCATTTCTTTTTGGACGAAGGTAAATATGTGCTTTCAACCCGAGTAAAACGGATGGGAAGCGTTCGCTGCTTGCAAGAAAATTCGGAACATTTTGTTCCGTGCTCAGCAGGATGAAACGCAGCACCTATAGCTTGCATTAATGAAGTATCTTGCCTCTCATAACACCTGCTGCAACGTCACGGGGTCAGTGGTCTCGACCGAGTTGCTAGGTGGGCTGCAGAGCTGTAATAATGATTCCGTATGTCGGTGTTGTGGTAATATGACACTTTGACCGTAGTTGGTTAAACTTGAGTTCACGGTTCAACTAAATGGTAAAGTCATCTGTAGAAAAATTTTGAATATAGCAAATAATGACTGGATTGTGACTTCATTTAGGTATTATTAAGTATTCATGAAAATTGAGTTTGTGACAATTGGTCAGTTAGCAGGTTTATGAAAATTCCTTCCGTGGCCACCTGTGGCGTACGTTGCGGTCAAAATGTCATTTGTTTTCGCTAAAATGCTGGCCAGGCTTCGAATTGCGGTGTTAGGCTGTTCCACTTTTTAGCTGTTTGATGATTTTAGCAATAGTGCATGTCTGTATCGTTCGAAAATAATGCGACAGGATGAAATGCAAGAACTTTGAAATGAGCTAGAGAAAATACAGCAAATTTGTGATGTATTTGGTCTAATTCTTACATTATGTCTTTACAGAAACCTGATTGGTGCCAAAATAGCTTTTTTGTAAATGACGAAAATTATAAAAGAGCCCTATGTTGTTCATTTTGAAAACAACACTGAAAATGTTATGCAGTCGGGATAGATATTTCAGTTTTCATCTGTTCTTCCGTACAGTTGCAAGTCATTATGATGAGTTCAGGGAGTCTTGAACTAACTTATATGATTTGATTTCATTTTGACGGCAATCTGATGTTGAAATTTGTGTCAACATATGGTGCTTTTAACAATAAGAATGGGAGTCACCCCTTACAGTATTGGAACGTTGCTTAAAGCCCGTATGAGACGGTGGCAAGAAGTGGCACTCATGGGTGCGAGAGATGCGCTCTCTTCTCCGAAGTCATGGCGGCCGCCGTCACCAACACACTGCAATGTTATTACACGAGACGGTGTTGGCGTGCCACAGACACGGCGCGCAGTAGCGCACGGAAATCAGAAGCTGGATTTGTTTTCATTATTTTATTCACCAATACATGTCTTTCAAGTCATGTTCATTTTCGACGGTTAATTCACAGAAATTCAAAATTAAAACATGGTTAATTAAATGCATTATTATTATTTTAGGGGTTCTGATACCAGCAAAATATATATACCATTTAGAAAAGAATTATGAAATTAATATGACTCAATATCTGAGTAATATATATATGATTAACAACTAGTGTGGAATGCGTGGCGCCCGTGAATGCAAGCAACTACGCTTGATTGCAATTGAAGGTTTTTTTTGCACGGTGGAATGCAGATTGATTGTCGTAAATATGAAAAACATCCAATACTGGTAATACTGAGGCACTTGTACACACAATTGCAGCATGTGCATTGGTACAGGTAACTCTAATTTTAAGAGCAGGTACCATCTTTAATAATACTGCGTCGTACATTAAAATAGCTCTGATGTAAGTGAAGAAATGACTATCACCACATTTTATATACTTAGTTCGATTATTTAATGCTTGGTTTAGTCATCAGGCTGACATACAAACTTTAACACTGTACTGACTGTATTTTGAACAATAATAAATATGAGTATTAGAGAAACAAATTGAAAATTTGTACATAGCGGTACAGTATAAATTTACACTAGAACACTTACTCTCCTGAAAAAGTACAAATAGCGTATACATGCTAGTTTCCGTCATTTTTTACTTCTGCATAATGTAACTGCGATTTCGAACTTCCGAAAAAAAATCATAATAGTAATTTTTATGCAGGAAACAAGAGAAGTAATAATACATGTGGAAGAACTAACTTGTTACCTACATTGGGCTGAGAATGAAGTATTTCATACAATGACGAAGAAGAGGCGCAATGAATGTCACCTTCGTCTAAGAATGGGAATACTATTGGAAATGGGAATCGCTATTTGGGAATACCATTTCATCAGTTCCTGTACCTGATTTCTGGAAATCTTTTTAGTTTTGTTTTCCTGCCTGAACTGCGACTGAAGTGTATTATTTATTTACTCTGGAGTTAATTCAATCTCTGGCTTCATTTTTTTAAAGATGTTATTTAGTGCTATTTTTCGTAGAGATCTATCTCTATACTCGCTACTTATCTCTCTACATAAACATGGGTGTGTTCTGAGAATTTCTATAAATAATATGGTCGACCGCCTGCACCAGTCAGCCAGCGGCGGAGGTGAAGGGAGAGAACAACTTATCGCAGACATCCTTCTCATACGAAGCCTGGCTAGCTACTGAGACAGCGTCGGCGTGCATGTTCGCCGTATCGTGCAGAGCGCGATCACGGATTTCCACACTCGTGTAAGTTCGAACACGTCCACAGAGAGCAGAGTTGCGACAGAAAGAGAGGAAATGGGAGGAGCTAGCGATGCTACGCGCAAATGTTCACAGTCGTTGCCACCGTCTCATATGGGCTTTACGGAGTGTGTGATACTCTGCCGGCTAGTAAGATGGAGAGGGTGCTGCTATAGCGTGTAGTCTACCTCACTATAGCAGGAGATCTACCTCTAGCTAGTACTAAAACGTGAGGTCTACCGTCTACCACACTACAGCATGAGACCTACCTACAGCTAGTATTATAGCGCGAGGTTAGATCACTAATGGATGTTACTCATTTCTATTCATTTAATTTAGCGATAAACACTTAATTTGTACCTCACAAACTGCACCTGGGTAGGCGATGTATGGCGGTAGGCCTCACGCTGTAGTGGCACCGGTGGCGGTGCGCCGTCAGTCACAGATGTACAGTTGACGCTCACGCGTGTGCTTAAATGCTGGTGCCTGCAGATCAGTTTGAGTGTGTGTGTGTGGTGTGTGTGTGTGTGTGTGTGGTGTGTGTGTGTGTGTGTGTGTATGTATGTGCGTGTGTATGTGCGTGTGTATGTGCGTGCGTGAGCTGTCTGTGGCGAGACAATTTGTAAAGCCTGGCATCGAGCCAAATGAAAACTCTTCCTATCATCTATCAGGGTGAATGTTGTGAACATCTCCAACATTGTTCTTAGCACTGGACTCGCTCTGTGGTGTCCTGTGCTCAAGATAATTACCCATGATTGCAGTCCTCGCAAACACAGCCATGTAGCGTGTGTGCCGCGTGTTGTTCAGTGGCTTGTTTTCAGAGCGCCTTCATTGCTCGTCGTCCCGTGCTGGGTGCTCCTTGTGAACTACACTACCGCCTTCTAACTCCTCAACACTTGGACTGTGACTACTAAGTATTAACTTCAGGCAAAACTTAAATTTAAAGTCAATTGTAGTAAACTATTTTTAAAATACTAAACACGAACTGGATCGTGCCTTTATTTAGCTTTGATTAAGTATTTATGAAAATTGAATTTGTGACTGCCGGTCGGTCAGCAGCATTATGAAAATTACCTCCGTGTACCACCGGTGGCGCACGTCGCAGGTGTTGATGATATAACAGCGCGGGGTATGGATATCAAGTTGTCAGGTCTGGTCCATATCCTCAACACTTCGATTGACCGGAACCTGCGCCACCGGTAGCCACGGTAGGGATTTTCAAAATGCTGCTGTCCGTCGCCAACTCAATTTTCATAAATACTTGGTTAAAGCTATATGAGGGCATGGTTCTGTTAATGATTTCTATTTTTAAAATTGCTCATTGTAATTAACTTCTTTAAATTCGAGTTGTATATTAAACTTCAGTTTTACAAATTGCGATCTAAGTGTTGGTTGAGGCTTGGTGCTGTTGGAGTTCTCTAAATCTTGCCATGCGTTTGAGTCAGTTCGATGTCAGGTCTCATGTTGAATCAGTTCGATGTTGGGTCTCATGTTGAATCAGTTCGATGTCAGGTCTCATGTTGAATCAGTTCGATGTCAGGTCTCATGTTGAATCAGTTCGATGTCAGGTCTCATGTTGAATCAGTTCGATGTCAGGTCTCATGTTGAGTCAGTTCGATGTCAGGTCTCTTGTTGAATTAGTTCGATGTTGGGTCTCATGTTGAATCAGTTCGATGTTGGGTCTCATGTTGAATCAGTTCGATGTCAGGTCTCATGTTGAATTAGTTCGATGTGAGGTCTCATGTTGAATCAGTTCGATGTCAGGTCTCATGTTGAATCAGTTCGATGTTGGGTCTCATGTTGAATCAGTTCGATGTTGGGTCTCATGTTGAATCAGTTCGATGTCAGGTCTCATGTTGAATCAGTTCGATGTTGGGTCTCATGTTGAATCAGTTCGATGTCAGGTCTCATGTTGAATTAGTTCGATGTGAGGTCTCATGTTGAATCAGTTCGATGTCAGGTCTCATGTTGAGTCAGTTCGATGTCAGGTCTCATGTTGAATCAGTTCGATGTGGGGTCTCATGTTGAATCAGTTCGATGTGGGGTCTCATGTTGAATCAGTTCGATGTCAGGTCTCATGTTGAATCAGTTCGATGTGGGGTCTCATGTTGAATCAGTTCGATGTGCGGTCTCATATTGAATCAGTTCGATGTGAGGTCTCATGTTGAATCAGTTCGATGTCAGGTCTCATGTTGAATCAGTTCGATGTCAGGTCTCACGTTGAATCAGTTCGATGTCAGGTCTCATGTTGAATCAGTTCGATGTCAGGTCTCATGTTGAATCAGTTCGATGTCAGGTCTCATGTTGAATCAGTTCGATGTGAGGTCTCATGTTGAATCAGTTCGATGTGAGGTCTCATGTTGAATCAGTTCGATGTGGGGTCTCATGTTGAATCAGTTCGATGTGAGGTCTCATGTTGAATCAGTTCGATGTGGGATGTGGGGTCTCATGTTGAACCAGTTCGATGTCAGGTCTCATGTTGAATCAGTTCGATGTCAGGTCTCATGTTGAATCAGTTCGATGTCAGGTCTCATGTTGAATCAGTTCGATGTCAGGTCTCATGTTGAATCAGTTCGATGTCAGGTCTCATATTGAATCAGTTCGATGTGAGGTCTCATGTTGAATCAGTTCGATGTGGGATGTGGGGTCTCATGTTGAATCAGTTCGATGTCAGGTCTCATGTTGAATCAGTTCGATGTCAGGTCTCATGTTGAATCAGTTCGATGTCAGGTCTCATGTTGAATCAGTTCGATGTGAGGTCTCATGTTGAATCAGTTCGGTGTGAGGTCTCATGTTGAATCAGTTCGATGTGAGGTCTCATGTTGAATCAGTTTGATGTCAGGTCTCATGTTGAATCAGTTCGATGTGAGGTCTCATGTTGAATCAGTTCGATGTCAGGTCTCATGTTGAATCAGTTCGATGTGGGGTCTCATGTTGAATCAGTTCGATGTCAGGTCTCATGTTGAATCAGTTCGATGTCAGGTCTCATGTTGAATCAGTTCGATGTCAGGTCCCATGTTGAATCAGTTCGATGTGGGGTCTCATATTGAATCAGTTCGATGTCAGGTCTCATGTTGAATCAGTTCGATGTCAGGTCTCATGTTGAATCAGTTCGATGTCAGGCCTCATGTTGAGTCAGTTCGATGTCAGGCCTCATGTTGAATCAGTTCGATGTCAGGTCTCATGTTGAATCAGTTCGATGTCAGGTCTCATGTTGAATCAGTTCGATGTCAGGCCTCATGTTGAGTCAGTTCGATGTCAGGCCTCATGTTGAATCAGGTCGATGTCAGGTCTCATTTTGAATCAGTTCGATGTCAGGTCTCATGTTGAATCAGTTCGATGTCAGGTCTCATGTTGAATCAGTTCGATGTCAGGTCTCATGTTGAATCAGTTCGATGTCAGGCCTCATGTTGAATCAGTTCGATGTCAGGTCTCATTTTGAATCAGTTCGATGTCAGGTCTCATGTTGAGTCAGTTCGATGTCAGGTCTCATGTTGAATCAGTTCGATGTCAGGTCTCACGTTGAATCAGTTCGATGTCAGGTCTCATGTTGAATCAGTTCGATGTCAGGTCTCATTTTGAATCAGTTCGATGTCAGGTCTCATGTTGAGTCAATTCGATGTCAGGTCTCATGTTGAATCAGTTCGATGTCAGGTGTCATTTTGAATCAGTTCGATGTCAGGTCTCATGTTGAGTCAGTTCGATGTCAGGTCTCATGTTGAATCAGTTCGATGTCAGGTCTCATTTTGAATCAGTTCGATGTCAGGTCTCATGTTGAATCAGTTCGATGTCAGGTCTCATGTTGAATCAGTTCGATGTCAGGTCTCATTTTGAATCAGTTCGATGTCAGGTCTCATGTTGAGTCAGGTCGATGTCAGGTCTCATGTTGAATCAGTTCGATGTCAGGTCTCATTTTGAATCAGTTCGATGTCAGGTCTCATGTTGAGTCAGTTCGATGTCAGGTCTCATGTTGAATCAGTTCGATGTCAGGTCTCACGTTGAGTCAGTTCGATGTCAGGTCTCACGTTGAATCGGTTCGATGTCGGGTCTCATGTTGAGTCAGTTCGATGTCAGGTCTCATGTTGAATCAGTTCGATGTCAGGTCTCACGTTGAGTCAGTTCGATGTCAGGTCTCACGTTGAATCAGTTCGATGTCAGGTCTCATGTTGAGTCAGTTCGATGTCAGGTCTCACGTTGAGTCAGTTCGATGTCAGGTCTCACGTTGAATCAGTTCGATGTCAGGTCTCATGTTGAGTCAGTTCGATGTCAGGTCTCACGTTGAGTCAGTTCGATGTCAGGTCTCACGTTGAATCAGTTCGATGTCAGGTCTCATGTTGAGTCAGTTCGATGTCAGGTCTCATGAGCCGACCCGTAAACTTGATGATGGTGAAATTCTCTCATTGCCTGCATGCGTCTCATGGTATGCACGTGTACTGCATTGATCGCGTCTCCCAGGCTTGACGAAGTGCTCTTGCACCGGAATATAATCTGTCACTCTGGTGAATAGCTTCATTGAGGCGAGGTGCATGCGAGTAGTTTAGAACGGTGATGCGGCTTAAGTCCTGGTCGCATGTCGGGGAACCCTTTGTCGACCAACGTCCCTTCTGAAGGACATTCAAGAAATCTCTTGGCCCGTCTCAGCTGTCGCTATATTCAGCTATAAGAATACTGTCAAAATAATTTTAAAATTGCCCGCAAATGAAGCGTTTCTTCCTAAAAAAGTCGCCGAGAAGGGGGTTGCCTAGTTCTCCTTAGTCGCACGCTAGACTGATCTATTAATGGCTTACTCAGTGTTCGATGCCAGAAAATTAATAGTATTATTTCAGATGAGCCAAGCGTGAACTTTGTATTTTAGAATTGGTGCAGGATCAATTTTATTCTATATTAAGTTGCCCTATCATTTTGAATCGTCTAATATAGAGAATTCTTTTCAACAACTAGCCCCGCCAATACTTCGATGAAAATAGGTACATAAATTTAGTTTGAATAAAATGTTTTGTATATGTTCTTATTGATTCGGCAAAGATCGAGTTTTAAGTTTAGTTACACTGAAATGGAAACTATTGAGATCGTGTTTCTGACTATTGAGTTGGAAATATGAATTATGTATACCATTTTTCGGCAGGTGATCATGATAGACAGGTTAGACAGGTTAGACAGGTTAGACAGGTTAGACATGATAGACAGGATAGACAGGATAGACAGGATAGACAGGATAGACAGGATAGACAGGATAGACAGGATAGACAGGATAGACAGGATAGACAGGATAGACAGGATAGACAGGATAGACAGGATAGACAGGATAGACAGGTTAGACATGATAGTCAGGATAGACAACATAGACAGGATAGACAACATAGACAGGATAGACAACATAGACAGGATAGACAACATAGACAGGATAGACAACATAGACAGGTTAGACAACATAGACAGGTTAGACAACATAGACAGGTTAGACAACATAGACAGGTTAGACAACATAGACAGGTTAGACAACATAGACAGGTTAGACAACATAGACAGGTTAGACAACATAGACAGGTTAGACAACATAGACAGGTTAGACATGATAGACATGATAGACAGGATAGACAGGTTAGACATGATAGACATGATAGACAGGATAGACATGATAGACAGGTTAGACATGATAGACAGGATAGACAGGTTAGACATGATAGACAGGTTAGACATGATAGACATGATAGACAGGTTAGACATGATAGACAGGTTAGACATGATAGACAGGTTAGACATGATAGACATGATAGACAGGTTAGACATGATAGACAGGTTAGACATGATAGACAGGTTAGACATGATAGACAGGTTAGACATGATAGACAGGTTAGACAGGATAGACAGGATAGACAGGATAGACAGGATAGACATGATAGACATGATAGACAGCTTAGACATGATAGACAGGTTAGACAGGATAGACAGGTTAGACAGGATAGACAGGATAGACAGGATAGACATGATAGACAGGATAGACATGATAGACAGGATAGACATGATAGACAGGATAGACATGATAGACAGGATAGACAGGATTGACAGGTTAGACATGATTGACAGGATAGACATGATAGACAGGTTGCGATAGACATGATAGACAGGTTGCGATAGACATGATAAACAGGTTGCGTAAGTACTAATTCTTAAGTATCTTCATCGACTAAATCGAGTTTTATACATGAAATTACACAAAGAAACTGATAGTGGTAGAAATGATGAGTATTTACTAATATTTGAATTCATTTTTTACGTGGACTTGTACTCGAACGAAGAATAATGAGCTGTGCCCTGCAGACCAGGGTTAATTCTTTATTTTCCCACAATGGTATTATTTATGGTACTCGAAAATATACACGATATACACTTGCTAACCTAGATTAATTTTCATTTCTCACGATGGTAGTGGTTATGAACTGGACTGTGCTCGAAAGTTTGTACGTTACACACTCATTGACCTACTTTAATCTTTTATTTCCGGACGGTGATGAATTAATCTTTTGATACTAAAACAGTTTTTGATACACCTTGAATTGCTGCGCATGAGGAATTTATTGTAAGCGTGGACTATTAAAATGAGTAGAGTTAGGGGCAGTGTTATTGATAAAGAGTTAAATTGTAGCCCTGAAGTTTCCCTTCCGTGTTACGAAAGATTCTGGCTTCGCTACGATTTTGATGTAGGTTGATGCATCGGCCCGCTCTTCAGGTAAAGTTAGCTTACATATGCGAAGTTGCAACTTTATCAAAGAAGGCTGTTCAGTGCTTAATGTCATAGCAACTTTAGCAAAGAAGGCTGTTCAGTGCTTAATATCGTAGCAACGTTATCAAAGAAGGCTGTTCAGTGCTTTTGTCCCGAAATATTGTCTCATAAAATGATGTTGGCTCTGATACTTTGAGAAAATGGGCAAAAAACCGTTATCACTGTTATTCTCGAGCGTAAGAACGTGAACCAAAGTTTGCCCGTGTAGGTGAGGACAATTCTTCATTGTTCGGTCGGAAAAGAGGCTGGCGCGACAAAGAAAAGCTTAGTTAGGGTAGAGGTGTATAATATTTCACGGTCTCAAGTGCGCGGCCAGGCGAGCGCAGGCATAGAGAACGACGCACACACGAACACACGCACGATACAAGCGCACCCAAGCCGAGGCTTTGCAGGGCAAGGAGGCGGACGTGACGTATGAACACAGGCCCGCACAACCGGAGCCAATCACCGCTCGCCAAAGCTATGACAAAGAAGGTGTGTCTGAGCACTCACCAATGGGAGACCCAGACGTGAGAACAAACAAGTATCCCGCCAATCAGGATGCAGATACGGCCTCTGTAGAATAGAAGCTTCGAGGCTGATCTCGAAACAAGGAAGCGAAACGTATATAAGGAGGGTAGATGAAGCCTCTAGAGGGATTTTTGGGAACGCACGTGAGATACTGCGTACGACGTCTGAGGGTAGACCACACCGCAGGTCGGCCTCGCCGGCTGGCCTTCTTCTACCAAACTGTAATTTGAAAGTACAAGAAACTATAAACCAGCCTCGCATCGGTGATCGTCATGAATAAACAACGTTGGATTCTGCAACGATAACACAAGTCGCGAGTCCTGCGCGGTCGAGCGCCTGGTACTCGGAGCATCTGAGATCTTAAGCGCCGGTCTACGACTGCGATGGAGCACGTAATCAGGAGACACGGAAGTACCACCGACATCAAATTCCGCTTGTTACGCAACAACGTCGGAGTCTGCAACGATAACACGAGTCGCGAGTCCTGCACGGGCGAGCGCCTGGTACTCGGAGCATCTGAGATCTTAAGCGCCGGTCTACGACTGCGATGGAGCACGTAATCAGGAGACACGGAAGTACCACCGACATTAAATTCCGCTTGATACGCAACAACGTCGGAGTCTGCAACGATAACACGAGTCGCGAGTCCTGCACGGACGAGCGCCTGGTACTCGGAGCATCTGAGATCTTGAGCGTCGGTATACGACTACGATGGAGCAGCCGTGACAAGTGAGCCTGATGCGGTTAATCTTCAAAAGTGACGGAAAGAAATGTAGGGTGGTGCCGGAAAATCACCGCCGAAGAGTTAAATGTGTATTATTGAGAAGTTTGGAAAGAGTGATCCACAGTTAAATTAGAGTGCAAAGTAGTTCACGGAATGCGGCATTCAAAGCGGCGCGCAATGTATAAATATGGATTTGTGTTTCCTACTGTGGTGGTGTGCTCTTGGCAAGGAGGATGTGTTTCGGTCACAAAGCAAGAGTTAGAGGGTACGTGACCCGAAGCGTTTATTAAAATTTGAACAACTTGTGGTAAGCAAAGTTCTTTGATTTTATATTGCATTATTCCAAATGTTTCGTGTTCATGCTAGCCCATTCACCGACTATGGTTCCTGATTTTATGCACAGTGCGGAAAGTTATTTTGCCGTAATCCTGTAATTGTTGTGCTAGCGTTCATTGTAACAAGGAGAGTAGATTTCTCGTTCTTTGTGTGGCTCATTACGTTGCTCATGTTAACGCGTTCATCTTGTGCTCATGTTGGCCCAGTCATGCCGCCACGAAGCGTGCGCAAAGCACGATTTATGGCAGTCATGGGCCTAGACAGCCAAGGTGTGGTTTCCTCATTGTGTCGTGTGGGATTGCCATGTCGTTAAATTCATGCGCATGTTGCTATAACATTTCCCTGAGCTTTAATCATTGCATTGAAATATTATGTGTGTCATATTCAAATCCACGTGTTTCCAAATAAATTCATGTAAATCTTCAATCCTTTTATTCTCAATGTCTGGTATGCAGGTGTACGCAAGCATGAAGGACAATATTATAAAATGTGTACGGGGGTTGGAATTCCCTCAGCGTATGGAAAGGGGGTCCTAAACCCACCCCTATCTCTGTATCGCAACACTTTAATGTCGTAGCAACTTTATCAAAGAAGGCTTTTCTGTGCTTAATGTCATAGCAACTTTATCAAAGAAGGCTGTTCAGTGCTTTAATGTCGTAGCAACTTTATCAAAGAAGGCTGTTCAGTGCTTTAATGTCAAATCAAATGTTCTCAAAGCTGCTATGCGTGTTTGTAGCAAATCAACTGCTGTCAGTCCCCATGCATTAGTAACTTCCGTAACAGATATGGGTCAAAACATAAATGCTTGGGGGTACCAGTTATAAATAATATTGAAAGTGACGTTTTTTCACTGGCCTTGATCCATATTTACCCCTCAGGAGGATACAACTTTTGTCTCTATGGGAATTAGCGCTCCCGGTGGGAGAGGGCCCGAGCTAGAGGTTAGGTAGGCTTTCTTTTTGTTAAAATAACATAGGTTTTTGTTTTGTTATGGACCATCTTTTTTCGGTTCACTGCTGTCCTGTTTTTCAGCACCTACTAATTTCTTCTTCAACTTTGATCTTGTTTCATGAACTTCTTTCTTATCTTACTGTTTCTATGCCCTTTCTGCATAGATTCCGCGTTCCCTTAACTCCATACTAAATGGTGCCTTCTTCCTTCCTCTCTTTGGATCTCGTTTGGATCTTCCTTCCTCTCTTTGGATCTCGAACTAATAACCTAATCTAATCTCATCTCTCTGCATGGAAAGACCATTTCAGTGCGGCCATTCATATACATGATTTTCTTCGATCCCTTAAGTTTTCTCATTTTACAGGTATTCATGTCATTGATATTTTCCCATAATATTTTTGAGATCTTAATTATTTTACCTAATCGTGTATTTAGGCCCCTTCCTGCCCCGAAGTTTAACAATGCAGGATAGAGCCAGAAATGTGGCTTATTGGGCTTATTGTGTTTGAAGTGTTCAATCGAATGGGTGATCATTCGAATTTTAATGATTAGCGTTTTATTCAAGTGTAGACGAATAATTCAATGGTGTCATTCTGTGTAGTTGCGTTTCTGAATGTAACTTTCGTTTATTAGGTCGTGCCCAAAACTTCTACTATGAGCTGGAGAATGAAATTCTATGAGGAATTAATGCTGTGGGCAATGCTGCCGGTGTCGTCACAGCGAGCCTTGGACGTTCTCGCGACGAGGATTTATAGTACCCGTGTTTGCCCAACTACAATTAAGGACCATGCAGCAAACATGTATTTTTGCTCTTCATTTGTATGTTATAGCGTAAGATTGTGTTCGAGCTGTACGTCATTCCTTAATGAAACATTTGTGAAGCGTGATGAGTTATTCCGATTTCATTGTGGGTAGCATAGGCTATTTGAAATTGGTAGCTCGTTTGTTTTAATATTACGCTTTGATTGATTTGCCTGATGAGTCTTATTCAAATGAACAGTGAATCCCTGGTGAGATGCGCATATCCCAATAGAATCGAAACAGGCATTTGGTGCAGCCTAGGCTATAAGCGGTACGTTACGAGTCTATAAATTTGAGCGTTATTATCACAACGTTCGGGTATTCACGAGCACTCAGGTTGCCTGTTTACTCTCCCGTCTAGCCCGTCTCATAATGAAATATTTACTCGTGGGAGTAGGGGTTGGGTGACTGCAGACGTCAGAACCGCTCAAACCGCGCGGGGTTCAGGTGTCTGGTGTGTGTTCGGTCGGTCGTCTTTTTTTTTGTGACATCTCAGTGGTCATGAACACATCAGGAAGTCTGCAGCTGAAAAGGTTGTGGTCAGAATGGTGTGCTAACCGTAGTGGATGAAGAAATTCTCTTCAAAAAGGAGTGTTGTTTTGCGCGAAATGTTGCTACTTGTGGAGGACTTTCGGTGAGTGACACTGCTTGGTGAACTGTAGGCAAGAAGATCTCGCTAAGTTGCTAGCTTTAAATGGGGATTCTAGCGAGCTCTATAAAATGTGGATTTGTCAAATAAATACTCGTTTGGGGTATGAAATGTATCCAGCCAGCCATCGCCAGATCTTGCAATGAAATGGTTCACTTACGAAACACCTGCATTTTTCAAGGACAGAACACCTGCAGATGCCTCGTTTCACACGTGCATTTCCTGCTGTGTCCTGCTATTCTGGCTCCAGGAATAACCTCAACGAGCAGTTGATGCCATAAGCTGGAGGTCGAGGAGAACGTCCTAGGGTCAGTGAGTTGCTGTTCCTCCAGTTCCTATTTTTTCCAGTCCTACACTAATGGTGACCCGATCAAAGGTTCATGCAGTTCAGGGCTTCCGTGTAGGGGTCGACGGTCTTTTAACTCAGTGCCCCTCATGAGGGTCTAGTTAGGCCCGGTGCTGGGTCTGATCTCGGTTACCCGAGTGACCTTCTTACCGATTATGACCTTTATCTTGTCATAATCGTCAAGTTTTTTCACGAATAATTTTACCATAAGGGAAATTCGGTGTGCTGAGGGGTCTTTACAATACAATTTAATTTCCTAAAAAGTTTATAGTAGGGATTTTTGTCGAAATAGATGCCAATATAGTAACGCTGGCTCAGATGTTCTCAAATTCTTTCTTCTGAAATTCTGTTTTTTTTTGTGGTCCAAATGTTCAAACTGTGAGCGTTCATTCCATAATATTTTGAAGGCGTTAATATTGACTTGAAAAATTCTTTTTTAGATATGGGCGTGGTGTCAAGCAGTTATGAAAGCAATGATTAATTTGTTCTATTATTAAAAAGAATTGTTGTATTTAATACTATTTAATATTTGTCAAGTCTAACTATCTTGTGAGCGAGTACCCTCGAGAGATGCACCTGTTGTATCTGTGGGAATTAGCGCTCCTAGGAAGATGTGAGGTCCCAAGCTGTAGGTTAGGGAGGCCTTCCTGTTGATGAAATGAAATAGGCTTTTTTATGTTGTGGTCATGTTTTGTTCTATTCAATGCTGTTTCTTATATTTTCCAGTACTTATTCTATCTTCAGCTTACATATTATCAACTTTTATCAGTTGTGCTGTTCTATGCGCAGGGTGTGGGGATACACCTTGTTCATAGATTGTTTCCTTTATTCAATACTTAATGGTGCATTCGTCCTCCTTATCTTGGAAATGCCCTTGTTACGGTTAGTGAGGCTCAAACCAGCCTAAGAATAAACCTATCATGATCATGAGAAAAAAAATCACGTCTTCAGAATATTCATAGGGCGGCAATGGTGTATTTACCTTCAAATCATTTCTGGTAATTTTCGTTTGATTATGACGATTTCTGAATGCTTCTGACCTACTATTCTGTGATGATTCTGGTTATCTGCTGGTGCTCTCTATTATTTCTAGACGATTCTGATGTTTTTGTTGCGTTTCTGGGGCTCGATGTATGCCACTAGTGTAGTCTGGACAGGTTTTGAAATAGGTCGGTTTATGGGCTATCTCAATTTTAGGGCAAAAAGGAAAACCTATGTAGCTGAGAATATCATGATTAAAACAAACGTTTCAGATTATTATAAGAAATCCATCTTCAGTGCTCTGAAAAACTATAAATCAAGGTGCTAAAATTTAAAGACTGCTATTTCTGGATAAACTGAAAAAAAACATTGACATTAAAAAGGCAATAAAACTAAAAACAAGCAGTGGAAAGTTTCACCGCCGAGTCACATTCATTTATTGATGGGTGGTTTTTAAAAATGTGCATAGCCTTTGAAATGTTGAGATCAGACCAATTTGAGACTAAATCCAAAAAATATAAATTTGTGTTTTTAAAAAGCATGCTCTTAGGGAATCAGCACGCCCACGGGGAAAATGTGTTAGGGCCCCAGCTGAGAGGTAGGCCTTCTTTTTGCTGAAATTAATTTTTTTTGTTATGTTAAGAACCACATTTTTCGGTTCACTGTTGTCCTGTTTTTCAACCCCTTCTTCTTTCTTCTTCAACTTTGATCTTGTTTCATGAACTTTTTTCTTATCTTACTGATTCTGTGCCCTTTCTGCTTAGATTCCACTTTCCCTTAACTCCATACTTAATGGTGCCTTCTTCCTTTCTCTCTTTGGACCTCATTTTTTGAGGATAGGGAGGCTTAAACTAACCAATAATCTAATCTAATCCAGACGAGTTGCGGTGGGAATGAAACGTAGTCTGTTCTCGTCAATTTAGGATTCGCTACTAGTGGTCTTAATTAATAACCGAGCAGCGCACGAGTGAGAATGAGCGATACTTGTCAACTTCTATTGTGAGCGATTGGTGGTCGGCCTCAGTGTGCTTATCTGTTTTTCTTTATCGCTCGGGAGGCTGTAATTGCACGAGCTAAACTATGAGTGTTACGTACTGTGTCTGATTTATTTTTTGGTAATTTTCCTGTCTATTATGTTGTTTCTTTCAGAATCGGACTTTATAATTCTTACCTGTCTTGTTGCAGCATTTACTCTCTTACCACTTTCCCTACCGTTTGCCGGTATCCATGCTTCAGCGCACTTCACTGCCAAGCCAAACAACGCTCGCTGTCTGTGCTTATCTCCTTCCCGTGCAGCAAGTAGAGTTGCTTCGTTTGCTCTGTAAATGTGGGTCGGCGAGACCATGCTTCTTCTGGTTCGTTCCGTGGGCGAAGAGAGGCGTAGACACGGTGGTGGAAACAGGGGAGTCATTTCTACGGGGGAAAATACACCTCTTGTTCGGCTAGCCATTAGAACGGCTTTATTTAAAAAAAAAACTTTATGACGTCACCATTGTGACATATCAATAGGCCAATAGTGGTGCCAGATTTTGGACTAGCAATGTTGTCAAACGTAATACGAGCGCTGCTATTGGTTCGTTGCCATGACGTCAGCATTGCCATACGGTCGACAAAAACAAGACTGGTTTGACCCTACCTTATTTCTTCTACCGTGGGCGTAGATTCTTTTTCGCCTCCTTGCATTACCGCATGCCTGCACAAACTAGGAAGTGCTGATGTACTCGTACCTTTGGACTCATCATAGGTCGTCTATTTGGTACGAAGACTGTTGTTGTGCATGGGCTTCGGACAGATTTGCAGACGAGCGTACGGTGCGTTTTACTCTGGCATCGTCTCAGCCGTCTCCTTGACGTGTGGCCTACGCTAATATTTTCCCAGTCAGGCTTTTCTTTGCGCACGAGAATAAATCAAAAAACTTTCTTCGAGATCTTCGGCCCAGTTTCGCTTCGGAATTTCTTCAGGAGTAACTGACTGGGAGGTGAATGTTTTGGGGGAATTTAGCACTTAATGAAGTGTGCCTTGCGATGACGTAACCTCATTATAATTCTTTGTGTTGCACCCATCGAACAGATGTAGTTGGCTTTGCGCAGCTGAAAATGTACGGGATTAGTCAAGGTATCATGAATTACCGCACTCGTGTGTGCACATAGTAATGAAGCTGCTGAGTATGTTGGTAAATTTTGTATCATTGGGAGGACACACCGTACAGCGGAGAGTATATACATAGAAAGAACACTTGTGGCAAGTCTAATTGGAGATAGCTTTTTGTTAGCAGCTATTTTCTCTACGGGGAATCTTAAGTCTGTTCTGAAAAGCTCTGTATTTGTGTCGCTCCTGTGCTGTTGTCTCGTTTATTTCCATTCATGCGTGAGGCCATTTTTGCATGCCGCATCGGTTGTGTCTGGTCATTTTGAGAACAAGTGACGTTTCTGTACAGTCGTTAGTCTATTTATAAAGCTATGTATCGGCATTTTTGCCGTGATGCTTTCATAGATGAAATTGGTTGAGAAATTCAATTTGTCGTGCATTTTAGGAAGCGCATGTACGTCTAAAATAGTAATGGGAAATTTTATGTTCCGAAAGTGAAAGATCGATGCGAGAAAACTATAATTCTTGAAAAAAAAATGGGTTCTAAAGTGATAAAAAAGCCCAAGGTTAAAGTTAAATTTCTGCGACTCCTGCATTCTAGCAAAAGACCAACTCTTTTGAATGTGTCCTGGTATTCCAATGAGCTCGTGCTTCGAGGTCGGCGTGTGTCGTCCGATTGTTTTGTTTGTGTGCTGCTATCGATTTGTACGAGATCATTTGTTAACGACCGACCCTCAACTTTAGTTGTAGATTCGCTCTATGTACAGGAGACTGGTGAGATAGTTTGAAGTATACCCAATGAGCTTAAAAGCAAATGTTTAGCCTGTCTGCGAGCATTGGATAGGGAATAGATTTTTGTTAGTTATCTTTCCTATCCTATGGGGAATAGCGCCCCCTGGGGAGATACTGTACTGTTCGGTTACTTCAGCTACAGATATAGGCCTTCGGGACCTAGGCTTTCAAGCTGACTAGAGTTCTTTCAGTTTAATTAAATTATTTTCTGTCTCCTTATTCTTTTTTCCTTTTCCTTCTCTAGTTGCTGCTTCTATGCGCAGGATATCCTGTGTGCATGGGAACGCACCCTGTGCGCTCAGATTCCACGTTTTTTAGTCCCCTCTAAATTGCTTCTTCTCTTCGCTCGCTTGTGGTTGCCTTTGTTGTAGCTAGGATGTCTCAAGCTAACTAAAATAGTCCCAACGTTAATGTTGATAATCATCATTATTTTTATTTTTGGGTTTTCCTACCGTTTTCGATACTCAAACGAAATCACAGCGTAATTTGGTAGTGTTGCAACAATAAGGTCTTATAGTGGGAATATGTGGGGTTAATGTTAATAACGAATGTCCGTTCTCAATGCTTACGTTTGAACATATTTATTTTTCATGGGTTTTCCTCTAAAATGAAAGAGTTATAAATCCCAAATTAGGGTTTGAAACGTCGCTGTTGTTTGAGAGTTTGCTCGTGTGATTTTCAGGCTACGTGCATTATATCACGAGTATGGATCGCACTGGTGAGAAATAAATTGTGTTCAACCGTAGAAGAGCTGCAGAGTTGGAGCTGCTGCACTCACCAGGCCGCTGTATGCTTCATTGTACGCAAGCTTAAACCTTAAGTTAATATTTTATAGCCTGGCTGCGCACATTCCTTCTGGTGTCATCAGGTTATTGGGTGTTGATGATGAGTGCCGTTGATGATGAGTGCCGTTGATGATGAGTGCCGTTGATGATGAGTGCCGTTGATGGTGAGTGCCGTTGATGGTGAGTGCCGTTGATGGTGAGTGCCATGGATGGTGAGTGCCATGGATGGTGAGTGCCATGAGTGGTGAGTGCCATGAGTGGTGAGTGCCATGGATGGTGAGTGCCATGGATGGCGAGTGCCATAGATGATGAGTGCCATTAATGGTGAGTGCCACTCATCTCCACTCGCAGTGCTGCTGGAGACGTAGTGCAGAATTCACCACGTTCGCTGCGTATGGGGGCACGTGTGTGCCACTAGGCAAATTTCTGGTTTGCGTACCGGTGTGGATGAACAGCGTTGCAATTATTTCAACATTAATTTTTAGAAGAGATTGAAGCATAAGGGGTAAAATGTCATAACGCTGTTACATTTTCACACTTCTTATGAAAGATACAACAATTTTCGAGCAGTAAAGTCGTTTTTTTTTTAAACTCTGCTACTTTCAACCTTACATAACATGAGACCGCTGGACGCACATGTGCGTCCAGCGGCAGTGAACGTGTTGAGATTACGTGTGGGTTTTGCGGTGCGTGTGTGCAGCACTTGAGGTGTACGTCACTGAGTGATGCATGCGACGCACACATGCCGCCGTGTGTGTGTGTGTGTGTGCTACACTGCTTTTGAAGGTGCGGCTGCCAGCGTGTGCGTGTCGATCCAAACCAGAGTTACCAGAATGCGGCCAAAATTGTTTTTTTTTTCATGGATGAACGTATTGGCCATTCTGTCAGCATGTGGCAACACTGCAGGGTTCGGGATTCGGGGCTCACATCCCCGAATCGGAGTTGATAGATTGAATTTTTTACGTTGTGTTGGCTATTTACGTTACATTTTTTTGCGTTGCTATATTGGCCCCTTTTACATCGCTAGGTTGGGTTTTTACCATGTCATACTGTTTTTTATGATGCTATATTGGCATTTTTACGTTGATTGATTGACTTTTTTACGTTATCTTGGCTTTTTACGTTTATAGATTGGCTTGTTTTACATTGCAGTATTGGCTTTTTACGTTGCTATATTGACTTTTTTACGTTGCTATATTAACTTGTTTTACGTTGCTAGATGGACATTTTTACGTTGTTATATTGGATTTTTTACTAGCCAAATCCCTCAAGTGAGGGTTTCCAAATGGTATTTGACCTTAAGTGCGCTTGGCAACTGATAGCCCCCCCCCCCTTGCAGGGCCGCTAACTTTGGTCTAAAAACTACCCAGATTTGGGCGCGTGAACTCGATGGCCTGCTCCTCTTGGGCTTGCTGCTCCAAGTGCCGTGTCAGTGCAAACCGAGACTGCGTCTGCTCCGCGAAAAACGGGTTCTGAAGCTCATTCAAATAATGGGATAATTTTTTTGTTGCATGCGAGATGATAATTCGAGAAAATATTTTTCCGTTTGATAATTTTTTTCCCTCAATTCTGGGTTTGTTGAAATAGGGGAAGTTTCTTTTTTGTTTTGTTACAGGACGTCTTTCGGTTCAGTTCCGTCTTAGTTTTCTGCACCTATTACTTGTTCAATTTTTATCTTGTTTCTTATACTTGTTTCCAAACTCCCGGTTACTTCGCGCAGGGGATTTTATTCGGACACCTACCTTGTGCATGTATTCCCCGTTCTCTTAACTCCTTACCAAACAATGCCGTCCTTCTTCCTCTCTTTAGGACACTATTGCTGTGGGTTACTGAGGCTTAAACTAATCTAATCTACCAATTCTGCGTTTCAAAACGGTGCTGGCAACAAGAGTTATAGATTTTTGTAGAGATTCTAATTAGTTAAACCAGCTTGTTATCTTGAAATAAAGCTGGAATACACTGACTTTGAGCTTAAAGAATTCAAGATTTGATCTTAATTGACAAAAATTCCGCAATTACGAAGAAAATCACAAGCTCCGAAAAAAGGGTTTTCATGCTTTTGGTTATGCACGTGTTATTATAGCGCCTGTTGAAAATCTCCTCTGGGGGCACAAGATATATAATAGGATTAAGTGAGTTGGGTTTGTCCATCACAGGCCATGGGGATTGGTGCTCCCAGGAGAGATACTGTACCGCAGCCACTCATAAGACTTCTTTTTCATATCTTCTTCGCTATCTATCCTTTCTTTTTTCTCATTTCTTCGCTGCCTATCCTTTCTTTTTTTCATATCTTCTTCGCTATCTGTCCTTTCTTTTTTTCATATCTTCTTCGCTGTCTATCCTTTCTTTTTTTATATTTTCTTCGCCCTCTATCCTTTCTTTTTTCATATGTTTTTCGCTATCTGTCTTTTCTATTCTCTTCCTCTACCTTCCCAACTTGCTATTTCTATGCGCAGGGTATCGTGTGCGGGAGCACAGTTTAAGCATACAATGCATGCCGTAGATATGCAATTTTCTCCACTCCATATTAAATGGTCCGTTCTCTTCAGTCGTCTAAGATCGCCTTGGTTTTGGTTAAGGAGTTTCAAATCAATATAATATTAATAATCCTTTTGAAAATGCACCGCTCGGTCTGGAGATTTGCTTGCACATCTTGCTGACCATTTCGTGTAATATTGCTGCTGAAAGCAGAACGTCTGAGCTCGGAACGTGTCGTTTACTTTTGCCGTGTGCGAGTGTGGAGGCAAATGTATTGAAATATTGGTTAGAAATCGCAGGAAAGAAAGTCGGGGAATTGCAGATGATTATTCGCAGTTTCGTGGGTACTTGGTTGAAATTTGAAGGTGAAGAAGACAAAGTAAAATCATTTGATTTCTCGAACGGGACTTTTCTTAATCTATTTCAAAATTGTATTTGTTGTTCTAGTTGAGTTCAGTTGTTATCTAGTATTTTTATGGTACGTTGTTGACTTTTCGTATTGTCTAAAAAACTTATCACTTTGCTTGAATCGCAATGCTAATAGAAATTTAAAAGCGAAGAAAATGCTGATAAAACTAGTCATATTTACTCAAATTGAGAAAAAACAAAATCGAAAACGTTTCGGAGTCCAGCTCCATCTTCAGTTCTGTAAAATACAAAGAATTCAAGAAAGTGCAAAAAGTACAAACATTACAAAGAATACAAGCAATACAAAAAGTAAAAAACAATTGTATCAACAAAAAGATAGAAAAACGTCAAACTAGCAAAAAAGTAACGAAAAAATACACACTATGAATTTACTATTTGAAGGGGATAGGAACTAAGCATATTATTTAGGGAAGGTTTTTCTTTAAAAATATGAAGGGATTCTAAAATTCGTAGGTCAAACTCATTAGGAGCGCTATCAATGACTTTAAAATCTTCCTCACGAACTACTATATTGCACTGTTCAGCATGGTTGCGTACGGCTGAATGAGGAGGATGTGCAAGTAAGTTGCTGGTACGGTGGCTCCTACCGCGGTGTTCTGCTATTCTTGTGTAAATACTGCGTGACGTCATCCCGACGTACGCCGATGTGCACTGCACACAACTATATTTATAAATGACACAAGAACGCATTAGACCAGGGGTGGATTCCTTGTGCCGAAAAAAAGAACCTATTTTTGCCTTATTAATCAAAATTACACGCAGGTTGATAGTAGGAATATACCTATCAAAAAGAGACTTTAATTCACGGGCCAGTTTCTCAGAAGGGGTACCAAAATAGGGTAGAGTGCAGCAAAGAAAACTATCGGATCTGACATCAATGTTCGACTGAGAATATTTTCCAGATAAAAACTTTTTAATTTGGGAGTTTACAATTCCTATAGGAAAACCATTTTTATAGAAGAAATCTCGTAAAAAATCAAATTCCGCATGTATATCATTAAACGATGAACATATATTATAAGCCCTATTTAACAGAGTCTTTATTCCGTTTACCTTGAAAATTTTATGACAGAAACTAAAAAAACTAGTACCCAAACCAGTAAATGTTGGCTTACGATAAACAGATGTTACAAAACTTCCACCATTCTTAGAGATCAGACAATCAAGAAACGATAATTTGTTACATATTTCCATTTCCATTGTAAATTTAATGGATGGGTGTTTCCCATTTAGATAATTCAGGAAAGATTCGGCATGTGAAGAGCTCTTAAAAAGTAAAAATGTATCATCGACATACCGGCTGTAAAAAACAGGCTTGAAAACTGCAGGACAATCGGCTAACCATTTTTTTTTCTCAATTTTTTTCGTATTGTATTTAGCGTTGGTGCTGAAAGCTTAGTTTTGCTGAGGTATGCTCGTGTATGTTGAAAGCGCATATATGCGAGTATAGCTATCAGTGCTTCGTAAATGATGGTACGAGGAAATCAAGCGTAAGGAAATAAAATACCTCCGTATTAAACTCTTTGCTGCTTTTCCCGTTTTATAATCGCATTTCTTTGCGATTTCGAGTGTTCTCATGTCTCAAGTGGCCCGTGGGAGGGAGTGAAATGCGAGCACGTTAAGTAGCAAGTTTTCCTTATAACCTCTCGTGTTTTGTATGTTGTTTCTGCATCATGAGAGGAGCTACCTTGTTCCGGCCGCATCGCACATGATCGGACCATGAACTTTTTCTACCTGAGTGTAATGATTTTCCAGTCAGTAATGAAGAACGCGAGGGTTCCACCTAATGGAACAATGCATCTGCACCTGAACTGATTGAAGATGGATCCGCCAGAGCGAGGTTGTGTTCGTAGATGTAAAAGTTTAGATTAACCTTTCTCTTTATTTCTCCGTGTTCCAAGGTGAGGCAATAAAGGGTGGAAAAATAATAGGAGTCACCTTTAAAGCCCAATTAGCCAACTAGCGTTTAGAAACGCGAGAAAAACCGATGAAACTCTTCATTAGTCACCACTTGGGATCCATTGAAAACCTCACTGCGACAACGATCTCAGCTTTCTAGTCATTCTAAGTTTGTTGACAATTATTTAGACTTGGATTTCAAAGTTTGAAGTGTTCCTCAGTAATTTAATATCACCTAAATCATACTGCGATTGCCATCTTCTGTACTAAATCATTAGAAGATTACTCTGTCTATCACTGCCGCCTTAAAGGCGTGTAAGTAGCAGTACGTAAATAGTCATGACTCCTCAAAAATCGAGGAATAAGAAAATCAATAGCAAGATTTCACGAACTAGGGAGATTTCCTCCATTTTAATGCGTTGGCTGCATCAAAATTTGTTCATTTTTATGTCTTCGGTTTGTTTGCTTTGTACTCTCACTTAATGGCACAGATGAACACCTGGTCGGTATTGAACTTGAGTTTTTTTTAATGTGAAGCATTTTTATGTAGATAGCAAGACATCATACAATGACAATAGCAGCTGGCCCTGCTACATGATTTAGGGGCTGAGGGAAGACAAATGGATTTGAGTTTGTTCAACATAGAATAGGAAGGTTAAAGTACGGATTTGTTTTGGGGGTAGATATTCACACGGGTTATATGTGTTATGTCTGCCGAATATAATCTAATTCAAGCGACATTATTCTTTCTTAAAATGTTAATTTAAAGATCCTCGTTTAAATCAAGAAATAAGCCATGACTTCATTCTATAAACACTTGTAGATTTATTACTTTACCCCCTTCGACACTTTTTCATAATTATCTTAATACGTTGACTCCGATTTAGCGGGTCGTAAAGTTGATTTGGTTAGGTTGTAAAAAGACTAAGAAAATCGACTCGCCTGCTCGAATAAATTTCCATCCTTTGTAAGAAATGTACAAAATACAAGTTTTCGAAAACATTTTCCTCGTATGATTTAATTCCTTCAAAAAAGCTAGCGAAATGGTTTGAAATGTTATTCGTTTATGTTGGTGCCTATATGAGTATACGTTTGTCCCACTTCGTAGTCAACGTGTTAATAATTAGTGTTATCGGTAGAAAATACAACTGATCTAGTCGTTAATTTACTGTATGATTACTTAAACCTTTGCATTGTTTCAAGTATAGGGGTAACTATGATTTATAACCTTCTACGAAAAATTCACTTCAGCGCGGTGTATTTTAGGTTAAAGTCATATTCATTAGGAAATTATAAGCGTGTCACAACGGCACGAAAAGTTGAAAGTATGTCATGAAGGACCTTACAAAGAGGTATGGAACATCTTGTGCTGTGTTGGCTGTAGAGATGACACTCAGTTGTCAATAGGTAGTGAGGAGAGTGCCGCTGTGACGGTGATCGAGTGAGGTTGTGTTCAATTGTTCTTTGAACTTTGCTGATATCTGCGTTAGTTGAGTTTTTCCCGTACAATTGGATATTCCTGTGAACGCATCTCAGCTCTTAGAACGACTGATCTGTTACGAGGTGAGGTTTCCTGTTGTTCAATCTATTTCGGGATCATGTACGTGGTGGTTGCAACTTTTCGTAGCCTACCTACCCCAGAAGGTAGTTGCTGGCTACTACCTACTATTATCGTGGGGTTTTGCAACACTGCCGAGCCAGTTGATAAATACTTGCACTCCTAGCTTCCTCTACTCCGCGTTTGATTTTCTACATATTGGTCTTATATTTAGAACCAGATTAGATCGGTAGTGAGGAATTCATGTTTCACGGATATCAAGTACCGTAGCAGTCAAACACACCATATCCATTATTTCTGAATGAAGGAGTGCGTCTTGGTTCTAACCTGAAATATCTTAGCCTCAACCAACACATGTTCGGACTGGTGCGTCAAGGAACCGTCAGGATTAGGTTTCAATTCTCCTACAAGCAGCGTTGGTATGAGGGCGCTGCATTCTTCGCACCCCCTATGCACTTTACGTGCTGGGGTACAAAAACTTGCGCAACACCAGCCAGCAGCTGCATCGACAGCAGTGGTTGTTGCTCTGTGACAGCTGGACAACGCGACCTTTTTTCCGGTGCATCTAGAGTTTCTGGGCTGGTGGTCTGGCAAAGCTGCACTTAATTTTCGGTGGACCTTGCTATCATATACACTGACTAGCTCATGTTTTAGGGATGGAATAAGATCACTTTCAGTGATAAAATAAGACGACTCATATACGTTTACGGTGCATCTGAAGTTTCTGGGCTGGTGGTCGGGCAAAGCTACACTTAATTTTCGACGGACTTTGCTATCATTCATACTGACTGACTAGCTCATATTTTAGGGATGGAATATTTGCCGTTTCTGGATCTTGTTGAGTAATATTTCTACTCCGAAAGATGCTTACGTTTTGCTGTTGATGCCATTAAAAGCTCTCAAGAAAGATACAACTTTGTAAAAGATACAACTTGTGTTAAGTAATATTTCTACTCCGAAAGATGCTTACGCTTTGCTGTTGATGCCATTAAAAGCTCTCAAGAAAGATACAACTTGTGTAAAAGAAAGACATAAATCTTTAAATGCTTGTTTTCGAAAATTGTGCAGAAACGACGGACGTGTTGATGTTCGCTTTCGAAGGTCGTGCAAAACGACGAACTTTCTTTGCTTTTATCTCGGGGACTATTTACGAACGGAGTTCAGTGCTGGCTTGAAAGATTTAAACAATTTTTTCCTCAAGCAGTACTTCAGTTGTATCTCTATGCAGTAAAGGACTCGTATCCGTGCTTTAATGTTGACTGTGTCAACACCCCTCACTATTATTATTGTATCTCTACTGAGAGAACTATTACATTGGACAGCTCGAGTTATAACTACTTGTAGGCCCGACACAATTTAGTGACTTCTGAGAATACCATATGGAAAAAAACCGTATGCTAAGTTTACCATTTCATATATTGTAGAACACTGACCTCACTCGTAAACTAGATTGTGACTTTTTTAACGTGAGTGGATAAAAATTGTAGTTTAATTTTCCATATTAGGTAATATGCAAGCAAGAACTGCAGCTTCAAAATTCGATTTAGGTTAAGTTTATTTCAGACCAATAAGCTTTATCATTTTGAATAGAATCGGGAGGGACGATTTTTTGTTTGTTCGAAGCTGGAGTACACCTTGCAAAGCATTTTTTTTTAATATTTTACTATAAAATTTGCGAAACAGAAATTTTTCTATAATTTGTTAACATCGGTTTTGTCGCTACTTCTAAACACTGGAAGTTTCGAACAGTATGGGGAAATACCTAGAGAAAATAGATGATTTATAAATCTAA
This sequence comes from Morinoia aosen, assembly GCA_030386875.1. Classification (NCBI taxonomy): domain Eukaryota; kingdom Metazoa; phylum Arthropoda; class Malacostraca; order Amphipoda; family Talitridae; genus Morinoia; species Morinoia aosen. Next base: position 65,716,503 of record CM059572.1, on the reverse strand, counting down.
AAAGATAGGAGACATGAAATTAGCTGAGTATTTTAAAACTTCAACTGAGCACGATTTTAATAACATTTGATTTTTTTTCAACTTTTTTGTCCAGTCGAGGACATTCAAGGTGAGGTAAAAATAATGAAATATTTTCTTTAATTTACTCTGTGTAGTTTTGATATTCACTTGTATCAGTGGTGATATTTTAAACTGAGTATTTACTTAAGCCAACGAGAAGTTGTTTAACAGATTCACTATGCCTTTTTCTTACTGTTTTGGAGCATTTTCTTCAACAATATGTTCAATTTTCCTCGTAGCATTTGTTTTTTCTTTTGGTTTATAAACAGAATTGAGCCGACGCCAAGTTTCCTTGATGTAATTTTTGAATTCCAAGAAATTTAGGAGGACGATTCTTCTGAGTTTCTTATTTGAATTGTAGCATATTTTCTGATGTAACTGCCTACATTTTCTTTCATAAGGAATGTGAAATATGTGAAACTTTATCAGTGCTGATAATGTCTCGAATAATCCAAGTTTTTAGTGTGGTTTTCGGTGTAATTGTGTGTGTGTGTGTGATGATGGGATATGATTGATAAATGCAGTATTTATAGTTTTAGTAAAATTTAAGACTGCGTTGTTAAGGTCCCTTGTATAATTGACTCGCTGATCAGTGAAAATCAAGAGTCTGAGATCTTGAATATTACCTATTTTAATTTTGACGACATTGTTTTATTAAATTTTCAAATATTTACGTACCCATTCTTAAAATCATTTAGGTTAAAAAATAAGGTGTAGAAGTGATTGATATCAAGATCGACGTCTGCAAAAACATTTTCCTTATCAGTCTTTTCAATGAACTAAAATGCAAAAAATTAGTAAGAATAAATAAAGAAATTGAAATTAGATTGTCAAGACATTAATGCTACTAAAATTAGAATTTAGATGGAAATAACTTCTAAGCAGGGACGAGAGAATATAAAACTTGGGTCACACTTGCGTAAAAACTCGAGTCTGCACCAAGTTTCAAGAACAGGAAGTTGTACGCGCACATTCCAGGAGTGACAATGTTTGTGTAGGCAGTACTTGAGTGACACGTGAGGTAGACGCCCTTGTTCAAGGTGAATTTATGAGCCCATCCAAAAATAAAATTATTAAGTAAAATTTTAAAGTGACCAGTAGTGATGTTTAAAATATATTGAAGTTAATGACAAAAATAAAAATTAATATAGTTAAATAATAAGTAAAATGAAATAAGTGATAATTTTATACGAAGATTGAATATTTGCGTCTGACTGTTCCAAATTAATTGTCCTTAATTTAATTCGCGGTCTTGTTTACTTGCTGTCAGACATACTCGTATTTGTCCTGACCCCCCGGTGTATTGATTCGATCGCTTGCATTCTTGCCATTTCTCCAGGGTGTTTTTTTTATAGATAACGATGTTACTGTCGAGAGTGCGGATGTTTCCAATCTTATCAGGGAGTTTTTTTTTCGCGTTTTACGCAAGTTGCGACTGGTTGATTTTAGGGGATAGAGTATTCGTTGAAATTAAATAATTCGTATGGCTGCAGTAAATATTTCTCGTTTCTATTGATAAATATTTTTAGATTACAATATTTTTATTATCATTTCCAGTTACTACTTTAAACGTTCAAGACAACTGTCTTGAACTTGGGGGTAGCATTGAGAATACAAGAAATGTTTAGAAAATTGGTATCGGAGAATCATCGCTTAAAGCCTTCGATGTCAGTGACAAACCATGTTCGCTTAAACTAAAAGTGTAAATTCGATTGCCGGACAATGGTCAGTAAACCTTGTTATTAGGCGAGTCATTAAGAATGTTGAATCTGCGCTAAATCGTTGTCTCCATTCTTGACTTGCATGTCTTTCTTGTCGTTTATGACTTCTTCAAGAGCCACTTTGCAGTCCTTACGAGATCCAGAAAGCTCGACTAATTTGTACTAGTGAGCATGCTACTTCATTGTGGAATTGAGGCTTTCATTAAGAATGGCTGGATCGATGTTGGAGAGATGAAGCTGAGACTGTATTGTTGACTGATGCCATCGATATGAAAGCGCCCTTGCTTTATGCGGGGCTACAAGCTGATGCCCATGTTAATAGTCGCTTATGGCTTCTAGATTGCTGGTCTTCAACTTCGACGAAACTTCGTATTTCTGGTTAGTGTTTAAATGAATGGGAATCTAAGAAAATGTAGTACGGGAATAAATTCTTTTGGATAGAAGAGCGACGCGTAGTAGTGTGACGAAATTTTTTTGGGGACATAACCAGGAAAGAGACCTATTCTCTGTATGTGAATATTATTGACCTGAAATAACGTATAGTTCTTCATCACCAGAGGGATCAATTTATTTATTTGTTTAAATCTAAAATTAGTAATTTACCCTAGGCTGCACAAGTTCCCTGGGCTGGTCTGTTGCCTCCTGAACCCAGTTACACTGATATTTGAAACTATGCACATAGCCGTTCCCTTGAACCGAGCCTCTGGAGTATGCAAAAATGGAACAAAGTTCTTCTTAATTGATTTAATAAATTGGCCGCGTCCCAGGGGGCATGTGGCTGAATATGTTGCTGGTTTTCTTTTTATGAAGTCATTTCACTTTCTTTATGACTTCATTTGAGTTTGAGGATACTCGTTTTTTCTTTAGTTTCATTTGTCTGTATTTCGGAATCGTGATTGTTTCGCGTCTTGCGTGCGTGTGTTCTTGGTCCGTACTTTATTCTACGTGTATCTACTTAGTTTACGAGGTGTCTTCCACTGGCGGCGTTTCTAAACTTCAGTCCTAGTCCTGGTTTAGAGATTTAGAAACAAGGAAAATTCCAAATTTTGCGATTTCATTTTTGGTGACATGTTTTTATTTTTGTTTTCGTGATCTCTTTAATGACTGTCTACAACTTTTTGTTTCTTCTTTTATTGCAGACAAAATAATTTGAATTTTTGAACTGATGATGGAGCTGGGCTCCGAACCTTTTTCCAATGAGATACGACTGAGTTCCTTTGAATTTTCCTCGTTTTTAAATTTCTAATCAAGTTACGATAAAAGCGAACAACTGACCCGTTTAGATATATAAAGTCCTAGTGATGGTCTCGGTGCTTTGCAAGTTATGGCACTTGATATCACTGGAGCAAAATCGATGCTTCAGCTATGCTTGCTTTCTCAACGGGGTTAATCTTTATAGCTGATTTTTGTAAGTAGTGAAACTCTGTTTTTGTGTGTGTAAGCTCCTGGTAGTAAATTCGTTCGCATCTGTTTTGATATTTTTTATCGTCGTCTGTATTTTCTTCCGCTTTCATAATTATTTAATTCGAAAGACGATTAAGTCGGTGGCTTGCAAATTAATTCGTCTCGTTTGCGTTATTGGCGTTTTTTTTAGGAGCGAAGTCATTATTGAAAAATAGGCGAATCTTTAGGATCTCAATGGGGTCACTTGCAGATAGGGTGGGTAGTAAATGCTATGCAATCGTGAATTTTTTTTGATAGTTGAATAAGTGAACTGAAAATGATCTTGAAGCCTTGTGTTTTTAGATTTCTATTGTTCAAGTGTTGGTTTAGTTATAAAGTTAGTAATTATACTTCTTGAACTTCAACGTTTTTCACGAGACGTTTCTTTTTAGAGGCATTTCAAGTTTGTCTCTAATTTAACTCGGAACCCCTATTTTGGGCTGTTGTTACGTATGCAGTAAACGAGTTTTGTGGCTGTTGCGGGTGAAATTTACACGCTCTGAAGTTCCTTTTGAGCGACTGCAGGCAAACCTGTAAAGGTAAAGTTTCTTCTCCGCGAATTAAGGCCAACGTTAGAATCTAAAGTTCAGGTGCTTTGTTTTCTAATGCACTCTCGAGAAATTTCTTACTGGAGTGTGCGTCTAGAGGCTTTCTCTTTGAAATGAGCTTACGCTTGAATTGTGCATAGTTTTTTAGACTTATGCATTTAAACTTGCATGGAGACATGCTCAGTCTTTCAAACCGCATGAGCAGCTTACATTTTTTTTTTACTCCTCGGAACTTTGTTTTTATGTATGTTATTCCAACCGCTCGTTGATTCACTCGAGTTATTTTGAGGAACCGTTTAACCCGTCTCCACAGGGTCGACCTACCGGGAGGTTTGAAGAAAATGGGTCAACTGTGCAACTTACTGTACATTCATTAATCATGTTAGAAGTTTCATTGGGGGTTCATTGTAAAGAGAGAGAGTTGCTCTTTTTGTCAGTGGAAAAAAAATACTGCTACCCCAATGAAAATCTACGAAATTCGAGTATTTATTTCGGTAAAATACAAAAAACAGAAATCAGAAAATCACTGGCCATTTTTTATTTATTGCACTTTTATGTTTTTTTATTATGCATTTTCATAGATTCTGAGTTGCTGAATCTTGTGGTATGTGAATTTTTTTTCAGGTCCAATAGTTCCGGAGTTATGTGCACTATATGTAAAACACAGTTTTTATTTTTTAGTTCATTTTGTGTATAGGCTGTTATCAAGCAGTTTCATTGTTTGTAAAGAGTTTGATATGCATAGAGCTTTTCCTCCCGAATACAATGGTGGTATTATTTTTTGCGTAGGAGTAAATCTGTGGATTTGGACTCCCATTTTTGGAACAAAAAACATAAGAAAATAAAAATGATGGCGACCTTCTTAGAGGCAGAGTGTGTGCTGGTATGCCTCTGCTACGCTGCTGGCCTTCTAAGAGGTTGTGCAGCGCCGGTAGCTACACTCCAGACTGAGCAGAAGAATTCATACAGATTTGAGCTTGTTACCTCTCATTCCCTGTTCCCCCCACCTAATTTTACCTTACACCAATGAATAGCGCTCAACGAGACGCTTAAGACCATATATGGTAACCCTAGGTTTGCTGATGTGAAACATGTGCTAGCTTTGCCGACCTTCTAAGAGTCCAGGACGTGGCGACGGGTTAAAGCCGCCTGATCTTGGGTGCTGCATTTGTGATCGGTGTTGAAACGAGCCGCTGTACAGCCTCTCGAGCCACGTTATTTCGAGCGTTTAGCGCTCATTTGCTTGCTTAAACCGACTGGGGCTTTCCGTGTTTTGCTGACGTGTTCATTCTTTACAGTTTCCTCAACTTAGACTCGTGTGATCTGGTTAGCCAAGGTCACAACTACTAAGTTCGATATCTATGAAGAATGAAAATAAATTTTACTCTTTCCTATAAAAATGCTGCCCTGTTATAAAAATGGAGCTCGTTTTCAGCAGTGTAAAGCGTATAAGTTACACGGAAATGTGAAGAAAGTAAGCTTCTTCGAGTGAAACGTTGAGCTTGAAAATCAGAAATCGGTAGTTGACGATGGCAATCGGTAGTTGACTCAATTCTGTTTATGGTGGAAGGACATGGGGTGATTATGTAGGAGCTATGTTTCAAACATACGAAAGTCATTGCCAAATTTGATGAACTGTTGAAAACTTCATTAACCGTGAAATTTGAAGCTCTTTTTAATCGGGATTTCGTCGAGTTCTTCAACGGAGATTCTATTTACCGAATGCCAAGTGTTACTGAAAAGAATGAATGTGGAATATCTTCAGTACTCCTGGCGGCCCTTCTTTTCTACCTGAAGCTCTGGCTTCATTTCAGCACACTGCACGAAACTGCGTTTGCACAATGGTTTGAGTCGCACAATAAAAACAACACGGGAACTATAACTCGCTACTAACACGCCTCTAAAATTAATCCGACAAAGGTGTTTACTCTGCAGTGCGACAAGCTCTCGATTGATTGCTGTCGGCGTATCCCTGAGGACGTGCTGGTGTGGCTCACCTCTCAGCGTATCTTGGAGCCCTTCACACGGTGACTGCGATGGCTTGAACTGAAATTCAGTATTCAACTGAAATTTAAAGTCACAAGTTGTTAGCAGTTTTGTAAATGCTGAACATTAACTGAGTCCATTAAATAGTATTAGTTTTAAAAGTTTGTTGAAATTTTTTGAACGACCCATCGATGGTTCATATCGCAAGCAAGTGTTAAGCAGGTGTTGCGCTTAGCTTCGCCCAGGAATTTCACAGTTGGAAATTCCTGGAGAGTTATCGAAAATCCTGCTGTTCACCGTGAAATCAGCCCTACTTCTTCTGGTGGGCTGTTTGTTTAGTTGAAGAATAGGCATTGTTTTTTCATTTTTCAAATAGAGAGGCTGTACAACAGATCTTTTCTACAGGTAGTATGATGCTTCATGCGTGTTTTTTATATTCATTTTCGTAATTCTTCTTTCTCTGGCACCACATACTAGACGAATACCGTTGTTGAACTGTGTATAATAAATACAAGTAACATGTGAGAAAAAAATTGAGGTGTGAAAATGAAAGCTTGATGACAAACACATCCTCATTTGGCACCAGTGTTTGGCGAAATTTCTTCCTTGGGCCTTCGTTTAAATAATTTTTAAAGACACATGGGAACCTACTTATGCGGATGATGATTTTGGCGAAGCAATCGTTTTCTATTCCTGTTCTGCTCTACAGCTTTAGTGTTTCGTTTTATTACGTTCTGAAATGATAAAACGTACGCTGCAGATAAGTGTAAGTTCATTTTCTAGTATTCCATGTTACGTGCAAGAAAGTAAACCCTGATAGTATTGTAGGAAATAATGCTCCCTTTCACCAGGAGTGCGCAACTATTGTACCTGTGGAAATTAGTGCTCCCAAGAGGAAGATTTGAGGTCCCTTGCTAAAGATTAAGCAGTATTTTCCTGGGCTTGAATTATCTTGCATTTGCGTCACGTGTTCGCTATGCTTGATCTCTTTCCTTGTTTCCGTTTCTACTCAGGAGTTGACTGAACCACGTCCGGAATTCTCGGATTCACTGAACGGTGCGCAAGTTTTCTGGTGTTTTTTTTTTCTCCTCGAACTTTTGAGGTTAGAATGATCATCTGCTCTGCTTCTCCCCGGAGAACTGATGATGGCCTTCAGCTAAATTACTTCAGTGATGCTCTTTCCTGTTTCGTCGAGTTGGCAGAAATTTCCTCGCACGTTTGGCCTTTTTACTGTGCTAGGCTTGCTTCCTCGTCATGTGTGATCCCGTTTTCCATCAGGCGTATGTGTGCACTGTAGCTTTTCCTGACTTACTCATTTGCATTGGACAAGCGTGTTCACTTTGCATCTCTGCATCTCTGTGTTTGGGATTCTGTGCGCGTAAGGTATCTTTGTGTGAGAATTAAATCATTTTAATTTTCCTCAGCCGAGTCGTTGCGAGCTGTAAAATTGCGTGGTTTGAACTTTGATCATCGGCGTGTTACAATAAGTTGTGCGGTCGTCTTTAAAGTAAAGCATGTGGGCGATCCTCGTTGCTAAGACCTGATGCTGTTAGTGCTGTGGCTGTTACTGCTACTGCTGCTGCTGATGAAGCCGTTACTGTTAGTGTGGATGTTATTGCTGCTGTTGCTGCTACTGTAGCTGCTGGTGCTGCTGCTAAAGCTCCTTGTGTTGGTTATTTGCGTCATTGCGGAGTAACGCCTGATAATGCAACTCTGCATGAACCTTGTTGTCTCTCCGCTTTATTGCTTGTGCACCACTCTTGTCTTCCTTGAGCGCGAGATGGACTGTCTCGTCAACTTTTTATTCGTGCTCTTATACCTTCTCAGTGGGAAGCTTTTATTGTATCTATGAAAATTTACACTCCCAGGGTGAAGTTGTGAAGTTCTGAGCTATAAGTAAGGTAGGCCTTCCTTTTGTTAAAATGTCGTTTTTCTGTTTGTTACGGACCATCTATAGGACTCAGAAAGTCTGTTTTCGGGCTTTTGCTGAAGTTATGCAGTCATCCAATAATTTTTTGGTTGATGATGTCGAAAGCGGGTTATACAGCTTTTCATTTTTTGTGTTTAAGCATAATTCATTAATTATTATATATTATATTATTGAACAATTTTTGTCCGCAGTTATTTTCTGTGACCAATGTTAACCCTTCGAGTTCCAAACCTCGAATAGTTTAGGGAAAAGTTTGTACAGAAAAATGCTATCAATACCCTGATTTATCAGCGGCATAGCCCTAGCGTGGTTCTTTTCCGGTTAAGCACTCGTCTGTTATTTTATTTTAAATAAAAAATTAAGCTTCTTTGAAAATGTATGCTTGGCAAGAAGAATGTTCAATATCGTATATTTTCTACATTGAAAATCATAAATCGAGTATTGGTCAAGAACTTATCAGGAAATGAATAGACACAAGAAAAAGTATGCTAGGTTAAATAAAAAAGTATTAAATGTGTTACACGGATCATGTGACTTGAACTTGAAGAAAATCATTAGCAAATTATGAATGTAAGGCTTCTGAAATGTGTGGAAAAATGTTTTCATAATTGCTCGTAGTTGCCCTACTTCTGTTAGTTATTCTGAAATGTTCCCCTACAAGGCAAATTACTTCAAAATTCAGTAAGTTGCTCTAAACTGGAAGCACTTGCCATCTTGGCACTGGAGTTACCATCGGTAGACAAAGGGTTCTGGTGTTTTTTGTTAGGATTCAAGAACTAGAACTAAATATTTTTCGTTAATATTGTGCCTTGACTTCAGTCTCTACTCCATCAGTCCAGATCTTGATAAACATTTATTATTCAATGGTGGCGCCGGTATCGGATCCGATCTAAAACTGTTTTGTTTCTAATTTATGTTGTTACCTCGCGTTGAATTCAGGTTTAAATGATCAGTAATTTTGATCCTGTGCACTGTAAAAAATTTCACCGTGATTTCACGGTAAAATGTCTGGCAACTTCGCTGCCAACAAAAAACCGTGAAAAAAACGGTAAAACCTGGGGGCAAAAAACGGTAAAAAACCGTTATTTCTGAGGAGTTTCCGTACTTTAAACGGTAATACCAGGAAATAAAAACCGGTAAAAAACTGTAATTTATACGAAATTGCCGTGAAATAACAGCAAAACCTGGGCACTGAAAACGGTAGAAACCAGTAATTTCTTTTGATTTGCCGTGAAAAAACTGTGGTAAAATGAATGTATTTTTTTATTATTGGTCGAATAACCGTATAAAATGCAAGTAATCGTGACAAAAAAGATGAAATTCTTTAATTGTTCGATTGCCAAGAAAAAAACAATCGCTCTTTGAAACTTTCAAATACGATATAGTACAAGCCACATATCGTAGAAAACTGTTGAAATTGGTGCAAAAGAATAGTTTACCTAATGCAATAGAATGCTATTACGGCTTCCATTGGTCAACCCTAGTACTTCAACTAACATCTTACTTCATGAAACTTCAACATGGAACTTGCGTCACTTGCAGACGTAAGTTGTTTCCGCTGATCATGCTCAGCAGCTTACATTGGCTTGAAGTCAACTATTTGTAAATACGTTCACTTGGCGTTACTTATATAAATACTCGAAAACCTCGTAACGAAAGGTCAATGACTGGAACAACGACGGTTTATTATTGCAACGTTTATTATTGGCTTCCTAAAGAAAACCATATCCGCTACGAAAAAAGAATGGTAACTACGAACGAATGGTAACTATTTAAAATGGATTCACTGTTTATTATAATACAAAAAGTCATGCCATTCTATTCTCAAAGTAACGACAAGTTCATTAAAAGAATTTTAAACTATTCATAACAAAATAAATCACAAACTTCCCGTGTTCCTCTTTCCTTCAATTGACACTTCAAAATGTCTTCCTTGGTAAAAATACACTCTTAAATAAATCAAATCATAACTCGAGCGTTTACATCAATGGATCTCGAATCAGCATCATCGTAACTCTTACAGTTATGTCTGTTTATTTGTCATAAAAGTACAATAAAATTAGTAGGATTGATTGAACTAATATCAAGGACAAAGTGAAAGAACGTCTGCATCACACAAGGCTACAGAAATTAAATACTTCCAAGTTGAATATTTCTCAGGGTTAGATATTTTTCTTCAACTAAACTAATTAGCTTAATTCAATACGTATTACTGCCACTAAAATAATTAAATTCTCAAATGCTTCACTAGATATCATAATCAGATCAGGAGACCGAGCATGAATTACGAGCGGAAAGCTTTCACACTATCTCCTTCGCTGAAGTTTACAGTCCTCCAAGATCCTCCCCATAAAAACCGAGTGGAAGTTCCAGCTTGCAAAGTACATTTCACAGAACAATTAGGCTCAAAATAGATTACACATTTAAAGTCGAATTTTAAGATTTTAAAATCCACTTTATCAATGAGAAATCATCCCAACTTCAAAAAACATTATTGGGAATAACAATCTAATTTTTTATTCAATATTTTGTTCCTTGCACATAATTTTATGAAATTACCTACTAATAATCATTCCCCTATTTTTTCAGAACATTTTTTCATTTTATATAATATACATGCAATATATGAGGTACGTATGTTCAGAATACGTTTCCGCATAGGTTATGGCAAAACACGAATATAAATCATAAAGTAATCAAGTGTTATGTCTAACAGTTAAAAGTTCTGTTATGAACTTGAACTTGAACTTGAGGGCCGACAGTGTCGGGGCCTTTGTAACGGCCTACAATTCCCTCCACAATTTTCACACAAAGAGTTCAGCGCCTGGTACCAGACTTGTCCACTAAACTACTCAGGATCTACGATCCTTGTCACAAGCCTCCATTGGAAGGCATCACCGGGACAACCAGTGTGTCAAAACACCATCCCCCGGCACATTGGGTCATTACAGCCCATTCTACCAGACTCGCTCATTCCAGTCACTGTCTCTTACTCCAGGCACGCACAAGAAACACTTTCATAGCCTCAGTGATACTCGCATTACACTCCTGATCCAATCCAGCAAGACAGCTCATACCGCAATCATCTTCAGCACATCTGGCATTCCACTCATTCTCTCCATACTGCTCAGACACCACATTCATAAAACTCTCTCTCTTGCTCATACTTACTACATTCCAGCACAAAATGCTCAATTGTTTCCTCTACTCCACTATTACACTGCTGACATAATCTGTTATTATTCTCACTCCATCTCCATGTACGTCTGTTCACACTCAATGACTTGCATCTCACAGCAAACAAGAGTTGACTTCCAAAACTACCATCATAGAACAGCTCAAACTTAGGTGCTTTCTTTTTCATATACCAGTTAAGTGTAGGCTTCCGCATCATGCTAAGCTTCCACTTATTCAATCCATACTCTTTTGTTTGTCTCTCAATCTCTTTCTTCCACCTCTTGCAGTCCCACTCAGGCCCTACACCTCCTACATTTATTAAACTCCAGTCATCCACAGGTCTCCCAATTCTAACATGAATAATCTTTTGCATACTGAGTTTCCTTGCAAAGTATGCATCCTGAGTTTCCTTGCATCCTGAGTTTCCTGAGTTTCCTATGTCTAATAGAATAGAAATAATAAAAATATATAAATTGAGGCACTAACAAAAGAAAGTTTCTACAACCATAACAATTACTTCAAGGCTTCCACATCACGCATTTCGTGACGAACATTGAAAATCTTAAATCCATGCCTTGAGAGGGCTAATATAGCTCGAGATGTTTAATGAAGAAAAACGATCTCATTACCTAATTCAACAGGCCAAACAGTGTAACCATCTAATCCACTATAAATAAGCGGCAATTACAATAAACACGATTCGTCGAACTGCAAAGAAATAAAGATACGCAGTGAATAGTCAATTTGCGAAGCGAGTGTTGCAAGAGGAGAAATACAAGAGTTTTCAACAAAGACTGCATATCAATGGAAATATATTTATGTTACAGATGTTGGCCATAAACGCGAGAAACTGCTGTAAATGTTACTAAACAAAAATATGAGAGAAGCTAAACAGTAAATGTTGGTAGGTGAAAAAATTTGAAGATCTTACGGGGTTCTTGCAAAGAACTCAACTCGACTACCATGAGAGTCGACTGGGAGGGCATCAGATGCTTACTTACAACGTTCACATCTCAGTCCATTCAAAATCTGCGAGGCCATTGATGAACGAGAGCACCTTCGGGTTCATTGCATGCCTTTTTCTATTTTTCTCCACGGCCATCTTGGTACCTCTTCCAGGATTTATCCGCACAAAGCATCTGTAATGAAAAATGATAAATACTTTTTTTCTAAGATTCATTCCTTTATTTCTCCCTCTGAGCAAGCACATTAGATTAGATGACAGTTTAAGCCTCCCTAACCGAAAAAAGCGTTCTAATGAGAGGAAGGAAGTATTTAGTATGGAGATAAGAGAATGCAGAATCTATACAGATAGGGCATAGAAGCAGTAAGTTGCGAAAGAAGTTTAAGAAATAAGATAAGAGTTGAAGAAGAAAATATTAGATGCTGAAAGACAGGACAGCAGTGAACCGAAAAAGAGTGGTCCTTGACATAACAAAAAACGTTTTATTTCAACAAAAAAGACCTACCTAACTCTCAGCTCGGACCCCCAGACATTTTCCCCTGGGAGTGCTGATTCCTATTGATACAATAATTAGAACTAGTGAAATAAGTGTTAGATACAAAGATTTTTAAATTTATAGGTAGACCTAACGTTTTCAGCGCCGAGTTTTATTTTTCCTCAGTAAAATTCGTTTTAAAATTCGCAAGGCATACGATCTCGGAGACATGATTAGATTATAGATTATTATTTAGTTTAAGCCTCCCTATCCTCAACAAATGAGATCCAAAGAGAGGAAAGAAGAAGGCACCATTTAGTATGGAGTTAAGGGAACGTGGAATCTATGCAGAAAGGGCACAGAAACAGTAAGATGAGAAAGAAGTTCATGAAACAAGATCAAAGTTGAAGAAGAAAGTAGTAGGTGCTGAAAAACAGGACAGCAGTGAACCGAAAAAAGATGGTCCGTAACAAAATAAAAACCTATTCTATTTCAACAAATATAAAGCCTACCTAACCTTCAGCTCAGGCCCTTACATAGTCCCCCTGGGAGCGCTAATTCCCATAGATACATTAGTTGTATCCCCCTGAGGGGTCTCGGAGACATGAACATGGATCATTCGTATTCTGGACAAAAGGGGGTAATAAATTTTTTTCCCATCGAACCGCAATGAGAAAAATTGTGTGATAGTGATTTCACTACAAATAATTGCCTTCCTGCATCTTGAATACAAATAATTCTTACGCATGTCGATCATATCGTCGTTTGCGCGCTGAAAACGATTTTTACCCTTATGATCGCAGGAGTGTATTGAGTGTTATTGATCAAGTATATTGAGTGTCTCATTGCAGGAGCGTAAGGTTAAATTTAACCCAAGAGCACACAGTAAATTCAGTTTCATTTCTAGAACTCACTTCATCTACATTAAAATTACCATTTAACAGGACGTTGTATCAAAGAATACAAAATTCAAAAATATTCTAAACCCAGAACGTATTCAGGATATCGCGTGTGGATCGATGTGTGCTATGAGCCAAGTTAGAAAATACGTTTAATAAGTATTTGCATCACGTAAATAAATTCCAGGAATACACAGTGATATTTACCAAAGAATTACAAGCAACCGATGCTAAGTCAGAACAAAGGCATTTTACTGTAACACGGTATCAGTATATATATAAGTATTTATTTGAACAGTTTGCGGCATTCAAGTTCTTAACATCAACACTACATTAAAATTAAATTTGTATCATACCGGAGAGGTGGCTTTAAAATTTTCACAGTAATTGCTCGTTGGTCATCAAAAAGAAGAAAAATCTTTGAGCAGCGAAGAAGTTAATGAATTTATTGACTAAGTTTAACATGACTGGAATGAAATTAAAAGCTTTACTAAGAATTCTTTGAACTATTCGTAAAATTCAGACCATTTGCAAATACCTCTGATTGAATTCCAGCGTCGCAGCTGCTTCGGGAGGGTACTTGTAGTTGAAGCAGTAATATGTTGCAAACAGTGCAGAGAGCCGAGATGTGAATGTCATCTAGTTTTCCATCACGACAGTCCCATCCAATGCAAGCATAAACGAACTGGCGGTCAGAGTAGACTCTGCACCTGCAACACAAACGCTCATCAACAAACCTGATGTGGTCCTAAGTTGGTGCGAAAAAACTGTGTTTCACTCCTACTAAAGATAAAGAAAATCTCTTACAAAAAATTTCGACTACAATACATTCTTATATTCGTGAATAAAACTCATACAAAGCTTGCATTTTGGATCTTGAATCCATTCTTATTCTCAAAATCATTAATTAAGCTAGCCATGGAAGAAAATGTAATTTTTCCTGCTGGTTGGTTCAAAATGCTTGGCCACATATCATGAAATATCAGCTCTTGATACTTTTTTGCCTTCTATGAAGATTCTTGACTCGGAAATATGTGCGTTGTATTTCCATTCTATAGCGTATATATTGAAATGACAATTTCGTCAAATTGATCATTCTGTTGAAGGTTTTCGGAAAAATTTCCAAGATTTATAAAAATTGTTATAATATATTTCCATAAAATGACACCAGACGCAAAACATCAATCAAAGCGTGGCATGGAATTCATTCACGATTGGCTATATTGATAAGACACCGTCCAGGTCGGCCTCAAATTATTTTTTTAAATACTTCATACCAGCTTTTGGAGGTTATCTGATGAAATGGTGGAATTAACTAAGTATCAAGATACCCCACGGGGGTAAAATTTAGTGGCAAAGGTTAAAATGTACTCTCTTACATTGAGGCAGGTATGTTGTGTTACTTACCATTTATTACAATGTGAGGGTGCGGATGGAGTCTAGAATCCTCGATCTCCTGCACGGACTTCTCATCCTGCAATAAAATATAACGATTAGCACATTTTTCTCAGTGGCGTAGATGATTTAGTAGAAAGTCTCCGCAAGGGTTGTTTTAATATTGTTAAGCTTATAACTAAGAGTAGAAGAAACTTAACTTGAAGGAATCCCGCCTTGAAATGAACGCAAAATTTTCCATCATAGCCAGCACATCAAATTTCATAACACTCCAGGATAATTTTGGGCAGACACAGCACTACTATGTTGAATTTTGGCACTTATGTTTATGGAAAAAAATAGAAAATAATGAAAGCACTGGAAATAATGCAAGAAATATATGCATGAAAGGATATAGGAGAGTTGCTGATATTTTAAGCTTCTATGGATTTGAATGAAGATTGAATGGTTAGATTAGATTAGCTATACTCTTATGTTAGTTCAAGCCTCCCGAACCGCTACAAAAAAAACGTATCACAGAGAGAAAAGCAGCATTTAGCATGGAGATAAGAGAATACAGAATCTATGCAAATGAGGTATAGAAACAGTATGTTGAGTAAGAAGTTCATGAAACAAGATAAAAGTTGAAGAAAGTAGTAGGTGCTGAAAAACAGGACAGCAGTGAACCAAAAAAGGGTCGTCCTTAACAAAGCAAAAGCATTTTATTTCAACAAAAAAGGCCTACCTAACTCTCAGCTTGGCCCCTCACATTTTCCCCGGGAGTGGTAATTCCCATAGATACAATAGTTCATCTCCCTGAGGGGAATTTTGAATGGATAAAATTTATAAAAATGAACATTTGAACATCCGCAGTACTCAGCTTGAACACTTTGAACATAACATCTTGTTTTCCTTGAAACAGGCCATGGCACTCAAAATAGCTCCTGGCAATTCAGAAAGCGTGTTGCCCGAGTTCAGTTTTGCATTTTTATAATCCATATTGATTTGGATTACGTCACGAGATTTCACTTACCTAACCATCCAAAATAAAATTCTTCGTGCTCTGCTGTGGTGCGTCGCCTGCACTTGATCTCTTATGTTAACTCCTGTTAATTCTTCAAAATGGATGAACAAACATTGAACCAATCCCACTTGCAGGCAGTTCAGCTACAGTGTTGAGGTCTGATGCACTTGCAGCAGGTTGTACATCTGTGAAAAAAACAATACATAGTAAAATGAAATTAACACTGTCTCGGTATGATTAAGTCCCTAAAATTAAACAAGAATACAAATACAATAAACGTCAAAAATTTGAAATTAAACACTGCAACTGCCCCTAATATTTTTGTTTTCAAAACTGCATGAGGAACTCATTCATTCACTAGCTCTCTAAAAAGAGAAATGTTCTATTAGCTACAATGAAAAAGGGAAATGTAGGGAGTTTTTGGTGGTTCACTTTGGAACTCCTCACTTCAATTCTAATACGATTTAATATTTTTAAAAATACTTTAATTTCCTGATATTGATTTTCAATATTTACATAACAATTTCTTTTATCAATTGGTTTGTGAATTTTTGGAGAAATAGGAGATCTGTTTATTTTTTGAGCAACAAAATTTTTTTAAAATTATATTGCAAATAAGAAAATCAACTTCTGAAGTAACTCAAAGTATAATTCTAGTCAATTCTGACTCTCCCTAACCACACAACAAGGGTGTTTCAAAGAGAGGGAGGCATCATATAATATGGTAGCAGGGGACATGAAAATCTATGCACAAGATATGCCCCCACATCTAGCACATGGAAATAAATTTGGAAGCAATTCACAAAACCAGATGAGAGGTGAAGAATAAATGGATGGAAGCAGAAAAAAGCAACAGTGAACCAAAAGTGAACTAAAAGTAAATAAGTAACTAGCCAAAGAAAGAACTTATCATCCCCTGGAACACTGATATCAATAGAAATAAGAAGATTAAGATTATAAGTTAGTTTAAGCCTCCCTAACCGCTACAAAAAAGAGCGTATTAAAGAGAGGGAGGAGGAAGGCACCATTTAGTATGGAGATTAGAGAATGAGGAATCTATGCAGAAGGGGCATAGAAACAGTAAGTTGAGAAAGAAGATTATGAAGCAAGAAAAAGTTGAAGAAGAAAGTAGTAGGTGCTGAAAAAACAGGACAGCAGTGAACCGAAAAAAAGACGGTCCATAACAAAACAAAAACCTATTCTATTTTAACACAAAGAAAGCCTACCTAACTTTTAGCTCGGGCCCTCACAAAGTCCCCCTGGGAGTGCCAATTCCCATAGATACAATAGTTGTATCCCCCTGAGGGGCAATAGAAACAATAGAACATTAAGTACCACATACAATCATTTTTTTTCAAGTGTCATAAAATTATGCATAATTGTATTGCTTGAATATTTCAAACACAAACGGCACTCCTGGAGGTACAAAAAAAATTTATAAACCTCTTAGTAACTATATTTGATGTTGTCAGTTCTTTTTCTTTGACCTCCACCATTCTTCCGGAGTCGTGCTAGATGAGTTCCTGAACTTATGAGAAATATCTGTAAACAATCTCTATTTGCCACTTTACCCACAAATTGAATTAGCTGAAGGCAACTTGGGCTACTGCAACCTGGCAAGTCAACAATATTCCGGACAGTTTTGTTCACTATGATGCATTACTTCCCCTCCTTTGCTTGCACTCAAAAATTTGAACTGAACACAAGTAAGAAATTTTTAGATCATGTAGTTCAAAACACTGAGTAAAAGTGAGGTTTGATTATTAATTTTTTTTCAAATAATGACATATGCACTCAGCTGAAACTGAACTTCTCCTCTGGAGTGAATTGGTACTAAAGAACTCACTCTTTCTATTGGCACTACAAAAGTAAAAGAAAAAAGGGGAAATCTTCAATAACCAATGCAACTGTGATAAAAAAGACCAGATGTAAATTGATCAGCAGTGGTAAAACAGCATTGAAAAAATACCCACTTGAACTAGACTGAGTTTCAAATCTTTCTTAAAATTTTTCTCACAACTTCACTAAGCAACTAGCCCTTACTATATAGTGATGCAGAATAATCATTCTCACACTAACTTCAATACATTACATTGTTTAAATGTTATATAAACTAGCAGATAACAGAAGACAATTTCTCTTGCTTATGTTTAGTAATTCACATAAAATTTCACACTTATAGAAAAATGTATGTGATTCCAACACAAGTAAAAGA
Organism: Morinoia aosen; assembly: GCA_030386875.1. Lineage (NCBI taxonomy): Eukaryota > Metazoa > Arthropoda > Malacostraca > Amphipoda > Talitridae > Morinoia > Morinoia aosen. The sequence continues at coordinate 65,698,687 of CM059572.1, read as the reverse complement.
TTACATCCCATGTTGCACAAATTAAGCAGTAACATATTTTTTCATTGTATTTAGCCGATAAGTCAAGCGTTGAATGAATTTCATAATTCAAACATCAAGCATTAAAAGACTGACTTATATTCATCCCAACACACTACTAAAAATTAATGAATTCAATTCAACTCTTAAAAAATCAAATGTTAAGAAGTTTCTACCTACAGTATTGCTTTTTTTAAATTCATCAATGGTTAGTTCATTTCACATTGATTTCAAGAAAACCTGAGTACAATGTCGACTAAATAGGACAAGGCTGCAGAAAAGTTTACATGTATGTGACAAAAGTAATTACTTGAATTTTTTACAATTTGTCAAACCAAAAATAAAACAATACTAAGCACTCTGTAATTAGCTAGTTCACACGCATGCAACTTTATTTCTGATGAAATTTAATAGCCAAAGAATTGAAAACAATTTTACTTTTATTTTAACATTTTTACTGGTTGAAAACACAAAAATGAAGTTAGGAAAACAACAATACAAAAACTCTTTTTTTACCCTAGCATTCAGCTTTTAGGAAGAATTTCTTAGGAAATGCAATTAATTATCTGATAATATATCCATAAATAATCATCGATACACAGTTGGTGCCCCCACACAACTAAATTTACTTACCCAAAGCATATCTTCAGAAATTTCTTAGCTTGCAAATTTGGATCAGCCTCAGTATTGGGCAAAGGTCATCCTCTTCAAGACTCAGGTCATCCCTAGTTTCCACACCAGCTTCAGTGAGCACCTGAAGTATGCCATCAACGGTAACACTTGCCAGGTTTGGCAACTCTTGAAATATGCTCTCTTTTATTGAGATTGACATTATCACTTCAAAAAACTCTTGTGCTTGAGAGGAATCAATAATGTTCCAAAGCTCTTCTCGTACCCTTGAAGAGGGTAATAATCATGAAGGTTTGAATAACTCACACAATCATAAGATTTTGGAACCTGACCATGGGAAGTGAAAATTTGATGGACATGAAGGCTGAAATCAAAAAATGACAGATGCTTCCTCACAAGAAAATAAACCAAGACACCTTCAGGGACCTTAATTAAATAATTCTTTGAAAGTTATTTTACATTTGAAGTTAGTTCTGAAACTTTTTGATGTACATTGAAACAGATCTGCATTGGTGAATAATTTTTCAATTTCTTTTAACTTGTCATCAGGAATGTCAGCTTAATGTTTTAATTTTGTGATTACTTTAGAGCACAAAAATGTCTGTCCTTGTTGGTGAATTTCATGAAATTCTTTAATGATATGCTGGATGGTAGATAATGGAAGTAATAATTATGCCTGCAATTTGAGAAAAAACAATGCAAGATTTTTTCAAATAAAATGCTTCTACATCATTGTTACCTAAATTTTCATCACTATTTTCCATTCTCTCATGTCTCTCTAGTATCAGGTTTGTCACTAGCATCATATACACCAGAGCAAACTTCATGAGCTGAAAGTGCTACTGAATGAATATCAACACTGCCTTCATGTACTCTGGTGATATTATATGTTTCAAGGCAACCTAATTATGAAAACATCCATGATGATTTCTAATAAGATGACTTATTAAACTAGAAATTTTTGAAAATAATTTTTTATCACAATTTTTAATATGACACCTAATGATTTCACCATCTTTGATGATTATTTAGATGTTGGAGCAAAGCATTTAAATGGGGACAAATTTGATGGCAATGTTGTAGATTACACTGCAGACGAGTATCTGGAGATCTTTGATGCTCATTTTGGATGCTATTTGACAACTTCTTCCCATGTTCCCGCAAAATATGCGCTCGGAATCCAGCATATGATTTAAATTTTCTAGGACATTTTTCAAATGAACATGGATATGCAACATTACATAAGCTTTTATGGAATGCAAAATGGCTAACATACCCTGTCAATGATTTAGATACTTTACCACAGAATGGACAATTATAATAAGGCCTCAGACTACCCTCTCCCAACACATTAGGGTTGTGCATTTTTGAGATATATTTTAATAATAATTTGACAACGCTATAATGAACTCGGAATTTAAACACTCAATAAAATCTATATGTTGACAATAAATGGCATTGGCAGTATGTCTACTTCTCTTTGCCGATTTGAGTTGACAATCTACATTTGAACTAAAAAATGTAAATGTAAATTCGAACACCAGGATAAAAAAAGTATGGTTAAAGTACACGACCACAAGTCTTTTTTACAACTAAATTGGTCCAAATTGGAAACTCTCAAAATAAGTGGGGAGAATTAAGGGACGATAAAATCACTCAACAGCATTCTAACAAGACTTAATTCCGATAGTTATACTAGCCTATATGTGTGAGTAGATTAACACGACCACTGCCTGTACTTTACGATAATCAATAGTAAACGTACGCTTAAATTAAAACCCCCACTCATGAACTCTATACGATAGCTATCAATGTGAGAGAAGCACTGTCAAATTATTATACTCTGGTGGTGAGAACAAAACACATTTACTGGAAAGCAATAAATGAGACTTTAACACCTCTCGCACAATTCCAACGGCTTTCTACTTGCCAAGTTGCCGCGCAAACACAATTCCATCGGGGATAGTAGTTCCAATACTATTGACACGGTGTTAGCTTTTCAGTTATTAATTTACCAATACATTTATTGTAACAAAACATTTGAAGAAAATTCATAATTCTTGCCTTATGATATTTATTAAAGCTTCATAAATTGAGAAACAGCGCAGTGGTAAAATATAACAGGCAACCAATATTTTCGAAAGGATAGTTCAATCTTCAACCTTTTAAAGCCTAAAATACCACATATAAAACTGATGTAAGAGGAAAATACAATAAATTTAATCAATCGATAATTAGAATGATCATACGCATTTCCGTTATGGGAAGGAAAGTTCCTAGATATTGATTATTTATTCATTTCTCATATGATTTTTTTTGCATGAACAATACATACCTAATAAAGTTTATAGTAACTAGGCAACATTCGTTCAAGTCATTTTATGCTCAAATTGAACAACATTACTTTCATTTATTTCATTGATTTGAAATCCACTTGTAATAGCCAATAACGGTGTTCTACCGTTATTGGATTGAGACCCAGTGTTTTACTGTAAAATATGCCTCACAGTTAAAAACCGTGATTTATACGGTGTTTACCCGTGAATTTCACGGGCATTTTTTACAGTGTGGCTTGTAATCTTCTCGCCATCAAGAGCCCCGTCCTACTCACTGAAAGTATGAGTTTTATCTCGTAGCACAGAAACCGAAATTAGTTTTTCCACCAGTATGCGAATACACTAAGGTGCGTGATCTATGACTATTTTCTATGGTCATTTAAAAAACAGTTCTCCTGAATGAATGTAATTCGATTTTGAGAACACCGTCCTCATTTTATCAGGTTTGTTAGTTTTTATTTGTACTCGTTTTACTTGGACGTTGGAAGAACGCAGCGGTGATCTGAGATTCTTGATTGTCGTGCAGGAGCGGAGTGACTTCAACGTCTGCTTTGACTTTCACGAGGTCGGTTCGGTTGTGAAACTTGGGCCTCCCTTTGTGAGTCAGATCTTGCGGCAGGGATCCACTTACCGGGTCGCAAACGTTTCATTAGTTTGTGGACAAACCCTGACTGATTGCAACAACGTGAGGGTTGTTTAGAATGTCACTGTTCACGACATTTTTTTGCGTTTTATAAGATTTGTTGGTCAGTTGAGTAAGAAATACTGGATGATTGAAGGGCTTCCCGATTTGGGGAACAGTTTAGTTGACTGTTTTTATGTTGCTAAACACGTTGACTTCGATGAGTTAAACTGCAATTTAATATTCAACCATGATTTCAAGTTGAAATTTGTAAGTAATTTTAGAAATACCAAACATTAACCGGGTCCAATAAATACCATTTAAATTCTAAAAGATTGTCAAAAATTTTCAAACGACCCATCGATGGGTCGTATCGCTGGCAACGTGCTAAATTTCCAAATTTCCGTTTGGTCTAGATTAATATGATTGAAATTGACGCCATTATACCGCACATCATGAAGATAAGCACGGGCCGGAGTGCTGGAGACTGTGCTTGCTTGGAGCAGCCTTCCATTAGATTGCATATGCACGAATGCTCAACGTGTAGAGAGAGTGCTTACATTACAACGGATATTTGGCTCAAAGTAGGGCTTCTAGATTAACTCTCATTATTTGCTAATGCACAAATTTGTTAATTTTGGCTCGAAAAAAATCAACCTGGATTGGAAACCGTGGCTAGTTCAGAACGCATACGGGGGTTGAGTCAGACGGGTTATGGTCAGGACCTCCGCCTTGCCACACCCCTGGCTAACGGCGCATGAGAACTCTTCAGATGAGCCTCTCCAACGGTTATTTAGAATGGTTGTATGAATTAAAATTGTTTGTAGTTGCCCAATTTCGTGGTTGTGGTGTTGTTCTTAACTTTTCAGGTTATGTCTAATAGTTTATTCCATGAAGTGAACGAACAATTTTCATTGAAGATGGTACATTTCGGGCTACTCTACTGCTTACGCAAACGGTCACTGGCGATGCGTTTTTGAAGTCGGTGTGCAATTTAGTAGTTACATTAGACCGGCTGTTACATAACTGCTGTGCAGAAGTCAGCATTGTGGTTGCTGTTGAGTAATTGTCGTCGCACAGTCCCGTGAAAGCAATTTTCGCAATTCGAGAATTTCGAACATCATACGTTGGCTTTCGTGAGTGGAATGAATACCCACGTACGTGTGTTGATAGCAATAATTGGCGCAATGGTTTGTCAGAAAGTGATCATTTTTGGCGATGATGCTGGAAAGTTTTAACTAATCTTTGATGGTGTTCATGCTGATAGCGATGAAAGTGGTTTACATACACATCGCCTGACTTCATTGCCAGTACTATGTGGAAAATCTTCATCCCATCAGCAGGGATCTGGGATTGTCGCGCTTTTGTTGGGACCGTATCTAATGCCTCACATCGTCCTCATCAGCCATGCCGGGGTAATATTCTTCTCTCCAACGAGTGCGTGAAAATTAACCTCTTTAATCACTAGACAAACTATTTGAAACTAAGGTTACTTTATGTTTCGGAGGGCTCATGGCAGGTACCAAAAATTCCATTCCTAGTACAGGAAATTAGTATTTTATTCAAACGCGGTTTCAACACGTTAACTGCGGTTGCTCCGGTCGGTTTGCTTGAGTTGGAAGTAGCAGATTTGAAACCTGTCTCTACTGCATGATTGCATTTTTAGCGTTTCAAAGAAACGGGGAAAAATAATTGTACGATAACATTTTAATATGTACGTCATATTTTAATTTAAATGAAGTTAGTGTAATAATTGAAATGCTATTCATTGATACTGGAACGTTAATGAACAACTTACCTCGTGGTACACATATGTACCAATACGCAGTGAACGTGTTAAGTTGCATCTATCCGTGCTGGTGTTGAAGACAGCTTCGTGTATCTATTCTATGCTGATAGAACTGGTGCTCTCCAGGAGGTATGCTGTCAGGTCACCTCAGCTACAGAAAAGCCTTCAGGACTACTGGCTTTCGTGCCCACTTTGCTTCTACCAATTTGCATCCTTTCGCTATTTCTTCTTAGTCTCCTTCTTTGGTAATTTGCGGCTTCTATGCCCAGGGTATCATCCTGTATAGGAACACACCTTGTGCCCAGATTCCCCATTTTCTACAGTCCATACTGAGTATAGTCACTTCTCTTCGCTCTCTTGAGATCGTTCTCAGGGGAAGTTTTGACCATGGACTCTTCAACCAACTCAATAATAATAATGATAGCTTCATGTATGTTAAAAAGTATATGTTATCTCGTGATAGAAAGTTTATAGAAAAAATGCTACTCTCAATACCATTTTTTTAACTCCATCCCCAATAGAATGAAGTTGGCTAATTCCATCATCGTGCTGTGGAACAGTATGTTATTTCAATTTATATCAAAAGCGTCTTTTTCACTGCTTGTACCACAAGATTTCAAGGCCACCGTTGAAACAATAAGACCATACTAACAAAGCAGTCTTTCTTGTTAATAAATATCAGTTATTCAACTGCCCAATTTGTGATTCGTCGCTACACTCTCGGTCATCCATTTATTTATCTTGGACTTCATTATCAGTGTTCAGTTTATACAGCGTTTTGATAACGTTTTTAGGCTTTCTTATGTTGGCTCAAAGTCAACTGGTGATGTTAGGTATGAAAATAAGGTGGCCCTGCAGAGTGCATCGGAAGGGAACAGTTGAACTGTAATGGCTCTGTAAGCTCATCGTGGACTTGGGAGAGCAGAACTCTTGGTACCGTCTGTGCTTTGCTGTTAGGAGGCTTTATTCCAACCAATCAAGGATGATACAGATCATCTTCTTATTCTTCTACATTGTTTTTTTTTTCAAATGCTTCATACCTAACACCAGGATGCAATGACGGTTACCTGCGGTCAAGCCGGTACCTATTTCCGACACCTGCGTAGAATGGGGAATTGTGGCTGAGTTCTCCCTTTACCCAACGGAGAGAAATAACCGCGCAGCGCCAGGATTCGAACTGCCGGCACCTTCTCGTGAAGGGTACGTTCCTAACCACTCGGCCACGGGGACCACTGTTGATCAGCCTTTGGCCTTACCTGCAAACAATGCAAGTCATCGTAACGTTTATGCTGGTACCGTTAGTTCTTTCAAGTCGGAGGTTCTCAACCATGGGTAAATTTACCTCTGGTTGAAGTATATTTCGCCCTTATGTACTCTATTCATCAAGTCGAGGGGGGTCAATGATGGAGGAAAGGCTGAGAATGGCTGTTCTAAGTGAACTAGGTTACGCTACGTGCTGTACGAACGCGTGTTTTTTTACGTTGGCTTGCAAGCTTGCATTATTGGCAGTGCTGCTCACATGTCGCCGGTGCGGACGATTTGGGGTCGACCAGTTTGCTATCGCAGAGCCACGCACACACACCCACCCACACTTCTGGTATGTCTCGCGCCTGCTCCAGGGATCTGTAACTGCATTAGTTGGCGTCGTTCTTTCGGGGGTATTTGTTCTGGTAAGTGTGTGGGATTCGTTGCTGTAGTTTTTCCCTAATTTTTAGTGTATTTAGTAGCGGCTTTGGTGATTTTTATGGTATCATAACCCTGTGTTGAAATTTATTTAAAATGAAGAATCGCTGTCCTTAATTTTGGTAACTGTACATGGCTTAATGCATGTACGAGACGTAAGGAAATACTTCGTTTCTTTCTTGTTGGAACCTCGGTTTCAAAGTAGACTTTACATCTTTTGAGTATAGATCTTCGCATTTTTTCGTTTTTGATACTTTTGAATACTGTTAATTGTTCCGCTTTTAAGAAGAAAATTTCATTCGATCTGATTATGCCTTTGAGCCGCTTTTCATGTCTTGTAAGGTTTTCCGCTCCATTCACGCCTGTAGCGTTTTCTGAAATTTTTGAGCATTTGAAATCGCTTGCTTTCAAAATTTTCAAAGCTCATTCTTGGCGCTTACAGCGCTATCTTTATCTTTATTTTTACAAACGCGTCTTATTAAACTCTTCATATCTCTCAACCTCAGCAAGTGGATTTAGGATTACGTTATTTTACTGATTTTACTTGATTCAGGATTAGTCGTGAATTTTCAATTATCTTTTATTTTACCCTGACGCAATGAAGGTGCAGGCTCTCACGACGTCTGAGTTTCATTTGAACTTTACATTCTCTCTCACGAGCGCGTATGTTCTGCTTGCTCAAGACGACACATCGCGCTCTCATTTGAACTCCACTTAACACTCTTTGCCCCCCGAGCTGAGTTGGCGCCTCGACACCAACACCCAAGATGACTTGATCACTGCACATCTCTAGCTATCTCCCTTGGAGCCGCGCGGGCACCTTGGCCCCATTCAAGGCCAGTGTCTGGGCCAGTTCAATGACCCCTTTGGTAGAGGGCCACTCAATGGGCCAGCTTAGCAAGTCGTCGTCCGGGTTTGTTTGCCTGTACATGTTGCCGTGTGCGCTGATGTAGGCCGTGTGCGGCTGGCTGGTGGGTCATCCACGCCCGCGCACACGCAGCCGCTATTTTGGGCGCTGCGACCCCGGTGCCCTCTCGCTTATGCCCGGACCCTTCTTCGTGTCACGCTCTATCTCTCTATTTAGAGCGCTCTTTGCGCTCTTGAAATGTGCCCTATGCTGTTGCTGTTGTTCTCACGGCTGTTGTTGGCAGCGCAAGCAGCGCGCCGCCACCTCCACTCGCCGGGTTCTTTAAGTACAGACTGTAGCGGCCAGGTGCCAACGGGGCGCTGCGGAGGAATGCGCTTCTACCGCACTTTTGCTTCCTTACTGATCACAGCTTGAATTTTTAAGTACGTATGATTAGTGAATGTTCGTTTTTGCTTTCAGTTGGTTCCTCTGAAGAGATGCTGTTAGGGGGACCTTGGCTGAAAGATACGGCTTCAGGATTTTTGTGTTTCGTACCCTCTGCTTATTTTTTTTGTTTTCATGCCTTTTTTGGTGTCTCTTCAATGTATTTCCTTCCTCTTTTTTCCTTACATGTTGTTTCTGTACGTAAGGTATCTTATGTGGGAACACACCTCGTGCGTAGATTTCCCGTTTTGTACAGTCCGTACTAAATGTTCCCTTCTTTTCGCTTCCTTGAGATCGCCTTTATTGTGGATAGGGAGTCTTAATTAAACCAAGGTAGTAATAATTCTGTTTGTTATTAGTATGGTGATTCACGAGTATGTTGATTTGTCCAAAATGAAGATGTCGTGTAGGAACTGGCTTGTCCTGGGTGGAACGACAGGCTGGTCTTCGCCTCCATTGGTATAAGCAGCAGTTCAGCACTTGTGGCACGCAGCATTGCTTCTTGGACCTAATTCGAATAGTGTTTCTCCTGGGGTTTAGTGTTCATTGAATTTAATTTGAGTGATGTTTGTGCTGTGATGAAGCTGACGTTTCTCTTAGTTTTCTTGAATTTATAACTATGTGATGAATATAGTGTTGGTTTGTCGCAGTTTTGTTTGTTTTTCACATTTTACGCGATCCAGCATTTTCATTCTGTCTTCATGACGACATTTTCAGGCATGAATTAATTATATTTACCTTGGAGAGAGATGACTCATTTTATCTTAAAGCATTCGCTTACGGTCAGCGGCGTGAAAAGTCTAGTGAACAACACAAAGTGATAGACCGAGTGAAGTTATATAAATTAATTGAAAACTAAGAAAGAAACAAATTACTTGAGGCTACTTCCTGCTGCAAATGCAGCTGTTGAAAGCAGCGCCGGGATTTTATTTTAATGAACGGGTAGTTGATCGTTATCAAGTCCGCATAAAATACTTCATCTAATGGACCAAATTACACTTGGTGAAATAGTTTTCTACATTGATTAGCTTGGTGTCGCTTGCGTGAACGTGATGGTTTAGTTAAAATTTCCGGTTTGATAACTGCTTCCACTATCCACTTAGCCTCCATAAACATTGAGTTAGGATAGTCGTTCCGATATACTCGGATGCACATCGTGCACAACTTGATGCATCTTTTACGTAGCTTTATATTTATTTAGGGAGGGGGATTCGAGCGGAATGGTCAAGTTCAAATTGAACCTAGAAATAAGAGATTTGAAATTCCTCGTTGAAATGTTCTTGGAACATTTCTGGAGACTGCTATTAATGCTTCGAATATCTCCATGTTTTATTGTCTACCATCCTCCACGTATTCAGTAATTATTTTCTTTATTTTGATTATGATTTACGTTTTATACGGTGTTCATTTTTAAGTTAGACAGTGTTCGTATTGTGGAATGTTATCTTTCACGGAGCTGTTCCTTTAGGGAAATAGCTAAGAAAAAATTGTAAAATATAGTGTTAACTTTTCATTCTTTTTGCAATTAGTTGAGAATGAAATCATGTTAATCTTACGGTTTTTAATTAATCGAAGTCAGTACAACCACGCTCGCTCTCTGCAGAACTTCAATAATATTTTTTCTGAAATAGTCTCGTGGAAATAAATATTATACGATCTATTGAATAAAACAATAATGTAATAAGTGCATAGATGGCATTTTTGCTCTAGGTTTTTTTTTGAGAAAGAAAGCTGTTGTATCTTAGTTTTGTGTAGAGATTCTGGGATTTGAATTTAAAAGTGCATGAAATAGTCTGTAATTTTAGGTCTGTTGCATTTGTCTTAAATTTAAGCAGAGCTAGAAATTTTCAACGTAATGTGCTCGTGTAAATTTACTAGTTTTTATTTAAACTATTTCATTGCAAATGGATGGCAGTTAGAAGCATAACGCTGGCTACCTCAATCTTTTGTTATATGACTTGAACTTCGAGCTTCATCTCATCGTATGTTCTTGATATCTTCCGTGTCAGTCAATTCAATTTTTGTATCTGGAGCATAATTAAATACTAAAATGGCGCTTGAAGTAATAACCATGAAAGTCAAAGTTGCTCGTGACACCTGCGAACATTTCCGTGACTCACTCGAGCCGTTTTACCAGATGTCCTTGGATTTTCCTGGTAATTTTATAGCATTTTCATTGAATTATTTATGTAATATTTGAGAGTTACTGTATTATTCGAACGATTTTAGATAATTTTTCCCTGTAGAAACTCGTTCTGTCGAAGCATTCACGTCAAAACCGCTTGACGGCTGCAATGTTAGTATCAAGGTCAAAAGAACGTTCAAAAAAATTTATTACTGAAATTCGTTTGCAAAAGTTTGTAGTTTGCATAATGGGAGCGATCCCTGCGTCATGATCCGCGTGTATGCATGCAAGCCTCCGTGTGTTGTTGCTTTATTGTTTCTATTTCGCGTGATTTTATGGATAGCGAATCATATTTAACTCGCCGTGAACGCCACATCTGTCCTGCCTGGAACACAGGTGTGCGGGTGTTTGTAGACTTTGTTTTTTTGGTGCACGTGTTGCTAGGCGCATTTCACTCTCTTTGCCGCTCTCTTCGTGCCGAGAAAGACTACCATTATTTCGTTATTGAAACATGAGTTTGAGAACTTGTTGCATATTTCATGGCGTACAGTTTTTATTCGTAACTATAGGTAATTAAACTAGTTGTGGTCTATGTTGTATTTTTTTAATTTCTTGCTGAGCAGACGTGTAAAAACATTCCAATTGTTGAACGGCAAAATGAAACAAAATTTCGCTTTGAACATCTTTACTGACGTTTTTCCTCTCTGCCTGGGGAATATCAGTCATATATTTATGGAGTACTGTCCATTGTACTGTACTGTTCATTGTACTGTCCATTGTACTGTACTGTATATTGTACTGTATTGTATATTGTACTGTATTGCACTGTACTGTGCATTGTGCTGTAGCGCAGAGTACATGTGAAGTGAAAGCGGGCACTTGCTCAATAATGACATGAGGCGTTATTATGTGAAACGAGGGTCAATTTCTTCTACACCAATGGCGCTTGTGATATACGCTAGGAAGATCTAAAAATGGCTTGCGTTCGAGTTTGCTTCACCTGGCTTTTATGCCGTGTATTTTCATACGTACGCTCGTGTAACGGTTCCACCATGCTTGCTAGGCAGGAACATTTCCGGGTTCAGTGCCCATATCTGTGCCAGTATGCTATGCTTTGTGATATACTCGTGTCATGGTGCTTAGTTTTGTGGTATACTCGTGTCATGGTGCTTAGTTTTGTGGTGTACTCAGTCATGGTGCTTAGTTATGTGGTATACTCGTGTCATGGTGCTTAGTTTTGTGGTATATTCGTGTCATGGTGCTTAGATTTATGGTATATTCGTGTCATGGTGCTTAGTTTACGCTTAGAACCGTGCTACTGTACCAATTTGCAGCCATACCACCTGCCAGTTTTAGTGGACAACTATTATATTGTTCCAACTTTGGTGCCGAGAGTCGTGTGCAAGTAGCTCTAATTTCATATATTTTTAAAGTATTTTATTTGAGCATGGCCGACGAGTTAAATGGGCTGTGAAAATATTTTTCTGAGTCTTAAATTTGGACTACATATTTTTACGCGAGTCTAATTACTGGACACGGTTCGGGAAAAAACATCTAAGAGTCGTTAAACTGTGTAGTAATTATAATTTATTTATAGATCATTAGACTAAGTCAACATGTTCTGAAGTTCACTGCGTGCAGTAATTTTTCAGCTGCATAAGTATAGTTTCTCTTATCGTGCGGGTGAACGCTTATTTTATGACGATCAAGTTCATTTTGTTTATCTTTGTGAAGACTAAGTTATGTTTTGTGTGGTAATGAATCTGTGATGGTAATGAAACTGTGATGGTAATGAAACTGTGATGGTAATGAAACTGTGATGGTAATGAAACTGTGATGGTAATGAAACTGTGATGGTAATGAAACTGTGATGGTAATGAAACTGTGATGGTGATGAAACTGTGATGGTAATGAAACTGTGATGGTAATGAAAGTGTGAGGGTAATCAAACTGTGAGGGTAATCAAACTGTGAGGGTAATCAAACTGTGAGGGTAATCAAACTGTGAGGGTAATCAAACTGTGAGGGTAATCAAACTGTGAGGGTAATCAAACTGTGAGGGTAATCAAACTGTGATGGTAATCAAACTGTGATGGTAATGAAACTGTGATGGTAATGAAACTGTGATGGTAATGAAACTGTGATGGTAATGGAACTGTGATGGTAATGAAACTGTGATGGTAATGAAACTGTGATGGTAATGAAACTGTGATGGTAATGAAACTGTGATGGTAATGAAACTGTGATGGTAATGAAACTGTGATGGTAATGAAACTGTGATGGTAATGAAACTGTGATGGTAATGAAACTGTGATGGTAATGAAACTGTGATGGTAATGAAACTGTGATGGTAATGAAACTGTGATGGTAATGAAACTGTGATGGTAATGAAACTGTGATGGTAATGAAACTGTGATGGTAATGAAACTGTGATGGTAATGAAACTGTGATGGTAATCAAACTGTGATGGTAATCAAACTGTGATGGTAATCAAACTGTGATGGTAATCAAACTGTGATGGTAATCAAACGGAGATTGTAATGAAGACGAGTGCTAATGGAGCACAGTTTACGAGCACCGTAAATATCAGTTTACTTGTACCAATACGTGAAAATTGATAAGTCGTTTTAAACAACGCATATACTAGTTGAAAACCCTGAATGGTTAGCGATGCAGCGATGCCACTGAGATCATTGATGCTACACGTCAAGGATTGAAGCAAAGAAGTAGCGTTTTCTTTCCTACTACCGATCGCGGAGGCTGTTCCACTGATGTAAAATTTTACGTTTGTTGTGCCAAAAACTAGTCGATTTTCGGTTCACATAATTCAGCGATGCTGGTCGGGTGCCGCTGTAGCTGTGTCGGAAACAACGGTTCTCATTTTTACTAGAATTGCGTGAACATTTGGGATTGAAAGTGTTTCAATGACTTCAAGGACATAACGTATTCTAAACTTTTCAATATTCATGAAAAGTTAGGATTCAAGAAGCCGTTTGAAAAATGCCAAGTTTGAAAATTGTAGCTGGCCAGAAGATAAAAAAACTATTCGGCAACCCTAGAGTGGTAATCGTTGATGTGGTCACATGTGGCAGGCGAGCGAGCGAGCGCGGCGGAGCAGCTGTTGTGAATCTTACACTTGCACTCGCATGTACGGTCAGTTCTCACATCCCTGAATCAAGCTGCTATCTGATTAGCAGCAGAGTTATTGTGGACCGTTGCCGCTTATATTGAGGTTTCATTGCTATTTGAACTCCATGCGAGCGTATTTAGGAGCTGTGACGCCCTCCGGACTTGTAGCTACAACTCCCCAAGTACTTTGTGCTAATGAGCGTGTTCTCTGTGACTTCCCAGACGACTTGCGCAGGTGTTTCTTTATGATTGTTTTTTCGCGGGCTTGTTCTCCGTGATAATTACTCAAATGAAAGCTGTGGTATAGCGGTGTATGGGACGTTCACAAGGTTCATCGATGAAGCGGGCCGATAACGGAACTGTTTCGTATTTTTCACTAATAGATATCGATTGGGAGTACCGTGTTCCGTGTAAGTCGAGTTAACACTTTGACTGCGACGTGAGCTATCGGTGGTGCAGAGGCAATTTTCATATTGCTGCTGACCGACCAGCACTCGTAAACTCAGTTTTCATAAATACTTAATCAAAACGAAATGAAGGCACGATCCAGTTAATGTTTGTCATTTTCTAAAGGGCTCACTACAATTGATTTTAAATATGAGTTGAATGTTGAACCTCAGTTTTAATTGCCGCAGTCAAAGTGTTGAACGTGTATGACGAGACGTAAGATATTTTCTATGACACTGAACTGTCGTGAATATTCTTGTATGTTTGACGGTACTCGCGTTGGAGATGGGAATTAAAATAATTTCGTTCCGAACTTCATTCATTTGATTGTTTAATCGAAGCTTTTGATATTTGTAAGGGTATTCTATCTTAACTGTTCGATATGCTGCTCTAAATGGACCTCCATTCGGGTTGGTACACCTATTTTAGCTATGGGAATTGGCGTTTCTTGGAGAAAATGGGAGTTCCTAAGCTCATGGCTAGTTAAGCATTACTTTTGTTGTAATAGAACAGGTTTTTTAATTTGTTGCAGACCTTTTTCCGATTCTCTGCTGTCTCCTTTTTCAACACCTACTATTAGGTGTTGTTTAGCTTTGTCATTTTCAGCTTTGTCTTACTTCATTAACATAACGCTTACCTTAATGCTTCGATGCGTGGAGGATCTAGCGTGCGAATCCCTTCAGGGGGAGACAACTATTGCACCTGATAGAATATCACTCCCAGGAGGGAAATATGAGGTCCTGAATTGGAGTTAGATAGGCCTTGTTTATGTTAAAATAAAATGTTTTTGTTTTTGTTAAGAACCACCTTATTTCGGTTCACTGCTGTCCTGTTTTTCCGCACCTCCTACTTTCTTCTTCAACAAGCTTCTTTATCAACTTACTGTTTCTATGCGCTTTGTGCATAAATTTTCTAACTCCGTACTAAATGATGCTTTCCTCTCTTTGGAATACCTTTGTTGGGGTTAGGGAGGCTTCAACTAACGTCTAATCTAATTTGTGGCCTTATCCGAAAGTAGCTTCAACATACCAGCAAAAAAGGAAGATACAACAGTTCCGTTAGTACTGATGCGAAAATATCCATCATAGGGCCTCACTCTGAGACGACTTCATTGTGCTGTTTAAACGAACGTATAGGTGTTTATTGGTGAAGACTGATGAATGCTTTAGAGTTACTCGTCCTCTTTTCAGCTCGTTCCCATCACCCATATTCTATTTTAATCTTTGAATTGTTTCTAATGGCCTATCAGCGTTCACCATTATACTTCTAATGTGATTGTATCTTCGCATCAATTTGCTTTCAACTGAAGATTAATTAATTGACGTTCAGAACCTCGCCTGTCAATCAAATGGGACTTGAGTGTGATATCAAATGAAAGAAATCTATCTAACTTGAGACCATACATTTCAAAATATCTTGCGAAATGATTGTGCCCCTCTGTCTGATACAACTATTGTATGTATGGGAATTAGCGCTTCCAGGGGGAGCGTGCGAGGTCCCGAAATAAGTTAGGTAGGCTTTCCTTTTGTTGAAATAGAATAGGGGTTTTGGTATGGACTATTTTTTTCGATTCACTGTTGTCCTGTTTTTCAGCACCTACTACTTTTTTATAACTTTTATCTTTATTCATAAACTTCTCTCTCAACTTAATTTTTCTGTTCATCTTGTGCTTAGATTCTGCGTTCCCTTAACATAATACTGAAGGGTGCCTTCCTCTTAAAGAACGCTTTGTTGCAGTTAGAGAGGCTTAAAGTAAAATCTTGTCTGTCTAATCCATCAGAAGATGCTTAGAATTCCACACATCTTTGAGAAAGGGCGGGATTTCTGGGTTCCGCCTTGTCCTCATCAGTGAGGTTACAGGGACTAAGTGTTATTTCATTATCTGATATCTTCATGACAGATTCAGCGTTTGAGGCTCCACTAATTGTTGTTCATCATTGTTTTAGATCTACTTAAGCCTTGGTCTTTAATTTCCGTTTAGCGGGGAGTTTGTCAATGTTTCTCGTTGTGGTACTCTTACTTGGCGACGGTTTTTTTTCGTGTACCTACCATTTTTTTCACTATAATTGTGAGATTTGTTATGATTTCAGCTTCAGAGCGTGTGATCGAGTGCTAGAGATCTCAAAACCATAGCTTCTGCGTACTCGGGAAGTTATTAAGCCATTGTAAGGATCGTCGGAAATACTAAAACCTTTAACGAAATACGGACCGAAAAGTTCCCCTTTCGTTTTGATATGAAATCATTTTAGATCTTTTCTCTTGGCATCGTTTGTGACTCCAGTAAATTGAAACAACGCGAGAGCATTGTTTCTCCCCTCCCCTACGCTTCTCCACTCTGTCTCATGAAATGCCTTTCTGCCAAGTCTAGTATTTTACTGAGGAATAAAAATACCGAATACGTTAGGAATGTAATTTTGCTAATGCTCACAGGGTGAATGAAAGTGATCTCATTGAGGTCGATTCCAGCAAGCTTTGTGTCAAATTCTCCAAGTTTATGATATTGGATTATGGTCTCATTCGGTCTTCTCGCTTTTAGCTGTGTCGAGGTCCTCGCTTTGTGATTAGCTTAAAACTTCTCTTCTATTCCACATTTGTGAACATTTCCTTAGAGCTGGCCGAGAACTTGGGAACTGAACTGGAAGTTGGCACCTTATTGCATTTTTTGGTAGCTATAATGTCATTATAAAATGTTATATGAATTTATGATAGTTTATCCATTCTTAATTCTAGCGTAATTTAATGACGTCATCACCATCAACTCAGATATAATGGGAGCTGCTATACTTTCCTCGCTTTCACTCCAGTTTCTCTTGCTTGCAAAGGTGTGGTCACGCGTCCTATTTACTTGGCTGATTCTGCCTCGTGCAGCTGGTCAAGCACAATTTCCCTGTTTAATTTGTACTTTGACTGCGATACGACCCACCTGTGGGTAGTGCTCAAGTTTTTCCTCCTGTGAAATGACTCATTAATGGCTCGCTTGAAAAAGTTTTAACAGGCTTTTAAAATTATTGGTGTCTAAAGGACTCAGGTACTGCTTGGTATTTATAAAATTTCAAACAACTTTTGAAATTGAATTTGAGTTGAATACTGAACTTCAGTTTAACCCATCGCAGTCAACGTGTTAATTTACTGTTATTCTGGACGCTTCGCTCACAAACTTTTCCGTCTGCTTCTAATTCACTTGTATTCTATGGATTCTAAATTATAATTTACTTCGTATTCACTTTGTACTCTTTGTATTCTTCTTTATAGTGTATGTTATGTAGCAACAACGGCAGCTCGTCCTCCATCAGCGGCTCAACTTCTGCGCCACCTGGCGCCAAAAATTTCGTTAGCAGACTCGGGAACTTCCAAGTATTTTGTTTCTCTTCCTTCAGAGTACTCACCCCTATGGAGGAGACAACTATTGTATCTATGGGAATTAGCGCTCCCCGGGGGGGAAATGTGTTAGGGCCCGAGCTGAGTAATCGAGGTAGGCCTTCTTTTTTTTTGAAGTAAAATGTTTTTTTGTTTTGCGAAGGATCATTTTTTTCGGTTCACTGCTGTCATGTTTTTCACCACCTACTACTTTCTTCTTCAACCTTTACCTTGTTTCATAAACTTCTTTCTTCACTTGTTTCTATGCCCCTTCTGTATAGGTTATGGATTCCGCGTTCCTCTATCTCCTTCCTCTCTTTAGAACACTGTTTTTTAGCGGTTAGGGAGGTTTAAGCTAACGTCTATTCTAATCTTCAAAGTACTCGCTCTTTCCTGGCGGTGTATTTCTACTGTATTATGCCTCACTTCTGTGGGTCTAAATGACAACTTCGCTTTATAACTATTTTTTTTCGCCTCGCCTTTCTAAAGGCTCTTACTCATCTGGCATCACAAGGGAGTCAGGGGATTCCAGAAATAAAATGCAATTTAGGTCTTGAAACCTTTCCAAGCGTTGATAGTCTTCATTCGTTAACATGGCGTTTCAACTCATCGTCAGCGTAACCTAGGTCTCTCATAGGTGTTCCATTATATTGAAAACACACGGATATTAACTGCATTTTTATGTATACTTAGTCTAAATCAACTGTTTATTCACGTTTTGATTATTCTTTTAAGCATTTCAATGGTGAGTTGAATTTTGAAATCAATTTTACCGTAACTTGAATCTTGAACTTCAGTCTCACTCACTACAGTGTGGAGTACCTAACTCCTGACGAAAGTCTCTGTTCTTCAGATCGACATTGAACATCACACTTCTTCAGCGCAAAAGAATTCCACGTGTCAGTGAAAGGTTAATTCTCGCAGTTATGGGACACAAAGCTTTTTCTTCTTCTCCTGTTGTACCGCCGCGCATGTGTGAGAACACAGATCGTTGTCGGTAGTTTATATGAGTGTTGTGTAAGCGAGGCTATTTACACGCACATTCGGCCACTTTGTTTTGATTTTTTGTCTCCGTTCCCGCGACTTCTTGGCACTGAGCTGCTCATGCTTCTCATAAACACGCCAGTCCATTCACATGTTTGTGAACGGGTGTTGCCTTCTCTGGCGGGGATGTACTTAGCCGTTGTTTTGTGCAGCATGTGCGAGTATCTAATTTATGTTTTGTGCAGCATGTGCGAGTATTTAATTCACGTTTTGTGCTGGCATGTGCGAGTATTTAATTCACGTTTTGTGCTGGCATGTGCGAGTATCTAATTCACGTTTTGTGCAGGCATGTGCGAGTATCTAATTCACGTTTTGTGCAGGCATGTGCGAGTATTTAATTCACGTTTTGTGCTGGCTTGTGCGAGTATCTAATTCACGTTTTGTGCTGGCATGTGCGAGTATTTAATTCACGTTTTGTGCTGGCATGTGCGAGTATCTAATTCACGTTTTGTGCAGGCATGTGCGAGTATTTAATTCACGTTTTGTGCTGGCATGTGCGAGTATTTAATTCACGTTTTGTGCTGGCATGTGCGAGTATCTAATTCACGTTTTGTGCTGGCATGTGCGAGTATCTAATTCACGTTTTGTGCAGGCATGTGCGAGTATTTAATTCACGTTTTGTGCTGGCATGTGCGAGTATTTAATTCACGTTTTGTGCTGGCTTGTGCGAGTATCTAATTCACGTTTTGTGCAGGCATGTGCGAGTATTTAATTCACGTTTTGTGCTGGCATGTGCGAGTATCTAATTTATGTTTTGTGCAGCATGTGCGAGTATTTAATTCACGTTTTGTGCAGGCACGTGCGAGTATTTAATTCACGTTTTGTGCAGCATGTGCGAGTATCTAATTCGTGTTTTGTGCTGGCATGTGCGAGTATCTAATTCACGTTTTGTGCAGGCATGTGCGAGTATTTAATTCACGTTTTGTGCTGGCATGTGCGAGTATTTAATTCACGTTTTGTGCTGGCATGTGCGAGTATCTAATTCACGTTTTGTGCTGGCATGTGCGAGTTTCTAATTCACGTTTTGTGCAGGCATGTGCGAGTATTTAATTCGCGTTTTGTGCTGGCATGTGCGAGTATTCAATTCACGTTTTGTGCTGGCTTGTGCGAGTATTTAATTCACGTTTTGTGCTGGCATGTGCGAGTATTTAATTCACGTTTTGTGCAGGCATGTGCGAGTATCTAATTCACGTTTTGTGCAGGCATGTGCGAGTATTTAATTCACGTTTTGTGCTGGCATGTGCGAGTATCTAATTCATGTTTTGTGCTGGCATGTGCGAGTATTTAATTCCTGTTGTTTTGTGCAGGTTTGTGCGAGTATTTAATTCTAGTTTTATGTTTCCCTTTTCAGAACAGTGTGAAGAAATCGTATTTAACTACATTTGAGATTCTCCATTCTAATGACGGTTATATGCGTTAAAATTTCTCATGATAAATTTTGTCTTATGTGGGCGACCTTTCCCTTAGGACGCATGATGTGACGGCGCAAGAATTATATTCTTGCATGGAACAGACCCTAAATGTCAAGCAAATGCGTGATAGTTTTTAATTATTTTCCATATATCATTTTGACTTGACCAGATGAGACGCACTGTGCCATTCGCCGCTCAAATTTCACTTCAGTTGCGAAAGAATTATCATCCTGATCATGACTTGCGACGAAGACGTTGGAAGCTTATCTTGCGCACTTTGATGACTCGGCAACGCTTCTCTGCGAGCATTCCTGGACGTCTTTCCCGTCTGCATGCTTTGACGCGTTCGCTGCCGCTGGACGCGCATGTGCGTCCAGCGGTCTCACGTTAACTGAGGTTGTAAGGAGCAGAGTTCAAAAAACGACTTCACTGCTCAAAAAAATTATATCTCTCCTAAGAAGTGTGAAAATGTGACAGCATGATGATATGTTACCTCGTATGCTTAAATCTCTTCTAAAAAATTATGTTGAAATAATTGAAATGCTGTACATTCACACCGATACGTAAATGAACAATTCACGTAGCGGTAGATCGGCATTCAATGTGTCAAGCATTTCTCCCACTCATTTCTGACGTGGTGTTGGTGACCCCTGGCCTGGCTCGGGTCAGCATATCGAGAGATGTTTTGAACTGCACCTGCATGCCAGCTTCACTGCACATATGTCTCGTCAATTTTGCCGTTATAGAGGAGCTGACCGGTGTTCTCGCCTCTCCTTTCATGAGTGTGCTCGTTTTGTGAATTAGTGCCTTGCTCTTTAGGTCGTAGCTGTGCTCAGTTGATGCCTGATTTACTGAGTAATTTATTTTAATAGATCTTAGGGTTTCATTCTCTTCATCGATGGGTGCTCTGATTGATCCATCTATTTCTCTACACGGCAGTTGCCTATTAGCTATCTTTGCGGGTGTTCAAGGCCTCGATACAAATTTGCAAGCGTTTTTGCCTCATATAGATCGTTCTTTGTTCATTCGAGGTCCATTTTATTTATACTGATGAGAAGATATTTGTTTTTTATTTGATTATTTTCTGTGCATGCTCGTTTGAAGGCAAATTTTACATTTAGGTTTTATGTAAGCATTGATGTTATGTCGTTCTAAGCTTACTATAGTTCATCGTCTCTTTATACGTGCTGCCTCGTTCTTGTATTTCGTTTTACCCTTAAAAATTGTCTTAGAAAACCGAGATATACTGTAGCTATTCTTGAATAACCACTGTCGTGATGATGAAGAATATTTTCCGCTTTCTATGGATCTTCTATTTCACTTCTGGCATTTTGGCCCTTTCTCTACCACACTAAACTCTTTATACATTCAGAAATTAAATGCATACTTATTTCTGCGTCTTCTATTTTATTTGATAAGCATTGTGACTTATTTGAATTTTTAGTACAAAATACAAGTACATTTTCTTTGCTTGTTTATATATCCTATAATTAAGTGAACATACGTACTGTATCACTGAAGTACAACGTACTTTCAGTACATATATTTTTTAGGAAAAATGTATCCGTTTAAATGTGTGCCGTGTCAAGGCTATTTTTACAAAGCGTATAAGCACATCAAGAAAAATTTACGCAGCGCACACGCGCACCAAAGCACAGTTTACTTGGCGTTCGAACGCACCAAGGCTAAACGAATAAAGCAAACATGTACAATACAGCAGTGCACAGAGGGCACATGTACAACAAACCAATGCACAGAGCGCAAATGTACAACAAACCAGTGTACAAAGCGCACATGTACAATAAAGCAGTGTACATGTACAACAAAACAGTACAGATCACACATGTACAACAAAACAGTACAGATCACACATGTACAACACAGGAGTGTATACTGTACAGTACAACACAGGAGTGTATACTGTACAGTACAACACAGGAGTGTACACTGTACAGTACAACACAGCAGTGTACGCTGCACAGTACAACACGGCAGTGTACGCTGCACAGTACAACACGGCAGTGTACGCTGCACAGTACAACACATCAGTGTACACTGTACAGTACAACACAGCAGCGCACAGCAGCAGGCAGACCGGGATGAGACTGCCGGGTGACCTTTCAAGGAGGCGCGCTGGCTAGCACGTGTGGCGAAAGTGGCGGTGCTTGGGGCTTTTTAATTCTATACCTTTATACTCCCTGGTAAAATGCCGGTTGTTTAGTCAGATAACTGTCAAGGAATGTTGGGAATGAATTAGCCACGAGTGAATGTGATGCTTGTCATGTTACTCCTCTTCAGGCTCCCAGTTGACCTTGCAGGTATGTGTGTGTGCCGAGCGTGACTGCATTTCTTCGGGTGAAGGAAAACACTTGCATTGTGTTATTGTTGCCGTAACATATTGGCGTTCTGCTAAATAAGGTTCCCACTAGCGAGGGGGATCTGTGTGACCTGCGTATCCTTCCGTTAAATGTTGAGCGCTGACGTGCGAGGGGTGTGTGAAAGCATCTATTATTTCTACTCGACAATCCCCTCAGGGGGATACAATTATTGTATCTATGGGAATTAGCGCTCCCAGGGGGACAATGTGAGGGCCCGAGCTGAGAGTTAGGTAGGCCTTCTTTTTGTTGAAATGAAATGTTTTTATTATGTTAAGGACCACCTTTTTTCGGTTCACTGCTGTCCTGTTCTTCAGCTCCTACCACGTTCTTCTTCAACTTCGATCTTTTTTCATAATCTTCTTTCACAACTTACTGTTTCTGTGCCCTTTATGCATGGATTCCACGTTCCCTTAACTCCAAACTAAATGGTGCCATCTTTCTTCCTCTCTTTGGATCTCATTTGTTGAGGACAGGGAGGCTTTAACTAACTAATAATCTAATCTAATCTTCTACTCGACAAACTTTCCGTGAGCTTTTTTACAGCAGTTAATACGAAGCAACGCCGACATTCCATTTTTACACATAACTTATTACAATAACAATTTATTCGATGTAACGCCGACGTCTTATTTTCACACACATGTTACAAAAACAATTCAATACGAAGTAACGCCAACATCCTTTTTTCACACACGTTACAATAATTCAATACGAAGTAACGCCGACGTCCTATTTACACGCACAACACATTACGATAACTACGGTTTATTTTTCCCTATAATCATCTTTGCATCTACCTTACCTTAGCCCATCCCTCGACACTTCAGCGCTCCCTGTGTCGCCCACCAACGCGTGGCTCTAATGCTACGCCTCAATTTTAATGTATTTTTATGTCTCTGTATGCATTCTTAACCCTTTATCGCCTGAGTGGACCACACGGTCCTCTTTCGAAAATAGCCTCAATATTTTGTATTTCTCGTTGATTTGGTTTCCTGATGCGATCGTTAAAGTTCTGCCGAGTGGCAGTTCCTTCCTCATATGACTACCTGATTCCGGTGCCAGTTTAATGATGGTGGTTGTGATAACGGTAATATGAGTACAAAATGCGGACGTTAAAAGGGTAAGCCCTGTAGCGTCAGCGTTTTGGCACTGATGTTACCGTTATCACAACTAGCTTGAATGCTGATCTAGAGAAGATAGGCGGGCGTCGTACAAGAGTAAAGACTTGCAAGTTTTACGTTTCCACGCGGGATATCACTATTCTGGTGATACACCAGCACTTTTTTTATATGCGGTCGGTTAATGAAGAATGAATGTCATTAGCTCAGATTTTCCATACATCGTAATGAAGCTCTTTCGCCTCAAAGGATGAGGTTCTGCATTCGACTACCTCGTTGCATTAATTGGCTTCTCCTTATTACCTTCAACGACAGCATCTTGGAATTCGTTAGGTACAGTTTTGGTTGTTGCTTGTGTGTCTAACTAGTTTTTCTATTACCAGCTTAATGTACATTGGGTCATTCTTTTAATAGAGAAATGAGTGTTCTGTCGTGTTGGTATGATCCATGATACTTAGTGAGAGTTACGGATGACACGAGGCGGAAAGGATATGTGGAAGGGATGTGTGTTATGAGGCACGTTTTGTGGACATTGGTCATGCGCGAATAATTGCTATGAAATAATAATTAATATAATTAATAATAATGACTCAATTATATTAATATCGTCGGCTCGTTCAGTACAAAAACTCATTTGACTGAAAACTCTCATTGAGTAAAGCATCAGGTAATTAATCCTTGACGGCTCCACGTGACCTATCCGGTACACTCTAAAAAAATGTTAACATATTTTAATTTCTTGAAGATTTTCAATTACAATGTGTTTTTGAAGTTTACACTGTGGAGTTGCAGTTCCTTCCCTATTCTGATATTGGTTGCTATTTTAAGTCAGTGCCAGCTTATAACGGTGGATGCAATAGCAATCATTTAAGGTAACTATTCTGAATGCTTAGGGCTAATTTTTCAGAATTAAACTGATAGAGGCAGCGAAACATCTCTTAGAACGAATTTCTAAGGAAAATATAATCCGGGTCGTGGAAAATTATTGATTTAATGGACGAAGCTGTGCGATCAATGCAAATCATGCTACATCTGTTATGTAAATGTGAACGAAATATAGCTCAGAACACATCAACATGGTGCGATGTGTAGGATTCTGCTCATTCGTGTGAACAGTTTGTGTGTAGTGCACAAAAGTAAACAGAAATGTATGGATTTACTCACAACTACTTTTTCAAAGCTTGATATATTTAGCCTTGAAATATTCTCGTGTGCGAAAAAAATTACCAGAGTTGTTAGAGCTTCTTAATTTCGGTAATTCAGTAACGTTAATGGTCGTTTAAGGCGGTGAGGTTCAGCTGAAAATTTGTGTTGCTCATGCGACTACGAGTACGACTAGACTCGTTTTCAAGTGATATGAACTTGTTCATGCTTGTGAGATTTGTTGAAAATTTTTTTTGTTATATTAAGGACCATATTTTTTCGGTTCACTGCTGTCCTGTTTTTCAGCACCTAATACTTTCTTCTTCAACTTTTATCTTGTTTCATAATCTTCTTTTTTTCAACTTTGTTTCTATGCACTTTCTACACAGATTCCACGTTCCCTTAACTCCACCTAAATGGTGCTGTCCTCTTTCCTCTCCTTGGATCGCCTGTGTGACGGATAGGGAGGCTTGAACAAACTAGTAATATAATCTCATGCTTGTGAGGAATGTACTCAATTTAATAACCTTCGTAGGGTATCAACTAGTTCAAGTGAAGCACGCACTTGACAGCCTTCGGGAGACATAAACTTCATTACGCAGCTTTCCCTGGTGTCGGGGATCAATTAACGTGGCCCGCTGCGCGGCATTCAAAAGCCATTAGGTTCGCTGGCTGAAAGTCATGCAAAGGTGTTGCGGTTGTGGTGAAATCTTCCACGTCAACTCGCCCTGTCATAATTTTAGCGTCCGTTGGTCAGGGTTCGCTTGGTGTGTTGTTTGTTGAGAGAACAATTTCAGACGCAGCGCTCGTGCTTGGTCAGTTGCGTCTGGTGTTTGCGGAGAGAACAATTTCAGACGCAGCGGTTGTGGTAGTGGTTTTAAGCCGACTAGAAAGGGTGCGATGTGGAAAGCGTCAGGTTATGTTCTCCGGAGATGATGTTTGTCTTTGATAACAAAACGCAACCAAGTCTTATTCGTGCACTTTGCGTGTCGCTCAATCCATTGGAGCTGGGGAAGTCGGAACCTTCAGTGGATACTAATATTGTATCGAAGGTAATTAGTGCGCTCCTACCACGTGGGAAGAAGGGTGGTCCCGAAATGAAGATTAGGAAGGCTTTTCTTACGTTGATCTAGAATAGTTTCTTTTTGTGACAGACCATCTTTTTTCGGTTCGTTGCTGTTTAATTTTTTCTAGCTCTTACTACTTTCTTTTTCAACCTTTTATTGTTTCATAAACTCCTTTTAATTTTACGGTTGCTATGCGCTGGGTGTGGAGATGCACCTTGTTCGTAGATTCCCCGTTCCCTGTACTCCATCCTAAATGGTGCCTTCCTACTTGCTATTTTTGTAGCACCTTCGTTATGGTTAGGGATGCTTAATTTAACTAATCTATTATAATCATAACACCAACCTTGAAATGTTCGTTCAGAGAATGTGGTAGAAGTAGGGAGCTAAATATTATTTCAATGTAGACTCAATAAATTTACACCATGAGAAGCGACAATTTCAACTTCGAAAGCTCGAATTTACGAGAAGAAACTCTTCGCCCTTCATTCGCATGTTCTCGTTCATCAATGCATGGACACGCATCTGGGTTCGTTCAGTACAAAGTAAGTTAGCATTGCGTTAAATAAAAAGCCGTATATCATTTAAGCTCACTGTGCTGGCATGCTCAAGTCGCTTGCTGCACTCACTCGTTACTCACTTTCATGGTGTCACAAAAACTTTATTTTTGTACGCGTACAATGCACCAAGTGAAAGTCACATTCATCCTGGTCTCCTGAGCTATCTCTTCAGTTCTTTTGAGTGTCCATGAGCGGTTTAGTTAAGGAATTTAACTTATAAATGGTGGGTATTGTATACTTCTTATATTACTTGCAGAGGAGCAACGCGTGACGGCTGAGCGTTGGTGTATGAGACTTTGCATTGAAGCTCCGTGATTCATGAGCTTAGTTTTTGGTTGCTTGTGCTTGTGCAGTTGAGGGTTAATATCAATTGTTAATTGTACCCGGATGCACCGCGAAAATTGAACTTGTGAACATTTTCCTGAAAATTATTTTCTGCTCCGCCGCAAAACAAACGATTTAGGATCATCACCCCTCAGGGAGATACAACTATTGTATCTATGGGAATTAGCGCTCCCAGGGGAACCATGTGTGGGCCCGAGCCAAAGGTTAGGTAGGCTTCCTTTTTGTTGTAATAAAATGGGTTTTTGTTTTGTTACGGACCATATTTTTTCGGTTCACTGTTGTCCTGTTTTTCAGCACCTACTACTTTCTTCTTCAACTTTTTTCTTGTTTCATGAACTTCTTTCCCAGCCTACTGTTTCTGTGCACCTTGTGCATAGATTCCACGTTCCCTCAACTCCATACTAAATGGTGCCTTCCTTTTTCCTCTCTTGGAACATCTTTGTCGTGGTTAAGGGAGGCTAAAACTTTCTTATATAATAATAATAATTTAGGATCATCGATTTTCATAAATTTTGATTGTTAGAATATCGAAAATCTTATCCAAAAACAGGTGATCACAAAATCTATAAAAATAACTCATTGCAATAATGTATCTGTGTGAGGTTTGTCTTTCCTCTTGATAAATTTAGCACCACTCGGAAATTAGAGGCAATTTTCTACAATTGTTACGGAGGTTGTTTGTGATGTTCAAATACGGGGGACGTATTGTGGCATTTGATCACTGAAGTGTTGGGGCTGTGATCTGTCTGCTCACTGCAGTGTTGGTGCCGTGATCTGTCTGTTGACTGCAGTGTTGGTGCTGTGATCTGTCTGTTCACTGCAGTGTTGGTGCTGTGATCTGCAGGGATGGAAAAAACCCTGGGTGTAAAAAAACCAACCCACCTGTTTTTTTTGGTTGTATTGTTTTTTGGATTTTATTGGGTTTTTCGTAATACCTGTTTCTGTTTTAATAAAGTTATTCACACAGCTCCAGTTACCTCTATTTCAAATTTATATATATATATATATATATATATACACTAATTGAATAAATATTGTTATTTGATTACTTTATTTCCAAGATTGTATTACATTATTATATGAATTATTACATTATGTGAACATTATCTGAATTAAGTTTGTCCATCACTATTACCATTTACCAATTACCAATAAGCTCAAAAACTAGTAAAATTAAAAAAAATATAATAAAACCCCAAAAACACAAAAGACCCACTATTAAGTGGGGTTTTTACTGTGTTTTTTGGGTAGGTTTTTTGTGTGCCAACCCTGGTGATCTGTCTGCTCACTGCAGTGGTTTATGATAAGGTGATCTCACCGAAGGAACATTGGATGATGCGTGTCCTTTTTTTCCCGGACTGAATTTATGTGCTTCAATTAAACATTTCAAGGAGATATTTAGTATGCGCTGCGGGCAGTATCATAAGTTGAGACGTTTTGTGTTGCTATAAAGATATAATTCTTTTAAAAAGGGATGTGATCGGATGATTCAATTCGATCATAATGGATACTAATACAGCTGTATTTCGAAAGCAATCATTCGTTCGTGCATGTTGGTTTTTGTCAATATTATTTCTTTATAATAGCCTCCTATTTTATTTTTTTACCATCACTCCCACTCTCTCCTCAACTTACTAAGGAAATTGAAGACGTGAAAAAACGATTGTTCGTGATAATGTATCGCACAGCAGAGCAGCAAGCGCGACAATGTATCAAAGTACAATTACAGCATTTTGCAAAGTGGAAATTCATATCAAACGAGACCCAAAATGGCGTCAGTGATGTGAAGACGGAGAAAAGCCTGTTGTTTAGTGGCAAACGTCTATCAGCTTTGATTGAATGAGGAGTGCTGTTTTCATCGTTTGAGGCAATTTTGGAGCAATTGGAGGATGATATTGCAGACCTGGTATCCTAGCCTAACACGCTGGTTCTTGTTGAGTTATTGTCTCCGTACCAAGTGAGAAGATCCTCGCCAACTGGTGATATTCCGCGTTAACTTGATCCTGGGTCTTTACCTCGCCATGTCCCCTCAGGGGGATACAACTATTGTATCTATGGGAATTAGCGCTCCCAGGGGTACTATGTGAGGGCCCGAGCTGAGAGTTAAGTAGGCCTTCTTTTTGTTGAAATGAAATATTTTTTGTCATGTTAAGGATCATCTTTTTCGGTTCACTGCTGTCCTGTTTTTCATCACCTCTTGACTTTCTTCTTCAACTTTTATCTTGTTTCATGAACTTCTTTCCCAACTTGCTTTTTCTATGCCCCTTTTGCATAGATTCTGCATTCCCTAATCTCCTTACTAATTGGTGCCTTCCGCCTTCCTCTCTTCGATACGCTCTTTTTTGTAGCGGTTTGGGAGGCTTAAACTGACTTATAATCTTGATATTACCTAATCGTGTCTGTGCCTCGCTTCAACGGGGTAAAGCGTCCTAGCAATGTGGCTTCTTCTACAGTTGGAAAACACCTTATGCATAGCTGGGGTGTTATTAGTAGATTAATTGATGAAAATCCCTACAGTCTTTAAAATACCTTTCTTTCGACCGCTTTCGTCTATGTAGAGGTAGGACCACTGACAATGAGCAGAGGGGCTTTAGTGTTGAAAAATTCTCTTACGATCATATTTTTTCATCGTCACTTGAGTGCTGTTGTCCTAGCACTAGGACAACTCTCTCCCATCTATGAATGTTGATATGAATGATTAGGATCTAATAAGTTTTTTTTTAAACGCTTGTTTACTCCTGTTATTGAACTTGTTTCTTACCATAGCAGACGGAGGTGTTAAGCTCCTACGCATACGTGTTGAATTGTTCTCTTTGTGTAGCAGACGTAGGTGTTGCAACCCCTCTTCTCCCCCTGCCTGTAGCAACAGCGTTGCCATTGATTTACTTGTCCGTATCTTAGATACGTGCCTGCCTGAGCGAGTGGCAGCTCAGAAACATGTTAACGAAGCGATGCTTATGGACAAGTCAAGCAAGAAAGTTTAATTGCCACTGGGCGTGTCAAGTAAAGAAATAAAAGTGAACGTATGAGAAGAAGATGTTGAGGGAAACAAGTTACACAGCTCCGTGTGTGTTTCGTTATTATTGTAAGGACAACGGTCCAATATTCTTCCAATAAAATTCTACTTCTTTATCTCTACCTCGGAGTTCGTAGCTTTGTACCTCCATACGCTTGCCGCCCCGCACTTCAGGTGAATATAGAAATGTTTAATCGTGAAATGTACTTAATCTATGTTTATGAATCTCTGTGAAATAGCAAATTATGAAGTGTTGTATTGTCTTGAAGTTTTATTCTCGGTGAATTATTTAGCTTTCCTGCTAGTCGTAATTGACGCCTGTTAAGAGATTCTATTCTTCTATTCAACAGGCTAGATCGTTGAGACTGCGCCTTAACCCATATCGCGAATTCAGAACTGCTGTCGCATTATTGATTTCATTTAGTTGCTTCAAAATAGCTGCTCTAGAATCTTTGTTCTCTTCTAAATTTTGTACTTGCCTGATTTTCGATGCATAATCATTATTCGTCACTTCCAAACTCGTCCATTTGTATACTGGAGAATTAGTTCGCATTGTCGTTATTCACTGTTCATTATTTATCTTAAAATATAAACGTTAATTATACTGTTGAATAAACAGTAGGACTTATTGATTTTCTGTTACCTGCCACCTAACCTATGCCGATCCTGCATGCCCTGACAATTATGTTACGCTGCATCGTAATTATTTCGGACGTAATTTTTAATTCACATCACGTTAACATCAATCGTTGTAACCATTATACGACTACAGACACGAATTGACTTTTTTGTGATTTTTTGCGACTTTTTGCTCCTGTGACTGCATTTAGCGATAACGTTTGAAAATGCAGGGGTGCTTTAATTGACAAGATGATCATTCTGTCTAATTAATTATCCTTCTAATTTAGCTTTATTAGATTGGACTTCATTGCCTTTGAAAGAATGAAATTGTGAATGAATCCAGCTCTATGTCCGTCAAAAATATGCCCATATATGTGAAGTTTACGGAAGTACAGTTCTCTCAGGATTATCCTTTTTTAGTGCAGTGAATAACGGTGATTTAGGAGCTCTTTTTCCTCCCGTTCAGTATTCAGGCCGCGAACAACTCATTTACAGTCCGAAGCGTGCCTGTATGAACTGAAATTATCTATTGTAAACACATCTCCCTCCTTTTGATAGTGTTGAGTAATAGTTCACTCTTCCGTGCTGGGGCTTTAGTGTCGTCGTTTTGTTTACTGAAATGAAATTAGCAAAAAATATTGCAAATCTCTTTGTACTGTACTTATGCCACTAATAATAATGTTGCTTTGCTTGGTTAGTCGCCTCTTTGGCATTGATCATAGTTGGAACTAAATTGTTACCATGGTAACGTTAAACCTTAGCATTAATTTGAAAAACTAAATATTATTGAAGCCTTCGCTTTTAATTAAAAATTTAACGAACGGCGTTTTTGGATACCATCTTCTTCAGAGATCTATGTTACAAACTTTTCCCTCAAATTAAATTGTACGAGCAACCTAGATTATATGTTACAAACTTTTCCCTCAAATTAAATTGTACGAGCAACCTAGATTATATGTTACAAACTTTTCCCTCAAATTAAATTGTACGAGCAACCTAGATTATATGTTACAAACTTTTCCCTCAAATTAAATTGTACGAGCAACCTAGATTATATGTTACAAACTTTTCCCTCAAATTAAATTGTACGAGCAACCTAGATTATATGTTACAAACTTTTCCCTCAAATTAAATTGTACGAGCAACCTAGATTATCGGGTCCCGCGGGTAGTGTAATATTTACACAATCTAATATCTGCTCATGTCTCTATATTGACGCCTTTCGATTACTCAACTCCATTTTGTGACGCACTCATTTTATTTCTTTCGTTCACTCACATACTGAATGTTTCGTCTTGAATGTTCCAGCATGGGTAAGTCGCTCGGCCAAGTGTGGAAGGGTAGCTGGAACCCCCACCTGGGGTACCAGCTACCACTTATAAAACTCAAACCTAACCGGGCCTCGTCAGTAATTGCTAGCTAAATAGAAAAAATCCGAACCTCTGTAGTTTGTGTAAGGAGTTGACTTGCGAGCCGGCGCGTGGTGGTGGTCTTTTGTCTGGTGCGGGTGATCTGAACGATCCACCACACCAGCACAAAATAAACGCTATATACCTCAAAACTGCAACTATGCCGCCACACGGCGATAACAGATGATATTTGCACTGTATATAGAAATGACGAACTAGGGAATATCGAATCACCGATGAAACGTCCTTGTAGCGTCTTCGGTGGTGAAACGTTCTATATAATGAAAATAATAATAATAATAAAATTATAATCATAATAATAATAATAATAATAATAAAATAATAATTTCATCATAAGTTCGTGCTCGTGTCAGATGACTGAGGAATTTCCGCTCGCAAATTTTCGCAAGAGTCCACAATCGTGTGCACACTGTAGTCACTACTCTGATTTTTGCGCCGCCAGAACTAAAAGGCGTTTTTTTCTAACGTAGAGGATAAAATTGCTCATAGGTCAAGAGCCTCGAGCGTAGAGTGAGGTAGTCTTCTGCACAGCTGGTCGATGGTAGCCGACGTGTCTTGGCAACGTATTGCAATCTACCCCTCTACCCTGTTCTACCTCATTCACCCACATCCTCCAGCCATCTACCTCCCCCTTATCTGCTGCCGCCCCCGGACCTCGCTCAGCCGTCTAGAGTCTACACACCAGTGCCGCACCTTCTGGTCCGCGTAGCTTTTTTCTTATACGCCCCAGTGTTGGTTATGGGGTTGAATTTTTCGTTTCCACGCCCTAGTGTTGTTTTGGAGTTGAATTTTTAAAACGTAGTTGTAGAGTACAGCCAGCAGCGTTAGTGCATCTAAGTTAGCTTTGCAATGCTACGTGAGTTCACGAGTACACTACGTGCGTTACCAAGTACGTTACGTGCGTTACCACGTAGCGTTACCAAGTCGACTCGGAAGACCAAACACTACCTGCTGCATACATTTGACGGCGTTAAATTTTTGAAAATCTGGTCCTTGGTGCTGAAATTCTTATCGTTACGCTTCTTAGATGAGTTACCCGTAAAGAGATGAGCGTGAGTATCAATTGCGTCGTGGTTACGATTGGTGGTAACTCCAAGGAACCCATCCCGCTTATCTGGGCTAGAAACTTGGTAAAATCTTATTGTATTGCTTGGAGGCATGGTAACTCCATGATGGTCTTCTGATATGGGTGTATAAAGTTGTTGTATTGTGGTATGATCGATCACCTTATAGTTTATTTTCTCTCTTTTGAGTTATGATCTGAATGCGTGCTCAGTTTGTGCTGGAGGTTAAGATGACTTGGGCTATGTGACTGTGATGTAAGATTCTCGCCGGCACGCAAGTTGATATTTTCTTTCATAATCTAAGGTACAGCAAATTTTTTGTAAGTGCTTTAAAGTTAGAGCATCTCTT
This sequence comes from Morinoia aosen, assembly GCA_030386875.1. Lineage (NCBI taxonomy): Eukaryota > Metazoa > Arthropoda > Malacostraca > Amphipoda > Talitridae > Morinoia > Morinoia aosen. The sequence continues at coordinate 65,665,717 of CM059572.1, read as the reverse complement.
TAGTACTCTAGTACTTGTGAACTATTTGATAAACTTGAAGTTTGAACGTGTTAGGTGGGAAACAATTTTTTCACGTTTCGGTATTTCTCTTGATTTTTTTTACGTCCGTGTCGGTATATCTATTTCGCATGTGTTTTGTCAATCCGCTTAAGCGAGTTGCCCTCCAGCGTATCATCTGGGCGAATCATCGAGCTCCGTAGGATTAGCAAACTTCTTTTCAAGGTGCCTTGTGTATTATCCCTGCTCAAACTGACCTCTGTACGCAAGTAGCGCCAATACCAACACTGAAACGCAACCACAATATAGCTGCAATTCGTCGTTGTATTGTTGATGCTACCTCACGCACCTGCACCTTGATTCCTGCCACTCGTGCTACCTACCGCATCTGCACCTTGCTTCCTGCCACTCGTGTTACCTCACGCACCTGCACCTTGCTTCCTGCCACTCGTGCTACCTACCGCACCTGCACCTTGCTTCCTGCCACTCGTGATACCTCACGCACCTGCACCTTGCTTCCTGCCACTTGTCATAAATTACCTCTCCCACACCTCGCTCCCCACCACACACGCCTGTCCCCTCACCGCCGCCGCGTTGCTAGCCTTGAGCTCGTGTGCAGACCCAGCGTCTACCTGGAGCCGGCGGCGGCTCGGTAGATAATGCATAGGTAGATGCGACCTGCGCTGTCCGCCTGCTTGCCACGTGGCAGCTGCGCATGTTCCCTGAGCTGGCGTGCGTGCCGTCCGACAGTTGGAGGAACGTGACACGGGATGAACATTTGCCTGCAGGTCTGCTGCTATGTACCAAGTGCGGCGGCTTTGTATTATGTGTATCGTTTGCTTTAACGTTCCGCCCGTGTCCGTAACAGTGCGTTTGTCAACCTTTTAGCATGGCACGTGAAGTGTCCCTACCTGCAAGTCTGCTGCTATGTACCAAGCCGGTGGCTTTGAATCATCTCTACCGCTCGCTTTAACTACGTGTTGATGCATATTTGTACCACTTGGTAAGCTGCTCATTTACGAACCAGTAACAATGGTTACCATTTCACTGATTACACCATTTCTATTCAAATAAGACTATGGCCTTCAAGTTAGAATGTTTTCGTACAATTATATTTTCTCGCTTGTTAGAAAGGATAAAAACGTAATCAAGCAGTAGAGATGGCTTTTAATTCTTTTTCTCCTAACCTAGCCAAACCGACTGTAGCAACTGCAGATGTGTAATAAGCGTGTTAACCCGTTGACTGCGTTTGCTACTGTTAGGTTTTGGGTAGCAAAATCAAAAACCGACTGTACTACGTCAAATGCATTCGTGTCTTTTCTAAATTGTGTGCTAAGCATAATTGCACGATAATATTTAAGCTCGTGTGCTAAAATTAATTTATAAAGGGTTGTAAAATAATAAAATGCTATTAATTTATGCCGGTATACAAATAAGCAGTTTTCCTAGTGGTACACATACGTCCCAATACGCGGTCAATGTCTTAACATTTCACACGTGCCCGTAACAGTGCATTCGCTCCCTCAAAGTCTACCTTTACCATGAGCAAGCGCAAAACCATGAACCTACAAAACCATGAACCTACAAAACCATGAACCACAAAACCTACCTTTACCATGAGCCTCAGCTGCACAGGTGAGCCTTCGTGACTTTTTTCTTTTGTGCCCATTTTGTTAGCTCTTTCAGTTTTTGTGCTTGCTCTTTCAGTTTTTATGCTTGCTCTTTAAGTTTTTGTGCTTGCTCTTTAAGTTTTTGTGCTTGCTCTTTAAGTTTTTGTGCTTGCTCTTTAAGTTTTTGTGCTTGCTCTTTAAGTTTTTGTGCTTGCTCTTTCAGTTTTTGTGCTTGCTCTTTAAATTTTTGTGCTTGCTCTTTAAGTTTTTGTGCTTGCTCTTTAAGTTTTTGTGCTTGCTCTTTAAGTTTTTGTGCTTGCTCCTTCAGTTTTTGTGCTTGCTCCTTCAGTTTTTGTGTGTGCTCCTTCAGTTTTTGTGTGTGCTCTTTCAGTTTTACTCGCGAGATCGCCTTTGTTGTCACTACGGAATCTTAACGTAGTGTAATAACAATGAAGACGTCAAGAAGTAATTGTATCAGGACGCGACTGCCCTGGAACAGCACGCAGGGCTCCAGTAACGCTGCACTTTCCTATCAGATCTGCAGCATACAAAACGTCACACGTTTTGTGGATGTTTGAAGTCGCTTTGCTACGCTCGTGCGTGTTTACTGTGATAGTTATATGTTCGTGTATTTGTGGGGAGTTAGTGTATTTTGTTTATAACTCATTTTCACTCCCCTCAGAGGCTAAGTATAGGCAATAGGCTTAACACGTTGCTTGTGATATGACCTACCGGTGTGTCGTAGTTTTTAACCATGTTTTTTATATTAATGGTATTTAATAGACCCAGTCAATGTTTGGTACTTATAATATTGCTAATCACTTTTGACTTTAAATTTGAGTTGAATATTGAACTTCAGTTTGACCCATCGCAGTCAACGAGTGAAGTGAGCTAGGTTTGTGTGTCCTATGCTCAGGGGACTGGAGCGCCCTAGGGAGATATTTTTGGGTTACCTCAGCTATAGATAGGCCTGCGAGACCTCTGTCTGTCGTGCCCACTTCTTTGTTTTCATCATGCCTTCTTCGCTCTTTTCTTTTTCCCCTTTTCCTTCTTAACTTTGAATTCCTACGCGTAGATACTTATGGTCGGGGACACACCTTGTTGGTGCAGAAATGCTCTGTTTTCTACAACACATCCTAAATGGTCCTTCCCTTCACTGCCTTGAGGTCGCCTAGGGACTAGAGAGTCTTGAACTAATGCATATAATATGATAAATGTCTACCGCAACAGAATCGTGCCAAACTTTGTTTCAACGGCTGCTTAGTTGTTTACCTTTTAGAGATTTTTCACCCATAAATTGCCCTATGTTCAATTGTTCGCAAATTCCCATCTCAACACAATCCTTCCAAGTTTCGTACGTACATTCCACGGATACTTAATTGTTAACCTTTTAGAGATTTTTCGCCCAAATATTTGCCCATGTTCCCTCTAGAGGAAGTGAAGAAAGGAGTGTTTCCTCATGCGACATTCAGAAGCAAACTACGAGCCCTAGCCCGCCTCTCTTGCTCGAACATCGATTTTTTCTTCCTGCCTTGCTTGCCTGCATGAGGTAACGATGTTGTGGCTCTGCTACTCAAGGCTTTGCTTCTTGACAGAGCCGAACTCGGTGATATTTCTCACGCATTTCGTGTTATAAAACGCTTAGTATAGCACAACTGCTCTCAATCCATCTTGTGCTTGACGTTGTGGATACAAGGCTCGTTTCCACGATCAAATGCCAGTCAAAAAACTTCTAAGTGTCCACTTTCGCGTATGGATCGTAACAAAGAAATCAATCGGGTGAATGAGGTAGGTTGTGCATGCCTACGTTTCACTGCCACCGGGATTGTCCGGTGGTTGCATTTTTCAAGTTGATTGAATGGACGTGCCTACGTTCTGCTCTCTTAGCTGGTATTTATCCAAGTGCGCTGTGAGTCGCTCGGGGTGGAGGAGTATGCGTACATGTCCGTGTGTATTTAAAGACGCAGTATGCGAGTTCTATAGAACCCATTATAATTTGTAGGGATTTGCCGTAATATGACATTGTTTGTTGATGTGTTTCTGGGAACAGCATTTTATTTCAGAATGGCCTATTTTTGTGGGGATAACATTTGTTAAATGTTTGAATGGTTCCTGCATGATAAAGGTCTCATTTTTCTGGTAAAATCAAAGTTCATTAATAGTTAATGTGGGGCAGAATTCGCCGTCTGTTCGAACATTTGCGCAAGAGGATTAAAGTACACTATGATTCGTTTATCGCGGTAACCCGTACTGAAGCTAGAGAAAGGCACTGGATTTAGGTTCGTTAGGCTTGTTTATCGTATCCTCTGGGGCACGGGCGCTCCCAAGGGGGATCCTGCTAGGTTACCTCAGCGTCGGGACTTGTGTCTTTCGCGCCCTCTTTGCTGTGTTCGTGTCTTTCCGATCTCTTCATTGCTTCTTCTTCCTCCGCTGTCTAACTTGCAGTTTTTGCGTATCGTGTGTGGAACAAATCTTGCACGTAGCCCCCGTTTAACTCTTGTAATACCCTTCGATGTGGCTAGAGAGTTCTCAACTAAAAGAAAAAAAGTTATATTAGTTACAGAAATCATACCATTAGGGTTAAGAAATTGGCTCTCCAAATCGTCACTGAGTCGCAAATGTGCTTCGCTGATGGAGGCTGCTACAGTTACCGTTGCAGAACATTACATTCTATTCGGAACATGCCCGTTGAAGTGGGCTAAATAAACGGTTATACTTTTGTCGAACCATTTTACACTTGCCCATTCTTCAATTGTTGGAAGTTTTTGGGCTTGTATCGGACTCTTCTGTAACTTGGCTACGACGCACCGAGAATTAGTTTGGAAAACTCAAGTATCGAGTTCCATCTATGAATAGACTTTCGGAGCTTCCGTCATACTGGGCATGAAAAAGTGTTTCCAGAAGTTTTTAGTTTATCGCTTTTTCAGCAGTAGTTTCTGCTTGTTTGGACCCCTCAGGGGGATACAATTATTGTATCTATGGGAACTAGCGCTCCCAGGGGGACAATGTGAGGGCCCGAGCTAAAGGTTAGGTAGGCTTTCTTTTGTTAAAATAGAATAGGTTTTGTTGTGTTACGGACCATCTTTTTTCGGTTCACTGCTGTCCTGTTTTTCACCGCCTACCACTTTCTTCTTCAACTTTTTCTTGTTTCATGAACTTCTTTCTTAGCTTTCTGTTTCTGTGCCCTTTCTGCATAGATTCCACGTTCCCTTAACTCCATACTAAATGGTGCCTTCTTCCTTCCTCTCTTTACATCTCATTGTTGAGGATAGGGAGGCTTAAACTAACTAATAAACTAAACTTCTGCTTGTTTGGAATTCATTTTAGTTTTCTCATTTCCTTTTGTTGGCCTAAGTATTGAATTCTCATTCAATATTTCTCTTCGCCGACTATATCTTACGTCGTTTCAAATTATTCATCATCACTGTAGACCAGTACACCGCCTCTGTAATTCGTGAGGTCTTTCTTACATGTCCTCTTAATCTAGCGCCAACGATCGATTTGTTCTCTTTGGAGTGTGAGGGCCCGAGCTGAGACTGAGGTAGGCCTTTTTTTCTCGAAACAAAACGTTTTTATGTCAAGGACCATCTATTTTCGGTTCACTGCTGTCCTGTTTTCCAGTACCTACTACTTTCTTCTTCAACTTTCATCGTATTTCCTAAATTTCCTTCTCAACTTACTGTTTCTATGTACTTTCTGCATAAATTCCGCGCTCCCTTATCTCCGTACTTAATATGTTGTCTTCCTCCTTCCTCTCTTCGAAACGCTCTTTTTTGTAGCTGTTAGGGAGGCTTAAGGGGGCCCTTCGAGGCCCCTTTTCTCTTTGATGGTCATTTTTCATGTTTTGTTAGAAAAGGACCCTTAGGTGGTGTATTCGGTCCTAAAATTTTATGGCGCTACGGACAATAGATCCCCCCCAAAGGGGGGTAAGGGGACCAAAATCTTAAATTTTCGACCCCATTTCGACCCCATATAGAAAGAAAACAAAAGAAGAAATGGAAAATTTGTGAATGTACTTTTGTTAGATATGTTCCAAGATTCTAAAACTGTCTTTGGTTTTGTTCTAGCATAAAAATTCAATGAGTTCTATTCGTTTGAAATATCAATACCAGTGGACTAAAAACCAATATGTCAAATTTTTTCAAAAACTAAGGCCTGAATCAAAAAAATGTATAGAAGAAATTGTGTTTCTTTTCAAAGGTTACATAATATAGTCAAATTTCATAAGAATCAAACAGAAAACAAAAAATTTCATAATATAATGAAACAAGTAAAACTTTTTTCTTTGTAAATTACAATTCACAGTGTGAATATGATATTATGCATGGAGATTATCAAAATAAAAATGAAAACAGCATTCAATTACATAAATTCTTCATTATATTACACTTCAACAAAAAATTTTGTTTTTGGCCTATACTGTAAAGTCACTTATTTTCAAAATTCAAAAGAATAAAAGTCATTGAGTTTTTACGCTAGGAAGAAAACAAAGACAGATTTAGAACCCTTGGAACATTCCTAACAAACTGACATTCCTCGATTTCCTAATATGTACGTTGTCTTTTTTTCTGTTGGTTCAAAACCTAAAAATTTGGTATATTTTAGGTATTGATCAAATATCGCATATATATAGAAAAAAATTCAAATAGAAAATTCAAGAATGTCAGTTTGTTTGCAATGTTACGAGGATTTCAAAACTGTCCTTTGTATTTGTTCTAACATAAAAATTCATTGACTTCTATTCTTGTGAAAACATCCCAAAAATGAACCAAAAACCGAGTTTTTTATAAATAAAAAACTATGGCCTAAATAAAAAAATCTCTAATAAAACTTGTTTTTCTTGCAAAAAATACATATAGCGGCCAAATTTCCGACAATCGGATCAAAATTCAATTTTGACGGGAAGGCCCCCTTAAGGAGATCATCCCAGGCCCCTGCCAGGCCCTTGTTGCTCCGATGGTCATTTTTCATTTTTTGTTGAAAAGGACCCTTAAGTGGTGGACTATTCGGCCCTAAAATGTTATGGCGCCACGGACAATAGGTCCCCCCCCCCCCCAGGGGGGGGACCAAAATCTTTAATTGTCGACCCCATTTCGACCCCATATAAAAAGACAACAAAACGGGAAATGGAAAGTTTGCGAGTATGAGTTTCTTTGATGTGTTCCAAGGATTCTAAAACTGTTTTTGTTTTTGTTCTAGCATACAAAACTGAATGAGGAGATACGTCTTGAAATATCAATATCAGTGAAATATCAATACCTAAAAACCAATATGTCAATTTTTTTTAAAAACTAAGGCCTAAATCAAAAAAATGAAAGAAGAAATTGTGTTTCTTTTCAAAAGTTAAATATCACAGTCAAATTTCATAAGAATCAGACTGAAGATAAAAAATTTCATATTTTAAAATTTTTTTTTTGGGGGGGGGGTTGGAAATCACAATTCACAGTGTGAATGTGAAGTTATGTATGGAAATTATCGAAATAAAAATTAAAATTGCATTCAATTGCATACATTGTCCATTATATTACACTTAAAAAAAAACTTGGCTTATGGCTTATACCCAACACCTCTAACTTTCAACATTCAAAACGCTACTCCTCATCGAGTTTTGATGCTGGAACAAAACCAAAGACAGTTTTGGAATCCTTGGAACATTTCTAACAATAAAATGAAGGCTTTTTTCCAAGTTTAAGAAGAAAAAAAAAGTTATATAGCTCTAAACCCCAAAATAATTTCGTCGTGATGTAATAATAAAAATCGCTTATCACAATTTTTTTCAAAATATTGAAATTTTCCTTCATTTTCTTGTTAGAAATGCTTTAAGGATTCTAAAACATTCTTTGGTTTTGTTCTAGCATCAAAACTCAATGAGGAGTACGGGTTGGAATATACATAAAAATTTACCCAAAAAACTATTTTTTTTTGTAAAAAGGGCCTAAATCGAAAAAGTGACACGAGTATAAAGTGTTTACTTTCAAAAAATACATATACTGACCAATTTTCAAACGAATCGTTCGAAAAAAGTTGAACAGCCGGGATGATCGTAAACTGACATCTAATCTTATCTGTTCTCATAATCTAGCGCCAACGGTCGATTTGTTTTCTTTGGATGGGTGGCAGGTCATAAATTTTATTGTTTGTTGGTTGAACTTGTAAAAATCTCAAGTGATATAGTAAATCATGGTGTTGTTTTAGTACTTCTAGCCTGACAGGTAATCATGTAAAGTAAATGGTCTAAATCATAAAGCAGGACATTTTGTGGAACTTGTCGTCCATAAAATTATAGACAACTTTAGTTATTTTCCCTTGTTTAGAATATTTCTGCACTCATTTAAAATGCAACCACCCATTGTTGCCTGCTGTGATCTCCATATGTTACCGCATTATTTACTCTTTTCATCAGATGTATAATAATTGACGTTGAGGAAATTCTGCGATAGAACTTGGAAAATAGGAGTTGATACGCTCGTAAGGAACACCATATGTAAGTAACTCAGTAGCCGAGCTCTGACGTGACAAAATACGCACCTTTTTGGATGGATGTGACTATAAGTGCTATAGCGTGGGGTCTACCGCACCATAGCGTTAGATCTACCTCCAGCTTTTGCTATAACGTGAAGGTAGGTTAGGTTACTGCTGGATGTTACTCATTTCCATACACTTAATTTAGCGATAAACAGTAATTTGTACACCTCAAACTGCACTTGGGTAGCTATATATGGCGGTAGGCCTCACGCTGTAGTAGCACCGACTATATTTAACCGTAAAATAGAAAGTCGTGTCGCTCATTGGGAAGAACAAAGTCATAACTCAAAATTTTGGAAAGTATACTTATCCATACTATGTTAAAATCACCATTTCGTTCTATGTATTTTTATGAATCCGTCATAACTTTACCTTCAAAACTGACCGAGAGGAAGGATCCATTATTTCGATCAAAACTAATTCCGTAAAGCAGTTTGCAGAGTTAAAATCACTTCTCCTAAAAAATTAAGAATTTCTTCTTGTGACGCTGTTCTTCCCGATGAGCGATACGTTTAATAAGAGCTGGCTGGACTGAGCTTGGGGACGACCGCGTCTTCGATCACCATTTGAGGCAAGTCGAGGCTGCCGTTTAAATGCCACCAACATGTGCTTATCAGAATCTCATATTGGCGCCACGCTTAACCCAATCTTGTTGTAGCTTTTTGTTGTCGCAGTCTACTTGCTGTGAATGGCGTAGTCGTACTCTTAGTGCTTGTCTTGGTTTCTTCCGTTGCTTTGAAAGCATGTTTGGTCTGTTACCTTTCGAGTTGGTGAAAAAACGTTAATTGGTTATGAAATGTTGTCTTATCAGACTATATTTGTATTTTATACCGTAAGTAGCTAAGCTAAAGGTCCTCATAGCGTCGTGTGTTCAGAGGATATATTACTATGGATTGGTCATCCTTGTAACTGTGCTCAACTCGTTTTCCTTCAAAAGTCTTGGCCATGACTTTTGCTGGAATCGGCTGCAATTTTAAATTTGTGCCTATGGGTAACGATTGAGTTGAGCGGTTAAACTGCTTTTAGCGTTAAATGCAGCACCTTGAACTGATAAGTATCTATGGGAACTAGCGCTCCCAGGGGGACAATGTGAGGGCCTGAGCTGAGAGTTAGGTAGGCCTTCTTTTTGTTGAAATAAAATGTTTTTGTTATGTTTAGGACCACCTTTTTTCGGTTCACTGCTGTCCTGTTTTTCAGCACCTACTACTGTCTTCTTCAACTTTGGTCTTGTTTCATAATCTTCTTTCACAACTAACTGCTTCTATGCCTTTCTGCGTAGATTCAACTCCATACTAAATGGTGCCTTCCTCCTTCCTCTCTTTGGATCGCAATTGTTGCTGGGTAGGGAGGCTAAAACTAACGACTAATCTAATCTAATCTTGAACTGATGAACAACTCTGATATTTCCTCACAGTCACATCTTTGAAATTGGTGACTGGGTGATCAACTCATATGCACAGGTCTTCGTTTCGATATAATTATTTATATCTATTTTCTGTGTTATTAGTGAGCTCATTCTTGAGACCAAAGTTGACACTGCAGGAAAATCTGGTCACTTGGGTGTGTGTCAGTGGTAAGTCTTTTGAAATGTAATCAAACAGGATAAAACATGAACCAAAGCAAAATTTTCTGTGCAAAAAAGTACCGTGCCACGTCAACTCTACTCTATTTCTCGATAAGAATAACTGAATACATTGTCCACGTGATTCTTAAGCGCTACACAACTCGGTGTGGATGAGAGTGAACAAACGAAAAGAGAAATCATTCATTTCATTGAAGGCTCAATTTACTGCTAAAGTTTGATTTATTTTCGAGGCGAGCGCAAGGTGCACTACCACCAACTGGAGAAGACACAGCTGCTGCAGAGAGTGAGCTTTGATCATTGTTAGTGGCGACAGAGAAGCGTGTCTCTGCCATTGTAGCGTGAGTTAAGGAGTCAATTGTCCATTCCATTGCCGTATCGTTATGTTCAATGCATAATTGGATCGTAAAAATTCAATTTTTTAAGTTTAATTGTCTGCTAAAACGCGCTGATGCTTCCCTATGCTGATATCAAAATCACGGTCAAATTGTAGCCTTGAATTCAAATCTTTAGTGACACATTTACTGTCATTTTTTCTCGGCCCCGGCCACTGAAGAATTATTTTAACGAGTGGCATTGTGGTTACAATTGGTGGCATTTGACGTGCATGAGTGACAAACGTGGTGTGTTCTGTTCCGCACCTGGCGTGCGAGATTGCGGCGGTGCTGCTGCCTGACCTTTATTGTGTGGGATGAACTTGACCTGAAACTTGAGTTTGATGGGACCTTTTTTAAGGCGATCGCCACCTGACGGCGTTGTTTTGCCTCACAGGTGACTGCTGCGAGATTTCTGAGAGCGACTCCTTCGTCAACTACGGAAGCCTCTCTCACTTCCAGTTTTCTCTGCTTCCAGGTATGTGCATTTGTTTTCAGCCACCAGTAAAATAAAACGTAAATTCTTCTAGACTAGTTTTTGAATTCTTGGATTGTATTCGTCTTGTGAGGTTGGTTCCGTTTTACTACTAACAATTATTTTATAACTTTGTTAGCTGTGTGAAAGAGGTTTTATCGGAATGCAGCGCAAGTAAATTCACTGTTTTATTACTCGAATATAAGAAAAATGTCACCTTTTTCTTACGTTCCTTTTAACTGGAAGTGTTCCGTACCCCACTACCAGGTAATGTTTGGAAAGTTGGAGCATCTTTTATATAAAATAACTCGATAGTTTCATCCCAGGGACTCGGAATTTCTGGAGCTAGCTCAAAATTAAGATTTTATCGATCCTGTACATGATTGATGCTCAATTTCACGTCAATGGTTACGTTAATGAGCAAAATTGCAGACGTGGCTGCTGAGAGAAATTTATAAACGTCCACTTCAGACAACTAAAGTAGCAGTCTGCTGCGTCAACACGTCTTCAACCATCATTCGACCATATTTTTAAGATAGTAAGGGCTTTACGGTAACATTTGATGGAAACCGGTATAGAAAGGGGTTTGAAGAAGAACACTTGCTTTCAAAACTGACACATTGACATAGAATTTAACTTCTGCCGACCAGGAAAACGCATTTTTTATTGTTTTTTTCCACTGCGACGTTATTCAGGCAATCTGTATGTCCCCAGAAACATACGAATTGATGTCCAACACAGTTGGAAGAAGGCATTTTATTCAAGAGCAAAAATTGGGTCTCCTAAAACTATACTCCATACATATCGCATTGAACTTTTTAGATCTTTGCTTTCATTTAATATGGACTTTAAACTTAGCAGTTTTTATGATAATCTTGAAAAAACCTCACTCATAGGTCACCATGCAAGATGTAAACCTCAAACTGCAAAAATTTCTTGAGACGTGTGCTTCGTATCGTATCTATTGATGTAAAATTGGCTCTACGGGGGTTTATATGCAGTGTTAAGAATAGTGATCGAAATGCAGTATTGATAATAGTGGTTGATATGCAGTGTTAAGAATAGTGATCGAAATGCAGTATTGATAATAGTGGTTGATATGCAGTGTTAAGAATAGTGATTGAAATGCAGTGTTGATAATAGTGGTTGATATGCAGTGTTAATAATAGTGGTTGATATGCAGTGTTGATAATAGTGGTTGATATGCAGTGTTGATAAGTGGTTGACATGAAGTGTTAATAATAGTGGTCAATATGCAGTGTTAATGATAGTGGTTAATACGTTCTGTTAATAATGGTTGCAGTGTTAACAATAGGGGTATGTGCAGTGTTAATAATGGTTGCAGTGTTAACAATAGGGGTTAATGTGCAGTGTTAATAATGGTTGCAGTGTTAACAATAGGGGTTAATGTGCAGTGTTAATAATGGTTGCAGTGTTAACAATAGGGTTTAATGTGCAGTGTTAATAATGGTTGCAGTGTTAACAATAGGGGTATGTGCTGTGTTAATAATGGTTGCAGTGTTAACAATAGGGGTTAATGTGCAGTGTTAATAATGGTTGCAGTGTTAACAATAAGGGTTACTGTGCAGTGTTAATAATGGTTGCAGTGTTAACAATAGGGGTTAATGGGCAGTGTTAATAATGGTTGCAGTGTTAACAATAAGGGTTACTGTGCAGTTTTAATAATGGTTGCAGTGTTAACAATAGGGTTTAATGTGCAGTGTTAATAATGGTTGCAGTGTTAACAATAGGGGTTAATGTGCAGTTTTAATAATGGTTGCAGTGTTAACAATAGGGTTTAATGTGCAGTGTTAATAATGGTTGCAGTGTTAACAATAGGGGTATGTGCAGTGTTAATAATGGTTGCAGTGTTAACAATAGGGGTTAATGTGCAGTGTTAATAATGGTTGCAGTGTTAACAATAGGGGTTAATGTGCAGTGTTAATAATGGTTGCAGTGTTAACAATAGGGGTTAATGTGCAGTGTTAATAATGGTTGCAGTGTTAACAATAAGGGTTAATGTGCAGTGTTAATAATGGTTGCAGTGTTAACAATAGGGGTTAATGTGCAGTGTTAATAATGGTTGTAGTGTTAACAATAAGGGTTACTGTGCAGTTTTAATAATGGTTGCAGTGTTAACAATAGGGTTTAATGTGCAGTGTTAATAATGGTTGCAGTGTTAACAATAGGGGTTAATGTGCAGTTTTAATAATGGTTGCAGTGTTAACAATAGGGTTTAATGTGCAGTGTTAATAATGGTTGCAGTGTTAACAATAGGGGTATGTGCAGTATTAATAATGGTTGCAGTGTTAACAATAGGGGTTAATGTGCAGTGTTAATAATGGTTGCAGTGTTAACAATAGGGGTATGTGCAGTGTTAATAATGGTTGCAGCGTTAACAATAGGGGTTAATGTGCAGTTTTAATAATGGTTGCAGTGTTAACAATAGGGGTTAATGTGCAGTGTTGATAATGGTTGCAGTGTTAACAATAGGGGTTAATGTGCAGTGTTAATAATGGTTGCAGTGTTAACAATAGGGGTTAATGTGCAGTGTTAATAATGGTTGCACTGTTAACAATAGGGGTTAATGTGCAGTGTTAATAATGGTTGCAGTGTTAACAATAGGGTTTAATGTGCAGTGTTAATAATGGTTGCAGTGGTAACAATAGGGTGTAATGTGCAGTGTTAATAATGGTTGCAGTGTTAACAATAGGGGTTAATGTGCAGTGCTATTGTTGCATCCACCGAGATCGAGAGGCTCACAAGGCTGCGTTCGCTGGTGACATCACGCAGCATCCTCCCGGTGGCCACTATTCAGTAACTGGGCAGGAAGCGGTTGTGACTGTCGTACTCGGTGATCCCTGTCAGTACCAGCTCGTGTAATGGACAGCGTGCAAGCAACCGTTTATAAAACCCTGTAAAAACTTGCTCGCGCCACTCCAGAGAACCGCGTTTGTAGGCTAGAGAAACCGTTCCTGTCTGGCTTATATGTTCGAATTCCTCCTGCATCAGTTGCAGGTAGGTACGATTTCTAGGTCTGGGCTGTTTATTGTTCAGTTGTGATGTTTATTGTTCAGTTGTGATGTTTATTGTTCAGTTGTGATGTTTATTGTACAGTTGTGATGTTTATTGTTCAGCTGTGATTTGTTAAGCGACGAGTTTGGATCGCTTATTACTATTATTCAATTACGGCTCGCGATGAACCAAATTTTAACTGTTTGTACTTAATAGTGATTTGTTGCTTCATTTCTTGTGAGGTTCCGTAACCTTGCACCATCGGGACTCACACTATCTCAGGTTCAAGAAAGTGATACCATGACGAGTACGGTGTATCGTATCTTCTCCCTGTTTCCGTAGCTTCTTTGCATTCGTATATGAATTTTCTACGTGATTTTAGTAGAAAGAAAAGGATGTCTCGAGTGCATTGATTTCGCAGTTCTAGGCCTAGTTTCTTGATGTAGGGTCTACGGTGTGTCAGACGAGGATTATCGGTATGTAATGTATATATGGGATGTAATGTATGTATTGGATGAATGTATGGGATGTAATGTATGTATGGGAGGAATGTGTGGTATGTGTGTAATGCATTTGATATGTTATGTATTTGCTACGGTGGTATATGTCTCGTCGCTTGAACAATGGACGGTATGTTTCTAGCGGGCTTCACAAAATAACAGGTTAAGGTTTCACGCATTTTGGTTGTTATTGCAACTATAACTGCGCTGTTGTTGCTTCACGGTCCAAGATTTTCTCCCTCCTAATTTTATATCTCAAGTGCTCGCTCGAGCAGAAAATTGAATCCTTTTCATTCCTCAATTTCTCTGCGGTCAAACTTGCAGGCTGGAAACAACAGCAGCGAGTTTACTGTCTTGTCATAAATTGAGTCCATAAACTTGATGTGAGCGGTTTGAGCTATATCTTGATAATGCATAATGTTCTCCGGTTAGAGTTTGTGGCCCTGTTTCACTTTTTGAGCTAATTACAAAATGAACCGATAAGTAGTTTTCGGAACTATAATTCTTCAGCAACACTGGAGAAGATTTTAAAATGAATGCTCTTTTTTTGAGAGTTTTTTCTAAGAAAATGTTTTTATCGTGTGATTGAATTTTACTACTAGTTCCATTTCACATATCGTTGTTATGTAGCAGTTGTAAGAGGCTAATGAATGCTGAATTCATGAACAGTCTCATAACAAATTTCCGATCACTAACTTTTTTTCAACAACGAAAAACAAGAACACGCCATGAATGTGTTGCCAGAAACTGTCCAACTGAACTTCAATTTTATTTCATCAAAGAAAGTCTATGTTGTAGTGTGAATAGATATTCAGATTGCTTGTGCACTGCATAACTGCAGCTTGTCCAGATTGACAAGCCGAAACGATTTTGCGGTTTTAGCGTTTGCGCTTGACAGAAAAGCAGACCCTGTGTGGTTTGTTGCGCTTCTGTTAAAAAATGCCATGCATTTATGATTTAACTGCAGTCGATTTGTGGTACCAGATGATTGGGCTGTGACACAGAAGCAAAACTTGATTAGGATCACAGTCTATGGGAATCGGCGCTCCCAGGCGGAAAGTGCGAAGTCCCGAGCTGAGGGTCGGCTATGCCTTCTTTTTGTCAAAGTAGTTTTTTTTTGTTGTATAGTAATTTTTCGGTTCGCTGCTGTCCTGCCTATAAAAAAAGCTTAAAAAATTATGTTTTCGAAAAACATTTTCTGTGTTTATTGGATTGAAATTAATTAGGGAAAGATTCACGAAGGGATAATTTCAGTTCCTGCTCTCGCTTCTACTTCACTTCAGTGCTAAAAATATAGATGTGAGGACTTGCAGAAATTCTCAGGTTTATTGAAACTATTTTTAGTTATGTTCAACGATGGAAAGTTAATGCTGTATTGCGACCTTTTCATTATCGCCTATCTCCGACGACCATGGTTGGAGGCTTGTTCGCTTTTGCTCATTAAAAAATTAGTACCACATAGAAATCCATTGAATTATCGTTTTATACGTGACCGCGATACGTACACGTTTGCTCGAAATGGTGCCATTGGAAGTCATTTTGTTATCGCTTAATATATGAACTCTAATCTTACACGTTACTTTAGATGGCTCTGAAAATACATCGTGTACAAAATCAACAGCAGGGATCCTGCAATGTCCCACAGGGTCTCCAGACACCGCTGCTCTTATTGCTTGTATTTTTCTCTGATGTTCATAGCCACTTCTGCAAAAGATTTAAGAATCCAGTTATCATTGCTTGCAACCCGGATTCCCTGACTCAGAGGCCAAAGATTAGAGAAAAAGCAAAGGCAAAGCAAGTAATGACGCTAGGGTGAAAGATCGTTTATTATAAAAGAAATCGCCTGCTCAAGCAGAGAAGAAAGAAGCTTCACCAACAAGGATGTTTGAAGCGAGCGCCAAGCAAACTTTTGCGATGAACTTCGAGATTAAGTGGCGAAGTTTTGCGAACGGAGAAGTTGCCAGCACAACACAGCTCTCTCCCTGCACGGGATGTTTTGAAAACTCAACAATCAGTGGTAAATTTCTTACGGATAGATTTGCTCATGGCTTCGTATTTAACGGCGTTGCCAGTTTATGTGGCGAGAAATGTTCTCAGCTGATGAACTCACTCGTGCATCTGAATATATGAGTGACTTTAAACAAGCTCTCAGAAGATATATTACATGGAGCGAGCGTTATTGATGATATCTGTGTTGCGGTGCGGTATTGCAGTGGACGAGTCGCGTGCTGTGTTCTTTGCGTTGGCCGGATTACTCCATCTGATCGGGGCTTACTTGCTCGAGCGAAGTGCAACGTAAGTCGATTGGTTGGCGTGAATGTAAAGAAAGAGTAACTTAAACTTTTTCTAGCCATGCATACCTTTGGGATGCATCCTCTCAGGGGGATGCAATTTTGGATTATTTTGTTACGGACCATTTCTTTTCTGTTCAATGGTGTCCTGTTTTTCAACACAATTCTTTATTTTCGACAACTTTAATCTCCTTAACTTCTTCCTCGTCTTACTGTTTTGCTGGTAGGGGCACTTAATTTGTATATAGATTCTGCGTTCCCTTAAGTCCATACAAAATATTGCCTTCCTCTTTCTCTTTTTGAAAGGCGTTTGTTGCGGCTAGGGAGGCTTAAACTTATCTGATTTTTGGTGAGTACTCACCGGAAAAAAATTGTAGCTTCGAATTGAAATTTTTTTTTGGCGTTTTTTACACATCAACACATGATTTTTTACACATGATTGTTTTCTTCTCGGATTAAACTTACTTTTTTGACCACCTTGCAGAGATTTATCTTCTGAATCTTGCTTACCGTGTTGCACCAACCTTCACAGCAGAGGCCGTGTACCCTATTTGGCTCAAGAGGTGAGCTTCATACGCAGTCAACGTGATTAGTGTACATGCGCCTTGTTCGGTGGTCCCTCTGTAACTTGAGCACCAGCCCGATGCTTGGGTTAGCTTGTGAGCGCGTCGCTCGCACATTTTATTGGTCTAATAACAACTGTCCTGGTTTGCGCGATATTTCCCCATTTGGTCAATGTGTTACAAAACTAGGGCAATATTTACCGTGCTGTTCCTCGCATAGTGAAGGAAAAAATCTAAGGAACCGAAAACACCGCCGCATGATAGTGAACGGTGGCTATGGTTCAGTTTGTTACTCTGCGTGGTGTTAATTTTGAGTCGTATCCTGGCAAGTGAGCTGACTGAAAAGTGTTCACACTTCACGGAACACCAACATTAATTTTGTTTCGTAAGAATTTTATTGTGTTATTTAGTAAGAGTGCCCTGAATGATTGGTAGTGATCGTATTTCTTTATGTCATTGCCTTAAATTAGTAAACGTACGATCAAAATTAATTTGAGCTGAAAAATCATTAAGGGATTGAAAGAATACAGCAAAAAGGTCTCTTTTTCTTTCTAACTTAAATGGCAACCTCGGTAACAATTTATCCGTAAGCAAAATTGCTTAAATTCTTGAAGGAAACTCCATGACAGTCGTGAATTTTCGCACATTCGTTTCATTTTCTCTTGGGCTTGCTTCTGGCAGAATAAGTGCTAGGGGAGAAAGCTGTGCGGAGGCGCGCGTGTCTCCTGCGAGCGGTTCACTTCAGTGATACAGAAGCACAAAAGACATGAGTGGCCACAGCCCCAACGCGTTACTTGTAATTTGCATTGACAATGTGGGGCTGATGACCCCTTCTCTGTCGTCGCGCCTGCGCAGGCACGCCTGAGCCATGGGCTGCCAGAGTGACCTTTTGTGGTCAAGATGACAGAAAGTTGTGGTTTTTGAGGATATAATCTGGACGTGAGAAGGTCTCAGCATTGTACGGTAGGGCAGGTGTTCAGTGCTCTGATTTTGTTTTATTATCTTAGGTTCAAGTTGACAAAGCTCAAGCTTGAGGAAATGTGTGAGTTTGTCCACCACGGATGTTAATGATGTACTCAACGTTTAGTGCATGTTTTCTCTTGGGTTATGGGAATCCTGCGATGCTAAATCAGTCTGACGGTATGTTGCTTTGAACGTGAACTGCTTAGTCATTGCGCTTCTCTGTCTCCTGTACGCAGTTATTAAGTTTCCTGCCTACGTGCCTGGAAACTCCAAACCTTCTTCGCACACGACGTTCAGTAATTTTTTCCTTGAATTTTTATGTATGCTAAACCTGAGTGTATTAGATCCTAGTTATCGAGTCAACCATTTTAAGTTCATTACCTCGCTCGTGTCATTTTGAAACGAAAAATAATGCAAGCTGCTTGCTTGCATTATTTTTAAGACGCTTCTGAAGTTTTTGTCGCATTGCAACCAATTGAACTTGAATTCAGTGCTTAAGTTCGATTGAGTAATGGTGACCTACTTTAATTTTTTACTTTAGTACAAAGAAATCGTTTTTTGTGATTCCTTTACGGTTATTTTACTTTACTCTGTAGGGAGCCTTCAAGTGCATTGAACAGCTGCGTCGGAATCGCAATGCATCAACTCGAAAGCGTTCACGGTTTGCGCTGCCCTACTTCTCTCTTCGATGCCTTTAACGCATTCGCCTTGCCGCTGAGTGCTTCATGAGTGTCGAGTGTTTCCGTTGCATCTACGTCAGCGCACCGAGACTATTTTCACCTGAAGCATTTTAAAGTAAAGCTCCTTACTAGAAATAACGTAAAATGAAATGACTTCTTCCCGGTGCTTTTTTAAATAAGCTTTTCTCCTTCGGCTTTTGTTTCCTCGAATGCACCATAAGGACGAATCTGGTCCGCGCAATTGTTAGATGGATGTGAAAATAAGGTAGAAATAAGAAATTGAACGGCATATATTCAAAAAATCTTGAAATACCGTTACGTATTCATAGCTTCCTATTTTAGCATAATCATTTACTATATTATCTTGAGCGCATGAATCATTCTGACGTAACTCACCAGTTTTTCACCAAAAATTGAGCCTATGAATGTTTCTCTGTCATGCTCGTTTGGTATTCATAATATTAGCTTTTCCCTCAGTCGGGCCTCTCCTTTACCCGTGCCATCTCCCGAATTTTTAAGTTAATCTGATACATATTCCTTGTACCAATTAGTTATCGTTGCTTTTTTATCGTTATTTTAATTTATAAGTACGTTGTTAGTTAGTGTGGCTCGGGAATTGGGCAGCAGCCCGGCACTAGGCAACACGGCGGATTTCAGTTACCATATTCCACTTTGTGCCCTTCGCCATTGCAGCAACGGAAGATCTTGACAATGTTTCAGTTACCACATTCCATTTTGTGCTCTTCGCCATTGCAGCAACGGAAGATCTTGACAATGTTTCAGTTACCATATTCCATTTTGTGCCCTTCGCCATTGCAGCAACGGAAGATCTTGACAATGTTTCAGTTACCACATTCCATTTTGTGCTCTTCGCCATTGCAGCAACGGAAGATCTTGACAATGTTTCAGTTACCATATTCCATTTTGCGCCCTTCGCCATTGCGGCAACGGAAGATCTTGACAATGTTTCAGTTACCATATTCCATTTTGTGCCCTTCGCCATTGCAGCAACGGAAGATCTTGACAATGTTTCAGTTACCATATTCCATTTTGTGCCCTTCGCCATTGCAGCAACGGAAGATCTTGACAATGTTTCAGTTACCATATTCCATTTTGTGCCCTTCGCCATTGCAGCAACGGAAGATCTTGACAATGTTTCAGTTACCATATTCCATTTTGTGCCCTTCGCCATTGCAGCAACGGAAGATCTTGACAATGTTTCAGTTACCACATTCCATTTTGTGCTCTTCGCCATTGCAGCAACGGAAGATCTTGACAATGTTTCAGTTACCATATTCCATTTTGTGCCCTTCGCCATTGCAGCAACGGAAGATCTTGACAATGTTTCAGTTACCATATTCCATTTTGTGCCCTTCGCCATTGCAGCAACGGAAGATCTTGACAATGTTTCAGTTACCACATTCCATTTTGTGCTCTTCGCCATTGCAGCAACGGAAGATCTTGACAATGTTTCAGTTACCATATTCCATTTTGTGCCCTTCGCCATTGCAGCAACGGAAGATCTTGACAATGTTTCAGTTACCACATTCCATTTTGTGCTCTTCGCCATTGCAGCAACGGAAGATCTTGACAATGTTTCAGTTACCATATTCCATTTTGTGCCCTTCGCCATTGCAGCAACGGAAGATCTTGACAATGTTTCAGTTACCATATTCCATTTTGTGCCCTTCGCCATTGCAGCAACGGAAGATCTTGACAATGTTTCAGTTACCACATTCCATTTTGTGCTCTTCGCCATTGCAGCAACGGAAGATCTTGACAATGTTTCAGTTACCATATTCCATTTTGTGCCCTTCGCCATTGCAGCAACGGAAGATCTTGACAATGTTTCAGTTACCATATTCCATTTTGTGCCCTTCGCCATTGCAGCAACGGAAGATCTTGACAATGTTTCAGTTACCTTATTCCATTTTGCGCCCTTCGCCATTGCGGCAACGGAAGATCTTGACAACGTGCGCACAAGCCGTCCTCTGAATGACTACTTTAATTCCGAAAGGTGAACCGTTCCGACCTTGAGACGACGAACCTAATTTTTTGTCTCCCTCTGTGCCGAGATTTAGAGCCCTGCACGGATACCTGCTTCTTGCTGAGTTCTTCATTTATGCAGAATCAGTTCATAGCTACGGGCTTCATTATGGTGAATGAATAAATTTTGTTCTTGAAGTGTATTTTTAGTGATGTGTGAAATCATTGAAAATGAACATATTCGTTACATGACTTGAATTTTCCTGAGGGTGTACAACTGTATTTGTGGAAATTAGTCCCCTCAGGGCGATACAACTATTTTATCTACGAGAATTAGCACTCACAGGAGAAAATGTGAGGGCCCGAGGTAAGAGTTAGGTAGGCTTTTTTTTGTTGAAATTTTTTTTCATGTTAAGGACTACCTTTTCCGGCTCACTGCTATCCTGTTTTTCAGCGCTTATTACTTTCTTCCTTCTTATCTTACTGTTTCTATGCGCACGGGACCCTTTTCGGGAACACCCTTTGTGCGTGGATTCCACGTTCCCCTAACTCCATACTAAATGGTGCCTTCATCCTTCCACTCTTTGAGCATCTTTGTTGTGGTACAGGGAGGCTAAAACTAAATCATAATCAGTGTGGAAAATGATAGGACAATATTCGTAGTGTCCAAAATTAAGCCTATTAAGTTTAATTTTCATTCATCAACGTCCTACTTTAACGTGAACATCGCAAACGCGTCCAGTTTTTCAACGAGGGTCTGTATTTTTTGCTCGCCGATCACCTCTGCAATGTTTAAATTCAATGCATGCTGAAGGATTGGCCCTCGGCTCGTCTCGTGAACTTATGGCCTCTTCATCACTCACTCGAGGAGCAGATCCGGCTGTGCACTTCCGTGCAGGCGATCTTACAGCTGCTCTGCACCTCATGCCAACCTTAGCTTGAAAAATACTAATCTTGTCTCCACTTATGACTCGAATGAAGTTGGTGTATAAGTATTGGAGTGAAGTATAAGTATTGCAGTGAAGTGTACATATTGAATTGAATCATAAGTATTGAAGTGAAGCTCAAGTATTGAAGTGAAGCATAAGTATTGGAGGGAAGCATAAGTATTGAAGTGAAGCACAAGTATTGAAGTGAAGCACAAGTATTGAAGTGAAGCACAAGTATTGAAGTGAAGCACAAGTATTGAAGTGAAGCACAAGTATTGAAGTGAAGTATAAGGAGCATAACTGCGACTAATTTTATTCGTAAAGTTGAGGTTTGCGTAAGATGATACGTATCTCGAAGAACAACTGTGTTCTTCTACTTCATCATGGTGAAGGCAGGTGTTTCTAAAGTTTATTTTAGCAAATGTTGTCTCATGTAATTTAGCAGCTGGAAATGCGCTGGCGCTCCTATTTTGCTGTGTATTTGTTTGTCGAATGCTTGAGTTCATGTGTACGATAAATTATCAGAAGCGCATCTGTTGATGTTTATCGAATTTATTGAGCGTTGTTTTCTCTCGAGCTTTTCATGGCACGAGTTGAAATTTCTGTGAGAAAATGTCATGCATTTGGTCGGGTATTTCTCGACAGCATAGGTTTGTTAAAATTACGTGCAGAACAATTCCGGGTCTAAATATGGAGCATTCGATGTTCTAGTTGCTGTTGTTCAAGTAATAAAGCCTCTCTTAACAGGTTCCAGCTTTCATGTTAGTGGCTGTTTTTGTGAACGTTTGTGAAACATTTGTATGTTTCTTTTCTCCAATTCCTTTCGCGGCGGAGTTGATGTTAATGGCTGTCGTTTTTTACCATATTTATTGCCTATTTGTTTTTTTTATTGTATTATAAAAATACATAAATAAGCAGTGTTACAGTCATTAGGCGAGATTGTGCGAGACTCGGCAGTGATTAACTCCGAAGGACACTTAATTATTCCTCAGTTGTGTCCAGCGACAGCGAGGCACCCAACATTGCCCATACAAGTGCTCGTCCCAGACTCCAGAGTTACCAGATTTTTATTTTGTGGTCGAAGGCTCAAAATTTGGGTTCTTTTAGAATAAAACTTGACCGTGGAGACCCCTCGGCTTGTGGCTCCCCTGCAGGGTTATCTGATGCTGAATTTACGGTGAATTTTTGTTCAACTATAAGCTCAAACTTGAGGTTTTGGTTCCGGAAATGTCAGTCTGGTTATTCTGAATTCCCGGCTGTACGAAAAGGGAGGAATTTCCAGTTATGAGAACTGAATTCCCCTGACGAAAAGCAAGGAATTCCTAGCCATACGAAAAGTAAGGAATTTCGAGCCATACGAAAAGTAAGGAATTCCTAGCCATACGAAAAATAAGGAATTCCTAGCCATACGAAAAGTAAGGAATTCCTAGCCATACGAAAAGTAAGGAATTCCTAGCCATACGAAAAGTAAGGAATTCCTAGCCATACGAAAAGTAAGGAATTCCTAGCCATACGAAAAGTAAGGAATTCCTAGCCATACGAAAAGTAAGGAATTCCTAGCCATACGAAAAGTAAGGAATTCCTAGCCATACGAAAAGTAAGGAATTCCTAGCCATACGAAAAGTAAGGAATTCCTAGCCATACGAAAAGTAAGGAATTCCTAGCCATACGAAAAGTAAGGAATTCCTAGCCATACGAAAAGTAAGGAATTCCTAGCCATACGAAAAGTAAGGAATTCCAAGCCATACGAAAAGTAAGGAATTTCGAGCCTTTTGAGATCTGAGAAATTCCCAGTTATGAGAAAACTGAATTCCCAACCATACAAAAAGTGAGAAATTCCCAGCCATGCGAAAAGTGAGAAATTCCCAGCCATGCGAAAAGTGAGAAATTCCCAGCCATGCGAAAAGTGAGAAATTCCCAGCCATGCGAAAAGTGAGAAATTCCCAGCCATACGAAAAGTGAGAAATTCCCATCCATACGAAAAGTGAGAAATTCCCAGCCATACGAAAAGCGAATAATTCTCAGCCATGGGAAAAATGAATTCCCAGTTATTAGAAAACTGAGCAATTCTCAGCGAGCCCAAAAGTGAGGCATCGTAGCAACATGTATAGGAGATTCCTATAGCGTCCGACCTTACCTGGCTGATATAGTCTGTCCTTGCGACTCGGTCTTGCTGCGAGCTGCACAAGGCCTCACCTCACTGTGCTCCGTCTGAAGGAAGCAAACACAACAAGGGCAGTCTTGCGGGCGAGAATATGTTCTCGGGCGTCATGAGGTGAGGATTTCATAGCGGAATAGAGTATAGGTGTCATGCGAAGGTAGGGACTGCGAAGTGAAGTGGAATATGGGTGTCATGCGAAGGTAGGGACTGCGAAGTGAAGTGGAATGTGGGTGTCATGCGAAGGTAGGGATTGCGAAGTGAAGTGAATATGGGTGTCATGCGAACGTAGGAACTGCGAAGTGAAGTGGAATGTGGGTTTCATGCGAAGGTAGGGACTGCGAAGTGAAGTGGAATATGGGTGTCATGCGAAGGTAGGGACTGCGAAGTGAAGTGGAATATGGGTGTCAAGCGAAGGTAGGGACTGCGAAGTGAAGTGGAATATGGGTGTCAAGCGAAGGTAGGGACTGCGAAGTGAAGTGGAATATGGGTGTCATGCGAAGGTAGGGACTGCGAAGTGAAGTGGAATATGGGTGTCAAGCGAAGGTAGGGACTGCGAAGTGAAGTGGAATATGGGTGTCAAGCGAAGGTAGGGACTGCGAAGTGAAGTGGAATATGGGTGTCATGCGAAGGTAGGGACTGCGAAGTGAAGTGGAATATGGGTGTCATGCGAAGGTAGGGACTGCGAAGTGAAGTGGAATATGGGTGTCATGCGAAGGTAGGGACTGCGAAGTGAAGTGGAATATGGGTGTCATGCGAAGGTAGGGACTGCAAAGTGAAGTGGAATATGGGTGTCATGCGAAGGTAGGGACTGCAAAGTGAAGTGGAATATGGGTGTCAAGCGAAGGTAGGGACTGCGAAGTGAAGTGGAATATGGGTGTCATGCGAAGGTAGGGACTGCAAAGTGGAGTGGAATATGGGTGTCATGCGAAGGTAGGGACTGCTAAGTGAAGTGGAATATGGGTGTCATGCGAAGGTAGGGACTGCGAAGTGAAGTGGAATATGGGTGTCAAGCGAAGGTAGGGACTGCGAAGTGAAGTGGAATATGGGTGTCATGCGAAGGTAGGGACTGCAAAGTGAAGTGGAATATGGGTGTCATGCGAAGTTAGGGACTGCGAAGTGAAGTGGAATATGGGTGTCATGCGAAGGTAGGGACTGCGAAGTGAAGTGAATATGGGTGTCATGCGAAGGTAGGGACTGCGAAGTGAAGTGGAATATGGGTGTCATGCGAAGGTAGGGACTGCGAAGTGAAGTGGAATATGGGTGTCATGCGAAGGTAGGGACTGCGAAGTGAAGTGGAATATGGGTGTCATGCGAAGGTAGGGACTGCGAAGTGAAGTGGAATATGGGTGTCAAGCGAAGGTAGGGACTGCGAAGTGAAGTGGAATATGGGTGTCAAGCGAAGGTAGGGACTGCGAAGTGAAGTGGAATATGGGTGTCATGCGAAGGTAGGGACTGCGAAGTGAAGTGGAATATGGGTGTCATGCGAAGGTAGGGACTGCGAAGTGAAGTGGAATATGGGTGTCATGCGAAGGTAGGGACTGCGAAGTGAAGTGGAATATGGGTGTCATGCGAAGGTAGGGACTGCAAAGTGAAGAGGAATATGGGTGTCATGCGAAGGTAGGGACTGCAAAGTGAAGTGGAATATGGGTGTCAAGCGAAGGTAGGGACTGCGAAGTGAAGTGGAATATGGGTGTCATGCGAAGGTAGGGACTGCAAAGTGGAGTGGAATATGGCTGTCATGCGAAGGAAGGGACTGCGAAGTGAAGTGGAATATGGGTGTCATGCGAAGGTAGGGACTGCGAAGTGAAGTGAATATGGGTATCATGCGAAGGTAGGGACTGCGAAGTGAAGTGAATATGGGTATCATGCGAAGGTAGGGACTGCGAAGTGAAGTGAATATGGGTATCATGCGAAGGTAGGGACTGCGAAGTGAAGTGGAATATGGGTGTCATGCGAAGGTAGGGACTGCGAATGTTATGCTTCTCCGCATAACTGTGTAAGGAATATCGCTAAGGATCCGAATAATCGTCCGGCCAACGACTTATTCATAAATGATTCAAAAGACCGAATGTTAAGCCTGATTTCTGCGAGAAAGCATCACATCGTTGAATTCTAGAACAATCGACTCTTCAGGAACGACGTTCGAACGTCGCCGATACAAGTAGCGAACGATCACGCCAGCCGAAGGTGCCAAGAACCTCAACGGATGTCATCATTTGCTTTAATTCATATGTTTAACATTGTTTTGTGGGGATTTTTATATAGTAATGAGGGTAAGGTTAATGATGTATGTTTTCTATTCGATAGTAGGGATGTATCACGTTCTTATTGGTAACCTTGTTAAGTCGTTATTCAAACTTGGCACCTCAAGGGGACGCCGAACGCGGGTTGTCTGAGGGACTCAGAGGGAGAGAGCGTCAGTAGAGGCCAGGACACGATCACAAGCAGCCGCATACTAGTTTGTTCCTCTACCTTGGTCCAGTTGGACCGAGGCCTTGTCTCTTAAATTCACTACTCAAAGCCATCCTAGAATATATGTGCCCTCATTCGCTCGAAAGTGATTTACTTCAAGAATACTCAACCGCAGTGCCTATTTAACGTAAATTAGAGATTGCCCATCTAGACTGCTAACTGTCGGCATAGTCCCAGCCACCAACCTGGTCATTCTGCCCTCAACCAAACATGGCGATCTTGCTCCAACGTGCCAGCCAGGCGACGCTCAGACTGCGAGCCCCAATCTCCAAATCTCAAGATAAGTTTCCCTCTGATTTCATGTCAAATCCCAGTCCCCACTCAAGCTTCTGAGTATATTAGGATGTGAATGCGTAGATCGCGTGCGTTCAATTAATGCGTATTTTCGATGATTAATGTCACAATATTTTCCTGTGTCCAATAGCGAATTTCTTTAATGTCCTGGTGTTCTTCATATCCTTTAGATAGTTAGGAAAGGAGGACATGATGATTCAGAAGAAAAGATAATGTTTGAAGCCAGGAAACACGGCTAGAATGCACGATTAATTTAGGGCCTTAAGCCGTTCGTCACGCTCACCGAAGTTTGAATTAAATATTTATACAGAAACCCTGTATTGGTGGCAGCTACCTTGGCATTACCAAGTAGAAAATAAAAGAAATGTGACGAATAATCTTAATGTCACGACTAATAATATCACATGAAAAAATATCATGCATCGCAACAAAGAATGACGGCAGAAGAAAATGAAGACCGTGACCTCAGCGAGACAAAATAAAGAGGGTCACGACACGAAGTGAAGTGAATATGGGTGTCATGCGAAGGTAGGGACTGCGAAGTGAAGTGGAATATGGGTGTCATGCGAAGGTAGGGACTGCAAAGTGAAGTGGAATATGGCTGTCATGCGAAGGTAGGGACTTCAAAATAAAGTGATATTATTTTCACAGCACTGCTCACTGAGCAAGCGCATATTATTGTACTGTCCTCAGCTATTAAGTATGTATGGCAAATAAAATAAAAAGAAAAACCAGTTTATTTCCAATAAAGATGATACAGAAAGCTCATCATTGTTTTTTTAAATTATCTTCAAAGTGAGCTTTGCAAATGCTCGGCACAAACGCAGTTTCCTTCAATTTAGAGGCTGGTTTACGTGCTAGCATTTGTGCATGTCAACACGTTAGCCGCGATGGGTTAAATTCAAGTTTAATGTTCAACTCATATATTAAAATCAATTGTAGTAAGCAATTTTGAATATAGCAAACGTTAACTTGATCATGCTTTCATTTAGCTTTGATAAGGTATTTACGATCATTGAGTTAGCGACTACTGATCGGTCAGCAACATTATGACAATTCCCTCCCTCTGTGTACCCATCGGTGGCTCACAAGGCAGTTAACGTTCTAAAGAGTGGCATGAAATGTTTGGCCCACAATATTTCTATTCATTGCTGTGGGCGGAAGACCCCTCAGGGGGATACAATTATTGTATCTATGGGAACTAGCGCTCCCAGGGGGACAATGTGAGGGCCCGAGCTAAAGGTTAGGTAGGCTTTCTTTTGTTAAAATAGAATAGGTTTTGTTGTGTTACGGGACCATCTTTTTTTCGGTTCACTGCTGTCCTGTTCTTCACCGCCTACCACTTTCTTCTTCAACTTTTTCTCGTTTCATGAACTTCTTTCTTAGCTTTCTGTTTCTGTGCCCTTTCTGCATAGATTCCACGTTCCCTTAACTCCATACTAAATGGTGCCTTCTTCCTTCCTCTCTTTACATCTCATTGTTGAGGATAGGGAGGCTTAAACTAACTAATAAACTAATAAACTGTGGGCGGAAGTGTGAACTTTACTGTTCTGTATTTTAACGTGTAAATGATAGATAGAAACGTATACAACAGACCCATAAATCTGAGAAAGTTTGGTCTTCTTCTTCCTCCCGTAGCCGTAATGACCTTCCATTAAGCCCGCGCCACACCTTGCATTACGTCAATGCTACTTGTAACTGTATTGGTGTCGTAGAACAACCGCTGCTGACTGACGGGCTTCTGCAAGAGCGCGCGGTGTCGCGACAATCAGTTGCCCATCTGCTTTGAGAGGGAGAGGATGTCTGATGATGTGCTGTGCGAGGCAGCTGCGCTCTGGAGCGTAGTAGCTGTGTGTGCCGCAAAGTGTGCCGCTTCCTCCTTACGTTACACTCAATGAAAGGACATATTTGTATAACTATAACTATCTTGTCTGTTTGCCTATGATTTGTTTCAATTCGGAATAAAGGGAAATCTAAAATGTCTTTCAGGTAGAAATATACATATACGTTTAAAATAAAATATTGATCATGTGCATAACACAAAATTGTATGTGTGGTATACACTAGAGAAATTTTTTTTTACAGTCTCTTATTACGAGAATTAAATTGCTTCCTCCTTACGTTACACTCAATGAAAGGACATATTTGTATAACTATAACTATCTTGTCTGTTTGCCTATGATTTGTTTCAATTCGGAATAAAGGGAAATCTAAAATGTATTTCAGGTAGAAATATACATATATGTTTGAACTAAAATATTGATCATGTGCATAATACACATATTTTCTTACTATGTTAGATGTTATTCCATCCTCCGATGATGAAGCGCAGATAGATGAAGGTGCAACGTCATCTCCCTAGATAAAAAAGGCGAAAGAATTGACAATGTTTCTGTCATATATAATTATATCAATGATAGGTCTTTTTGTTGTTGCTCCTATTAACAATCTCGCGCATTAAGACCCTATGATTTCTAAAAGCTTATTTGAATGTTTTGAAAAGTTTAATCGAACATCAATCACAATTTCGCAGCATATACGATATGATCTAATTCATGTAGTTCAGCATCACTAGTGTGAATGGACAAATTTTTAACACGAGCGTGGAATAGGTGGAGACTGATACAGAATGAGCACGATAAAGACTCCCCAAGTACTGTGTGACAGGACATACTTTGGGCTAAAATTGTTTATTCCCATAAATAAAACTCTCTCATTAATAGTTCCTTTTTCGAACAGAAGTTTTGACCTGGAATTCACGTAAAAATGCCCTCATAGCTGATTATGCCAAAATTTGATTATGCCAAGGGTGCTGTTTAAAAATTTCAATGAAGTCCGACGTGCTGCTCTTCGTCCACTCGAAAGGTTTTGCTTCAGTCATCGCGGAACGCGCCACCGAAACTACAACCGTACGCAATGCCTCTTTGAAACACACTGACTCTGTCGAGTGCGCCGTCGTCCAGCTACATGAATCAGGCCGGCTGAACTTTCGTTCCTGATGCAGCCGAGCGGCTGAGAGAGCTCTGGGCAACTCGTCGGTGCGGCATGGAGCACTCGAAGTTGCAAGGTGTGGCGGTGCCTTTAAGCAGCCAGCTCGTTGCTGCCGTTGCACCTTATTATCGTGTTGGCATCCATGCGCCTTGGTCAGCAAAATGAGATCCGCAGTTGCACGTTCAAATCCTGTGACCGAGATATTTGTTGGCAAACGTATTGAAGAGAGGAATGAAAAAGCGATTTTCAGCTGGAGAACGTCTCAGAGGGATAATACTATTGTATCTATAGGAATTAGCGCTCCGAGGGGGAAAATGTGAGGGCCCGAGCTGAAAGCTAGGTAGGCCTTCTTTTTGTTGAAATAAAATGTTTTTGGTTACGTTAAGGACCACCTTTTTTCGGTTCACTGCTGTTCTGTTTTTCAGCACCTACTACTTTCTTCTTCAACTTTTATCTTATTTCATGAACTTCTTTCTCAACTTACTGTTTCTATGCCTCTTCTGCATGGATTCCGTATTCCCTTATCTCCATACTAAATGGTGCTTTCCTCCTTCCTCTCTTCGATACGTTCTATTTTTTTAGCGGTTTGGGAGGCTCAAACTAACATAGTCAATCAATCACTCTGCTACTTACAACCTTAACATGAGACCTCTAAACACACATGCGTCCAGCGACAGCGAACGTGTTGCAGAATCTCAAAACTGAAAAGTTATGTCAATACCTCGAACGTAACTAACTCTGTAACGCGGTTACACTGAATTAGACATCGCTGCGAGTGTAAATGGTTGTTGTGTGTGTACGAGTGCCATGAAGACCTCTAACGAAGCGCTGATTGTACCGTGGCAGTTCGGAGTTTGGCTAACGACTTCCTGCTTCATTTGTCCTTTTGTCTCGCCGGATGATGGTTGTAGCAAAATAAACGCGCTAATATATTATGGCCCATGCAACATGAAAACGGAATTTAAATTGTAATTGTTGGTAAATGTAAGGTCTGTCTCATGTTATTATCTTACAGCTATGTGTTATATGTGCTTCGTAAGTTTCTTAAAATGTAAGAGATGTTCAAATTTTA
Organism: Morinoia aosen; assembly: GCA_030386875.1. Lineage (NCBI taxonomy): Eukaryota > Metazoa > Arthropoda > Malacostraca > Amphipoda > Talitridae > Morinoia > Morinoia aosen. Next base: position 65,635,237 of record CM059572.1, on the reverse strand, counting down.
TCACATAAATCGAATGAATGTACAATTTTTTTGCGTCAGGCATCCTCCGTGAAGCGCGATGAAACTCGATGCTTTTACCTTTTCTTCAGCGTTATTCACATGATCAAACTTTTCCAAGTGCAAGCATTACCGTGTTTATCGTAATATATAAAGTTTTTAATTGGATATCTAAGGGAAAAAATTGAATTATAAAATTTCTCTTACCTGAAATTAATTATTTATGACTCGCCTCTCGCAACGAAGCCAATTGATAGAAAATGGCGCAAAATATTCTAGTATTTTATTTTAGAACGGTTATATTACGGAAACATAAATTCATGCTCGAAATGCTTTGCCTTCACAGCTAAAACTGTTTCATTTTACTTCGTAATACATTTACTAATTGGTACAGTGTTCGAAATTTGTTTCAAATTTTGAGGCAAGATTCAAGCAGCATGAGTCAGACCTACTCTACTCTTAGATCTGAAGAGGTTTTCGATGTGCGCGTTGTGAGGCAGTAAAAAATACTTTGCATCTGATTGCAATCAAACTATTTTTGCCCCATTAAGGAGATCGTCCCAATTTTTCAACTTTTTTCGTCCGATTCGTTTGAAAATTGGCCAGTGTATGTATTTTTTGAAAGTAAACCTTTTTTACTCCTGTCACTTTTTCGATTTAGGCCTTAGTTTTTTTTACAAAAAAATTAGTTTTTTGGTACATTTTATGTATATTTCAAGACGTATCTCCTCATTGAGTTCTGATGCTAGAACAAAACCAGACAGTTTTTGAATCCTTGAAGCATTTCTATCAGGAAAATGAAGGAAAATTTAAACATTTTGAAATTTTTTTTGTGATATGCGATATTTTATGATTACATCACAAAAAATTATTTTTGGGTTTAGAGCTATATATATATTTTTTTTCTCAAGTTTGAAAAAAGCCTATATTTTTTGTTACAAATGTTTCAAGGATTCTAAAACTGCCTTTGGTTATGTTCTAGCATCAAAACTCAATGAGTAGATACGGTTTGAATGTTTGAAGTTATTTGATATGGGGTATAAGCCATAACAAAATTTTTGTTGAAGTGTAATATAATGGACAATTTATGTAATTGAATGCAGTTTTAATTTTTATTTCGATAATTTCCATACATAACTTCATATTCACACTCTGAATTGTGATTTCCAAACAAAAATTTTTTTTTTCCAATTAAGAAATTTTTTATTTTCAGTCTGATTCTTATGAAATTTGACTATTTTATGTAACTTTTGAAAAGAAGCACAATTTATTTATTCATTTTCTTTATTCAGGCCTTAGTTTTTGAAAAATATTTGACATATTGGTTTTTTAGTTCATTTTTATGGATATTTCAAACTGTATTTCCTCACTGAGTTTTTATGCTAGAACAAAAATTTAGGCAGTTTTAGAATCCTTAGAACATTTCTAACTAAAGTAATTTTTCAAATTATCAATTTCCCGTTTTGTTTTCTTTTTATATGGGAGTGAAATGGGGTCGAACATTCAAGATTTTTGTCTTCTTCCCCCCCCCCCTGGGGGGGGGGAGGGGATCTATTGTCCGTAGCGCCATAAAATTTTAGAACCGAATAGTCCACCACCTAAGGGTCATTTTCGAACAACAAAACCCCTCAGGGGGATACAATTATTGTATCTATGGGAACTAGCGCTCCCAGGGGGACAATGTGAGGGCCCGAGCTGAGTTAGGTAGGCCTTCTTTTTGTTCAAATAAAATGTTTTTGTTATGTTAAGGTCCACCTTTTTTCGGTTCACTGCTGTCCTGTTTTTCAGCACCTACTACTTTCTTCTTCAACTTTTTCTTGTTTCATAATCTTCTTTCACAACTAACTGTTTCTATGCCTTTCTGCGTAGATTCCGCGTTTCCTTAACTCCATACTAAATGGTGCCTTCCTCCTTCCTCTCTTTGGATCGCAATTCTTGCTGGGTAGGGAGGCTAAAACTAACGACTAATCTAATCGAACAACAAAACAAAAAAAGCTCACCGGACCGACAGGGGCCTTGGACGATCTCCTCAACGGCGATTCTCTTAGCAAATTATATAACGTGCGAAGATTTACGCTCATCAGTAAATGGCGTAAGACTGCGATTTTTGAGAGCTAATGTGATCATTTAGGTCAGGTGATGGTGCCGTTGAATTGTCTGAGAGCGTATAATTAGCTGAACAGACTTATCATGGTAAATATTAATAAATCTACGTATCTTCTTAACCTTAAATTGCCCCCACTTGCCTGCCCTCAGGGGGATACAACTATTGTATCTATGGGAATTAGCGCTCCCAGGGGAAAAATGTGAGGGCCCGAGCTGAGAGTTAGGTAGGCCTTCTTTTTGTTCAAATAAAATGTTTTTTGTTATGTTAAGGACCACCTTTTTTCGGTTCACTACTGTCCTGTTTTTCAGCACCTCTGACTTTCTTCTTCAACTTTTATCTTATTTCATGAACTTCTTTCCCATCTTACTGTTTCTATGCCTTTTCTGCATAGATTCCTCATTTTCATCTCCATACTAAATGGTGCCTTCCTCCTTCCTCTCTTCGATACGCTCTTTTTTTGCAGCGGTTAGGGAGGCTTAAACTAACTTATAATCTAATCTGCCCCCACTTGCCTTATATGGCGCACTCTCTAAAAATGGTAAACAACTTTTTTATTTTTGTTCGAATTTCTGCCCGAATGTAATTTTTTGAAGCTTTCTGCCTGACGGCAGTTCCGTCCCCATTCTGATGTTGATTATAACCTGATTCCAGCGTTAGTCTATTAACAGTGTTTGTGATTTGGAGAATAGGAGTACACAAATTTGGCTGTTAAGGGGTAATTGGAGTGCCAATTAATAATCTATACTATAATAAGAGGGGTGTCCGTCTGTCTGTCCGAAGCCAGGCTTAGTTGTGTGATGAGCGTATCTGTGATACAAGCTTCATCAACTCCGCAATTTCCAGTGCATTTACTGTAAAAGTCACATTTGGTAATGCACTTAACGTATTATCATTATTTCGGTTCATTGAGTGTGGATTTTTAAGCGGTCATTCTCAGTTTTTCATGTACGTCAATCATGAGTGAGTGGAATGCATTCGTTTACCTTTTTACTCTGTTTTTTTTATCGTTGAAAGATCTGACGATCGCGAAGGTTCCCGTTCTTTGCATTGCGTATTGTCAACGTCGCCCGTGTCTCATTCCTTCCATGGGGAAAATGTGTGGTCCCGAGGTGATAGGTAGACTTTCTTATCGAAATATGATAGTTTTTGTGTGTTAAGAACAATCTTTTATTCTGTTCACTGCTGTCCTGTTGTTCAGTACCTTTGATTTTCTTCAGCTTTTTCTTGTTCCGTAATCTTGGTTCTCAAGTTGGTATTTCTATGCTCCGGGGATTTTGTATTGAACTCATCTTGTGCAGAGATTCCGCATTCCCTCAATGCCATACTGAATGTTGCCTTCATCCTTCCTCTCTTTGAATGCATTTCTTGTGGTTTAGGAGGCTGAAACTAACTTCTAATCTTAAGATATGCATGTACTTATTCTGCATCTCTTGAATTATCCACACTGAAATTACAGCGTTGTGTAATTGAATCCATTCTGACGACACCGGTTATTGCACAGAGCCAAATCGCTCAGTTTTAAGATATCAAATATGCAGATCCTTGTATCTTTTCCGCTGGCCGATAGTTCCCAATAAGGCAGAATTTGTTGACCACGGTAAATTATGAGCTTCATTATTTCAATTATTTATATAACTATTCTTAGCTGGAGTCCCGACCTATTGAAAGCCAAGCTAATCAGGAAGACGGAAGGCACTGTGGCTTTTTTCATGTCGACTTCGGCACTAAAGTTTGAATACTCCTAGATACACACCTCAGGGTTAGTAATGGGGCCTTTTTTGTTTTCTTATTCTCCTTAGGGCTCCTAGGATAAGCAGTAGGTTTTGGTTGTTTAGATTTCTCTTTCCAACATGGAGACTAGGTCTCTCAGGAGTACACTGCCCGCTAGGTTACATCAGTAATAGATATGCCCTCGAGACATCTATTCTATCTTTCGTACTCATGTTCGTTTTTCATGTCTTCGCTATTTCTACAGCGTCTTTTTTGTCTTCCTTCCTGGCGTGCTATTTCTATGCGCAAGATATCCTGTGTAGGAACACCTTCTGCATATCAATTCCTGGTGCCCTTTACAGTCAATACTAAATGGTCACTTACGTTCGCTCTCTAACGACCGCCTCTGTAGTGGCTAAGGAGTTCTAAACTAATATAATATTGATGTTTCATTGCTGTTTTAGTTGCGACTTGGTTTCGCAGTTAACACTCCTCACCTCCCTCATCCTTATAACCTCTTCCCTTTCACGTATGCTCTAAGTCTCTCCAACCTTGGAGACCATTTGCGCTGTGGTTTTTCGTTGGTTTGTGTGTATAATGTACAGTCACTCGTAAAGCTCACTCGTCGCGACTCCTGTTAAGAAATTCACTATAGGTTACTTCCTACGGCCTACTCAGCGTGCTCTGAATGAATGCTAATTGTATCAGAATTCAATCATGAGTTTTGAATTCATCGTTTTTGTTTGGCTCTAGGTTTTTGTTGGCAAATGAGTATAATCTTGAATATTCTCTTCGACTTTTTAGAATTTTTAGCTCCTGCTGCCCGAGATTTTTTTGGCTCTTGTGTTTAGTGGGCTTATGAGCAATGAGGATAATATTGAAAATTCTTGACTATTTAGAATTTCTGGCTCCTGGTCACCTGGTGCCCGAGATTTTTTTTGTTATACGACGAAAGCATCTCGGATCGTCCTTGTTGGACACCTGCCTTCCCATTACCGTAGGTGAAGATCCTGAGACCGGAATGCAAAACGACAAGGCAATTTCATCGCAGGGTTCCTGGAGTACATTTTCCCCGGTTTAAGGTGTCCAATTTGGCCTTTATTTAAATGAAACGTGGCCTCGTATGAGATTTTGGCCAGATGAAGAGACAATCTTTTAATCCTTGGTCATCGAGTGTACATCATGCATGGTGACGCAGATATTAACGCGTTCATCGCGTTTCTGAGTTCGTCAACGGTTGGTTTGGCTAGGTTATAAGGAGCAGAATAGGAAAATCGACTTCAATGTTCCAATACATTTTTAGCCTTCCTAAGAAATATGTCAAGCACAATTACGCGAAACATTTCACCTAGTGTGATAACAGTTATTTCTTAAAGAGGGTGCGAAACAGACGAAAAGTCATTTATTTATACTGGTACATGAAAGAGCAATATACCGGCTAGTACACATGTGGCCGAATACGCGAGGAACGTGTTAATAAGTGCTCTGTTCCCCTCCCCTCACCCCCCACCCCACCGATAAACTACGTACGGCACTTGCTGCTTGCAGAAATCTGCTGCCATGTTTTCTAAGGACGCCTTCATTGGAACTGCTTCCTTTTTCAGACTTGTTAACACTTGTCTCTCAGCTCTTTGGGTCCTGTACGCTTTCCAGTATTTACGGAGCGCCTCGTCCGTGTTGACGTTTTCCCTTCGAGAGCGACTTTTTGTTCGTCTTTTCTCCTTTCTGATCCTTAAATTTATGCAGATGCAAGCCCCGTTTGTCTGATGTAAACGTTTACAGTATTCTCTGTTAATTCTCCTGCTTGTGTCATCAATGAGTATGATTTCCTGATCGGGTGTTGATTTCAGTTTGGTCTTTTTAGTTTGAATTTATGCGCGATGTACGTACCCTTTGCTCATGATACTGAATCTGTTACTGTTTTTTTATTTGCTTGCATTTGAATGCTTTCAATCATAATTTTTATTTCTTCTAATCTGCATGTCGTGAATTGTGCTGTGGCTGTATTTGACTTATTTTGTGCTTTCATCGAATTTGAACCATCCATACTTTTATTATGTTCGAGTTAGTTGCTCTTGATGAATGCTTTCATTCATAAACTCTTTTTATACCTTAATATACGCTGAAGTATATTCTTATGTATTTTTGGGCTTTATGTACAGTAACGCGCATGTTGAATGTTACTCATCTAAATTCAAAGAGATACCAAAGTATGATGAAAACAGACATCATGCATTCCAAAATATCTAACATCCTAAGATATATGTATGAAGAATGTTAATTGTATGACTGCCTGTTTCTTGTTTACCTATTAGCAAATATAGAATCCATAAACGAGATCACGCAGATAACCGGCCAATGCCAACAAATACTGTAGGAACAAACTCATTCCCGTGCTGTTTCCCCGACTCTGTTTCGTAGCGAAGGCTTTCGCGTCAATTACGGCCTGACAGCGTCTGGCCGTGGATTCGATCAACTTGGTTGTTGTTGCTTGCCGCGTTTGCTTTCACACCTCGTCCTCTTTGAACTTCCGTCCGTATTTTGAATGAGCTCATTCTGTAGGCGTTCCACTCAGCGTCATACAACTATTGCATCTATGGGAATTAGCATTCCCAGGGGGAGACTGTGAGGTCCTGAGCTGAGAATTACGTGACCGTCTTTTTGTTAAAATTAATTTTTTTATGTTCAAGATCATCTTTTTTTGGTTCACTGCTGTTTTGTTTTTCAGCGCTTACTACTTTCTTCTTCAACTTTTATCTTGTTTCATGAGCTTGTTTCTCAACTTGCTGTCTCTATGCACTTTGTGTATAGATTCCGCGTTCCCTTAACTTGGTATTAAATGGTGCCTTCCTCCTTCCTCTTTTTGTAAAGTCTTTGTAGCGGTTAGGGGGGAGGCTTCAACTAACATCTAATCTAATCTCTGTATGCGCTTCTTAACACTTTGACTGCGACGTGCGCTACCGGTGGTACACGGAGCGAATTTTCATGATGCTGCTGACCGACCAGTAGTCGCAAACTCAAATTTTTATAAATGCTAAATCAAAGCTAAATGAAGGCACGATCCAGTTCATTTTTGGTATTTTTAAAGTAGTTCACTACAATTGACTTTAAATTTGGGTTTGGCATTGAACTTGACATTTAGAAGTCGCAGTCAAAGTGTTAAGCTCTACCCACTTCGATGCGGTGGAGTTCATGTTAGTAGACAAGGTTTTCCGAACAGAAACTTCACACAACACAACGATGTAGGATTTATTATTGTCTTCATCGCGATGTGTGTTTTTGGATCTCTATCCTGTTGGAAGATGTAGTTCGTACCTGATGTATGTTTGTGCATAGAAGTACATAGTCCCCCTCAGGAGGATACAACTATTGTATCTATGGGAATTGGCGCTCCCAGGGGGACTATGTGGGGGCCTGAGCTAAAGGTTAGGTAGGCTTCCTTTTTGTTGTTATAAAATAGGTTTTTGTTTTTTCGGTTCACCATCTTTTTTCGGTTCACTGCTCTCCTGTTTTTCAGCACCTACTACTTTCTTCTTCAACTTTTTTTTGTTTCATGAACTTCTTTCCTAGCTTACTGTTTCTGTGCACCTTGTGCATAGATTCCGCGTTCCCTCAACTGCATACTAAATAGTGCCTTCCTCTTTCCTCTCTTGGAACATCTTTGTCGTGGTTAAGGGAGGCGAAAACTTTCATATATACGAGGCCTGTCTAAAAAGTATCCGACCTTTGGCCAGAAAAAATATTTCGAATACCTGTCGGAGTTGGGACCCTAATCCCCTTCAAAGTATGCCCCTTGTGCTTGCACACACTTAGCCCACCGATCCTTCCACTGCTGGAAACACCTCTGGTAGTTTTTTTTTAGAATGGTGTTCAGCTCCATCGTCGCATTGCCTGTTTGACTCCTTCGATGCTGACTGTTTTCTTTGATGTCCGTGGAATTGTGCATCACGAATACGCACCGGAAGGACAAACAGTGACAAAGGAGTACTATCAGGATGTTCTCCGGCGACTTCGTGATGCAGTTCGGCGCAAAAGACCAGACATGTGGACTGCGAACAACTGGCACTTGCATCACGACAACGCGCCCGCACATTCATCCCATTTGATCCGCAATTTCTTGGCCAAACATGGAATTACGACCGTTCGCCAACCTCCCTACTCTCCAGACCTGGCTCCTTGCGACTTCTGGTTGTTTCCAAAATTGAAGACACCACTGAAAGGATCCCGTTTTGAGAGTAGAGAAGAGATAATGCGGAACGCGACGACAGAGCTGAACACCATTCCAAAAGAAGACTTCCAGAGGTGTTTCCGGCAGTGGAAGGATCGGTGGGCTAAGTGTGTGGAAGCACAAGGAGCCTACTTTGAAGGGCATTAGGGTCCCAACCCCGTCAGGTTGTTGAAGTATTTTTTCTGGCCACCCCTCAGGGGGATACAATTAATGTATCTATGGGAATTGGCGCTCCCAGGGGGATAATGTGTGGGCCCGAGCTAAAGGTTAGGTAGGCTTTCTTTTTTGTTAAAATAGAATAGGATTTTGTTTTGTTACGGACCATCTTTTTTCGGTTCACTGCTGTCCTGTTTTTTCAGCACCTACTACTTTCTTCTTCAACTTTGACCTTGTTTCATGAACTTCTTTCTCATCTTATTGTTTCTATGCCTTTTCTGCATAGATTCCACGTTCCCTTAACTCCATACTAAATGGTGCCTTCTTCCTTCCTCTCTTTGGATCTCATTTGTTGAGGATAGGGAGGCTTAAACTAACTAATAATCTAATCTAATCTTTTTCTGGCCAAAGGTCGGATACTTTTTCGACAGGCCTCGTATATAATAAAGAAGTACATTGTCGACCCAAGATTGTAGTCTTGAGTCATCAATTTCACATTTCATTTACTATTTACTATTTTAACTGCAGTAATAAATAGATAGAACAAATGTTGCGTATGGCACCTTACTTTCAGTTAATGAATTTGCACTCTTTTGGAGGAATATCATCATACCGTCGACATCGATAGGATTGGCTTCATTGGGGCCGCTATGCATAAATTTAATTAATATTCATGTAATTCTCATAATAATGAATTTTACTCAATATTCCAAGCATTGTACCATAAAATGTCTTCCTCGCATGTATGTCGTTGTCAAACATACCTAGGAAAAATGAAGTTCGTTATAAGATATCTGTAAAATTCCGATAATTGAATATGAAAATTTTAGCCTTCATTTAGTCGTATAATAATTCAAATTCCTCACTCGTCTCGATCCAAGTGCGCCTTGTGTGTTGCCTACTCGGCGCTGCAAAATGAATGAAAAGTGTGTTCACTGTGCTGCAAATGCGAAACCTTGCGCGACAAAACATCAGTGTATTTTTGTGCATCAAATCCTTAGCCTTATTCGCATGGAAACGTGATACCTCAGGCTTGATGCCTGAGGCTCTGCGGTGTTTACCTGAGACTTAATATTCCACTCAAAATAGAAGCGAAAAGCTGTTGCAAAACAATGATTCCGCTAACAACGAGATGTTTTTGCGATATTTCCGAACCACTCGAAGCGTGTTAAGTCCCATGCAACCAGGCAAATCGAAATTTTCATGAGCGTGTTTGTCGTGTGTGACTCTTTTCATGGAGCAAAATAATCTCTTCAGAGGTTTCCTCAGAGGGTGACTTGGATGCTTCCCTCTTTGTTGTGAGCTGTGTTTTGAGATCTTGGTTCAGCCTCACACGATCTGACGTCTTTTGCGCTGTTCTTTGTAGGATAACTTGCATGCGCTGCGAAATCTACGGGTGGTTACTACAGAAAATTATAAAGTTTCTATCTTGAATTATCCAATTGTTTGCCATTACGGAATTGAGCATGATTTTGTGGTGATACATTTTTAAGAATCTCACTCAAAACTGTGCTTTGGCCTTCTTCTATGGTAAGTGTAAAATATCTCAAAATCTACGAAGCTTAAGTAATGCTTAAGCCTTTCTGAAATGAGAGAAAGTTGGGTGCTTAGTTCACAGCCCCAGCGACCCCGAGGGCTGGTTTCTCATGTGAGGTGTGTTTCTATGTTTACTTTTAAAATTAATTATACTTCGTTATCAACCCATGCACTGATGATTGACATCGAAATGCGTTTTTCTTCAAATGAGGTCATTTTTTAAGGTTAAACGTTTGTTCATGTATTGAGGAATTGGTAATTTAGTAGTCGGTGTAGTTGAGTTTTGTCTTCCTGCATCTGGTTGGCAATTGGTCAGTCCTTGCGCCAGTGCCGCTTCCGGCGGAACAACCTTCACGCGTGGTTTTAACTTTCTATTACGAGTCTACTCTAAACGCCAAGACGCTCTTTACAGCTTTATGTCTGCCAGTTTAATATCGCAATATTTATGTTTATTAGAGTTTTAAGACTGTTGTGTACACCTCGTTCGTTCTATTAATGCTACCTGTAAAGTGACGCTGGCGTTGCATGCCGCAATTCCGAGGGACGGCTGGGCGCTTGCGCAGTTCTCGGTCCCGTGCGCTCGCGTGTTTTCATTTGTTCCCTGTGAGCCCGGTTTGTCCGAGCAGACCAAGGCAAGATTGATGCAAAGATCTCTCGTGACGCGCCGCCGATCTCGAAGATCAACGACAATTGATCTTAAATACGCCTGCGCTTTTGCAGGGGTTGCTGCCCCCTCGTTTCCCTCGCTTGTTTTCTCTTCATTTCACTCGAGATCCGAAACGCACCAACTTACAGCTGCTCGTGAGTCTTGTCTTGGTTATTTTATTCGCTTCGATTTCACGAGCTATTTTACGTTATTGATGTCTGTTGTCCCGGTCATTAATTTCGGTTTAATCAGTAGTCGGGATTTAAAAAAAACTGATTTTCTCGGAAATTTCGCCATCAATTAGGTAGCTCAAGTTAAAGGAATCAATTTTGCTTGGGTTTGTTCAGGGTACAAAGACGTCAAGGCGTACTCATTCCCCTCTACGTTACCGTTCGATGACGTTACAAGTAATTTGTTGGGCAAGCGTGAGCGTTCCTGTGAGTTCTACTTCGTAAGTCCTACTTCGTAAGTCCTACTTCGTAAGTCCTACTTCGTAAGTCCTACTTCGCAAGTCCTACTTCGCAAGTCCTACTTCGCAAGTCCTACTTCGCAAGTCCTACTTCGCAAGTCCTACTTCGCAAGTCCTACTTCGCAAGTCCTACTTCGCAAGTCCTACTTCGCAAGTCCTACTTCGCAAGTCCTACTTCGCAAGTCCTACTTCGCAAGTCCTACTTCGCAAGTCCTACTTCGCAAGTCCTACTTCGCAAGTCCTACTTCGCAAGTCCTACTTCGCAAGTCCTACTTCGCAAGTCCTACTTCGCAAGTCCTACTTCGCAAGTCCTACTTCGCAAGTCCTACTTCGCAAGTCCTACTTCGCAAGTCCTACTTCGCAAGTCCTACTTCGCAAGTCCTACTTCGCAAGTCCTACTTCGCAAGTCCTACTTCGCAAGTCCTACTTCGCAAGTCCTACTTCGCAAGTCCTACTTCGCAAGTCCTACTTCGCAAGTCCTACTTCGCAAGTCCTACTTCGCAAGTCCTACTTCGCAAGTCCTACTTCGCAAGTCCTACTTCGCAAGTCCTACTTCGCAAGTCCTACTTCGCCAGTCCTACTTCGCCAGTCCTACTTCGCCAGTCCTACTTCGCCAGTCCTACTTCGCCAGTCCTACTTCGCCAGTCCTCCATAAGTCCTACTTCGCCAGTCCTACTTCGCCAGTCCTACTTCGCCAGTCCTACTTCGCCAGTCCTACTTCGCCAGTCCTCCATAAGTCCTACTTCGCCAGTCCTCCATAAGTCCTACTTCGCCAGTCCTACTTCGCCAGTCCTACTTCGCCAGTCCTCCATAAGTCCTACTTCGCCAGTCCTCCATAAGTCCTACTTCGCCAGTCCTCCATAAGTCCTACTTCGCCAGTCCTCCATAAGTCCTACTTCGCCAGTCCTACTTCGCCAGTCCTCCATAAGTCCTACTTCGCCAGTCCTACTTCGCCAGTCCTCCATAAGTCCTACTCCGTAGCAATAGTGACGCCCTAGAGTATGGTTTTCTGTTCTGTTTCCTCCATAAGTCCTACTCCGTAGCAATAGTGACGCCCTAGAGTATGCTTTGCCGTTGCAGCTCTCGGGGGACTTAGCGCTCTCCGAGCGGTGGCTCTTGAGCTCCGCTGTAGTAGTTGACCAGTTGTGTCTATCGTCGTCAGTTGACTTGGTTTTCAGTCTGTATACCTTAGGCTTAGTAGATCTATCGGTCAATTCGGTCAATTTTCCTCCGAGCTACTTACTAAAAAATCAGCTACTCCTGAGCTAGAGTCAGCCAAAAGTTATTTCATTGTATTTATTTTTCGATATTTGTTTTTTTACGTTTCTGCCACTTTTTGCTATGGGGACCTCTAGTTTATCATTCTTACTCTTTGACGCTAATTGCGTGTTGGTTTCTTGAATTTACTTGCGAGAAAAATAAATGTACCTCCGTTGTTTATCTTTCATTTATCTCTCCAGTGCCAAACATTATGTGTAAAGCGTGATTACAAAGAGGGAGAATTGAATTCTTTAAATTCCCAAGGAAGTAACTTATTCATGACTAATATATTCTAACATGCAGGTTTGAAGTCTCTTTTAATGTACATTCTTGTTGCTTTCTATGAGTGAATTTTTCTCGATAACTGGATGTTCTTCAACAAAACTTTGAACTACAAGAATACGGCCTTATCATTCAACGCAACGCTTTCTCTAAATCGAATATTTTTCGCTGCTTTGATGTTCTTTACCCGACATAAACCTTTTTTGCAAGCGGTATAACTTAGGCGAACGTATTGCTACTAAGCGTTTTGAGTGTCGTCAGGGTAACGCTTTGTAAACGTAATCTTTCTCGTGAAAATGATTGGTTCCGCTAATTCGTTGTTTCTTCTGGGCATAATATTTTCCATGAAGCCAATGTTTTCCTAAGGTTTTGGGTTCTCTTCCGTCGATGCATCTTCCAATAATTGTGCTTGCGTCTCACGGAGTAAAAATTTGCTCGTGTAGCATTAAGTTGATGGTTTATTCGTCTGAGTTAACGCCTCTTATAAGCGGTGCAGTCGCGTAATCTTCAGATTAAATGGGGACTTGATTCTTCTCTTGAGCAGTGCATAGGAGAAAGCCGCGATTACAGGTCTTCAAAAATGCTTTCAGGTTGATTGCAGTTATGGACTTGGAAACGAAATAGTGAAGCATTCAGTTCCCCGAACTATGATTTACTGTAGTGGAAAAATGACCGAAACTGTTGAAGAAGGGAGCAAGTATCGTTGTTTTATTCTTGGTTACTAATATATTTATAGCATGCAGAAACTTATTTTCTATCATTCAAGAGTATCTGCCGTAAATCTGAAGGCAATAACTGGATTGGTTGCAGGTTTTAGAATGAAGAGAATTTTCCCAAATGCGAAAATTTGTCTTGAGAGAACTAAGCTTGTCCTTTCGGCTGAAGCCATTCAACTTATCAAGAAATCTTCACCCACAACTACCTCATTCAATTCTATGTTTTATTATCTGTGTATTACTCCGGTTTCGTGCACAGTATTATTCTTTAACGAAAGCCACTCATGACTCCCGTTCGGACCCCGCCGCATTTCGTTCAGGTTCGCAGCAATTTCGTAAATGGACTTTCAAACTAACTGTTGCGGACTACACCTATTTGTGAACCTTAAAAAATAGGTTCAATTTTGTCATGTGCTCCCGGATTTTTAGAGGTATACGTTTTTTGGGGGAGTACCGTTGTATTACGCCCCCTCTAGGGGCGTGGGATAAGCACTAGGTTTAGGTTAGTTTGGTTTTCCATGCTATTGGAACTGGCGTGTCGCAAGAAGGACACTGTTAGGTGACCTCAGCTGTTAGTAGATGGGTCTTCGGTCGTTCTTTCGTACCCAATTTGCGTCTTAGCGTTTTCAAAAATTCTTTCCTATCTCTTATTCGCCTTTTCTTCCATCCTAGCTTGCTTGCTGTTTTTGTGCTCAAGGCATCCTGTGTGGGAACACACTTAGTGCATAGATTCCCCCTCTTGCAGTCCATACCATATGGTCTCTTCTCTGCGCTCTCTCAGGATCGTCTTAGTTGTGGCTAAGAAGTTTTAAATTAATATAAAGACAACTATTATTTACATAATAATAATAAAAAAAAAAAATAATAATAATAATAATTAATTTGTATTATTCTTTGAGAATATGAGGGTATTTTCGAGACTCCCGCATGAAGTGAATTTGTACTGTATTCTTCAGTTTTATCAAATGTTTATCCTTATCGTGGTGTTGATAGCGAGGCATTGCTGATGCGCTCATGGTATCTGCTGACAATGGTATGTAAGTAAGGCTCATGTGTGTCTAGGTCACGTGGTGTGTGAGTATACAGTGTGTATTCCCTGGCGCTTGATGTGCATACATTTCCGAGTCAAGAGCGGGTTTTTCTCTTCAGATTATATTCGCTTGACTGCCTTTATTATTCAGTCTTTTTGACTTGAACAAATGGAATGAAAACCTTGGGTTTTTTTCCTAATCAATTGAGTGGAGTTTGGGTCGAGTATTCTTTGAAAAATGCACGAGCAACCTTTGTGTGAAATGGCCAAGACTCGTGAGAAAAATGTGAGGGCCTGAGCTGAGAGGCAGATCTTTTTTTTAAACAAAATGTTATTTTGTTAAACGACCATCTTTTTTTGGCTTCCTGGCAATTTTTCAACACCTATCTTTCTTCATCTCTTATCTTAACTTTCCTCCTCAACTTACTGTGCGCGGGGGTTCCTGTGCGGGAACGCACCTTTTTTCCCCATAGGTTCCGAGTTTCCCTAACTCCATACTATATAGTGCCTTCATCCTTCTTCTTTTTGAACATTTTTCTACATCGTGATAAGAGAGGCAGAAGCTAACAGATAATCAATTATGGGTTTATAAATTCAACTTCTTAGTCGCAACATTCCCAAAACTAATTCCATTTCGTGCATAGTGCTGTGGTTTTCTATCTATTTCTACGTTAACTTTCTATACAAAGATTCAAATGTGACAATGCAGTTTCACGTCATGAAAACGAAGGCCCCAGGTGAGTTAGCAAAGGTCTAATACAAAACTCAACGCCAATTACTATTCGGTTGCTTTGTACAGTTAATGGTTGTTGAACCAGTTAGTTACTAAGCATTCGAGTTCTTTTAGCATGGAAAATATGATGTTGAGAACTTGGAGAATCCCTTTGTATCCTAGCCTAAATGGTGACACAAGATGGAGTGTAATTCGCCACATCACCGTGACAGGACTCGACTATCGATATTCGTAACCATGTAGGCAAAAGGCAGAATTTGCGAACAGTTTTATCGTGGTTGGTCTCAAGAGCGTTATCATGTAATGTGGTGTGTTTAAAGTGGGTGCTTACTTTATCTCAATTGAGTGATGAGCAATAGCGTGTCTTGCGGAATGATCAATTCAGAGACGCTAGTATGTGGGATGCCTAATGTACCCAGCCAGCACTCGCTAACTACTGTAGTAGGGGCTTAGTGTGTCAATCGGTAGAACTTGTCTTGCTTCAAAAAACATGAAAATGTTAATTCAGTATTAATTTAATGTTAAGCTTGATATCCTTTTAAGTGTCACCATATATCTTTGCTATAAAATAATAATATTGTATAATTTTCTTATATTATTCTAGGAAAAAATTGTTTAAAATATTAATTGGCCAACTGAGAACAAAAAATTGAAGATATTAGGTCGATATTTACAATATTTTCATTTCTCATACTGTTAAAATACTCATTTTTTGACTGGTTATTTCAATTCATTAATGATATTTCAGTATTCAAAAAATATGTTCCAAGCTAAAACGGACTAGGAGAAAGACAGAAATAGAACACTTTCCCGAACCCACACTGCATCCTGAGCAATTAGATCACTCGACGTGTGCGTGCTTGTGCTGTAGCAAGAAGGTCGCTTGTAAAGTGGGGCATCGCACACATCGAGGCCACCTCTTCTACAACTATATGCTGCCTTCAAGACTCCGTTTATTTTTGCAGTAGGACGGGCTTTACGCAATACATCTGCTGTCCGTAAGTGGCATCGTAATTTCGTTTGTGTGACTAAGGTACTGATATAAGCTGCGGTCTAATTAGCACTTAAATAGCTTGGCGGTGTTCCAGCTCAGAAGAGCTTCCTGAGCTGCCGTGTTCGTTTGGACGTCTCTGTCTTCAGCGTTCCTATGGCATGTTGAGCTGATCCAAGGTGCGTAGATGAGCTGATTCTGCTGTGACGGAATCGAGTCCAAATTTAGGATTGGTTGTAGACAAGTATTTTTTTTTCTTAGCACTTTGACTGCGACGTGCGCCACCGGTGGTACACGGAGGTAATTTTCATAATGCTGCTGACCGACCAGTAGTCGCAAATTCAATTTTCATAAATATTTAATCGAAGCTAAATAAAGGCAAGATCCAGTTCATGTTTGGTTTTTTCAAAATAGTTTAGTACAATTGACTTTAAATTTTAGTTTGGTGTGGAACTTAATATTTAGTAGTCGCAGTCAAAGTGTTAAGGGAAAGAGATCGGCATTTTAGCACGTTGAATCGCAATGGTTTAAACTGAAGTCCAGTATTCAACTCAAATTAAATGTCAAAAGGTGTCAATTTTATTAATACCAAATATTACCTGTGTTCATCCAATACCACTAATTTCAAAAGATTGTTAAGACTTTTTCATGCGACCCATCGATGGGACATTTCGCAGCAGGAAAAACGTAAGCACGACAAATCGATGGGTCGTATCGCGAGCAACCTGTTAGAGGAAAGAGATCGGCATTTAAGTCGATGACCTCTTGCCCAAGTGCAGCGTACATTCGAGATTCTCCTCTCATTTTCCTCTGTGTGAGGCGAGCTTCGTAGTTCTAGGGCCCTTTTGGACAGGTTGCGTTCCAAGCTCTTGAAGCGCTTATAAGGTTAGTGCCGTCATGCTGTAATTACCCTATTTTCTTTCCCTCCCTTCGATTCAGGTTTCTGGCTCGTTTATCTGATTCTTTTTCACTTGATGGGTAGTACTGTTACAAAATTTGTGTGCTTGTTCTTTTGATGAATAAAAATGCGTGGAAACCTCTTGACGTGTCGAAACTATTTCCTGGTCTAGCGCTTGTTGTGCGTGTTGCATGGATTTGGGGAAAGCATTCTGTAAGATTAAAACTAACACGTTGACTACGCATTCGTTCATGTATGTATACCACAAGGTAAATTTTTCATTTATGTACCGGTATAAATGAATAGCACTTCAGTTGTTTCACTACCTTCATTTAACGTAGATAATAGCGTATAAGTTAAAATGTTGTTGTGCAACTATATTTAACACGCTTTGTAGAAAGGATCAAAATGTAATCGAGCAATATGGACGGTTTTCCAATTCTGCTACTTTCATCGTAGCCAAATCAACCGTGGCAACCGTGCTAACGTAGTCAACGTGCTGAAGTTACCATGAAGATCGTGGACGGAATAAAAGTATGTGCGAAGACCCCTGCCATTCTTGCGTCGGAGACGCGGGCTGTTGGCTCTGTGACGCTTGATCAGTTATGCCTCACCGTTATTGTTGTGTATGGTCTGCATCTCTCTCATGACGGGACGCTATTTAGTGGCTCATCTCGTTGGAAGATGTTGCATTGCTTTGGAATGCTGCTTGTTGTTATAGGACTCGAGAGGTCACTCGAAAAATGGAACAAAATTGTACCAATAAATGGCGAATTATATTATGGAGGAAGGGTGCTGTTTAAATCCACTATTTGTTTACCTATACATTTTTTCTAGTTTTTCAGTGGAGGCACCATACCTCGGTGATGCAGAGTTGGTGTATGCACAAACTCAGTTAGTGAAATTAGGAATAAGCCTCGCTTTATTCTGATAATCTTGCGAAAGGAATTTTACAAAAGGTCATCTTGAACTTCATACAATAGATGACGCTTGACGTTATCTCGGACGTTTTGATCGGTAATCTTAAAAACGCGTTTAGACTGAAGAGTAATGAAGCAAAATTTGACTTGGGAAGCACTTGTGGTGGGGTTGCTAGGAACACCACGTCATGCAATTTTGATTCAGCATTCCCGCCATTTCTCGGGTATACACATGAAGCAACTCTGTCGTCACTTGAATTAGGTGAACTGGTTGCGTGTGCAGCATACCTACGAAGGATAATTTTGATTTGGGTTCCCCTCAGGGGGATACAACTGTTGTATCTATGGGAATTAGCGCTCCCAGGGGGACTATGTGAGGGCCCGAGCTAAAGGTTAGGTAGGCTTTCTTTTTGTTAAAATAACATAGGTTTTTGTTTTGTTACGGGCCATCTTTTTTCGGTTCACTGCTGTCCTGTTTTTCAGCACCTACTACTTTCTTCTTCAACTTTTTCTTGTTTCATGAACTTCTTTCTTAGCTTCCTGTTTCTGTGCACCTTGTGCATTGATTCCGCGTTCCCTCAACTCCATACTAAATGGTGCCTCCCCTCGGGGGGATACAACTATTGTATCTATGGGAATTAGCGCTCCCAGGGGAAAAATGTGAGGGCCCGAGCTGAGAGTTAGGTAGGCCTTCATTTTGTTGAAATAAATTGTTTTTTATTATGTTAAGGACCACCTTTTTTCGGTTCACTACTGTCCTGTTTTTCAGCACCTCTGCTTTCTTCTTCAACTTCTATCTTATTTCATGAACTTCTTTCCCATCTTACTGTTTCTATGCCCTTTCTGCATAGATTCCTCATTTTCTTATCTCCATACTAAATGGTGCCTTCCTCCTTCCTCTCTTCGATACGCTCTATTTTTGCAGCGGTTAGGGAGGCTTAAACTAACTTATAATCTAATCTAATCTAACTAAATGGTGCCTTCTTCCTTCCTCTCTTTGGGTAGCCTTTGTTGCGGATAGGGAGGCTTAAACTAACTAATAATCTAATCTTTGATTTGGCACCTAAGCTTTAGTTATCACTCTTGTTTTCCATGCATCACTTCTGAATTGGTTTCTATTTTTATAGGTTGGCATAAATACCTCGATCATTTCGCCCGCGATGTTAGTATTGTTGACTCGTAGATATCAAATCTGTTGTTATATCTAAAGTAAATTAATTTTTTATGCTTATGAACGTAAACCGTTGAATATTCATTCAATTTTATCGCTCTCAAATTAGTCTTGAGTGTTGGTTCAAATCGACAGCCAAGTGCGCAATAGTGCGAGTTAGCTTGCAGGATTTATTTTTATCTCGTTGACCAATAAAATATTTAGATTTGGTATGTAGTTTCCCTTTTAATTTTTACATTGGGCATCAAGCAGTGATGCAGTATTAATGGTATCCGTACGAAGTAGCTTTAAAATTTAAAATTAGTCTTAATTTTAACCTGATATCCAGGGGGTATAAGTTTTGAGTTTCAGGATAAAGTGATATTACTTGTACAAGTTTATAGGCTTCCGTAACCATGTTTTTGCATTCAATATGCACATTTTTTGGGCGAATTAACCCTGCGCATAAATCTGTACCGTAGCCTTGCTCGTCTATGACTAGCAAGATGAAAATTTTGAATGCTTCCTTTGGTCAGGACTAAACTACTTCAATCATTACGAGTCGGCTCCAAATTCATATAAACAGGTAAAAATACATGCTCCAGCTCCATTACCCATTTGGTAAAAGTGAGCATATATAGCCCTCTGGACTTTTAAAATATCTGGTGGGGCACAAATGTATGTCCCGGCAGACTCGAAAGGGTTAAAATTCGGGAGACGCGTTTATGCAAGACCTACATATTGCGCTCTCTATCCTGTGCGGGAACACACCTTTTCCATAGGTTCTGCGTTCCCCTAACTCCTTGCTAAATAATGCCTTCATCCTTCTTCTTTTCTTCCGGTTTTGAGTTCAGTATTAATATCGATCGGGAATCGGCTTATTGTCTTAGAAGTCCGTGCCAGACATTTGTGTTTAGAACTGCTCCAGCTGTGGGAACTTTTCAGGGGGTAATTCACGTCATGAGTCTCGGTAAAATGGGGCTCTCGCACGTACAGTTTCTACTGTGACACCAGTGAATATTAGAATGGAAATACAGTCGTGTGATGTCAGTCTTTCGAACAGATACCTAGAGACCTCAAGGTTTGTTTCGAGGACAACGAAAATACGTTGTCAGATTTCCCATTCATGTCGAATCGGAATTCAAAATTTAAAAAAAGAGTAAATTTATCACCCATATTTTATGTATGATGTAGTGGAAGCGAGAAGAGCATAAGTGAGTTAGCCATAATTTCATAACTGTTTACAGAAGATTAGCTGCCTGTGTTGAGAGAAATACCGCCACCAGTGCAGTATGTTAACGCCCCTCTCACAGGTAAACTAGCGTGTCTGTGGGAATTGGAGCCCCTGAGGAAAGACATGAGGTCTCCAACTGAAGGTTAGGCGGCTTTTCTAGTGTTGAAATGAACTGTTTTTTTAGTTAGGGACTGTCTTTTTTTCGGTTCGCTGCTGTCCTTTCCCAGCATGTCATGTTTCGCAAGCCTCGTTCAACCTTCCAGTTTCTATGTGCACTGTGTGCATAGATTTCTCGTTCCCTTAATTTATAATGAATGGTGTATTCCTCCTTTCACTCTTGGGAACACATTTGTTATGGTAAGGTAGGCTTATGCTAACTCATAATCTTAACACGTCAAGTGCGGCGTGACCCACCGGTGGTCATATAGGTGATTTTCATAATGCTGCTGGCCGACCAGCAGTCACTGACTCAATTTTTATAAATACTAAATGAAAGTTAAATGAAGGCATGATCCAGTCAGTGTTTGCTATTTTCAAAATTTCTTACAATTGACTCTAAATTTGAGCTGAATATTGGACTTCAGTTTAACCCGCCGCACTTAACGTGTTAACACTGTGTCAAATGACTCGTGGAATGGTTCAATGGTTTGTATTAGAACCGTTAAGAATCGGAGGGGACAACAGATATTTCAAGAAATGCACGTTTCCAAAAGCCTGAGTCTAGTTTCTCACTATCTCGTCCAAACCAGACCTTTTGAACGCGAAGTTCTACCTTATTGCAGCTGGATTTCTTATTAATTTATGTCATTGTAGCAGAAGAAACATCAGCGTAAGTCAATGAAGGAGAACTTGCGGTGCCAGCTGTATGGCAGCGACGACGTAAATGTTAGACTATTCCGCCCCTAATTTTCTCTGATACGTTAGTGGTGGATGTTTTACTCAACACTTTGACTGCGACGTGAGTCATATTTGATCACTGAAGGAACATCCATTATGCTGCGGACCAACCAGTAGTCACAAACTCAATTTAAAAAATACTTAATGAAAACACGATCCAGATAATATTCGGTATTTTCAACATTGCTTATTGCCATTGGCTTCAAATACGAATTGAATATTAATCAAAACTGAATGAAAACACGATCCAGTTAATGTTTTGGATTTTCAACATAGCCTCCTACTGCAATTGACCTTCAATTTGAATTGAATATTAAACTTCGGTTTTACCTGCCGCAGTCAAAGTGTTGATATAGCTGTGCGCGCTGAGCTTCCTTCCCCTACACTTGTTCAATTTGAATTTAATATTAAACTTCGGTTTTACCTGCCGCAGTCAAAGTGTTGATATAGCTGTGCGCGCTGAGCTTCCTTCCCCTACACTTGTGTTTGCTTTGGCCGCTTGACACCTGCTTCTCGTAGGCGACGGTGACGACTGACTACCGTCGTGGGTAAGTTTCCGTGGAGCAAGTCATTCACTCCCGTCTGAACACGTTGGCTCCGAAGCGGTACCTTAGTGTACCACTAAGTAAATTGCTCATTTACGTACCGGGATATGCAAGTAACATTTCAAATATTTTGCTACGTTTCCAAAATGAATTTTAGAGTGAAAGGTAACACATTATGGTTCAAGTGTATTCTTTACACTTTACAAAAAGGTTAAAAATGTATTAGAGCAGAAAAGCCGGATTTTCAAAACGACTTCTTGTAGGCTAACCAAACTGACCGAAAGCAACCGCACAATCGGAGTTAACGTGTCAACACTCTGACTACGACGTGCGTCACCGGTGGTACATTGAGGTAATTTTCATAATGCTGCTTACCGACTAGTAGTCGCAAACTCAATTTTAACGAATACTTGATCAAAGCTAAATGAAGGCACGATCCAGATCATGTTTGGTATTTTCAAAATAGTTCACTACAATTGACGTAAAATTTGAGTTTGGTGTTGAATTTGATCTTTAGTTGCCACAGTCAAAGTGTACAAGTGCGAACTCGAAATTTTAAAAGCTGTGCCAGCTGAACTTGGAAATTGGGTGCCCTTGTGACACTACTAATTAGCGAAATTTTCCTAAATTTCTTCGTTTGTTAATTTAGTTAGAGGGGAAACTTGGTGCGGTCATTGAATCAATAAATGAATAAATAAATATATAAATCGAATCTAAATTGTAGACTGACAGTTCTACGCTAAAGTGGAGGGGGATGTAGCCAGGCAAAGCCAGGGATCGTATGCGAAATCACAGCCATATTTTCACTAACGCTGGCTGACCCAAATGAATTAGCCTGTTCTTGGCTGTCATGTGCCATTTGTTGTTGTGTTCCCTGCATGGTGTCCGTTACCAGATACTTTCGAAAGGCTATTGTTTATTGGTCTGTCAGAACTTTGATAAACACGTGTCCTGTTGTGAGGAGTTTGCTATCCAATTCTACAAAACCTGTTGGAATCATAAGTTGACACTGGTTTTAGCAGGGTTATGGTCCGGCTGCCTATAAAGAAACTAAAAACTGCTGACTTTGAAAAAAAATTATTTTGAAGTTTCTAGTCCAGGACCCACCCCTAAGGGGGGAAATAACTAATGTATCTATGAGAATGAGCACTT
Organism: Morinoia aosen; assembly: GCA_030386875.1. Taxonomy (NCBI): domain Eukaryota; kingdom Metazoa; phylum Arthropoda; class Malacostraca; order Amphipoda; family Talitridae; genus Morinoia; species Morinoia aosen. Next base: position 65,612,580 of record CM059572.1, on the reverse strand, counting down.
CCAGGGGGAAACTGTGAGGTCCCGAGCTGAGATTTAGGTAGGCCTTCTTTTTGATATAAAATATTTTTTTGTTATCTTGAGAACTACCTTAATGCGGTTCTTTGCTGTCCTGTTTTTCAGCATCTACCGTTTTCTTCTTCAACTTTTAATTAATTTGTTTCATGAAACTTCTTTCTCAACTCAACTGTTTCTATGCGCCTTGTGCATAGATTCCTCGTTCCCTTAACTCCATACTAAATGGTGCCTTCCTCCTTCCTTTCCTTGAATCTTCTTGTTTGCGGTAAGGGAGACTTAAATTAACATATAATCTCCTAGTCCAGAAGCTCGAAATGACGAAGAAAATGCTAGTCTCCCTTCGTAATTGTGTTAAGGCCCGTTTACACCGGGGCAACGACGGGGGTGAGCAAGCGCTTGACGCGCGCTTGCTGCAGCGCTTGACACCCAAAACTGTTCACACTCATTTTTTGATACACGCTCGTGACGCGCGTCATCTAGACAGCTGTGAGGATGGATGCGACTGAAGAAGAGCTGTGGGCAATTATTGTAAGGTGTGCTGCTGTGAAGAGAAAAAAGGTAGGCATCGCAGCATTTGGGTTAAAAAATGGTTGCAGAGTAGAGACGAGAGGGGTTCATACACTCACACCTTCAGAGATCTTTCAACTGAAAATAAATTGGATTTTCAAAATTATACAAGACTGCATTCAAAATTTGCATTGAGTTCAATTGCTATATATTGAAGGATGACTACTTGAAGGTTGGTGAAACAATCATTTTTCTATTTCGTTAATTAAATCCTTTCAAGACAATTCTATTGTTAAATCAATATTTGGTTTAAAAAATAGCAGTCAAATTTCCAGTTCATTTCAATGTGGCAAAACAAACAAAAAATTATAATGAATACGAGAAAAATAGTAGAAATTTTTGACACAAAGTTTTCCTGAAAAAGCGAAGATACACGTGATTCCCAGTAATTGTATTGCAAAATGTAATTAACACACATAAGCTAAGATGAAAAGATTATTTTAAATACATAAATAGCAAGAACTCTGTATAGTTAAATTAAGGTTTCTACTAGAGAGCAAGACCTAACAAAGATGGTGTTGCTATCCAGAGTTCAAGCTGAAGCGTTAGCGCATAGACTTCCGCACAGTACCACGGCCAGCAGCCGACTGAGTGCAGCGCCTGTGTTGCACAGGGTTTCCACGCGAGGCGACTCTAATTACCCTAGCTGGAGGGTGTTGATTACCCCAAATTACCCTAAAACAGCTAATCCTGACCTATGATCAATAAATTAACTAATAGGTAAATGGACTGGTTTCCAGAGCTCCGTCAGTATGAATTAGCACTGTGTTACATACTGCATGAACGTCAGGAGGGAAGGCCAGCTGAAGGACGTTAGAATGCTGGTTTGGTATCCCAGGCGATATCACGTACAAGATGTTTTCCAAATACCTGTCGAATTATGTTTGATGCCTGCTGTTTTCCAAGACGCATCTTTTTCAGCGACTCCTGATCTGGGAACATTGTTTTCATCAAACTAAAAGAGGCTCACACAATGAGATAAGTAGGTGGTGCTTATCTAAAAATGCACAAACTTGCAGTTCTACTGCACGATGCACGATTTTCGAGAGGATCATTGGATAGCACGTAGCTGGCAATTGATGGGGTTTTCTTTGCCGTCATGGATCGTTGCTTGAGTCTTTCTGAGAGCTTGTGACACTTGATCTCCGATTTCCCACAAGTAATATCGGTTCAACAAACCTTACAATATGCCACATCCTTTTGCTCTGTTGATTTTGAGAACTTGGCTAACCATCCCTCAAACTCGGGTTCCGATGTGCACAAATCTTTAAATTTCTTCTGGTCGTTTGCAGCTTCCACGAGGAGCTTTCTTTTTTCGCGGTGGTGTCGTTGGCTCTTCCTCACTCGGTGCGCGATTATCTGCCATGCTGCAAGGTATGCAATAATATGTGTACCTATCCCTAGAATAATTATCTACTTCTCATTTCATTTCCTATCCATTCACGCGCTTCAGCCATTCTTTCCACATGCTCAATCTAACCTAACACTTAGATCCACTCTCTCTGATGACTTTCTTGCTACCCTCACACATGACCTTCGTCATATCTTTTCATTACGGATTTTATCCAATCTTGTTACATCACACATGCTTCCCAGAGACTTCGTTGCAATCACATTCACTCATCAACTCATAAAGTTGATCGTAAAGTAATCAAATTTATTCATTTCCTAAAGAGCGAGTGAGGAAATTCAGAGGTTTTTGGATAAAAACTACCTTGCCTTTATTAATATGAATAAACTTTCCTCAACACTCAGTTGCTAGAAGCCCTAGTGCTTCAATTTCGGTTGACGGAATTCTAGGCATGATCGCAGCTATATCAAATTCTATGTCCATGTTACAGGGCCTAAGAAAGTCAGTGAGAATTCAAACAAACCTTGGAAGTTTTAAGGCAATAACCGTACTCATTTGTTTATGTAAACATTTGTAACTAATTTTATAGCTTCTTCCTTTCACCTTTAGCACCTTCTGTAACTCGAAGTGACAAAGAACCCTGTCTATTTTTTTGTTAGCATCGCTACAATAACATGCTTCGTTGGTGTGCAACATGGCTAAGAAATAGGACGCCTTCTATCTAATTATCTGGCAAAATACCGGCGCTGTGAGATAATTCTGTTGTTAATTCAATGACTATCAAAAAATGCACCTATTTTTTATTTCTACGACGAAATATATTAGCTGTGGTATTTATAAATACAACAAGCATACCTGTCAATATTCTGTTGAAGCTTATAAGCACGCGCGCAATCATAACAGGACAGTGACTTTCGTCGACTGGCTGTTGCTGACACCGATTTAGTTTTTTATTAGCGAAATGCAACTCAGAATCATTTGTCAAAACGGAGTGGACAAGAGATATTATGGCTTCGTATCTTGACGCCGTCTTTCGTGAGCGATACCTGGTGACATTCAAATGTGCGACATTAATCACTGCAGCAGTGCAGTTTTGTGAACACTAAGTTCTGACTCGTTTCATTGCATTTCGTTGAAGTGGTGACCAGTAGGGTGCTTGCATAGTGGCTTTCAATTTCCTATTTTTCGTAGATTAGGCGGGCACTTCTTTCACGGAGCTCTGATTACCCTAGATTTGCTCATATTTTTCATTACCTTAAACATTACCCTAAGGTACCACCGATTACCCTAAACTAGGGTAATTACCCTGCTCGTGGAAACACTGGTGTTGCATGAGGCAGGGCGGCGGCGAATCGCTAGCTGGGCAATCGCTCGGATGCCCGCCTGAAGCGCACGTAGCTGCTTCACAGAGGGGCGGTGAGGCGCTTGACGCCCGTGTGACGCCCCTAGTGTAAACGGGCCTTTACGCTGCATGCGGCCGCTGTCTGGCCATGATGGTAAAGTTACGAATTTTTCTGCAACGTCGAACAACCCTGCACCTGCAGGGTTGTCAGAGTTCGAGTATATTTAGGACGTCTTTGAATGTAGGGCATTTTTTAATTCTGATGAAAGCAATGAAAACCCTGAACACCCAAGTTCATGAATTAAACACTTCGACCGCAGTTGGTTAAACTGAAGTTCAATAATCAACTCAAATTGGAAGTCAATGTGGTAAGAAAATTTGAAAATAGCAAACATTAACTGAATCGTGTCTTCATTTAGCATAAATTAATATATATGAAAATTGAGTTTATCATTACTGATGGATCAGTAGTATTATGAAAATCCCCTCCGTGGCCATCGGTGGCGCACGATGTGGTAAAAGCGTTAATGACTTGAGCCACTCGTCTTTCTGACATCTTGTTTTGTATGACTCGTTAAACTAAGAAAACATTTTAGCCTTGCATGAGATTAAGCAGTGCTAATGACACGGAGGCTGCGTTTAGATGTGCAGTATGTGTGTAGGTGTACACGCATCATTCACTAATGTGTGCTGATGCCAGGCGTACCGTGCCAGCCCATAGCCGGTGTGACGGGGGAGTGATGCTGGATGCTGGAAACCAATCTGTGAACAGGAAATGAATAGATCTCTGAAGTTTACCCGGGGGCTGAATTGAACGTCATCAGAAAAGTTTGGTTTTTCGGTGTAGTCACTGCAAGCGTATTATATAATTAATAGGTCTCTGTAGTTTACGTGAGGACTGAATTGAATGTCATCAGAAAAGTTAACACGTTCACTGCGTTTCCGCTGTTGTTAACGGTTGGTTTGGTTAGGTTGAAGTTGCAGAATTGGGAAATCAACTTTTCCACTCAAATATATCGTGATCCATCCTGAGAAATGTGAAAAGGCAAATGCACGATAACATTTCACCTCGTATGATAGTTATTTTTTAAAAAGATCTTGAAACAGCTGAAATGTAATTCATTTATACCGGTACGTGAATGAACAGTTTACCTAATGGTACACCTGTGGCCCAATACGCAGGGAACGTGTTAAGTTTCTCGATTAGTCACTGCAATCGTATTACTCGTATATAATTATTAGGTCCCTGAAGTTAACGTAAGGACTGAATTGAACGTCAACAGAGAAGTTAAGTTTTTTGATGGAGTCACTGTTACAGTTTTTTTTTAAATGTCCCAAATTAATTTCAAAGCGAGTTTTAGATAAGCTCACCGCGTATCGCTTATAATTCGAATTCCATATTTTTTGAGTTCTAATAAATGGCCGGCGTTTTTCAAAATCCCTCTCGAGAGGCTGTTGACTAATTCAAACGCATCTATCATGAAAGTGTACCCATAAAATGAATCATTTCCTTTTGTGTTGGAATATTTTTTTCGCGTAAAATCGACCTTCATTCCCTACGAGTAAGTGTAATTCGACACTTCAATGTGTTGCTTTCTGTATGTCATGATTCTGTTGTGACTATACTCTACGCTGTGTTTAAATAAGCGTTAAGAAGGAGTCTGCCTGGCTAGCGACTGAAATACCTTCGAAAAGACTGGCTTCCATAGAAATATCTTCTCGTCAATGAAGGCTGCATATTCTTGTCTCCACGAACTTCGCCCAGACATCGTCAACCGTCGTCTTCAGTCCTACCAACCGCCGCACTCAACAGTGAAGGCGCACAACCACACCCTCTATGAGCGACACGTCACGAGACATCGACAGCTGGCCGGACTGCCTTGTGCTTCCATTTGTTCAACATATATTCTTTCCCTTCATTAGAGACTTAGGATCGTATTTACTCTGTGTAAATTAACTGTCATCCAATTGTAAGTCTATTCTCTTCTAATTATATGACGACGCTTGCCAATTCCGATTAAAGTAACTAATGTAAAGTATTGTCTATAAAGACAGGTTTGTTCTCTATGCGAACGGCTTCTCAGGCTCCTGCGCTTAGAATGCGCCGCAGCGCCAGCCCGAGGAGAAGCGTCCCAGCTATCGCAAAGCACAGTCACGTCTATTCGTGTTCTCCCACCTTGCCGCCATGGCAGGCTTGCCAAGCGGTGAGGGTAGGATTATTCTCTATTATTCAATGAGTCGTGTATTGACTCTTAAGCGTCATCAACGACCGAGCTAAGTATCCTAATGTTTTCGTATTCCATGCATTCTATCCACTTTATTTCGCGTGGTAGGTTTAGATTCTGTACCCATGAATGTATCGCGTCAGGTTTATTGATGAATTGAATGTTTAGTATTTCGCAAGATAACTGATTCCGCGGAGGCTTCACCTCATATAAAATGTACTTATCGTAATTATCAACGTATTAAGGTTCAAGTAATGAGGGCTTCACCTGTTTATTTAGAGATCATGGTGTGATCTCCTGTAACTGTGTTTCTGATAGATTAGAGTAGTTTTGAGATATGATGGTGTCACGATCATCTAGATTCATTAATATGACATGTTGTGCATCGTAAGTCAATCACTATCCTAACATGTGATCTATTGCTATTAGAAGGACGTCATCATTTTAACAGAAATTTACGTTGTAATTAGCGTTGTCACTATCCTTAACGAGGCCCTATTCGATTTGCTATAATATTATATTTAATTGTAACTAATGACATTGAAAAGTCTCAGTATATTTCGATCTTTATTAATACAAACAAAATAGAATAAATGAGGCCTTCCGTCTCGACTATTGATCGAAAGTAAATAAAACCGAAAAGATGATGAAGAATAAATAGTACGATCAAAAGAATTGCCCCCTGAAAATCGCACGATGAATAAATGAAGGATGAAAATTACGATCACGGCTTCGATGAAAACCAATATATAACATATGGTGGCAGCGGTGGGATCTATATTTTTAATCGTCTCCGAATGAGACCGCTCAAAAATTGTCACGCTTACCAATTCCAAATCAAAATTGTCACGCTTGCCAATTCCCAATAAAATTTGTCTCGCTTACCAGCTATCAACTACCAGAAATTACTAAATTATACTACATCATGATCAAACTATTGGATAAAAATAGCATTACTATCTGCCGAACCAAATTAATTGTGTGTGATTAAGAAATTTATAGAATTCTAAAATTGTACTAATGCGTTTAATAATCCATACATTATAACAGTTTGCATTTAAATCATTCCTATTTTATTATCATGTTGTACCCATTCGAACTATTTTGCTATTATTGTGTCTATTGTAGAACCATCTATATTCTCTATTGTGTTTATTTACTGTGTAATTGTTCATATGTCTAATTGTGCATTGATTCCCGTTGTGCCTTATTGATTTCTTTGAATAACCATGTTTCAGGTTAGCTGTTTGTAATTCTCTGATTGTGTTTTGCCCATTGTACTAATTATTCCCATTATGAAACCTCATATTTCATTATTATATTGTGTGTATTAATTGCCGACGTATTTGGAATTACCAAATATGCAAAGGAATTGATTACAGTCGATCTACAGAAATAAATTCAAGCCTCATTCAATTAATTATCACACATGTTACTGTTTAAACTACGGGCGCCATTTTGTAGTCGGCGAGGGAGACATGAGAACAACACTGTTCATAACGCCGACTTTGAGATTCAAATCTTCAGGCTGAGTTGAACGTTTAAAGCTATGTCATCCTAGCTCGCCAAAGTTTAAACTATGTTTGTGAAATTATCAACTCTAAAGTATGATTCGTAAAACCCCATAAAAATCTTCTATGGATAACTTAAATTTATACCTTATTAAAAATTAAATTTCACCCTCACATGCTAAAGGAGGCTCATATAAAGTAAGATTTCATTCAAAATAATATTTTCCGCGCATCAAAAATTTTACATACACTATGTATACTTATAAATTTGATATTTACTAAATTTACTGGTGCAAATTTATGTAATGTAATGGTAATTTCATTCCACGTCCATTTCAAATTTGTTGCAATATGTAACCATATGATTTCATGTTGGGAGGATGTTGTATGAATGAATATTCACGTCTGGAATGTGGGTATTGAGATGCTATGGAGAATGTGACATGGGCAAGGCAGTGTGTACTGTGGTGAGGACGGTCTACCGAGCCTTTGTTTACATTCCAACTCGCCTTCCGAACATCTGGCACTGACTGGCGCTCGACCCTTCCGACCCTCTTCCCTCTGCCCCTATGCCTCTACATCCCTTTCTTTCTCAAGGCCTAACGCTTGCTACCACGACCACTCGTGCGACTCATAGTGAACTCTATCTTCATTGCACGTATCGAAGTATTGATTTTATCTCACACTCAATTGAAATGTTTAATGCTTAAATTTTAACGTAATGTTAGACGTGCACTACTTAAACATGATGGTGTGATTTTTTTTATTTTTTAACATTCTATCATTTGTCATTCTTGATTGTTTGCCATATCTTATAGTCAACGAATAAACTAATTACCACCGCAAATTGAATACTTGAATGTAACTCATGCGCATATCTGGATCATTGATTTTCTGAAAAAATTTTTATTCTCTCAATGTTTATATGAATTATTGCATCGCAACAAAATGTAAATGTTATCAAAATCAAGTGAATCTGATTCTAATTCAAAGATCATACCGCTCTGTCATTATCTAATTTCCAACGCTAATGTGTTATTAGAAATTTATGTAGTCTCTCTTTCTGCGATTCATAACTGTCACGTAATATCACGTCTAAGTTAAGATTGGAATTAAAATTAGGTTTATGTCCTCTTTGTGAACGCGAAGTAAAGTGGGGTGAATGAGGTGAACGCGATATGGATGCGAATGCGTATGACTGCAACAAGGGAGTAAAAATCTCGGACTGATAAGGTCATTAAATAACCAAAACTGAACTTTCAGTCATGGCGCCATGGACCAGTCGTACGCCGGTCGACAACGGGCAGCGCAAGGACGCGCTTGCCTGGTGTGGTGCACAACCACGTCGCACAGAGCACGGGCTCAACCTCTATCACAACCGCACCGCTCAACCCAGAGGGAGTGGGTAGGCGGCAACGCCTGCGCGCACCGGGGACGTGAGCGAGTGGATGGACATACGCACGCACAGCGCGGCACCTGAGGCAGCGGCATGACGTCACAGCTCGGGCGTCGGCGCTTGAGGGATACGCTCCTACTCCAACACACCCCTACACGCACGCACGCACGCTTCGCGTACGAGCCTCAGCTGGTCAACACGCGACACGACGCAATCTCACAACTCCCACAGCAGGTAACACCGACGACGGAAGGCGTGACGGCGAGTGAAGGGAGCGACGTTATGCTGTATTTATCAGCGAGCAGAGAAATGGGACAGCAGCGCTTCAAAAGATGACGACATCCCGCATAAGAGGAATACGTCCACCTTACATCTCAGGCCCCGCGGAGTTATTTAACTCGAAAATTTCTGCAAGAGGAATCAAGTAATGGAAGCCCCTTGGACCCTAGACGGCCAAGGTATTTAAGGGATTTTGATCCCTGAAGTTCTTTAGCTTCACGACTGTTGTATACGGCGGTCATGACGACAAGAGGGGACGTCAACATCCGTTGCTAGGTGAATAGGTCTTGCCGAAAGACTACTTCACGGTTGTTCTCGCGCGACTTCCCCGTATCAGAGCACTTATTTGGAGCAAATCTTGTCGTCAAGCTTCACATCTGTTTTCTCGGAACTAAGCGTTATTTCAACGCATAGTCGCACGCGTTGAGGTCGAGTGAAGGAGAAAAAAAAGCAGGAGCTTTTAAACAAAAAAACGCGACGGAGGGATATTTGTCATGATTCTGTTGTGACTATACTCTACGCTGTGTTTAAATAAGCGTTAAGAAGGAGTCTGCCTGGCTAGCGACTGAAATACCTTCGAAAAGACTGGCTTCCATAGAAATATCTTCTCGTCAATGAAGGCTGCATATTCTTGTCTCCACGAACTTCGCCCAGACATCGTCAACCGTCGTCTTCAGTCCTACCAACCGCCGCACTCAACAGTGAAGGCGCACAACCACACCCTCTATGAGCGACACGTCACGAGACATCGACAGCTGGCCGGACTGCCTTGTGCTTCCATTTGTTCAACATATATTCTTTCCCTTCATTAGAGACTTAGGATCGTATTTACTCTGTGTAAATTAACTGTCATCCAATTGTAAGTCTATTCTCTTCTAATTATATGACGACGCTTGCCAATTCCGATTAAAGTAACTAATGTAAAGTATTGTCTATAAAGACATGTTTGTTCTCTATGCGAACGGCTTCTCAGGCTCCTGCGCTTAGAATGCGCCGCAGCGCCAGCCCGAGGAGAAGCGTCCCAGCTATCGCAAAGCACAGTCACGTCTATTCGTGTTCTCCCACCTTGCCGCCATGGCAGGCTTGCCAAGCGGTGAGGGTAGGATTATTCTCTATTATTCAATGAGTCGTGTATTGACTCTTAAGCGTCATCAACGACCGAGCTAAGTATCCTAATGTTTTCGTATTCCATGCATTCTATCCACTTTATTTCGCGTGGTAGGTTTAGATTCTGTACCCATAAATGTATCGCGTCAGGTTTATTGATGAATTGAATGTTTAGTATTTCGCAAGATAACTGATTCCGCGGAGGCTTCACCTCATATAAAATGTACTTATCGTAATTATCAACGTATTAAGGTTCAAGTAATGAGGGCTTCACCTGTTTATTTAGAGATCATGGTGTGATCTCCTGTAACTGTGTTTCTGATAGATTAGAGTAGTTTTGAGATATGATGGTGTCACGATCATCTAGATTCATTAATATGACATGTTGTGCATCGTAAGTCAATCACTATCCTAACATGTGATCTATTGCTATTAGAAGGACGTCATCATTTTAACAGAAATTTACGTTGTAATTAGCGTTGTCACTATCCTTAACGAGGCCCTATTCGATTTGCTATAATATTATATTTAATTGTAACTAATGACATTGAAAAGTCTCAGTATATTTCGATCTTTATTAATACAAACAAAATAGAATAAATGAGGCCTTCCGTCTCGACTATTGATCGAAAGTAAATAAAACCGAAAAGATGATGAAGAATAAATAGTACGATCAAAAGAATTGCCCCCTGAAAATCGCACGATGAATAAATGAAGGATGAAAATTACGATCACGGCTTCGATGAAAACCAATATATAACATGTACGTTTGAAAAGCTCTTCATGCGTCCTGTCCATGTAAGGTCATGGAGCGTCTCTAGATGTATGGCACGGTAGAGGAAACAAGGTTGAGTCATTTCTATTGGGGAAATACACCTCCTCTTGTTCGGCTAGCCAATAGAACGGCTTTATTTCAAACGAACTTTATGACGTCACCATTGCGACATGTTAAGTTATTGGCGGTGCCAGATTTGGGGCTAGTAATGTTGTCAGATGTAATATGAGCGCTACTATTGATTCGTTATCATGACGCCAGCATTGCCACACGGTTGACGAAAAAAAGACTGGTTTGACTCTTGCTAGTTTCTTCTACCGAGATGTGTACCCAGAGGTGCAATTATTTACTTGTGCGTCGGTGTCTGTGGTTACGACGGTCCGCTTTCACACAGGTGTTTGTTTATTCCTGCTGTTGCTTCAATATAGGGTACAGAAATATTCTCATTCTTTCACTTGTCTTGGTGTTACCCGCTCGATAGGAATTAATCTGCTCGTCAGTCCGCCATGAACTTGAAACCTAAAAATCTCACAGTTGAAGAGTTCCTTTAATGAGAAGGAATCTCAAAAACGTTTCCTATCTACACACAACTATTTTATTGAGGTAGAAATCTACTTGCATGCATCGCTTGTTCGGGCCACTCCTACGATCTCCATCTTAAGCTGAGAACTCAAAATGTTCAGATCAAGCATGTCCTGATTCAGTGTGTGTCTGGTATTGGTGTGCGTTACAGCAGCGTTCCTATGCAACATTGGCATCTAAGGGAATTAGCGCTCCCAGGGTGAATATGGAGGTCTTGAGCTTAAGGTCACGTAGCATTTCTTTTTTTTTTAAACAGAATCGGTTTTTGGTTTTGTTACGGTTTCTTTTCGGTTCACTGCCGTCCTGTTTTTCAGCACATTCTACTTTCTTCTTCAATTTTTATTTTCTTTCATAAACTTTTTTCTCTTACTGTTTCTATGCACCTTGTGCATAGATTTTGCGTTTCCTTAACACTAGAACGTCCGTGAAACAGACCCTCCTTCATAGGCCATGTTATTTTTGACGTCACTATATTTTTCTTTGAATACTTTGAATACCGTTGTCACTTGTACAATTTTTGCATTATATTACCGTTGTGACTCAGTTATGGTTAAGAATTGTTCAATAGAATATTCATTTCAATGAAATCGATAAATTCTGATCATCACAAAGTTAATACAGATAGCTAGTATTATATAAAACATCATAATGTTAAACATGTTAGGTACTACTAAGTTTCATTCTACCTTTTAATGAGTGAATGACTCTAAAGAAACGTGCTCTGAAATGTCTTTAACATACAGTTTTTGCAAGTTGTTCTGATTTTCATGACAACAGTGCGCGAGTCACTTGTATGGATTTTACACTCGCAACAAAGTTTACTGACCAAACGTCGTTTCACTCTGCCGCCGCACTTCACCTTGCACCATCGTCTCTTCTCTTGTGAAGTTGTTGGTTTTCCTTCAATGTCACTGTCAGTATCCTCTTCTTTATCTTCTGATGCGATCCTTCGCAATTCTTCAGTCAATTTGAGAATTAATTGACGACGTCTCGTACCTCAATTAGTGACCTCTTTGAAGATAGTGGAAACATTCATTGTAGCCAAGTCCAATATGTTGTAGAACGCTTGCTAAAGCTAACGGCGAGATGATACCTTTGCTGAGTACAATAGCGTCATTTGATCAAGAACATCAATGCCATTCTTGGTTTCAAGGTAATATTGAATGCTATCTGGCAGCTTTTTCCTGCCCTCCAATATGTTCACATTTTGATGAACTCTGCTAAGTACCAAGGCCCTTTTATTCTTCTTTCCTTTATACGTTGGTCGAGTAGCTCTGCTGTTAGATTTTCATAATCGTACTTGCGTGTAAATTTCGTTTCAAAATATGTATTTAATTTGTATTTTTCTAACTAATGCGATTCGTAATACCTGCAATACTGGAATCCTTTTGCATCAGTGTCTTGGCTATGTTTCACGATGTTAAAAAGTTGTCGGTTGTCTCATAACGTTCTTCGTAAAAGTGTTGTTCCATTAGCTGGTTAACTACAAATTCCGATAAGTGTTGCCAAGTCGGTTTTTGAAATTTTTTTCTCAAATAAGGAAATCCATTCTCTGAATACTTCGATGAAGCATCCACTGCTAGCCAAAATTTTTATGCCAAATTTGTCAGGTTTGCTCGCAAAATATGTAGTGAATGGATAACGAGCTCTAGTTGGAAACGGTAGGAAACAGTAGTAGTGGAAACTGTTATGTCTGGAGTTGGTCGGTAGCAGTTGTGATATCTGGCAGCAGTTCTGTCTGGAGTTGGTCGGCAGCAGTTGTGGTGTCTGGAGTTGGTCGGCAGCAGTTGTGGTGTCTGGAGTTGGTCGGCAGCAGTTGTGGTGTCTGGAGTTGGTCGGCAGCAGTTGTGGTGTCTGGAGTTGGTCGGCAGCAGTTGTGGTGTCTGGAGTTGGTCGGCAGCAGTTGTGGTGTCTGGAGTTGGTCGGCAGCAGTTGTGGTGTCTGGAGTTGGTCGGCGGCAGTTGTGGTGTCTGGAGTTGGTCGGCAGCAGTTGTGGTGTCTGGAGTTGGTCGGCAGTAGTTGTGGTGTCTGGAGTTGTTCGGCAGCAGTTGTGGTGTCTGGAGTTGGTCGGCAGCAGTTGTGGTGTCTGGAGTTGGTCGGCAGCAGTTGTGGTGTCTGGAGTTGGTCGGCAGCAGTTGTGGTGTCTGGAGTTGGTCGGCAGCAGTTGTGGTGTCTGGTGGAGTTGGTCGGCAGCAGTTGTGGTGTCTGGTGGAGTTGGTCGGCAGCAGTTGTGGTGTCTGGTGGAGTTGGTCGGCAGCAGTTGTGGTGTCTGGTGGAGTTGGTCGGCAGCAGTTGTGGTGTCTGGAGTTGGTCGGCAGCAGTTGTGGTGTCTGGAGTTGGTCGGCAGCAGTTGTGGTGTCTGGAGTTGGTCGGCAGCAGTTGTGGTGTCTGGAGTTGGTCGGCAGCAGTTGTGGTGTCTGGAGTTGGTCGGCAGCAGTTGTGGTGTCTGGAGTTGGTCGGCAGCAGTTGTGGTGTCTGGAGTTGGTCGGCAGCAGTTGTGGTGTCTGGAATTGGTCTGTCTCTATTATAGAAATGAGAGCAAACTTATTTGTGCGTAAACGCTATGATATTGAACACCGAATATCAAACCTGATGGACTTTTAACATCCTTTTATCTGTTTCTACTCATTGTTCTTGGAATATATCATAGTTTATACCCCATCTTTTCAACCAAATTTGGTCTACTGGCTGCTCTTTTGCAAAAAGTTCTCTGGCTGGCAAGCATAATGCCGAGCAGTTCGTATATTTCTTCTTTTCCAAAAAGCATCTTGTTGCTTCATTTGCGCTTCTTTTTTCTCTAGAGTTCGCAGTATGCTAAACAATATATCTATCGAAGAATAAACTGAATGCTGAGAGCACACTGTTTTCGGAACTATTTCGCTTAGCGTTGGAAGTAGGGCCTAGGACTTTTTTCAATACATTCTGTAACTGCACTATCTCCATAATTTGGTCATCTGAAGTCTGTCGTGTCCGCACCAACTTATCCTTGAAAGTAAAAGAGACATGCGAATCAGAAACTCGTCTATGTTTCGGCGGAAGAGTTATCCTTTCGCCCATGTCTGGAAAGAAATAACGTTTAGTTGTGAGTTGTATAATTTTATTCTACGGGACATGCAAATATTTTCTCCAGTCTATAGTTATTCTGATTCAACGTTCATTGCAAGAGTCGTAAAACGGTTTGTGCAAATGTACATGAAATGCTTGTAATTACCTTGTTCGTCAACCGGTGAACTTTCTTGATAAGACTCACGCAGGTGACTGTCGTTTATAGCTTTTCTTTCCGAATCTCTGGGCATGCTTTATTGGTTGAAACATATTCAACTTCACTTCGGTCATCGTCTAATTTTTCCTCTTCAGAGCCAAACACTGAAGTTGCAAGAAGTATTGCTTGAATTTCTCAATCGGTGAGCCTCTTTCACCGTGACATCCCGCAAGCTAATAAGTAGTAGTTGTAGAGAGCTTGCTAGCGCTTCAGAGCAAGCTAATAAAGACAGGTAGAAGCTCCACCCTTTTGATATACGTACATATGGTAGCAGAGCAAACGACTGTCCAGACAAGTCTCAAGTCACTGCTGAGCGATTGCGGGCCATCTCAACATGTATCACATTTGATATCTTGGCTTGTCAAGGTAGTGTGAGTTGTAATTTGAAAGCAAGCGCTTGTATTAATTAACACTTCGAATGCGACGTCAGCCACCAGGGGTATACGGAGGGAATTTTCATATTGCTGCTGACCGACCAGCAGTCACAAACTCAATTTCCATAAATACTTAATGAAAATTAAATTAAGGCAGTGTCCAGTTGATGTTTGCTATTTTCAACATTGCTTACTACAGTTGACTTTAAATTTGAATTGAATATAGAACTTCAGTTTAACTTGCTGCAGTCGAAGTGTAAAAGTAAATCTGTAGAGGTCATTTATGCATATCAGAGAAAAGTTATAAAATTTGAGGTTTCCAGATTTTACGGTTAGTAAGTAATGGCGATTTGGAATTGAATGTTACATAACATTTATCACAGCTGTCCTGGTGTTAATTCCATAGGAAATGGTGCCCTCCTCCTTCCTTTCTTTGGAGCGCCTTTGTTCCGGTTTAGGAAGGCTCGACTAACATCTAATATAAAATGAAATATTTTGATAGTGCTCGCCCTGATCCTTTATTTACCAGTTTGTTACAGAAGATATTGCGTACGCCGTTCTACATTATGAACTACAATGCCAAAGTCTTCCCACAATTCAATCATTGAGGAAGAATGTTTATTCACAATAATAAATGTTGATTTCATCTCTATCTGAAACACTTTCATTTACGACTGCCAATGAAGCAGCAAGGAAGATGCATTAGTAATCGAATTAGTGGATTACTAAAAGCACATTGGGTGTCAAGAGAGAGCGTTATGGTAACGTGTGTAAAGTAGGAAGTGCTTATCTTTTTAAAACTGAATAGTAACGAAATTTGTGATTATAAGGCATTGAAGTTCTCAAGTGACTCTATATGATGCAAAAAGTGTAGCTAGGGCTTTTGCTGTTAATTGCAAGTGCCTTAGGGGAAATGAAATCCTGCAGAACATATGCTCAGCACAACACATACTGTTGACACTCTCACCCATTGTCAATATGGTCAAGGCTCTCCTGCCTTAGTGATGCCTTACAATTTTTATTGGAGATGGAAATTCAGGTTTGAATTTCTACGCTTCGATTCGGTTCAGATTTGGTGTGAAGTTTCGAGGCGTAGCTAGTTGTAGAACAAGTCGAGTCAAATTTGCACCGTACCCGTTTGGCTGTGGAGCTTCATGTTCTATTGAGAAAATTTGAAGAAGGAGCTCATTTAACATTTAGACTGCAGTTGGTTGTACTCAAGTTCAAAATTGAACTTATATTTGAGGTCAATTATAGTAAACAATTTTGAAATTAGCTTACATTAACTGGATCGTGTCTTTATTTAGTTTAATCAAGTATTTATGAATATTGAGTCTGTGACTACTGGCAAGTCAACAGCATTTTGACAATCCCCTCCGTGGCCACCGGTGGCGCACGTTGCGGTCAAAGCGTTAATGTGCTGGCGAACCGTTATGGGGAGCCTGTGTTTGATCCTGTACGGGATTTTTGGGTCGGGCTCATTTTGAGGCTCAAATTACCTGCTGGCACGAGAGCGAAGGTGGGAGGTTTTATCGCTGGTTATCTTTGAACATCAATCTTAAAAATTTGAAGGAGAATAGTGTATGAGGTTTGCACTGAAAATACCTTTTGTAGGTTACGAAACATCGGTTCTTTCTTGCTGAGAAATTACGATTTGCCACTTCTGGCGAACCGATTGCCGGCGGTCGTTATTTCAACGCCTTAGTTATCAGCTCTTACTGTATCCAATCAATCGATCACCAATAGTTATCATTTAAACACATTTGTAATGTGTTTAGGTGATATTACACATTTTTGTAATGACCGTCCGCTTCTTGCGACGTAACATGTTACATGAACACATTGATAGACGAATTTCTTTAAGGGGAAAATATTTTGGTTGAAATTAATAGAATTTCTTCTCTCTTGCAAATTCCAGAGGAAAGCATATTTCAGAGTCCTGAGTTACGTCTTGTAATCGGAGTATACTTCATAATGGAGTAAGAAGTGGTTTCTGTGTTAAATGTTCCGTTCATTAGATTTGGGAAAATTTTTACTAAGGTTAAATTTTTCGGTTCGCCAAAAATGAGGGAGTCGCACAGTGAGATAAAAATACGTGCGCTCAAAATTTCGAAGCTGAAAAAAGACATGTACTTTCAATATTTCAGAAGAATTTGACTAATCCAGTTGGATAGTCGGAAAGCCTTGATGTGTGCCTGTTTTCATCAAGTTCAGAACGTCGAGCTGAGTGGATGCACCGCAAACACTTCATATGTTTAGCTACGAAATTCGCGGATGGTTTTTGCACCGCATGTGCAATGGGCTGAGGCAAACACTCATCAGACGTTGTCGCGTTAAGGTGGCGGGACCAACAGATGCGGGATTTGATGACCATCAAGACAAAAAGCAGCTTCCTGTTACTATGGCGACGCTCATCTCCCTCGAGTTTAGAGTGTCGGCGTCTGCGTCATCACAAGCCAGTAATGACTTTTTTGGTGTTGGCAGTGGGTCGCATTTACGCGGCGCTTGTGAGCTGCAGCTCTCTCTCTCTCGTGCCTTTGAATCTGGCTATCGTGATGCTGTGCTAATAGATGTGGTGCACTGAATAGCTGCTAGTTCGCCCGCTTTCATGCTCTTAAATGGGCTAATTGATATAATTTGCCGAACGCCGTCTACTTCATCAGAGATGACATACTAATTGACGTGAAGATTGCTAGTGTTCGTACAATGCCTGATTTACATTAAATCATGCGCTTCCATTCTCTCTCAAGGTTCATTGCCTTCGCTGTGGTAAGTTCTCTTTTCATGTACGCGCTTAATTAGAGACTAATGGTTTACGTGTAATTAAAATTTAGGCTAAATCTCAGAAAAGAACACCCCTCAGGGGGATACAATTATTGTATCTATGGGAACTAGCGCTCCCAGGGGGACAATGTGAGGGCCCGAGCTAAAGGTTAGGTAGGCTTTCTTTTGTTAAAATAGAATAGGTTTTGTTGTGTTACGGACCATCTTTTTTTCGGTTCACTGCTGTCCTGTTTTTCACCGCCTACCACTTTCTTCTTCCACTTTTTCTCGTTTCATGAACTTCTTTCTTAGCTTTCTTTTTCTGTGCCCTTTCTGCATAGATTCCACGTTCCCTTAACTCCATACTAAATGGTGCCTTCTTCCTTCCTCTCTTTACATCTCATTGTTGAGGATAGGGAGGCTTAAACTAACTAATAAACTAATAAACAAACCCAGAAAAGAACAAAGTAACACTCCAGTGTTAGCTGTCACTGGCGAAGAGTAGGAACATGTGTTCAATAGCGCCTAGATACAAGCCGTGGCCCCATGTTAATGTTTACAATGAAATCGTGACGTGTTGCTGTTTCATTGTTCTCCAGCGCTCGTGGCTCTCTGAAGTCCTTGTTTTCACCCAGAGTTTTATTTGCACTTGGATGTTGAATTCCGTGTGTGTTATTTAGACCTCAGTAATCGTTTTGGATTTAAAATTACTCTACGTATAATGAGCCGCCTCCCCACCCCACCCCACCCCACCCCCGAATTTAACCGTTAATGGGTCTACGACTGAACTTTCAATTTACGTACAAAATATGAATGCGGTGAAACGGTGATATTCTCATAATACAGCCTTATTTCACCACCTGATCACAGAAGCACAGTTATTCGATTTGCATCAGAACAATTGAATGGCATTGCTACATTTGTGTAATTTCGTAATTTCTTGTATGATAATGTGTGTGAGAATATGAGGTTCAGTATTTTTCTATTGCTCCCATAAAGCCAGCGAAGATCCGGTATTGTATGAATTATATATAGTTTGACTAATTCATCAGGTGGCCGCTCTGACGTACCTACCTCCTGCGAACTAAGTTCTCCACAAGTGTGTCGATCAAAGGATAGCTTACATTTCAGAATGAAGTGGACATTACTTTAAAACCAATTGATCGTTTTGGGCTTACCGTTTCTGGGTACGTAACTTCGTTTGATCTGCAATTCCGTATCAAAATTCCATTCACATGATGCGGATAGATATTTCTTAACTGATAAACATATCTATACTTTGCGTGGCAAATTTGGCGCCTAGCCTCGATACCACTCAGTGACGCATTTGTTGTTTCATCGAGGGACAGAACTTGGCTTGGGGGTGTAAGCGTATAACATTCACTCGCAGGGAGGCTGTTGCTATGTTAGCACCCGAGAAGTTCCTTTCTGCGATCGTCTCTTTGGGTAATGATCTCACACACTTTATGGTGTGGATTGACGTCTGTAAAACTGACCATGTTCGGCTCAAGCACTAATATGTTGTGAGTTTTAATATAGTTTGCGGAGACGAGAAGCCGAATCTCACTAAGACCACACCTGATTACAATATATCTAATCGTGCACTCATCCTCGTTTTCACATCACCGACGCCATAATGAAATTTGCAAGATACACATTACCGAGGTTACCGTACTTCTCTCTTTACCGATGTACCGTACTAATTACCGATGTTACCATACTTCTCTCTTTACCGATGTACCGTACTAATTACCGATGTAACCCTACTTCTATTTACCGATGTACCGTACTAATTACCGATGTTACCATACTTCTATTTCCCGATCTTACCGTCTCTCTTAATAGCTTTGTGATTTATCATTTTTTACCATCGTTTGTCGATTTCGACCCCTCAGGGGGATACAACTATTGTATCTATGGAAATTAGCGCTCCCAGGGGGCTAAGTAAGGGCCTGAGCTGAAGGTTAGGTAGGCTTTCTTTTTGTTAAAATAGAATAGGTTTTTGTTTTGTTACGTACTATCTTTTTTCGGTTCACTGCTGTCTTGTTTTTCAGCACCTACTGCTTTCTTCTTCAACTTTGATCTTGTTTCATGAACTTCTTTCTCATCTTATTGTTTCTATGCCCTTTCTGCATAGATTCCGCGTTCCCTTAACTCCATACTAAATGGTGCCTTCTTCTTTCCTCTCTTTGAATCTCATTTGTTGAGGATAGGGAGGCTTAAACTAACTAATTATTTAAACTAATCTTCGATTTCGATGATGAAATTTGTACATTTTCGTGTCTTTAATTTCCTTGTATATATTAGAAAAGAGTTAACGATGAAGGTTAAATTGAAAGAAAGTCGATGATATTGACGAAACTGAACATGTACAAACAATGATGGTTATGAAAATATAATTTTATTGATACATTCGATACGCTTACAAAATAGTCACTCGACCATGTCCCTGATTAAATGTATTGTACTAACGCAAATAGTCTCGATTTATGCCTGGTGACGACGCTAAGTAAACATTGCAATTAAATAATTCATATAAAAACAAAATATAATATAATTGATCAGAGGTAGAATAATGACAGCCAAAAAACATGCAAATCCTTACAACTAGTAGTGGTTCTTGCTAAGTTCTAATGAGTTATTTATTGGTGACGTTTGACAAAACTAAACCTTTATTTGCTACAGCTTAACAAAGAGCCAGCCATGTTGCAGCAACACATTCTTTTAACATGCAGTAGTGGTTCTTGCTAGGTACTAATGAGTTATTTATTGGTGACGTTTGATAAAACTAAACCATTATTGGCTACATCTTGACCAAGAGCCAGCCATGTTGCAGCAGCATATTCCCAGGCCTGGGTGTGCTTGCAACTGCCGTGAGCAGACTTCAAATTTTGTCCTCCTCACCAGCGGCGGCTGCTGCTGGAGGTGGCGGTCATGAGGTACCTAGCTCGTACGCGGTTCCCTGCTGGTTACGCTGCCAAGTCTCGTGTCCTGTACCTGCAAGGAAGAGCTCCAAGTAGGATGGATATGCAAGTTCTATTGAAAAAGCACTGAGCGTTGAATGGGATGATGTTTTTGTAATTCTCAATTGGAATCGAAGTCTTACGTGACCAAAAAATTAAACAGGTTTTAGTTTTCTCGTAGTGTTCTTTTTATTTGTTGGTTTTCATCGTTTTTTCATGTACTTTTAAGCATGCTCCCGAAACAAGCTACTGCAGCTTTAAATCTACAGCATCTCTTTGCTTTAAATTTGCTTTTGGGTTTGTAACGTTCCCTATTACTTTAGCTTTTCTATGAAGATTGCTAATTATTGCACCAATACGATTCTATGACCACAAATATATGAGTATAGGTGATTACATACATTGAAATGTCTTATTTAGTGCGACTATAAGCCTTCAACACCTATAACGTTCAAAATCGAGTGTTTCGGGTTGTGTGTTCAAAATTGAAAATATCGTCAGTTCGTGGCTCATCGCATTCTTCACGTCTGAATCATCTTCCTTGCAACCGCCTGCATTGCAGCAATGGTGAGGGGCTCAGCTGACTTGACGTTGTTTTTGAGAGTGCTCCTGGAGTGAGAAATTCTAGGGTTCAGTTAGGTCAGGTGGCGATGCGCTCTCGGTATTTCAGATTAGATGCTCTCAAATTTACCGGCGCCTCTGTACTTTTATCAAGGTCAATTATTTTCAGTCAGGAATGTGATCACGGAATGACTGAAAAGGTGAAGATCAAGCCAGCAAAGATATTTGAAGTCGTCGCTTGTGAACTATTTTAGGACTTTATTGTTTTTTTTGTCGTCTTCGTGGGGTGTAAATGCAACGCGCTCAGGAGTGCGACTTAGTGCTCGCCATTGTCAACTAAGTAATGAATGTGTTTACTTGTGTGTGTACCGAAGTCTTTTTCCTTTATGTTCAAGATTTAAATTTCTAGCTTATACGACGCGTGCATTTTGAAAAAAAATATATTCTGACTTCGAGAAATAATTAGGATTTTATCCCTTCATTCGTCGCAGGTGTTGATGCTACGAGAAAAATAATAGTCTGAAAACGAAGACATCGTTAGCAGAGGGAAAAGGAAGACAAATGGCATAACTTGAAATAGAATGTCAGATGTCAGAAGCCAATCGCCTCTTATCAAAGACGAATATCTTTGATCTAGATACATATAATGTGGGAATTCATCGTGATGCTTTGTACACTGGAAAGTAGGTAAGTAAAAATTAAAGTGTGGCTAAAGTTATATACAGCTAGCTATATTTCGTGTTCGAATATTTATTATCAGTTGCATACATTTGGAGAATAGTTGAATAGTTAGCTTGCGTTAATGGTAGAAGCAACTCGCAGTCTTTAAATCCGAACAATAAATACTAGTGATACTCATACACTGAAAATAAAATGTACAACTCTCTGCGGAAGAGCATAGGTGATGTATAGAATAACAATCTAAATATTTCAGCACATAAAAATATCACTACACCGTCGGATAAAATAAGCCATTATCTCCTCGCTTCTTATTGCTCTCAAAAGAGAATGGTTGCGACTTGCGAGTAACATAGGATGAACGGACTTGTTTTAGTACGGTCAAAAATAACGCCTTGCAGATCTCGATGTGTGCTAATGCGGAAACGACGTAACCATAATACGAAGAAGCAACTCGACGTCAAAAGTCGGTTGTACGGATGACCACGTTTGGCTAAGGTGGCGAAGTCATTTTTATCTTCGAGACACGATGATGTCGTGTCCAGATACATATTTTTAAAATTGCGCTGCATGCTTGCACAATTCAGTATCTATCTTTAGAACATCCATTCGAGACGGCAAAGGACTCAAGTCTAGACAATATTTTTTTCAATATTTATTAAGTTTTCGTTACATAAATTTGCAATATTTTCACGCTTTAAATATTTTTTTAATAGTTTCTTCAAGAGAGCGTCAGCACAAAGTTCACATCTACAACCTAATTCGTCCAAAGATTCAGGAAGATCGAAGACACACTGGGAACGAAGAGTTTCGTTATTTATAGCAAGTTAGAGCTTTTTGTGCGAATGAACGGAAAAATATACATTTGAGCTCATATTAGGGGCTATGTGTTCGACTATAAATGTAGGGTTTCGTGTTAACTCTCCCCTCTGGGGATACTATTGTATCTGTGGTAATTAACGTTCCCAGGGAAATTATGTGAGGTCCCGAGCTAAAGGTTAGGCAGGCCTTCTTTTTGTTGAAATAGAACTTGTTTTTGTTTTGTTACGGACCATATTTTTTTCGGTTCACATCTGTCCTATTTTCTAGCACCTACTACTCTCTTCTTTGACTTTGATCTTGTTTCATGAAATTCTTTCTTAGCTCACTGTTTTTATGCACCTTGTGCGTAAATTCCGTGTTCCCTTAACTCCATACTAAATGGTGCCTTCTTCCTTCCTCTCTTTGAACATCTTTGCTGTGGTAAAGGGAGGCTAAAACTTCTGTATAATCAATCGCGTATCTTCTTGGAGTGTCCGTTTTCATGGACGTGTCCTCAGGACTCGACATACCTCTCCCACACGTCGACCAACTCACCGCAGTTCCACAGAGATGAAGACGTGCTGGTTATCCCAGTGATCCCGTCCAATGGTAGCTCGTGCGTGACAAGGATTGGTGGATCCTGAGTAGTTTGTTGGGACAAGTCTGGTACACAGACGCTGAATTCTTGCGTGAATATTGTATTGATAAGGGAACTGTAGGCGTTGCAAAGGCCCCGACACTGTCGGCCCTTACGTTCAATTTCAGTTGTCTGAGCTGCTGTTGCCAGCTGTGTTGAGCTGTCGAGTCGGGCCATTTAAGAGTGATTTCAACTCAATGGTCCCTAAAACTGAAGGCGTCTGAGTGAGCTCGCTATCAAATTCAGTTCGTAAAGCATCCATCCAGGCTCTCCTCAGCGAGGTACGACTTTGTGTGCGTCGATGACGATTAGCGCTCCCTGAGATAAAATGTGTGGTTAGGTTAGGTAGGCCTTCTTTTTGTTTGAGTAAAATGAGTTTTTTGTTTCAAGCGGACCATCTTTTTTCGGTTCACCGTTGTCTTGTTTTTCAGTACCTATAACTTCATAACTTCTATCTTGTTTCATAAACTTCATTGCCAACTTTTATGCACCTTGTGCACAGTCGCGTTATCTCAAGTCCATACTAAACGGTGCTTTCCTCCTTCATCTCTGTGGAACGCACTTATTTCGGTTAGGGAGGCTTATACTAACTCGTCTAATCTAAAGCATTATGGTTGTGAATTTCATCTGTTCATCACAGCTCAATCCATTCCGGTAGTTTGAATTGAAGCGAAGCCATGAAAAACTGGAAGCGAGAATGTTGTCGGTTCACAACATCCTGGAGTAATGAGGGTGAACGCTTTTAACTATTGCACGAATATTTCATTGAGATTTCATTGATCTGTGAAATCACTGATTCCTCGCTTTGGAAAATAACCTGTGCAGGGTGCGTACAGGCATGGAGAAGCATGGAAAGTAGTTGAATTTCGAAAATAAAATTCAAGGCCTCGAAAGTAGTGGAATTTTAAAAATGGTCATTGAAAGTCATGAAATTTTAGGATTTTTGTGAAAAGAAAATTTTACTGTTGAAAATTTTCGTTCCGTTTGGTCCGCGTTGAGCGAGGCGTTGTCAGTAACCTTCGAGTGTTACTTGGGCTCTGATTGGTTGATACAGCTACGTCTTTAGTGTCCGCGATTTTGATTGGTTCTCAGGCGTCACGTGAAACCAAACGCGCTCAGTGTGACTGAAGACACGCGCTCGCTCGGACCATTGTTGACCTGTCGCCACTGTTGAACATTTTCGAGCTGAGTTTTTATCATCGGTCTTGACCATCCCGTGTGTGTGTGACTAGAGTTACGGTGCCGAGACTGAGCTGAGGAATTATCGTCATGCCAGGCAGTTCTTTCAACAACTTGTGGTTGCGAGACAAAGACTTTCAACAATGGATAGCTCCGCATCCCAAACTGAAAACAATGGCGGTTTGCAACAATGGCGGTGAAGTTTATGACTGAAATACATTTATTGTGCTGCAATTTAACTTTGTGTGACATTATTTTGGGCAGAGAGAGGTAGTGAAAATGTGATTTGGTTGGCATTAAAAGTCATGAAAAAGTAGTGGAATTTTGAACCTCAGAGCCTGTACGCACCCTGCCTGTGGTAAATAAGATGTATGCCTCACACGATCGAAACGCGCTTCGCCACTTGGTAGTGCTGCTCTTCGTGTACTTATGCTCGTACTGTAATATTGACGATTGTTTACTTCTATTCAGAACCTAAATGATGATTTAGATAATAGGGGCTATGAAGCTCCTCATGTTTGTTTTCATTCATTCTTTAATTATTTTGTAAATAAAACGTTCCGATTATGTGCATCTTTTTGAACGGTTAGTTTTGCTGGGGGAATTTCGTGATAAAAAAATATCAATAATCCCCATGATGAGAGTCAGGTGTGATTCTTGTTTCGAAACACTTTTCTATATTTCAACTTCAGCTCTCGAATCTGGCCAGAAACGTGACAAAGAACGCGGACGATTAAGTAAGATACCATTTCGTTGTCTAAATAAGACCAAAACGTCCCATGTCGAATTTTCTAAACGTCATTTTTTTAGTCTTAATGAGGCTTCAGCGCAACCATGCTGCGTTCTATGCAGGGTTGCGGAGTCGGTGGAATCAATTTGCGACTCCGACTCCGACTCCACCTTTCCAGAATTTGGCGACTCCGACTCCACCTTTTCAGAATTTGGCGACTCCGACTCCGACTCCGACTCCACCTTTTCAGAATTTGGCGACTCCGACTCCGACTCCGACTCCACCTTTTCAGAATTTGGCGACTCCGACTCCGACTCCATTTCTCCAGAATTTGGTGACTCCAACACCGACTCTGCCTATTCACAATTTTCTGGCTCCAACTTCACCTATTCATAATTTATAAGATGAATATTTTATTTCTTAACTAGTGTACACACACCGTCAAAAATGACGAGATTCAATACCTTTCTTCAACAAATTTTCGTTTGAGTGGAGTTTCCATGCTTTCAGCTTATTCCAAAGGTAACTTAAATTTCTTATAGGAGTAATAAACACTCAGAACACAGCATTTTTGAGCCGCAAGAGAAGAAGTTATAGCCATTCGTGTCGTATCCAAGATACAGAAATTCAGCATTACTGAAAGCAACTGCGAACTTGTGTATGTATAATTTAATATGCAATACAGTACATTGCAATACAGTATATTGCAATATACAATACAGCATATTGTAATATGCAATACCCCGCCGAACTCGATATTCACGATACAAACTTGAGTATATAAGGCTATGGATCGCTCTAATTGTGATGAAAGTGACTTATTATAGAGCTATTGCACAACGAAAATGAGTGTATTAATTGACCGTGAACTGGAACCAAGACCGCCAGTGCAAATTTTTTCCTATCAATTATTCTTAACAGCGTGACACAAAACGTATAAATAAACACACGACAGTCATTCTTAGTAGTAAACGGTTGCAGGTGTTGAAACCTGTGCATATATTCATTATATTCTTTATTATCGAACGACTTTTAAATTGACTACAGATTGTTAATAATCAAGATACTAGTGTACATGATTGGTCAAAAATGACGGGATCCAATGGTATCGTTTTAAAAAATCTTAAGATAAAAATGGCAAACAACTATATCCTTTGTAATAGTACCCGCGATTAAAATACAGTATTCTCATACTTGTGACTGGTAAAACTCGTATCACAGATACGGTCATTAAGCATATTTAAAAACGTCACAAACGCACACAACAACCAAGCAAATTGTATAACATAATACCTATCTGAATTGTAATTTAAATTATTGTTCGCAAGAGGTTTTTAAAAAATTTGCCATACCTTTTAAGCATTTAAATGCCTTTGAAATTTAAATGCGATGAGCCGCATTTTCTTGACAGTTGATTCGATTTTCACGCAATGGTTTTTACTTATAAACATAAGTGAGCAGATGCCTGGTTTTTCATATTTCGATGGTACTTATGATACTGAGTTTGGAGACTGGTTACAGAGTTAGGTAGAGTGTGCGAAAGGCAGAAATTGAGGGTAAATGTGAATAAAAGTAAGGTGATGAGATGTTCAAGAGGTGGAGTGTTTGGAACTTTGGATGTGAGGTTGAATGGGGAAGTTTTAGAGAAGGTAGAGCATTTTAGGTACCTCGGGTCGGATGTGACTGTTAAGGATAGTATGGAAGTAGAAGTGAAGCATCGAGTGAGTGAAGGTTGTAAGACATTGGGTGCAATGAGGAAAGTTTTTGAATGCAGGAGTTTGAGTATGAATGTTAAGAGGGGACTGTATGAAAGTTTGATTGTGCCAGTTTTGTTGTATGGAGCAGAGTCCTGGGGGTTGAGAGCAGCTGAGAGGAGGAAGTTGGATGTGTTTGAGATGAAGTGTTTGAGGAGCACGTATGGAGTAACTAGAAGAGATAGGATCAGGAATGAGTTGGTTAGGGGGCAGACTGGTGTTATCAAAAAGTTGAGCAGGCGATTGGATGAAAGAGTGCTCGCATGGTTTGGGCATGTTGAAAGAATGAATGTTGAACGGCTGGTGAAAAAGATATATATGTCGGACGTGAGTGGTCTTCGAGCGCGAGGTAGACCACGGATGAGTTGGATGGATGGGGTGAGACGTGCTTTGTATGAGAGGGGTCTGACTGTGGACGTGGCGAGAGGGATGGCTGCGGACAGAAGTGAGTGGGGGCAGTGTATAAGGAGGTAATTTTATTTATGACGCGTTACTGGAAGCTGCCCGCGTGTGATGGGGTTGACCTGTCATATGCGGGGGGAGGGGCTGCACTCAATGAAGCGGTCGGGGTAAACCAGCTGTGGCTGTCGGGCCTGACTGTGGGAGGTGGTTGTGCTGGGCTGCTGCTGATCCTGGCAGTTCAGGTGCGGCCAGTGCTGCCTCTCTCGCCTCCTAGTGACTAAGTGTGGGGATTGTGGCCTGCTGTCGGCTACCCTCCCATAGGGAGGATTAGCCCGGTATATGTATGTATGTATGTATTTATGATACTGTCCAAGCAAGCAGATTCCCATTGTAATGAGATAGGGGAAATTACGCACGAGAACATATACTTATCATTGACGGACACCTGGTTTTTTATTATATCGGGTGTACTGTAAAAATGTCCCCGATTTTTAATTAATTATATCTCAGCTTTAAATCAACATATTTGAATTGCCTTTGTTCACAATGTAGTAAATTTTGTTTCCTTTTCGAATAATTTATGTTATTGAAAATCGGTTGAACAACCACTTTATAATGTCCAATTTACTGAAAGGAGTAGAAAATTTAATTGTTCAAATGAAAAGTTTAAAACAATATTGATATTCTTTCTTATTTTGTAGTTTCCATAAAACTGAACACACGAAAATTTTAAGGAGTAACAAATCATTACCTTATATAACGTTTAAATAAATAAAGTAATTTTAGTATCCAACGACATACCCTCCATTTCTCTCAAGGCAAGTATTACTTCTAGCCACCATTGAACGAAGACTTTTACCCATTATTCCACCGTTTTCTATCAGTCCTTGAAACACTATTATTGAGAACACTTGAAACTTGAAACCTCTCAGAAGGTTTAAATACTTAGTTGTATGTACGATACATCGTTATGAAATTATTCTCAACAGTAGGTATTGAGGAATGAAGAAGAACACCAGTGTTGGTTTTAAAACTTTCCCTTTGAACAGTTTTTCTACCCCTTTCAGTAAATCGATCATCTTGAAGTTTATTCAACTGATTTTCAAAAACTTATATTATTTCAAAAGGAAAAAAATTGAATAAATTGTAAATGAAAGACAAGTAAAATATGTTAATTTAAGCGGAGATATTATCAATTAAAAAGTCCGGGACATTTTTGTGGGACACGCAGTATAGTATTGATTGTTCTTATACAATAAATGGTCAAGTGTCTCCTTTGAACAAATTTATAAATAGGTTTAGCTATTTCGTGAGCGTAATCTCTCCTATGTTAGTACAATGAAGTTTTAGGATTTAAAACTTAAGAGCAATTGGTCGAACATTTATTTCAAATACAGAAGAACTTCAAGGGAACAACAGCAAGTCGTTTCCCGAGATGCGCAAAAAGAGAAACCGGTACCCAAGTTAGGCGGATCTTGAGGATTCCAACAGTAAGCACAGGAGCGTCCTCTGTGAAATTTTTATTATTGAATTCCTTTAAAATGAAGACCGAAAATCTTCTTTAACGTAAGGTTAATTTTTAAAACGATACTCGCTAAAAATAGAAGACACCCAATGGACGCGGCCGGTCATCAGCACGGTACTCCGGTAGGAAATTTTAGAGGCGTTTTGAGTAGAGAGATACAGAGTTTTAAGATGTCCGGTCGCCGACTAGGGGAATATCGTATCTTATTGTAAGATTACATATAGCACTAAGATGTTAACAATTAATTGACAATTAATTACCTTGAATAGTAAGTGCCTATTCAAGAGGCTGCAAAAGCCGGGTCGAGGAGTTCAAGTCGCAGAAAGAGACTGCTTTTTACGCAAGAGAAATAAGTTAAAGGTACCAGACCCACTTTTATTAAAAGGACGACATGCTGCCCAAGCAGAGCAAGCTCAAAGATAATTTAATGAGTGAACGCCAAAGCGTCACAAGTAATGTTAATTAAAGCTATTTAAGGTTAATGCAGTCTGCTAGAAGCGCAAATTTGCTTATTTATAGAAAGTTAAATTTGAAAACAAAAACCGGAAAAAAATATGCAGCTGCAAAACAAAAAACAACGAACAAAAAGATCTAATTTCATCAGTTTCAAATTCTTGTCTGTGAACTAAGAGAGGCCAACTGAAGAAAACTTTTTCTTCCACAAAGCCGCCATCAGAAATACGGAAAATATTCAACAGGAAATTTCATTGAACAAACAAAATTGGCTGTTCGTGTTTGTTGGTTGAGCTGTCTCCCTTTCACGCTCTTAGAGATACTTAACTACTGTATCTGTGATGCGAGTTTCACCAGTGCACAAGTATTAGAATATTTTAATCGCGAGTGCTATTAGGATGAAAATATTTCTTTATGGTCCACATCTGGAAGATTTCAATACAGACAATATCGAATCCCGTCATTTGACGCGTCGTGTACACAATTATGTATACTGAGTGTTTCAGAAAACGAGGTACAAAATTGCACATCAAGTAGAAAATGGCCAAATAAACACTTTTTGTCCTATGAAATTTTCACCCAAAAAATCGGGGCTGGGAGGCATCAGGTGTTTATTGTTTTTAAGGTTTAAATTTAATGGCACAATTACTCGCGGTATTGATTCTGAATTTACTTTACAAATATTGTTCAAAATGTGTTCCACCTACATCTATGCACTTTTCGAATGTTAGCCTTAACGGCTGCCGAATATTAGGAAACACGTCTGGCATTAAGGTATCTCATCTGCAGCCACTGCAATTCTGGCCACAAGATCTTCCTCAGACCCAATGGGTGTAGCATAAACAATGCTCTTCACGTGTCCCCAAAAATTGAAATCGAGTGGAGTCATGTCAGGAGATCTAGGAAGTCTTGCAACTAGCACATTTCGCCCGATCAACGTAAATTCAAAATAAATATTGCGAGTAGTTTATTCATTAAATTTCACCCTTTAAAACAATAAACTGCTAATATCTCAATGTCTCTTTCTTCGGAATATTTTATAGAAGAAAAAGTTTTTATTTGGATATCTTCTACTTGGTATGCAATTTTTTGCCTCTTATTCTGAATCTGAAACACCCTGTATATTACTGACAAGTGTTTTCTGAGTAGGTAATGTAGGCATTGTCTACACTGAGAAGCATAGATATGCATCAACAGTTTTTTATTACTAAGTATGCACTAATTCAGTGAAATTATTGTAGTTAATTCAATGACTATGCTTCAAATCCCTAAAATTATGATATACGTGTAGATAAGGTAGGTAAGATTTGCACACTGCCTTTTCTTCTTTGTATCTACACTATGCAGGGTAACAATGCAGAAAAGGTGTCATATTATTGCTCAACACTATGTTACATTTCGGCTATAATGAGCAAAAGTTGTTCTGCTTTCATTGCAGAAGCCTGACGTTTTCGGAAAGTTTTTTTTACGAATAAAAGTCACTTCTAGCTTCTTTGCGTGTATTATGATACTATCTCTTATTTTCGTCTAACATTTTACTTTGTATTGGACACTTTGTTATTTTAATAAACGCCCAGGTTCTTCTCATTTCGTGTTTTTTGGAGCAATTTGAAACGTTTCCAGCAAGAGAATTTGTACTATCGCATAAATGCAAAAACCATTGCAGCTGAGATAGTGCACTGTTTTCAGTTACAATGTGTGTGTGACTGTAAGTGAAGTTTTTGCTGGTGTGTGTAATTATTTTCATTGCAGCTCGTTTACATCGTATTTTTGATTTTTTTCAAGTGTCTCAATGCCGATATAGATAACCTTACAACATTTCCAAATCTTCCTTAACAAGAAGTAATTAATTCCATAATGCTACAAAACAAATACTGTTTCAGTTTTTTAAAATGTATCAACATAATTATAAAATTCTGCATTTCAGCGTATACTAGCTTAGAAACTGGGGAGTGATACGAAGATAAAAATTAAACATGATGATGATATAGTGAAAAACAATATAACTCTGAAAGAACCAAATTACATTCAAGGAATAACTTGAGAAATGAGAAGAAATTTATATTATTAATACATGTTAACTTGACTTAAAAACACGGAAGCCATATCAATTTTGATAACATGACTTGAAAACTAGAAGTCTTTGTGCACTAGACCATAGCTTCAGGTTTCGGCAAAGACTACTCATTGGCAATGAATCATAACGAAAAGACTAGAAATCTTTATGATCATTATCAATCAATGCATCATTTTGAGCATACAGAGTTACCACTCTTTATGTGAGTACAATGTATTGCATCAGCTGAAATGTTCTGCAAGTAACTTGCAACACATTTACTACTATTTTCCAGTTCCTTTGTATTAATTGAAGGAAAAATGAACGAAACAGAAATATACAGAATGAATTTGCGATGCTTTCAATTACTAATTCCTGCTTTTACCTACAAAATATACATTAATGCTGGGTACAAAAATTATTTTTCGCACTCGTAGGTTTCTCATATACAGGGTGTTTCAAAAATACACGGCATAATTTCAGGTATGTATTTCCCACATGTAGACAATCAAAATAGTTCATTACAACATATGTCCGGAAATGCTTCATTTCCGAGTTATGGCCTTCACAACATTGAAATTCACCGGAACGTTTTTCTTTCCGCAGGTCGTTGCCGTCAAAGGACACATTAAGAGGGCACTCTGACAGATCATTCCTAGGCGAAGGTTAAATTCAGTGTTGTGTTTGGCGTTCGACTGTGTGTCATGTACACAAATCAGGAGCTGGCAGAGATGCACTTGATCTACGGTAAGGCAGACGGCAATGCTGCGCTGGCTCGTCGTTTGTACCAGGAGAGGTACCCACAGCGACAATGTCCAGATCGGAAGACATTTGTAAGTCTCCATCAGCGTCTGTGCGAGTATGGAAAATTTGACTCTCCTGGATTGGGAAGGGGACGACCAAGATCTACAACTCCAGAAGAACAGGAGGAGATTCTGGAGATTGTGAACAGAACTCCTTCTATCAGCACACGAAGGTTAGCGTTGCAAGTGAATGTTCCCCATACGACTGTCTGGAGACTGCTGAAAGAGTATCAATTGTATCCTTACCATTTTCAACGTGTACAGGCGCTGTCACCAGCAGATTACCCTGCACGAGTTAGGTACTGTCAGTGGTTCTTGCAGCAATGTGCTGCAAATCCGAACTTTCCTGCCTTAGTATTATTTACAGATGAAGCACAGTTCACACGAGATGGCATAACAAATCTCCACAATCAGCATGTATGGGCGTATGAAAACCCAAATGCAACTGTTGTATCTCATCACCAGGTGCGGTTCTCCCTCAACATGTGGGCCGGTATCATTGGTGATCGGTTAGTTGGACCCCATGTACTTGTAAACAGACTTACGGGGCAGGCGTACACAAACTTCCTGGAAAACATCATACCTGATGTTTATGACGACACTCCACTGATCGATCGTCAGCACGCTCACTTCTTGCATGACGGCGCTCCTGCACACTTCAGTCGTACGGCTCGCCGGTACTTGGATCGAAGATTTCCTGATCGATGGATAGGTAGAGGTGGCCCAATTGCTTGGCCTCCACGCTCACCTGATCTGAACCCTCTCGATTTCTACTTGTGGGGCCATTTAAAATCATTGGTTTATTCGTCTCCGGTGCCTGATTTGGAATCCCTTCGGAATCGAATTGTGGCACGCTCTGAGGACATACGCAACATTCCTGGAGTGTGGGATCGTGTTCGCAGGTCAATGAGACATCGATGTGAGGTCTGTATTCAAGCAGGAGGTGGTCATTTTGAACATCTTCTGTAATGGCAACGACCTGCGGAAAGAAAAACGTTCCGGTGAATTTCAATGTTGTGAAGGCCATAACTCGGAAATGAAGCATTTCCGGACATATGTTGTAATGAACTATTTTGATTGTCTACATGTGGGAAATACATACCTGAAATTATGCCGTGTATTTTTGAAACACCCTGTATATCTGTGCAAACCCTCAATGACTAGATATCATGACTGTATTAGGTGATAGGAATAAATACGCTGTTTCAAACTTCGAACAAAACAATCAACGAAAACATTGCGTATTTTTTAGATTTTTCAGCAAAGCATTCTAACTCTGTTTTGGTTTACTTCTAGTTTTAAAGAATTATAAATAATTTTTAGTAAAAATTAGAATCGAAGACACCAAAAAATAGCGACTCCAACCACGACTCTTCCACATCCGAATGAACGACTCCGACTCCGACTCCACCACATTCGGAAAAGCGACTCCGACTCCATCACACTTCAGAGTAGCGACTCCGACTCCACCACACTTCAGAGAAGCGACTCCGACTCCGACTCCACCCTAAAACATCCGACTCCGGCGACTCCGACTCCCGACTCCGACTCCGCAACCCTGGTTCTATGGAGGAATATTTGTAGCAAAAAACATAGTTATCTACGTGCATCAGTTTGCTGGATAAATGTATGAATTGAGAAGAAAGATGCGAGTGAACGCTGTATTCTTCCCGATGGAGATGTAGCATTTTAGATATGCAGCTTCGTGCATTATCTCACCGTAGTTCTTGTATGCAAGCCCTCTCATTTCCATAGCTCCCTCCTAGTGTAACCTTGAGCTGCTTCCGACCTCCGTTCGCAACACTTGCGTGCTGTGCGGTAGACGGAGTGGAGGAGTGGAGGGGCTACCCCAATGTGGGGTGTTGCTGCATCAGTCACTTTGCTGCTGTGCACCTGGCCGCAGCGTTGTAACGTTGATATTTTCACCACTTGATGATGAAATCTGAATCATAGCTACTCGAAGGCGAAAATTTTTCGGTGATGGAATTTTTGCATGCAAGTTGTAAGATGACAGGAAAAATGTTTGTTGTTGGGTTAATATCAAACTGCATGATCGATTAGGTTATTGAATATCATTATTTTTTATTGTACTTAATAGAGTTTGGATATCCCCTCAGATGGATGTAAATTTAGTATTTATGGGAACTCTGACTACCATGTGGGAAATGGGAGGTTTCGATATGAAGATTATGTAGGCCTTTCTTTTAATGAAAATGTTTTCTGTTTTGTAACGGACCATCTTTTTTCAGTTCACTGCTGCCTTATTTCAAATGCAATAACTTTCTTCTTTAACTTTTTGCTACGTTGTTTTGTTCCACTGACTTCTTTCAATCTTTCTTTTTCTATGGACAGGGTGTAGAGACACGCCTCTTGTATGTAAGAGACTCCTCCACTCCTTCCCAAATTCTTCACTAAATGGTTTCTTCCTCCGGCATCTCCTGAGAATGAGAACATTATTTTTGTTAGCGAGGCTCAAGCTAACCTATGTTATCTATTTTAAGAGTTCTTATATGTAAATTCATATCTTACGAATTCGATATATTTTCGAAAATAGATTAGATGCGTGACGTATATGCTAGTGCGGTGTAAATAGGTACAGTATGTGTGTAAATTAGTTTCACTATTTTACTGTGTTGTCCGGATGTACCTCATCGTTTCGTTTACCTGTGATTTTGGAATGTACTCAGCAGTTGTTTGTTCTATGATGCCGGAAAACATTATTGATGCGTTTCTGTAGTATCAGTTATTTAGTCTCTGTTAGGTAAATCATGATGGGTTATTCATTGCCCTACCCATGCACAGATATAACATTATTTCAAAATATACTCAAGATGTCGACGTCGTGTTTCAAATGCGTCTGCTTTTGTCGTAGTGGATTATATTTTTACTGTCGTAGCCGAATCGTTAAAACTCGTTCCAAGTTTACTTATTCTACCCAATTGCCTATGGACGCAGATTGGAAAATGAACTGTCAGATCGTATACCGGCATCAAAATTCCTCTTACGAAGTGTTCTCCTGTTTTCCAACCTATGCGAGCTCAAGTTCCGAACATTCTATGTGAAAAGTATTCAGTGTTGTGCCCTGTTCTCTTTCTTGTGTGTTGATAGCTCCAAGAACGTATTTTTTCAACAACTACATAGACGGATTCCATACCAGCATGTATGTTCATGTGTAGCAGTACGGTGTGTAAGAAAGCTTGGCCTGCTGTACAGCCGACTTCGAGGTGTGCTAGTGAAGTACATAGAGGTTATTCCGAGCATTGAATCTGCGATGCTATAATATCGTCGGTTAGGAAAGTGTATCCAATCGTAATGAAAACGTGTTCAACTGAGGAAGTTTCCTTTTGTAACTAATATATTTTTTCCTTGCAAAGGATTCTGCGTAAATTGAATATCTGACTTCGGTATCCTCGATAGTTTCGTGCTGAAATTAATCTTAGAATTCTGCTCGAGTTCTTCTTGAGATTGTAAATCTCATAACATTCAATTTAGAACGATTTATTAGAATTACTTTCCCCCCTTCGGCTCCATTACATTCTTACCGACTTGTTTCAGCTGATATTCAAACATCGAGGTAAAACTAAACGCATTAAACTGCCAACAGTTTTCAGGCGGCAGCTTTGATTCATTTCCACGTCGAACGCCAAAAAAAATCGCGTCTCTACAACTTCTTGCTGCGCCTGGGGTTGGCCTTGAATGCAGGCGGTGGTGCAGTGTGGTGGTGGTGGGTTGCTGTGCTCGCTCTGGCTCCTGAACGTGACTTGCTTTGCCTTCCGTGATTTCGTTGTTTTTTGCGTCTGTTCAACTGGATAAATGCAAGTATAACAGCCCGCCAGTAGTGTTACTAGGGATAGTATTTTTCGATACTTGAGGTCGGTTGATTCTGCGTACTCTCTTCGACTTGCGAAAATTATTATCATTCTTATGAATTGTCCCCTCAGGGGGATACAACTATTGTATCTATGGGAATTGGCGCTCCCAGGGGGACTATGTGTGGGCCTGAGCTAAAGGTTAGGTAGGCTTCCTTTTTGTTGTAATAAAATAGGTTTTTGTTTTGTTACGGACCATCTTTTTTCGGTTCACTGCTGTCCTGTTTTTCAGCACCTGCTACTTTCTTCTTCAACTTTTTTCTTGTTTCATGAACTTCTTTCCTAGCTTACTGTTTCTGTGCACTTTGTGCATAGATTCCGCGTTCCCTCAACTCCATACTAAATGGTGCCTTCCTCTTTCCTCTCTTGGAACATCTTTGTCGTGGTTAAGGGAGGCTAAAACTTTCTTATATAATAATAATAATAATAATAATAATAATAATAATAATAATAATCTTCTGAATTGTCGATTTGCTAGAAGGTGAACTGAAATTATAGTTCAGTTGTGAGCTTGAGGAAAGAAAATTGAGTACTGGATACATTCCCGCATTATATTCAAGAACTCAATAACTTCTCACTTACTAGATTCATGATTAGATCAAAGATAGGGGTTGTTACTGAAGCTAAATATTACGTACAAGTTTGTTCTATGGTATTTTGTTATTGGAGTCATCATTGATAGTAGGGCTGTGATTTTC
The DNA here is from genome assembly GCA_030386875.1 of Morinoia aosen. Lineage (NCBI taxonomy): Eukaryota > Metazoa > Arthropoda > Malacostraca > Amphipoda > Talitridae > Morinoia > Morinoia aosen. The sequence goes on along the minus strand of CM059572.1, from coordinate 65,575,922 downwards.
GTCGTCGATAGAATTTCGTGAAAATCTATCATTATGCCAATGGTTTTGAGAGTTCATATGTTTGGACGCTACCTGGACTTGAAATTTCTCATCCTGTTCTCCAGCTGCAGTGTCAGGAAGAATATCTTACGCTTATTTATTCAGCAGCTTCCGCGCTCTTTCGTCCTAAAACTTTTTTCTTACTAAACTTTGCTAAAAATTTCTAAGTCTCGAGCTGAGACTCGAGCCCTTCTCCATAAAGTAGAAAATGTTTTTGGTTTTAAGGACCTTTTTCGGTTCTCAGCTGTCTTGTTTCTCAATGCCTATTGTTTTTTCTTCAACTATTATCTTGTTTCATAAACTTCCTTCCTAACTCACTGTTTCCGTTCAGTTATGCACGCATAAATTTACATTGTGTTTGCAAGAGATTTTATGAGTGTTCATGACGTGAACGTATATCCGTATCAAGTTCAGTCATTACTGGCTTATAGAGGTGAGTTCATATTAGATTTGGAAATATTTGCGTTGAAGTTTTTCCCATTTTCTATATAATGTTACTCACACTGGGGTCAACCATTTATTTGTGAATGTTTAATAATTATAGTATAATTTAAAATCTAAGACAAAATGGAATGTACGCTGTGACTGTTTAGAAAGTATCACATATTAGCGACGAAGAAAAATTTTGAACTCTTGTCGTCGATCATGACAAACAATAAAGTTTGAGTGCTGAGCGTTTTTCATGCGAAATTTGAGCGTTGACGCAGAAACTTGACACGTTTTTCCGGATGATTAATGACGATTATTTTACGGGTGAAAAATTTCTAAACTGACGCTTTTTCACGCGTGTTATGATACTTTTACTCACATACTTTTACTCACTCGATGTCCTCACATCGAGCAGTCATCTAACAGAACTCAAATATTATTGGTGATGTTTAACATAATCATTCTCGGATAAATTAATGGTTCATTCAATTCGCCATGGATTACTATACTGCCTACAATGTGTTTACCATAAGTATATTCTCTTCACGTCTTTTCAGTACGAATTTTTTCATTAATTTTTATCATCTGTAGTGAAAAATGTTTCAACCTGAAATTATACACCAGCTACTTGTGTATTTTTGCTACTGCCTCGGGAAGGCAACTGGTCTAAAGTGTAAAGTGATGTCCAAGTAAGTTTCTCGTCGCGAGAGAAGATTGCGCTTCTCGTTTTTGGTCATGTTTCCATTATACCTTATTAGGACCTGCTGCCCTTACACGAGGTGAGGGTGCACCTTGAAGTTTATTTTACAATCTACGACAGGCGGTGAATTTTTCGATCGTTGGTATATTTGGGCCTTCGAAAGTTCTGACTTTCATTTTTTAAGCGCAATAAGTTTTTTACTCTCACATTTTGTGGGCTTTAGCTCACATGTGTGTAATTGATATTTAGGACACGAACTCGAATTGTAAATGCGATGGGTATGTGATATTCTCCGCTTGCCAAAACAAGACGAAGATGAGGTGCCCGTGAGAGTGACCATACAAAAGCTTTGCGTGAGGGTCGCGTGCTTGTGAAAGTATTGGCCATCAGCCCCTTGTTAACACGTAGTCGACCTACACACTAGATGCGTCGGCACTTCTTTTTAACACAAATGCCACACAGGTGGTCTAGGATAGGCAAGAGGTTTGGGTTAGTTAGGTTTGTCTGTCCTATGCTACAGCACCTCGGGAGGATACAACTATTGAACCTATGGGAATTAGCGCTCCCAGGAGGGAAATGTGTGAGGGCCCGAGCTGAGAATCAGATAGGCCTTATTTTTGTTGAAATAAAATGTTGTCTTTTTTGTAAAGTCAAAGACCACTTTTTTCAGTTCTCTGCTGTCCTGTTTTTCAACACCTACTACTTTCTTCTTCAACTTTAATATTGTTTCACAAACTTCTTTTTTACATACTGTTTTTTTGTCCTTCAGCGCAGATTCCGCGTTACCACATCTTCAAATTAAATGGCACCTTCCTCCTCTCTTCGGAACACTTATTTTTAGCGGTTAGGGAGGCTTAAACTAACATCTAATCTAATCTAATCTAACCTATGCTGCAGGGACTGGTGCCTGCGAGGCAGATTCTGCTAGGTTACCTCACTCAGCTATGTATAACCCATTGGTATTTCTGCCTTTCGTGCCCACATTGTTTTTTCAGTTTTAATGACTTCTTTACTATCTCTTTTTTGGTATTTCTTCCACTTCTTCCCTGACTTACTGTTTTCTATGCCCATGATATCGTACCTTGTGCATAGATAACTCTTTTTGTACGGACCTTGATAATAATCTCTTCTCTTTGCTCTCTTGGGTTTTCTAAGCCAGAGGGTCTTCTTCTAATTAATGTTATACCAATAATACCGCCCCTACGTTGTCGCACGCAATGAGTAGCTCCTAAAGCTCATCGAACGAGTCCGAAACAAATAAGCAGCGCACTCAACAGATGTTGGTCGCGTGGATGCAGGTGTTGCCTACATCGTTGGATCATGTCCAAGAGCGTCTAGGCCATTTTAGCCTCCATGCTCTGCAGCCAGCCGTAGTTGGTCAGACAAGTGGGAATTTCAGATTCGCCTAAACTGGTCTAGTACGTGTCAAGAGACCATGTTTCTCTTGATCTTTTAGAGAAAAATCTTGCATGGTTGACGTCTGTCTGTATTGCCAGGTGTTTTCAGCTACTCTCTTTTTTGTAAAAGCGTGGAATGAGTATCTCACAAAATTATCTTTACTTATAGTGTTTTGTTTCTCGGCTTCAAATTACTTTTTCGTGAATGAACACTATTTTTTCATCAGTGACGATCGTTTTAGGCACGTATTATGTACTTCTGCTCATTTTGTTTATGATAATAGTCTCGTTTTGTTTTGATAATCGTTTACGAACGTTACTCTCCGCAGTTGAAATATTTGCATAGCTGAACGGAATTGATGTCGGACTTGGAAGTATTAGACCGCGGTGACATCCGTGTGAGGTGGTGCACGGCTGCGTGCAATTCGCAGGCCCTGAGATTTGCAACTTCGCGTAATTTGGTGCGAAGAGTTACAGCGAGAAAAAAAGGGGAAAAGGTTTATTTTCTCGTCACTTAACACGTTAACCGCCAAATGAGTCACCAATGGTACACGGAGGCAATTTTCCTAATGCTGCTGACCGACCAGTAGTCTCTACCTCAATTTTTCATAAATACTTAATGAAAGTTTAATGAAGGCACGATCGAGTTTGTTAACAATTTTCAAAACTTTTTTTTAATTACCTAAGTTTGAGTTGAATATTGAACTTTAGTTTAACCCATGGCGGATAACGTTTTAAGGTAACATTGTTTCTAAATCTTCAACCTTTGTTTTGACTTTTTCTTGCAGTGGATGTATTTTCAGACAGCAGGTTAACTCCACACGTCACAAGGCTAATGATGTGTTGAGGTTTTGTGGAAAAAACAAGTACTCTATAAGTACTCTATATGAAATAAAATTAGAAGTGATTAATAGTGCTTAAACAATTACTACAAGAACAAATGAATGTTTTTTTCAACTTTTAATGGATTTTTACAATCTCCGTAATAATATCTGAATGATTGGTTTGCGAAGTAACACGAAGTTGAAAGTTAGAATCCATGTTCTTCCCCCTCAGGGGGATACAATTATTGTATCTATGGGAACCAGCGCTCCCAGGGGACAATGTGAAGGCCCGAGCTGAGAGTTAGGTAGGCCTTCTTTTTGTTGAAATAAAATGTTTTTGTTATGTTGAGGACCACCTTTTTTCGGTTCACTGCTGTCCTGTTTTTCAGCACCTACTACTGTCTCCTTCAACTTTGATCTTGTTTCATAATCTTCCTTCCCAACTTACTGTTTCTATGCCTTTCTGCGTTTCCTTTAACTCCGTACTAAATGGTGCCTTCCTCCTTCCTCCCTTTGGATCGCCTTCGTTGCTGATAGGGAGGCTTAAACTAACTAATAATCTAATCTCTAACGTGAGGTAACTATTGCCATGTGAAGTTCAAGTCGTGAAGAGCCTGCATAAATAGTGACTAAAAAAGTTCCTTCAAATTTACTCTTGCAAAAGCTCTTAAAGTAAATTATTCAAGACAGGTTCTTCACATAATAAAATGAGAAGAAAATTGCTTATTCAGTATGGGTGAATAAAGTGTAATTCTAGTGAGAATGAATTACGCGCCGGCACACCGTGGCCGGAACACGCGGCGTGGACTGGCGGGTCGAAGGCGTTACGCTCTGTTTCCTAGTCGTAACGAATTAAACGGCGTCATATGGCAGCAGCAAATGGAACATTACCTCCAAGCGCAAGTGTGCTGCCACACGGCGGTAGCTGAAATGAAATATACACTGCACACACTGCACGTGGAGATGAGGAAATAGGGAACATCGAATGCTCTATGAAGCGTTTTTGGTGGTGCAACTCAATACGTATTATAATCGTTCAAGAGTTACTCCCGTGAAACTTGGTGTGCGTCATGGATCATCGAATTATCTAAATGATTCAACGGTTAGTTTCCACCTTCTAGGTTTCACGAATATGGTGTATAATTTACAGAAATGGATGTGAAAGTGAATAATGCATTTTTCCGAGAATTATTTTTTGCTTTTCAGGTTGTGGTAATGTCTCATCAAGTCTTGGCAGCAAGTTAGCTTGTTAGTCAGTGTGCAAACTTTAGGTGAGTTGAAGTGCTCTCACGCTACAGCAATTGCGTGCCCCTACATCTCTTGTTGCTTGCGCGGTGACTTGAATTTCAGGCTTGAGCCTCTCATGTTGGCTGCTCGTGGACAGACAGCTTTACGGTGTGTAGCAAAGGAGGACGGACGTGTCGAGTGTTGTGCTGCCTCCACCCCAGCGTAAAACGCGAAGCTTCGTAGAAGTTTGTGGTGTGATGAAAAATCGGCTGATCTGTGAAATTAGCGTCTACATTGTGTGTTGACTTAGAAGTCACTAGGTGATTATTTGGGTTTTTTTAATGTTTATGCATACGTTTACTCCTTAAATGTGAAGTTTCAAATCGTTATGTAAGATTTCAGTGTTTCTATTGTTCAGGAGTAAAGTTATTTCAAGTCGTTATTGAAGATTTTATCTTCTCAATTGTCAAAGGAAAAAAGAAAGTTTCCCTAGCCTAGTTATTTTATTATGCTCTATTTCTTATGCTATTATTTCATTGTGCTATATTATTAAAGTTATATTATTATACTCGCTCGAAAAGATATTTTTAAATATCTTCCGTAACAAACACTTTCAATATTACTCCCTGATGTCAAGAAAGCCAAAGCTAATATGTCAATGTACGTGTTAATCGTCAAAAGTGTTTTCACCCACAGTGTTCATTATCTTTATCGCATTCGTGAATAAATAAATATACGCTATTCAACTCCAATTAACTAGCTATTGGGGACTCTTTTTCTGCTCGTCTTTGTACAAACGTTGACGTGGACAGTCATGGCACCTATCTATGTTTATAAATTGAAAACACTTGTATCATGACATTTCGGAAATGATGCAATTTTATAATGCGTTTACTTTATAGGACATTATTTTTTTTTTGTCCCATTCGCGTTCTAAAATATTCTTGTTAACCCTATGTGATGCGCTTTAGTTCTTACGCTCGTGAGCACATTATGATAGTCTTATCTAGGTAGTTAATTTCACGTATTACTCCAATTGTGTTGCACATGTATTGGTAGCCGTTGTAGAACAATCATTTTCATGTTTCTAATCTAGGTAGACTCTTTTGTGTCACTATTACTAGCATGGAAGCATAAATTTGTGGTGTGATCGGCATACTAGTAGATACATAGGAGTGAAAATATAGTTCTGAATGTCGACCTCATAGTCTTATACGCAGAATTATTTTATTCCACCCGCTTTACTTTCTAAAATAATTCCTTCCTTCGAAAGTCTCTGTGCTCGTATTTCAGTATAGGTGTGCCCTAAAAAGAGTGTTTTCAACCATGCGTCATCACTGAAATTGTCTTCTTTTTGAATTGTAGTATCAGATATTATCAAACCTAAATGGAGCAACAAAGGAAATACCTTGCCCTCAATCATTTGTTTCAGCAAGTGACATGGGTATTACGATACCCGATTGTGTATCAGCCAAGGATCCTTACTCTAAGATATTTTATAAATCAATGATGTTTTTAACTACATCATCTTTATTGGAAATACACTTCTTCTTTTCCTTTTATTCTTTCTTTCTTTCCCTTTCTTTCTTTCTTTCCCTTTCTTTCTTTCTTTCCCTTTCTTTCTTTACTAGTTTCGAGTTGAACTCAAAATGCAGAGTTACACGCTCTAGCCCGCGAGTTCTCTGGATCACGACTACGGGGTGTAAATGCCATACGTAGACTAATTAAAACCGGAAGAAATGCTTCATCAGTTGAGCGATTTCATCAAATGAAGGCTGTAATGAAACGCAATAAAACACAGATTTCACTCAATTTAGCGCCATTCAAAATAACTTCCTTTGACACGAATTCCACTCCGGAGTCAGTAACCTGGGAACTGGTTACACGTAAGGCTTCGGGGTCTATTTCATCCCAGACGAATGGTCCTGTTGGTTGTGTCGACGTTATTTAGTCGAGCGAAAATGGTTAGAGGACCAGATTAGAGCTCCACTGTAAATTATCTTTGTTAGATATGTTGGGAGCATTTGACGAGTGACGCTATTCTCAAAATCTTTATCGCCATTTATTTTTAGCCTACATCGATGGCTCGAATGAAGCAACATTAATGATTATCTAAAAGCGCTCAAATGAATAATTTCATTAATGATTTCAGTCTAATTTTTTTGCTTGTGTATTATCGGCCAAAATATTTTCTCGTCACTTAAGGTAACATTGTTTCTGAAACCTCAACCTTTGTTTTGACTTTTTCTTGCATTGCGTGTATTTTTAGAGTGCTGGTAAACTCCACACGTCACAAGGCTAATGACCACGTGATGAGATTCAGGCGCCTCCTAAGCTCGCTCTCTTTACCTACTCTGCATCCTTTATGTCCCTAAAATTAGCAGGAAATTTCGAAGTATTTCGGAGGTAAACAAGTGTACTCATATTCTGAATAAACTTCTCTAACACTTCGGGTTTACGACTACTGCATGTTAAACTCGATTTTATTTTTTTGGTGTTGAGTAATCTTCCCAGTTGAGATGAATTGCAGTTACTGTCTGTTTCATTTTTGATTCGTATTGTCAGTTCGTAAAAAAATCATCGTATGGTAGCATTTCAATCATTGTAATATGGAGTGACATAACTTTAATCGGTTATTAGAGCATATGCAGAAAAATTTAATGGTTTTTTAATCTTGAACTACCATTATTTTATTTACTGTATCATCTTTATTTCCCCTCAGGGGGATACAACTATTTTATCTATGGGAATTGGCGCTCCCAGGGGGACTATGTGAGGGCCTGAGCTGAAGGTTAGGTAGGCTTTATTTTTATTGTAATAAAATAGGTTTTTGTTTTGTTACGGACCATCTTTTTTCGGTTCACTGCTGTCCTGTTTTTCAGCACCTACTACTTTCTTCTTCAACTTTTTTCTTGTTTCATGAACTTCTTTCCTAGCTTACTGTTTCTGTGCACCTTGTGCATAGATTCCGCGTTCCCTCAACTCCATACTAAATGGTGCCTTCCTCTTTCCTCTCTTGGAACATCTTTGTCGTGGTTAAGGGAGGCTAAAACTTTCTTATATAATAATAATAATAATCTTTATTTCTTGAACTTGTTTGACAGGGTTGTGCTTCACAAGCAACTGTAAATGCTAAGCAATGAAAATGAATGTCGGAGAATGTCAATGGCTCATTTCAACTAAAACTGAATTGCCATTCAGAGGTGTGTGAACTTCAAATTGCTTTTCTGAAATTTTGTATTACTGCGTGGATATTTTAGTAAAATAAGCTTCTTTCTAAAATGTAGAATTCATTTGTTATAGATCGTATTTTGTGTGAACCCCTAATAAATTTGTATTTGAGGGGGACTCATGGTCAGTTCTGTCATTTATTCTAAAAGTCTCCATTTCTACTGAGGAGTTTGTGTTTCACATCTTCTACTCAAAGCAGCCCGTTTAATTGAAATTGGTTTACCTTGGTCAACTAAACTACATTAAATGTGATAGTGTGGCAGATAGGGAGTATTAAACTAACTAATAATCTAATCTAATAGTTTGGCAGAACATTCTTGCGTTTGTGCTTGTAACGGTGATCTTTCTAGCTCTTCTGCGTGCATTAAGAATGGTGGTTATAGTCTTATGCAGTGTGGTCGATTAATGTGTTAGCAAGCCTTCAATGATTTAGCTGCAAAAACAGGAATGGCCGACGTCTTGGGTGATTAGTTTCACGTATGAGCGTTTTTTGGTACGATTTATATTCAAATATCGTTAAATGCTTTGTATGCTTGATGGTAGCAGAATTTTTATTTGTTGAAATCATTTATATTTTTTTCTTCTCATATAACTTATGTTGATTTGTTGTTCTTTCTCCCCTTTGGGGGGTACCAACATTTGGGTCTATGGGAATAAGTGCTCCGTCGTGGAAAAAGCTTGAGCCTGAGATCAAAGTTGAATAGGCCTTCTTTTTGTTGACATGGAATAGTTTTTTATTTTGTCAAAGACCTTTTTCGGTTCACTGCCGTCCTATTTTTCAGCACCTATTACTTTCTTCTTCAAAAATCATCTTGTTTCATAAAATTCATTTCTGACCTGTTTCTATGCGATGGGGATCATTTGTGGAAACACGCCTTATACATAGATTCCGCATTCCCTTTACACGTTTACTACTTATGATACATAAATATACCACGAGGTTCCTTTCTGATAAATTTTTATTTTTTTTTTATTTTGATGTAAATCACTGCATATTTTTTATTTCAATTCTAGAAATTAATTCAACACCTTTATATATGATGAAATATATTTCATTCAAATATATTAACAAAGGGTTAAATTATTAAGAAACAAATTTATAATTAGTCTTCATTCAGAAAGAAGCAAGACTGTGGCACACGCCCAATTGATGAAATGTGAAATGGCGGGATTATTGCATCAGTCTCTCGGGTAAAACCTGTAAAGTAGCAACCGTAGTGAACGTGTTAACTCCTTACAATGGTACGGAAGCTTGAACTAGCTTATGTTCTCATTTAAACCACGAAAGGTAACGATCGTACCAAGAGAGTTGCTGTGCATGTATTGCGGCTCAAACATCGCTGACCCACCTGTGTACACACTTCATTGTTGGAAGAAGGCAAATAGGGTTGTCGGTTTTCCTGGTCTGCCTTCGCATATAATTCGCCCTGCTTGGGAGAAAAGACTGCTGAATTTGTCGGAAAATTTGCTTACTTCCATCATTCGGCAGACCATCGCTTATCTCTACACAGCTTCACCCTCTTCTGAATGTTTAAAGGAAATCAAAGATTTCGTGGTTGCGCTGCTTCCGCTATATTAGACTTAATTGAGCTCACGGGAACTGTTGTAGTCGTAATTCCAATACGGAGAGATTGGTTCGAATTAGCTGTCACTTCAGTTCTAGCAGTCCTTTGATTCTTTTCCACAAAGCGTTTTAGTGCACGTCTGTCTCTGAGTTTGTAAGTCTGGAGGGAATTGTAGCGGTTCCTTGCGTGCTGTCGGTGCTGTCTGAATTTTGTCATGGTTTCCCTTGGAAAAATAATAAGTTTAGCTGCCTCTGCGACTGAGATTTGAGTCATACGAGTTTCATAAAATAATATATTTCGAATTCAGGTCACGAATTTTAACTTAGTTGTGATCAATTTCAAAAAGAATCTGCTTATTTGCAATGAAAATGAAATTCTCTTGAAAAATTTAAAATGTTGCTTTTCGAGTTTGGTGGCAGTGTAAATTTGCATTCTTCAAATTGAGTCCAACTCCTTCATGAGAGTGCAGCTGTGGTCTTGGGAAAATTCTCTCATTGTAGCCGGCTGTGCCGTTTTCTCTGTTGGTTCAATTTTTTGTGCTCATTGCCGCTGTGGCTTTTTTTTACTTCAGCACTGTATGACCTCTGTTGTTGGAAGTGAGTTTTGACTAATTCCTGGTGCGCTCCAAATTTTTCTGCTGTGGAAACATGAAATGAAACGCTCAAAAATCAAATAGAATTCAAGTTAACTGAATAGTCTACAAAGGGTTGTAATTACTGAACTCATATTTTTCAGTTAAGTTTTACTTCACCCCAAATGTCGCTTTTTATTATAGGTTCTTTTTGTGCTACGAAACTGATACATGTCAACTCCAATAACACATTTTATACTTAATAAATTTATGGTATAACTTCTGCCTCAGAATCTGTACTTACTGCTACTGAAAATCTGCGTAAATTGATGCATTTTACCTAAGAGTATGTTTCAGTCTATGCTCGTGGAAAACTAGGCGGTAAGTACAGGACCAGCGACCATCCATTACCGAGTTTTCCTCGAGTGTCTTACTGTATAGGAATGTCTTCTTGCATATTTCTCTGGATTCATGCCTTTCCTTTCTGATGAGGACAAACTATAGTGTTTTCATAATGATTTAGTCAAATGTTTGCATTGGATTTTGATGGCAGATGAGTATTGGTAGTCAACCATATTTTATAATTTAGGAGTATTAGTATGTATTCGTTTTTTGTACAATGTTCGATAATTTTAAAATATTGTGTTCTTCTTCAGTGATGAGATGATCCACGTGTGCTTAATACTTAATTTTAAAATTGAACTCATGCAGGAATTCAGTTCCACGATAGGCAGAAAGTTTGGATTACGTTAGGGTCCTATTGAGTGAGTTAGCAAAGTCCCATAAACGTAAGCAGCATACATCATTTGAAATCATTCAGAAGAACTTGGGAAAAATATTCGTATTGTTACGACATACCATATTAATCTTGGATGCGAATTGAACTTCGAATCAACTAACACTTCATCAGTACGGCAAAAACTTGTATTTAAACATAAGTGCCGTTCATAACTCTTATTTCCCTAACCAACTTGGAAGAAAGTTATTCTCATAAGAAATCAGTTTACTTTGCCCAAAAGCTACATTTTCAGTTGTTTTCTAGCATTGTATTTACCCTAATATAATGCAAAGTCGACTATGTTACTGACTGCGAGATTGTTAAAAATCCTTGCTGCTAATGTTGAAATTGTTTTTTTTAGTCTCTGTTTGCTTTCGATGATCATACCTATTTTCACCGTAATTTCATGCTTTCTGGGTTAGCGTAGAACGCATAGCGTTATTCTATGCTTTCTCAAAAAAGCATGTTTTGAGCAAGAATGCATATTAACTTCGCTCTTGCTTTGGGCAGGGGTGGCACTGAAGCGAGGAGCCTGCAGAAGCGGCGTCAGAGGGAGGCGAGGGCAGCGAGTTGCGCTCGCGATGGGCCGAGTGTCTCGAGAGTAGAGACAACCGGCTTGGCGGCCTGGCGGGAGAGTTGACTTCCCCCGTCCGGTATGGTGGCGGTGATGCTTGGCACTTGTACTGGCGCACGCAACAAGCTTTGTGCGTCTTTTCTGGGGGAGGGGGCGGCGGCGGGTAGCCGCCACCAACCCCCCACCCCCACCATCTCTCTTCCGTCATCTCGTACGAATTTCGTAACTTCAGCCTCGCGACGGACATCTACAGTCGTTGCAGCTATGGATACAGATCAAAAAGACTACCTAGGACGGCAGTCGGCCTCGCTGTCTCCGCAGGGTAGCGCTTCTGCTCTCTCTCCTTCCTATTTTGATAACCCTACCTCACCTATCAGGTACGTCACTCTCATGACGCTAAAAACAAGTTATTTAATGTATGTTATTAAAGCTGCATTATTGTTATTTAAAGCTGCATGGGAATAAAATAAACCTGGTTGATTGTTATCACTACTGTGTTGCATGCCTCTCAGGGGGATACAACTATTGTATCTGTGGGAATTAGCACTCCCACGGGGAAAAATGTGAGGTCCTGAGCTGAAAGGTAGATGGGCCTTCTTTTTTGTTGAAATAAAATGTTTTATGTTTTTTTAAGATCTATCTTTTTTCGGTTCACTGCTGTCCTGTTTTTCAGCGCTTCTGATTTTCTTCTTCAACTTTTATCTTGTATCACAATCTTTCTTCTTATCTTGCTGTTTCTATGCGCACTAGGGTGGACAGTACTCATAGGGGAGATTTTTTTTCACAGTATTTTCTTGACGGGATCCCCTAAAAAGGTGAGGTTGATAGAAAAAATGATACTGGTAAAGTTTTAGACCATTTGAACATCGTTAACCCGTGCCCAACGACCTCAAAGTTCTGAAAAATCGTGAAAAATGCCATTTTTCAGAACTTTGAGGCCGTTTGGGCACGGGTTAACGATGTTCAAACGGTCTGAAACTTTACCAGTATCATTTTTTCTATCAAACTCACCTTTTTAAGGGGTCCCGTCAAGAAAATTCTGTGAAAAAAAAATCTACCATATGAGTACTGGCCACCCTAATGCGCACGGGATCCTTTGCGGGAAGAATACCTTTTGTGCATAGATTCCACATTTTCTTAATTCCATACTAAATGGTGCCTTCATCCTTTCTCTCTTCGCACATATTTTTTGTACTAAATGGAGGCTATAACTAATTTATCATCAATCTATCACTGTATTGCGAGTTGAATGACTTGTAAGGCAAAGTGTTTGTTTATGGCGTTCGTTCGTGAATTGTTGAACAAAAATCGTCAAGTTGTTAGGAGAGAAATCTGACAAAATTGTAACGAAGATGGTTTTGGAGTAACATCGAAGCCTGATGCCGTTGAAATAGTAGTTACAGTTGTTACTACTAGAACGGTGAAAACGCAGTCGGTACTTATTGCTAAATAGATTCGAGAAAATGTAGTTACTATTTTTATAGCGCGTGCACTCCCTTATTCAAAGGCTTTATATTATATCCTTTATTCAATAAGTTTCAAATTTTTCCTTTTTTTAACTAAGATCAGCAATTACGTCAAATGCATAATTATTTATACGGATTTTGTGGCTTTCACGGTTATTTTCAATTGCCATAACTTATTCAACGCTGAGATTCGAATACTTTGATTACGTCCTGCGTGAAAACGTTTATGCACGTAGATTCCACTTGAACTTAGAGATGAAGTGCTTAGGGTGTCCTCGTAATGTCTTTTTCAGTTTTAATTTCACTTCTATTCACTTGAATTTCCTAATCTTGAAATCGTCAACCAACTTCCTACCCTAGAGTGGAGGAGTTCTTTGTCATTGATACGTAGCAAACCATGTTGTAAAATACCTTCTTTTTTCTCAGTTTATGTAGAAGCAGCGTGTACGATTCAAGGAAAAAAATGACAGCACTATTTTCGTTCGATTCCTTTGTGGCTAATTTTGGGAATAACATTCAAATTCAAAACTGTGTCTTCCTTCTTCGCCGTTCTGCGGAAAATTTTGCTACCTTAAGTGTGCTGAATACCAAACTAAGCCCTGGCTTATACGTAATTCCTACTTTCCGTTTTCCAGCCCTGGCGGGAGTCGGAGGGGCGAGCCGAAACAGTGCGGCGTGTGCGGTGATGTGGCCAAAAGCAATCACTTCGGTGGACGCTCGTGCGACTCCTGCAAGGCTTTTTTCAGGCGCTCTGTGCAGAACAACGCTTACCGAGGCTTCAATTGCCCTTATGAAAAGAAATGCGTCATCGCTAAGACTTCCAGGAAAGCTTGCCAGTTTTGCAGGTATGCTTCAGACAGACAGTCTTGTTATTGTTTGCTCCCGAGGAAAGAAACCTTTCTTGTCTGTGTTAGCATTCCCTGCGTTTGTTTGCATTCTTGGTTCTGGCTTCGCTTCTTGCCATGATTGCAATCATTTCTGGTGTCTGTGGCTGTGATTACCTATTTTTAGGTCCTTCAAAAATCTCTCGCTGGTTTCAAAATTTCTACCATTTTTATGTTTTTTTTTTCATTTCAAATGTTTACAAGCATTATCAAACTTAGGATAATTAAACTAAGAGAATAAAATTTCATGTGGTTGTTTTAATTTTTTGCTCAATCATTAACTGGGACAATATGATACCCATGTATTTTCAGCAACTAAAGATCTTCATGTCATGACGTTTCAAAAACCAATGGTTATTTTTGTGTGAACTTAATGGGAAATAAACTTGTTTTCTATCTTTGTTTTTAGTGACATGTCTTGTATTATTGTATTATCAAAATGAGACCAGTTGACACAACCTTTAGCCTCTTCATCATGGACATTCAAGTTTCCAGCTTAGTAAGAAAAAGTCCTGGAGAACATCGACGAAACTCATCAAATTCAGGTTGATTAGACGGAAATAAATTCTAAACCTTTAATTATAGCAGTTAGTTGAATAATGATATTCTGATCAAGATGAAACTGATTGTATCGGTAGTGTACAGATTTATGAAGGAACCATCATTTTTCTTCTGTATTATTTTTGTTATAATTTAATAGAAGAAAACCTAAAACTCGTGGAAAATAACTCAGTGGGAAACATTTGAACATTTTCCAATATTCATTTTGCAAATAGACAGATGTTGAAAACCTAAGCGATTGTCAGTTAACCAAATCAATCTTCAAATTTGAAGCCAAACTTAAATTTATGACGTGGAAAAAATTGGCGGGATTTTATAAATTCTGCAATTTGAAAGCTTCGAAAAAACGTAAGCTAAAGAAAATGTGGGAACAGAAATAAAATACGATCCTAACTGGAGCATACGAAGTATTAGATTATAACTGGAAGAAAAAAACATTTGCTTCAGAAATGTATAATGGTTGTACTGTAAAATACCTATTGAGTTATGATAGTGTACTTCATTTAGTATGAATGCGAGTTTCACCGCAGATACAGGAAATATGTAGCATTCAATTTATACTTGAGCATTTCATTATTTTCTCATCGTTTAGAGTTATTATGCACTTGCATCAAACTATTGTATGGAGGACTAGTTGTTCAATTTGTCGGGAGCTTGTCAACCAATTACACAATTTTTTTTGTGCCCAAATGTATGTTTCCGCCGATGCATACTGCAACGAAATATAAGCTTGAAACCCTTTTCCTGAAATTGCATTAATTGATAATCCACGAGACCTGAATTCTGGCCACTAACTATACTAGATTTTGAAATAAAATTGAAATCATGAAGGTGATTGTTACCGAAACGCAAGAATGAAATAATCGGAAAGCATAATAGTGATAGATGCAGAAATCTTTAAATTGTCATGGAGCCGAAGCCCTCGTGATAAATATGTAAGAGCAAGATTTGCAGCTATGAAAATTTAACGAATGTTCTCGATAAAACTTATTTCTAGAACGTTTTGGCCACAAAGCATCATTTGTATCAAAATGTTTTGTAAAAAAAACTAATCATTTCGGTGTGAATACAATTGAAAACTAACTTTTTCATTATAAATGATCTAAAATAGAAAACACAGTTCTCTGTCATTTTTGCAGTTACTTCCCTTCATTTTTCTTTGTAAACAGATTTGCGAATACGAATGTTCGGTTTCATTTTTAAGCTTGAATTAGTTTTAGGGTACAATATCGGTACGTATTCCTTTGCAATATAGCGTTGGTAGCCGCATTTAGCGTCAAGTTTGTTGTTTTAGACTGTTGATGGGGAAATAGTTCACTTACGTTTTTTCCCCCCAGAGCATATTCTAATACTGACGATGGCCTCTGACCGAAAAATTTGGAATTACGTTCGATCTAGATTATAAGTTTGATATTAAGTTATCTTGCTCCTTCGTTTTTATATTGAAACTACCAACATCTTCGAAAGGTGCTGCGGAATTGTTCAATGGATGCTTTGGTTCTTCAATAATATTGGCTTTAAAAGCTTTATTCTGCAATAGGTTTTTGAGCTCGTATGCTCAGTATTAAATAAATCTTGCTTTTTTACGCGAGCGTGAAATTTAACACGTTTCTCGCCTATGTGTATTTATCTCGCCTATCTATAATGTATCTCGCCTATGTATAAGTAAACTGCTCATTCACGTACAGGTATATATGAATACCATTTTATTTTTTTCGCGACCTTTTCAAAAAAATAACTGTTATCATGCGGGGTGAAATGTTATTGTGCAAAATATTTTTCATATTTCTTTGAAAAAATAAAAATGTATTTGAGCATTCAAGTCGATTTCCTTCTGCTATCCACAGCCTAACCAAACCAACCGAAACTCCCACGGAAATACAGCGAACGTGTTAAAAACAAGATGCAATCAAATATTGTGAAACATTTAGACTTTTGTCTCATGCAAGAGGAAGGAAAGAAGAGTTGATATATGCTATTCTTGAGATTATTTGCTAGAGTAGCATCTCAGTTTCCTCAATCTGTAGTTTAGCTACAGATTACATCAGAGCATTTGATTTCAACATGCCTTACGTCCAAGACGTGTTATGCAGATTAAGCCGCTCCGAACGTGTAAACCGAAGTCGTCATTGTTGCCCCATGTTTATCGCTAGACGTGAATACTGAATTGTGCTAATGAAGGTAATCTTGGTAGCGCTATATTAACAGTACCTAAATATTTGTGAACTACCTGATCCTGCTTATCTTTTTCCGATTTTTTTTCAAATGAAAGCATTTGTTAACTACAAATTTCTCTTTAAAAACCAAAGATGCCTTTGTAGTTGTCGGCTTAATCACATTTGCGTCAATGTGCTAGATATCGTAAGTTAATTTAGACAATTCCTGTCTAAATGTTCAGTAATGACATACATTTCGCACGATAGAGATAGCTCTGAGTTTTAGTTTTTTTTAATTTGTGGGTAGATAAATATTTAAGTTTTCATTGTGATGAAAATTATGATGCCACAAAATGTCATAATTCCTCATGAATTTTTGAATAATGTTAGCCATTATTAATTTTGAAAATAAATTACAATCAAAATTAGTCGTGGTCTGGTTCTTGTGGTAATATTTGTTTGGTATTTTTTATTCTTATTGCCGTATTTTAATGTTTTACTCTACTTCGTCACTAACTTTGGAGCACATGCTCGTATTATTTTTTAATCTTATTCGTTCTTCAGTGTTCGTAATTTCATTAAAAAATTGCAAGTATATAAATTTTGATTCTGGTTTCAGGTTTGAGAAATGTTTGGCGATTGGAATGGAAAAGAGCTGGGTGATGAGCGAAGCAGAGCGTCGCAAAATGATGGAACAACGCCAGGAGCGCAAAGTCGCGGCGGCGATGCAGCAGCAGCAACAGCAGCATCTGCAACAGCCTCATCAACTGGTGCCGGTAGCGTCCTGTTCTATTCAGAACGCGGTTGAAAACGCCAATTCTGTAGAAGAGTTTGTGCTTTCTGATGAAATGAAGTCTGAAATTGAGCACATCGAGGAATACTACAAACAGTCTTACAAAGCAAACCCTTACAGCTCTGACATGACATCTGTTAAGGGATCTAAAGGTGTCCTCGAAACGTGGATGCAATTCTGCAAGAAAATCGGTCATTTTTTCTCCCTTTTTGAAGACTTCTCTTCGCTTTGCCAGGACGACCAGGCTGTTCTTTTACGAACTGCTATGACTTCGGCAGGCATTATCATGGGGTCCGTGACCTATGAGTCATGGATAGGCAAAAGAAAAGCCGGAGGTCCTGCCGGCCCTTCCATTCCAAAGCTGTCGTTTGATAATATCGAAAAACTTGTACCTGGTGACCTTCTCTATCGAGTCAAGACTTTCTTCAAAAAATTCCAGCAAATTTGTCCAGATGAAACAATGGCCAAGATATTGATGCTGGTATCATTGTATTCTCCCGAGATGACAGGATTGAAAGACGAAGCTAAAGTACAAATGCTGCAGGAGCATTATATCAATATATTGAACTGCTACCTTAAGTACAAATTTGGTGCTAAAGCAGGACGAATGTTCGCAAACGCACTCGTGTCTCTCGCAGACGTAAGGGAACTTGCTGAGCGATCGTTGGCTTTGGAGATCCGGCACTCCGCGATAGCGCACTTAGCCGCTACAAGTTCTGATTCCAGCAGTGGGGGAAACAGTAGCACACGGCGTGGCAGTGGGGGTGGTGGTTTAGAGGGCCCAGGTATGGGAGAAGGAAGCGGTGGAAATGGTGGGACAGGGAATTGTAACGATTCTTCGGGAGGAACCAGTAGCTCCGATGGCGCAAATAACAGGGATGTGGATGGAGTCGATGGTCATGGGACAGGTCCAAACAACACCAACTACCTCGGCATTGCTGTAGATACTCCCTTGCACTTTAGTAGACCATCGCCTGATCCACCAGATTGCTTCTCGCAAAGTTCTCCGTTTGGTGTTCTGCATAGCAATAGCGGTGATCGACAGTCTCCTCTTCGAAGTCACCGATTTTCTCCTATAAACAAAGACCGTCTTACAAAACGACAACTTTCTCAGTTGAGGATTCAAGAGCTTATCTCCAGTATTCCTCCTCCAGCTATAATGAAGATAATCTATCACATGTCGGAAGATTTAGATATCGAAGCTAAAAAAACTGACGGTGGTATCAAGTTTCTGCGTAAAAATCGCTCTGGAACTTCTGTTTCAACACAAAGCAAGACTTCTAACTCTCTCAAACAATTCATCTCTAATGTTGAAATAAAGAAAGAGTACAGTCCGATCTTTGAGAACTACCAGCATCCGTCTTTCCCAGAAACTTTTATCAAAGAAGAGAAAATGGATTTGGACAGTGATGAAACAGTAGAGTTCGATGCTCTGAAAATGCTGACAAAGGATCTAGATGCATGCAGTTCGAATATCGATCTTTTGAACGACAGTAGTTTATTGCAGTCTCAGCAACATCTCGCGTTTGGAAACAATAACTCGAATCTGAGCGAAAACTCTCAAAATTCCGTCGACAACTTATTCACGACGCATTTGAAGACCTCAACACACCACAGCGAACATGAACAGGGACATCTGCTTCGACAATCATCAGTGCAGTTACAGCCTACGTTACCTAGAAACGGGTTTGATCGAATGTGTCAGAGTCCGTTGTTGAACTCTGCTCCCAATTCGGCAAATTCTCCCGTGCCCAGACGATCCATGTCGCCTTTAAATTTTCCTCCTGCCACTGTGAGTACGGATATTACCATGAATGGACCTCCACATGCTACAAGTGCGTACGATTCTAGTCTAGCTCTAGTTCCGTCCTCCCGGTCTGATGATAGCGCACATTATCGCAACGGTGACGGATGTCCTAGCCCTCAACTGCCTTTTAGTAATCATTTTTCGGCCACTCATGATCGAACGAGTGATAAATCGCCGAGTTTCCCCAGTGGATCTTTCCTCAACTGTGCTCCATCAACGGTACAAGCTCCCTCTGGTGCCTCTTCCAGAGTTTCTACCCTAACAGGTAATAGTCGGAATTCTATGAACCGTAACATCGCTTCCCGGGACGATTCTCAGTTTTCACCTGGATCATCTTCACTTCCTGCAGCCGCCTCTAATTCCAGTTCTTTTTCTAGCTTCGAGGATAGGTATCACTTCCCGCAAACACGCTCATCCAGCTCTTTCTCTTATTCCGATGATAAAGAATCCACTTTCCAGCCACCTCTGTGCCACTCAACTGTACAGAGACAAATCATGAGCATGAGCATCAACTCTCCAAGCTCTCCCTCGGACAGTAACTACTCTGTTATTGGTAACAGCAGCAAGCTCGTCGGCCACATTAAAGGTCATGTGACGCGTTTACTCCCAACAGGTGCCTCTTTCATGCCAACGAGTCAATCCTCTCCGCAAACTGCAGAGTTGCCCGACCGTCTACCTAGTTGTTCGCCTAACAAAGATTTCATAACAATGAGGTTGGAAGCTTCTTTTTCTTCCTCTGACGGCCAATGTTCAACACCTTTTCCCCCTTGTTCTCCAGAGACTCCCTCTCCTTCTCCTTCTGTATCTTCGTTGCGATCGTCGTCATCGAGCAGCTCTTGTGAAAACTCCTCTGATATGTTGGAAAGGAGTCTATACACGTCTCCATTAAACCTTTCTGGACTATCGGATGTGGAATCTTCTGTTCTACAGAAGTTTTTCGAGCACATAAGTGCACATCTTTTGCTAAACAGGAGTGAAGGCAAACCGTGGAACAGCGATGACCTTCTGCCTAAACCCTTCTTGGAGATGTTGCAAGCAGAGCTTGAGTCAGAGCAGCAAAAGTGAAGCTAGAAAGCGTTTGCTGTGTGTAGAAGACTTGTGCATTAAATCACAGAGTGACGTGATGTGTTTTCGTTTCAGTTCATGACTATTTTATATAAGCTAAGAAAGAGGTTAGGAACTGTTGAAGGAAATATGAAATTTAACCGAATTGTGAAAGATCGTGTAAATTAATTTATGATGAGTGTGATCGTAAACCACGGAAAAACTATAAATTACTTGAACTGGTTTTTAGAGCCTATGTTATGTGATGCGTAACAACAAATTGTATGAACGATCTGCAGAAAATTATGTTATAATGAAGATTTTTCTTGTGGGAAAACTTCTGATTGTGTAGGCGACATAGTTTTAGCCGATTAGCTACCTAGACTTACGATATTAGCCGTTGGGAATACCTGAAAAAATACTATTTTTTTGTGTAAAGTTAAGAAATAGTAATTGTGATACCTCAGGGCTGTCGCCTCATCTAAGTTACTCTTTCACTATTTTCTGGTGACGAACGTACGTGTATTTAACAGCTTTTGAATTTAATTCGCTGTGTTTGGTTAAAGTCTTTTCAACTATTCGATACTTCAGTGCAGATGTTATTCTTTTTTTCAGCTTTGTTTAATTTGTTTTTGTAGCTCCCTATTCGTCTTTTAGGGTTGATCATGTTTACATTCATGAACATTTAAGCTGTGTTTCATGTGTCCATTGTAATATTGTCTTTTTGTATGCGTACTTTAACTTCCTACTTCTAAGAGTGATTCCATTCATTCCTTGGTAATTTCTTTGAAATTAAAACTCGGTATGGACAGAGGGCAATATTCATATACTGTTATCTCTATGTCGGCCGACCGTCTCTCATCTCCTTTCTGGCTTTACGCACTAGATGAAAGAGCATCAATAAACGGTGAAACGAGTTTTTTTCCGCTTATCGTGTACTGGCTTAAGTTCCTGGTTTATTATTCATCTTCATTTGCATTTCGATATGAGTCATTTATTTATGACTCCTCCTCTGGATTTTGAAAATCTTTTCTATACATCAAGCAATTCACTTGTAGATCAAAACCTTCCTTGAAATCTACGATGAATTTTCTATTTATATATGTAGGTATTTCACATTTTCCGTTTAAATATGAGTGCATACACTAGTACTTTTTTCGATCGTTATTCGACTTCACTATTGTTATTCCTAAGAAAAATATTTTGTCAATCTTGTCTTGTATATTATTTTGCAAGTATTTGCTCAATGTATTTTACTGGCTGGCGCTGAAACGGCGGAAGTAATTCTGACATTTCAAGATGGTGCTGTCAGCAATATTTGTACAACAGAATTCAACCAAGCAGTCATGCAGTTTCGCTATTCTTAAGACGTTGAACTTGGAGGAATATGTAGCGTTCCATCGAATGGGTGCTGCACCTTTTATTTAAAGATTTAGTGTAGTTAGAAGAGTTGACCGGCTTGTTTATCAGTGATATCTGTTTAAACAAGCAAACCGTTGTTTTCTGTAGTTAGCTTCTATTCCCTATTCGAAATAGGTTGAGTAATATCCAAACATTGATTTTGTGTATCCGTTTTGTTGTGTTGTTATCGTTTATTCTATCCGAAAGTTCTTTATAAGATTCGCTGTATCTGTAAGGCGAAATACTTCTGTAAGGACTTATTTTTTCACCAGTTTGAGGTGTAGACCGTTAGTCTTACGATGAAACATATATTCTGTAAGCTTTGAAAGATCTTAGGCGTATTTGCTATGATGCAGCTCCAAGATGCTAGTTCGACCATCTCACTTAGATGTTTAAACCTTGTCGTAAGTATAATTTTGATGTTGAAACTCAGGAAAGAAATATACAAGATCATGTGCGGCTTAATCAAAATAGGTTAGTAACCCACGCAATGAAAAATTTCGCTTTGTTTTATTTAAATTACATTATTCCTGAATTATTTACCAAAGATTTTCCACTTTTCAGTACTCTGCGAGACACTTTAAGTAAATCGGTATCTCGTGTGTGATCGCATGTAAAAGTTCACCAAGAGAACTCTCTAGCCGTCTTGCCGTGATACTGAAGATTATCATCAGCTAATTTTCATCGTTTTGGAAAAATCGGCAATGCAAGTGGTCGATGTTTAATTTGCTCTCAATTCTTAGATTGGGTAGTATTTTTTGAGTGGTTGAGTATTTTTAATGAAATTTTTCTCGAATACGTTGGTAAAATTCTGAAGCTCTGAAGACGTTGGTCTCAGGGGGATACAACTCTTGTATCTATTAAAATTAGCAGTGTCAGGTGGACGTGAGGTCCTGAGGTACAAGTCAAGTAAACCTTCCTTTGTTGAAGTAGGATAGTCTTTTTGGTTTGGCTTCGGACAATCTTTTTTCAGTTCACTGCCGTTCTGTTTTTCACCATCTATTACTTTCTTCTTCAACTTTTATCTGGGAACACACCTTGTGCATAGATTCCTCGTTTTTTAACTCGAAACTAAGTGGTGCCTTCCTCTCTTTGAAAAGCTTTGCTCTATTTAGGGAGGCTTAAACGAACTTATCTCATGACGTTGGGTTAGCTTTATCTATGCTATTACTGTTAGCCAGGAGATACAATTATAGTCATTCATGTTACTAAGTTTTGTAGCGCGAGCATATCGAGAAAGTATTCAATCAACATTTGTGTTGCATATTTTTTCCGCTCAAGAATTGTCTGCGGGCTTTCACTGATAACTGAAAAAGTAATAGTTCTTTTTATGACGATGATATATTTACACTTTGTGGGAGGGTTTATTATTTATGTCCCCCTCAGGGGGATACAACTATTGTATCTATGGGAATTAGCGCTCCCAGGGGAAAAATGTGAGGGCTCGAGCGGAGAGTTAGGTAGGCCTTCTTTTTTTTGAAATAAAATGTTTTTTGTTATGTTAAGGACCTACTTTTTTCGGTTCACTACTGTCCTGTTTTTCAGCACCTCTGACTTTCTTCTTCAACTTTTATCTTATTTCATGAACTTCTTTCCCATCTTACTGTTTCTATGCCCTTTCTGCATAGATTCCTCATTTTCTTATCTCCATACTAAATGGTGCCTTCCTCCTTCCTCTCTTCGCTACGTTTTTTTTTTGCAGCGGTTAGGGAAGCTTAAACTAACTTATAATCTTAATCTTATTATTTATGTCTTCTAATGGAGTTTTAGAAACATCTCTTGGCTTTTTAAGGCGTGCACTCTTCACTGAACGTCATTAGTACGAGTGTCTACCGAGTTTTGTTTCATAGTTAGGAACGAAGGACTTCTGCTTCTTTTTTCCTCATTCTTCTTTGTGGAATGATAACCTTCGAAATAGCGTGATGCATGGACGGTGTGTAACCAGTTTGAATTTGAATTGAGAATTAACTAGCAGTGCCAAGTTGAGGAAGAAATGACCTTACAAGTCACGGAATAAAATGCCAGGATCAAATCGAGGTGTTGGTGTAGGGACTGACGAATAGATAATCAGATGGTTTGCGTGAAACGAGTACCGAGTGAGACGATCATTTAACAGAAGCGCCAAAAGTGTACTGTTGAGATAAGCAAGAATGTGCTTTTGAGACCGTTATGAATGAAAATTGCTAGTCGAGCGGTAATTATGGGTGCTGAACACAAGCTCGAGTCACCTCATGAATCACCTCAAACTCACTCTCTGATTCTTGTTTTGTAATGGAGTATGCGAGAAGAAAGAGCGCAAGCGCGTAGGATTATTTGAGGCATCTTGGCTCAGAGCTGATGGTTTGGTAGACTTTCCGTTCGTTAAAATAGAATTTTTTCGTTACGAACCATCTTTTTCAGTTCAGTGATGATTTTTAAACACCGTTTACTTTTTTTTCTTTAAGCTTGATCTTGTTTTACAAACTCCTCTCAATCTTGTTTCCATGTGCAGCGTGTGGGGAATACCTTGAGGGTAAATACCCCGTTCCCTAAGCTCCATACTAAATGGTTGCCCCTTGCTCTTTCTCTTGAAAACATCTTTCTTTTAGGTTGGGAGGCACTAACTTATCTTTTCAGATTTTAGATACTCCGTAGCAATGGTAAAGGTATTCAGCCATAAAGTAGGCTACTGTCCACGAGTAGGCCAGTGCTTTAGCTTTTGAGTTAATGCTTTCACCGTTATCTTGTCCCCAATTAGATAGACACAATGATTCTTAGGTACACTTTATTAGTTAAACGTGTCTCATAAATGTTTTGTATGCTGTTGCTACTTTTTTTGCGCTATTACTTGCCCCTGTGAGATAATGAATCATAATTGCAACTTCGACTGTAGAAATCAATATAGTTTATGTAATATGTAGTTCAATGCGCCTTGTAGTAAATTTGTATATCTCAAAAATACGGTTTAGAACATAACCAACGTTGTGAGGTAAAAACCGGAAATGTTTTGATGATGCTTAACCGTAATGCTTTCGGGAATAAATGTCGCTTATAGTTCAGCAGCGATGGAACAACTCTTACGCCTCTCTGTGTCTTATATTTTATGAATAATTTACCTCATCAATTTCTAACATTTGAGATACCTCGGGTGAAAGATAAACAATGGGTTTCGGTTTGAGATTTGTCTATCGTAAGCTAAAAGAACTAGCGCACCTGGGGAGGATAAGTGTTGCGTCACCTCAGCTGTAGAGAAGCCTAAGAAACTTTCAACTTTCGTGCCCACTTGGCTTCTTTCCGTTGTCATGCCGCCTTTGCGATTTCTTCGTTGTTTTTTCCTCCTCTTCCTTCCTAACTTGTTGTACTATGCGCAAGGTATCCTCTGTGGGAGCACACCTTTTGCACAGATTCCTCGTTTTCTATAGTCCGTACTCAATGCCAATGATCCTTTCTCGCCGCTCTCTTGAAGATCGCCTTTGTTGTGGCTAGGAATCTAGGAATCATTAACTAATATAATAATATCAATACTTTCATTTTACGGGTTATTTTGATCTTTCGTGAAAACATTGATACAATCCGCCGTCAATGAACACAGTTGTTGCCTACTCTTAAAGCTTGTATGTAAAAATTACATCAGCAAAATTGAAACTGGATTCGGTTTCAAGCAGAGATTGTCGGTCGTTAGCAATTATTGGCCTCAACCTCGCATGAGGTATGACTGCGCATCGTGACTTCTCGTTCGGGGTTCACTGTTCGCTATTAATACTTTTCTTGCCATGGAAACCATTGAATCTGAAATGGGAACGTTATGAGGTTATAAATTCAAAACTATTTTGAGACTTGAGTTTCAAGTTAATGAAAGCGATATAACATTTTAGTCATGACCACCTAGCAAAATTCAACTTGCGTCTTCGGCAGAATTTGTACTTGAACAAATTCTTTCTTCTCTTGAAGAAAATACATGGTTAAAACTAAACATCCTGTAATTGAACCAAAGTTCGCTTGAAATTTTGGAGCTCTAAAGAACTCAATTTTACACTTACATGTAAATGCTCTTTTGTAAATTTCTCTGTACTTCCGCTGGTTTTGAGGACCATGCCTGTCTTTTTTTTTGTAAAGGGAGGCTAAAACTCTCATAATCAATCCATCAATTTTTCAGGTCTGGTTGGTATCGATATCTAATTTTGTTGTGAGATAATGATACGATGATCAATATTTACAGCTGTGCCACATCGATAACTTAATCGTTCATTACGTAATTGTTCATATCTGAAGAGACTTGGCTTAATTTGTGTTTCAGAGTAATTATCTTTACTGATGTAGTTTATGAAAATTGGGAATGGAGAGTTTCCAACGATGCCGAATACCTCCTGAACTTAGAAAAGCTTTGTTTTTAGTTATACACACATTGTTATAGGGTACACATCGCTTCTTGTGCTCGATGATAAAACCAACCGCATAACAGTTGCCTTTCAAACCGATGTAATTTCTCAGACTTGTTTTTTTACTTATCTCCGTTAAGTTGACCTTCGGAAATCATGCTTCTCTAACGTAGGGGATCCTGATTCATGTGGATACGATGGCACCTTAATTTATACCATCACCCTCGTGTATCTCAGCATTATGAAAGGTTCAAAATTTGATGTAGAAATTAATAAACTATTTCTTGTTTAAGTTGATATAAGCATGGATCAATAGTAGCGTAAAACTTCAGAAATTTGTTGCAAGACTTGGAGTGGCTGCTGGAAGCGCTTGCTTCATGTGCTCAACTTGATGTAAGGTTCTCATACTAGTGTCCATGGGACGAGCTCTCTCCTCTCATGCTCTTCTTTCTTCGTGTTGTCGCCAAGCTTTGTATAATAAATGTGCTTGTATCCTTCCATGGCTGATGTTACGCTCATGCTTTCGAGCTTGACAAAGGTTAGTGCGTCGTAACTTTTATTACGTACGAATCGGTAAGTTTAGATAGTGAAACCGAATTACGATGAAGAACATGATTGTAAAAAAGGAAAATTTTTATTTCAGAAGTTTTCATTTACAATTTAACTAGGGCGTACTTTTAGAGTAATAGGCCTTTCAAGTTTAAAACTGAAGGATTGTTGAAGTGGATAAGTCATGTGAAATCATTTCCATGTCCCCTCTGGAGGAAACAAATAGTTCATGGGAATTAGTGCTCCCAGGGAAATATGTGAGATTCCAAGCTAAAGGTTTAATCTTTCTTCTTGTTGAAATCTCTCTCAATCTAATTTTCTTTTTGAAATAAAATAGGTTTTTGTTTTGTTACGGCCCATTTTATTTCCCTGCTGTCCTGTTATCTTTCTCAACTTACATTTCTATGCACCCTGAGCATAGATTCCACGTTTCCTTAAGTCCATACTAAATGGTGCCTTCCTCCCTTTAGAACGACTTTGTTGCAGTTACGGAGGGTTGAACTAACATTTAACTAATTGTTTCCTTGTTTGTTTTTAATAAAAATCGAAATCGCATTGAGGCAGGAAAAGAATCGTATTTTGATACTTCGAATGGAAGACCTGTTCATGTCTATTTCCCCTAGCTGCAAAATCATATCCGACCTGTTACCTATCCAGTGAAGTAACTTTTTGTTTCTTTGCTAAAAGCAAATGGTTTACGACGATCAGGACTTGTCCATGAATGAGTAATCACTTGAGAGGGAAGAGGCCGAGTCATTTAAAAATCTGTCAAATTTGTTTAACGTTGATTTGAGGTGTCTTCCATGACAGCAAGAAGGTTGAAATGTTGAGTAAATCACTGCAAAGGCCCTTCTTCGTGTGCGTATTGAAGAATTATTGAAATATCCTAGCTTTTGGAGGCGCACCAATTTTAGCAGAGCCAGTAATAAAAATCCATTCAACAACAGAAAATATTACGGAACTCACGATAGCGTAATGTTTTGCTCTTGTTGAGAAACTATATTGTCGTTCTCCAAACATATACAACTCCATTGCTCTATAACTATTTTCTATTTTTTCAATGTGCTCTAAAACCTCTGCCACCTACAAAATGACAAATGTTACCTGCAGGCATAGCATAATGAGTGAAATGTACGAGAAAGCAAGAAAAGTTTCTTGCTTTGATATCCGTTAAGGAGGTTAATTAGATTGTTCGAGTAGAGTGTTTTTTACTGCTATGTAGGCCGGATATGAAAGGCGAAGTATCTTTTTGTAATAGAGATATATAGGAATCCCAAGTGCCCCTTCGTGCTTACTCCAGCAGTAAGGAATTTGCGTCGGCATTAGATTCTTGGCTTTTCTTCAAGGTTTGAATACTGCAATTGCCGAACGTTGCAGGTTTTAGGCTTTACAGTTTAAAAACAGATTTTGCGCTACTTTTTTATAATGAAAAGAATGTCATTTCCATTATGTCAAATAAGCAAAACATTTTCACTGATAGTTGGTCTTATTTTTTCTCTCTTGGAGCCTTACCGTCTACTTTTTATATCTGTGCCGTGTGCATTGCCTTGACATCAGCTTTCTTCGTGTCTACTGTCCGTAGGTATGCTTACGTTAGACGGCTTGCTGATCTTCATGTCCTAGTAAACTTCCTAAGAGTTAGTAGAGAATTATTTACTAGGTTTGTAATTTTTCCGTGTAATTTCCCTTATCTTTGCTTCATAAAGCGACTTGCATCCTAAAACTGTCAATCATTTACAATATAGTGGCTGGAGCAAAATATTTTTGCCCTCAGTTGTAAGAGGTACCGGAGTGTTGCATGTTAACTTGCGTGATGAAAGGCAGCTCATGGCTCAGTACAATAAAAATGTCTGTGAAAAACTGTAATTTATGGTCAAAGGATAGATAAAATGTGTCCGACCAAACACCCCTGTACCCTGCGGGCGTAGTTATACCGGAAAGATATATTTTGGGAAAACAAAACTCAAGCAACGAACTAGTTTTATAGGTTGAGCTTAAAATTTGTGGTTAAGCATAAGCTAATGTTAGCATTATTTATTGCTTAACTTTTTCTGATAGATGGTATAGAGAAGCGAGAAAAGGCTTTAGTACATAAGCTAGTGCGAATATGAACCGATTTTTACCCGAATGAATTTTGCGATACACCTGGAACTTGATGGTATCCCATTTAAAAAAAAAGTACTTTCCCAAATGAGAATGGAATGGTAGAAGTACCCTTCGTCGCTCTTATATTGGAGACTTCGTATTTCTTGTGGTCGAGCTAAATTCTCAAGCGTGGAGGAAACTAAGTTTCATCTGTCGAAGTTGAGGTCTTAAAGAGAAATGGTATTTCTCATAGTCGCTATCTATGAAGCACGCAGTGCAAGTCTGCAAGACCGGCTTTGGGCTGAAGTTTAAAAGCAAGATGAATTTTTTTTTTTTTGGTTGAATAGGCAACGTGTGAGATAGGTAAATACTTGTTCGAATATAATCACGTTTCTCCTCATCTCAATTTTCCAGGCCGAGTTGATCTGATTCCGAAACGGATGTGTCCTAGTACCTCTGCATATTTCCTATCCTATTACTCTTTTTCACTGGCATGTTCTAACAATTTTTCTCTGGTCGTACCTGAAGACTCATCGTAGGCAGAACAGTATAATAATTGCAAGCTTGAGGGGAAAAATGGGAACAGGTCGTTACAAATGGAGTCGAAGGGCTTGACATGTCAATTGCTGCTGACCCACCGTGGAAATATTAATGAGATTTCCATAATGTGTGACAACGGTGGTCGCGAATTGCATTTTTATTTTCATCCAACCTAAGCCAGATGATGGCCCTAGGCGATTTTTTTATTTGAAAAATGAGTTTAATTGTAGTTCATTCTTGTATTGCACTTAAATGCGCCTCTCTTGCATTATTTTTACTCGACTTGTGTCTACATTTACATCTGTTGAAATTTTCAAGATCTTTTCTGTATGCTTCAATTGCAGATACGTATTTTCTTAACTTCGTAGCAAAATTTAATAATATTAAGTAGCCCCTCGTTCACGTAATGAACAGCGCCAGAAAAATCTAGTATAATTAATTTCAAATCTGAATAAGTTGTTAGTTTCAAACTAATGATATTTTTGTGACAAACTGCGAAAATATTGCAAGGAATTTTCGTTGTAAATCAAGTCAATTGGTTATTATCGTGAAATAGTCTGGGGTCTGTGTCGCGAAGTGATATTGTGTTGCCTAATGCTAAGATAAAGGCGATAAAAAAATCTCGAGTTTAACCTGTCGGGCCCAATTGCGGTTTCGTGACCAATTCACACGTATTTTATTGGCTGTGCAAAGTTTGTTCCGTTCTGGGGTAAAATATTGAACTAATTTTTAATAAATATTTGGAAACATGCGATAAAAGAATAAAAAGCAAGTACTAACGTATTGAAGAAAATAAATATTTTTCATTCATCATAATGAAGAATATATATATTTCTAATTGAACAATATTTTGTTACATTATTTTCTGAACGCCGCATGGAATTAGCGGTTAGATTTACTCATGCTCGGCAAACCTTTCATGTTAATGATCCATGTTGAAGTCATCTTAGAAAATTAAATGAAAGACACGACGATCGTTTTTGGGCTTAAAATTGCATGTCGCATGCTGAAGCTTAATGAAGCTAACACTTGAAAGCCGTGTGAGAACAAGTGTTTCTAAGGAGTTGTTTCGTTTTGTCCTCATACAATTTACTGTTACCTTCTTGGTTTTTGATTTTTCGATAATATTGTATGTCATTAGGAAATTCTTTGTAACATCAGTGCAGTCCTGACGAGACCTAATTAACCGTAAATCCTTTAGGATAATCGAGTTTAAGGTCAAGTGACTAGTTCCTGCGTTTGTCTGTTTTCTTGGGACTGCACATATTCATGCCATTGTAGAATTAATTTCTGTATAAAGTTCAGTACAAGAGAAGAGGAGAAGGACATCGTTAATTTAATTTCTTTTGAGTATATATTAATAATATAATTATACTCATGAGTGTTCGATGGAGCCGTATCTGGGTCAATATTGACTCGATTAGAAACTTAAGTCATGAACTGTGTCTACATAATTATGTAATTAAAAGGGAATGAACTCTGACCGTTGATGTATAACTACAACCAGTTCTTAAAATTTTAGCAAGTTTATATAGGTGCGTTACCATGAACCTATCGACAGAGCGCAACAGAGGAGTTACGATTTGGATGAGGATCCACTTTTTATCAGCCCGATTTTCTAAAGAATGTGATATACTTCTCTAGAATAAAGAGTACTAATAAATTTAAGAGGACGTTAACTCGGAAGAATTAGAAAAAAAAACGAAGGAACTTTTACCAAGTCTTATCACTCTTAACAATTACCATGCGCGCTATGAGGCTAAAATGCGCACGACAGCACACATTGCTCATATAATATACAAATTACAGTTATATACACACAATACATCGTCTAAGAGTACTTTTTCATTGCAAATCATTCGATTATGAAAGTTTTGATCGTGGTTGTGATATAGTGAAAATTGCGAGATATTAAGCTAAAAATAAGCGAATGTGATGACATGCGAGCGAAAAAAAAATTATCCTTACCTATCACGAGCTTTACTCTAGTCCTTAATTTACACAAAGTCTGAGAAATGCCGCCTCTTTCTTACACGTTAATGTTTACCATCATATAACACGTTCACTGCGTTTCCACGGTTGTTAACGGTTGGTTTGGTTAGGTTGTAACTAGTACAATTGGGAATTCGACTTAAGTACTCAAATACAATTTCATCCTTCCTCTAAGAAATATGAAAATAAAAGTGCAAGATAACATTTCCCAATGTATGATAATAGTTATATTTAAAAAGTTCGTGAAACAGACAAGATGTCCTTTACTTGTACCGGTACTTGAATGAGCAATTTACAGAATGGTACACATGTGGCCCAATACGCAGTGAACGTGTTAAAGACCTGACGATTAATAATATTTAAATTAATGCACAAATGATGCGAGTAACACATAACTGTCGTTTAATGCAGAACAGAAAGAGCGGTTACCGGTAAAACAAAGAATTGCGGTTCAAGTTCCAGCCATAACGTAATTCTTTAGCCAATGTTGCTGAGAACACTCACAGACTTACAGAGTAAAATTTGTACTTAGCGTTGTATGTAACTTCTGCACAGACGAACATGCTGAAAGGCATACAGAGCATAGGTATGTTTGTACAGGCAAGCATGGGAAGAGAAAATTAACACACGTTCTTGTCAAGTATATAGGAAGTGAATTTCAACGCACAATTGCAAAGTTATTGACTGATCGATCAGAACGTCCACACGCAAGAGTTGTTGACGAATATGTACTAAAAAATCGGTTTCTACTTTTCTGAATAAATACGCCACCAACAACTTGCCCAAATAATGAAAAATAAAAGTGAAATCGGTCTCATAGAGTTGTAATGGCAGCAAACATCCGGTACACAGTGTCAAAATTATAAATACATTGCAACACAATGAGGTAAAATCTCTCCAGAAAATGGGCCGACACAACTACATGGCGTCATGCGAACATGCAGTTTTGGGGAAATAAAGTCCCAATGTTATTCGAGAGTACAAAACAGACGAACTTTCTTACTTCCACCTTGAAAACAAAATGTACAAAATTTTTCACTATCGACGACCACGAAAAAACGAGTTGCTAACGCTTTGTCAGAGAGCTAAAAGAATGCACTGTAAGATTTATTTCAGGTATTTCTGTTGAACTTGAGCGGTCACATAACTGGCAGATCCAACCAAACGAGCACAAATGGCAAGCAAAGGCAAAGCAGAGATCATTTTACGACACGTTTTCTTGTGGAATAATGCTGTCAGTCGCGAAATTCGCCCTCAATAAATCGATAAATGACCCAATAAGTTCGCACCACGGTAGAAGAAACAAGGTAGGGTCAAACCAGCTTTTTTTCGTCGACCGAATGGCGATGCTGACGTCATAGCAAAGAACCAATAGCAGCGTCCATATTGTATGTGGTAACACTGCAAGCCCCAAATCTGGCACCGCTGTTGGCCTAACATATTGTAATGGTGACGTCCTAAAGTTCGTTTGAAATAAAGCCGTTTATTGGCTAGCCGAACAAGAATAGGTGTATCTCCCCCGTAGAAGTGACTCTACCTTGTTTCCTGTACCGCGGTTCGCACTCTAACAAAGAACCAAATATCTAACAGGAACCAAAACGGTAAAAGTGACACCGTAGAGAGCATGGCCGTCAGAAAATTCTTGGTACGAAGTACACAAAATCATATCAGTGTACGGGTCACTCTTACAATTTTACCTATACCAAAACTTGAAATTTTCCTAAAATCGACTCAATTTGATGAATGGCAGAAAAATACGAACTCATTTCATATATAAAATTGTTCGAAACAAGATTTTGTACGAAGGATTATGAATCGCCACAAAATTTTAGGAACAGCTTTTTTTTACACATCCTTAGAGACAGCAAAATTTTGTTAAGAACTACTACTTGTAATTAAATGAGGCACATTAATAAAATTATAAAAAACCGTTTCATCGCTGTCAAACTGTTCAAGCAGGACATGAAATCAAGTTAGCTTTTCATCATTCGAAATTCCAGGCTCAAACATGAAGGTTTAACATAGATAAAAGAGGATAAATCCTTTAAGCATCAACGATGGTCATTGTGAAATTGACGAGACGTGTTTTACCGATTTGAGCGAACGGACTTCATTCTATAAGCATCTCACGTCTGCTGTACCTAAAAGTAACCGCCGCTTGAGTAGCATCACCAGAGTCTTTTCAACGTAAAATCGCGAATGGCTTTAGTAAACTTTGGGTATGAGCCTGTACTTAACACGTCCAGTATAGGTGCTCCATGAGAGTCCATATTTACGGGCGCAGGACCGCTCGTTCTCGTAGATGCGATGAATCAGTGAAGCGACGCTAAACGCAAACCATACCCAAGGCAGTGCGTGATGGAATCCTACAAGAATAAATTAATGAGCTTCAATTGTAATGAACGTAGTGAAAAGCGTATTCGAAAACCGAGAATCCTTTGTCAAATTCAAGAATGAATTGTAACATTTTTACAGCGGGAAACTTCCTTAACACAACAAATACGATCTCAAGATAATTTAATAATGACGTATAGAAAATGTGAAATCAAGACGTGTCATCACACAGGATACCCTGCGCGTAGGAACAATAAGTCAGAAAGCGGAACAAAAGGTAATACCAAAGAAAAAGAAAGAAGCAAAGTGGGCATGGGAGAAAGAAGTCACAAAGGCTGACTTATAGCAAAGGAAACGTAAGAGTATTCCCTTGGGGGCGCCAGCCTCCGTTTCATAGGATAGACAAACCTAATTAAGAGGGACATCAAGGATTGGATTACATTAGGTGTTAATTAAATCCTCCATAACCGCACCAAATGCGTTCTAAAAAGAGGTAGGCACCATTTAGTATGGAGTAAGGCTCGCGGATTCTATGCATATTTTGCATAAATGCTCCGCAATACAACCAAAAAAAAATTTCTATTTCAACAAAAATGACAAACCCTTTAACTCGGGACCTCACACTAGCAGAAAATCTTACTGATTCCCTTAAATATAATAGTTGTCTTTTCTTAAGGGAAGGGACATTAAGGTTCGAAAATTAATCAACCTTTAGTGAAGAATAGAGATGTGACTCAAATAAAACCATGCCGTTTTTTTTAAAAACACGTTTTTTTACAAAAAAACCGTGGCCAAAAAAAACTTGGATATTTTTTTTTTTAAACATTTTGTCTGAAAATAACTCAGCAAGAAAAAGAACCACATTACATTATTTGTTTTCATGTCAAATTACAAAATAAAACAGCATACTTCTTAATTGATGGTTTTCCATGGTTTTTTGAAATTTTTCATTTTCTGCGGTTTCATGCTTTGATATTTCATTTATTTTACAATACATGGGAATGACCTTCAAACTCCCAAAATGGTGTGTTATAATAACATATCTTTACTTATGGTCATTGCTAGAGATGTGACTAAAAAACCATGCTGTTTTTAAAAAAAAAAACATGTTATTTATCCAAAAATTATGACTCAAAAACATGGATATTAATATATTTATGTGACCTTAAAAATCTAATGCTGTTTTTTTAAAAACATTGTTTTTTAACAGAGAAATCTTGACTTAGAAATATGGCTATTATATTTTATAGGACCAAAAAAAAATTTTTTTTTAAAACATTTTAAAAAAATCATGACTAAAAACACGGATGTAAATATCAGGAAAGTTATTTTTCTTTAAGCGAATTGTCTTTAGAAACTTACAAACAAAGAATGCTGTTAATATTGAAATCATGTTTATTAAAACTGTATTAGGTCTTAGAACAAAATATCTACAAAGAATTTATTCACTCCATAAAACCTTTCGGAGATCAGTTCCATCCTCAGTCATTCAGTAAAATTTGGTGAAATGGACAATGAATTTTCACTGTTCTTTTGAAAAACATTTGACTGAATGACTTACTGAGGATTCTCCGAAAGGTTTTATAGAGTGAAGATTCTTTGTGGATATTTTATTCTAAGACCTGATACGGTTATAATGGATATTAATATATCTTATGTGACCGAAAAGTCCATGCTGTTTTTTGAATATTTTTGTTACAAAAAAGTCATGACTAAAAAACACGGGTACTAATATACTTTATTTTACCATAAACAACCATGCTGTTTTTTTTTTAAAACATCATTTTTACAGAAAAATCATGATTAAAAAATGTGGATATTAATATATTTTACGTGCCAAAAAAAACCATGCTGGTTTTTTTAAAATCATGTTTTCTTTACCAAAAAAATCATGACTAAAAAACATGAATATTAACGACTTTATGTGAAAAAACATGGTTTTTAAAATGTCATGTTTTTTTGGTCAGATAAAATTTAATAACACTCATGTTCTTTGTAAAAAATCTTTTTTTTCAAAAAGCATGGTTTTTTGGTCACATAAAATAAATTTCCATATTTTTTTTACAGACTAGATTACTCATTAGTTTTAGCCTCCCTACCCAGCAACAAATGCAATCCAAAAGAGAGGAAGGAAGATTATGAAACAAGATCAAAGTTGAAGAAGACAGTAGTAGGTGCTGAAAAACAGGACAGCAGTGAACCGAAAAAAAGTGGTCCTCAACATAACAAAAACATTTTATTTCAACAAAAAGGAGGCCTACCTAACCCTCAGCTTGGGCCCTCACATTCTCCCCCTGGGAGCGCTAGTTCCCATAGATACAATAATTGTATCCCCCTGAGGGGTGTTTTTTTCTACAAAGAAGTCGTGACCAAAAAATGAATAATAATAACTTTTTGATAAAAAAATGTTTTAAAAAAACAAAGATTTTTTTGGTAACATAAAATATGTTAATATCCGTGATATTATGACACGATTTTTTATGAAAAATACATAAAATAAAACAGCATGGTTTTTTGGTCGCATAAAATATATTCATATCCAGGTTTTCTTATACATCATTGTTTGTAAAAAAACATATTTTTTAAAAAACAGCATGGGGTTTTTTAGGTCTCATATATATTCATGTTTTTTTAGTCATGATTTTTTAGTACAAAAACATTTTTTTGGTCTCATAAATATATTATTCATGTTTTTTCAGTCTTGATTTTTTAGTAAAAAACATGTTTATTTAAAAAAAACTGCATGGGGCTTTTTAGGTCACATAAAATATGTTTTTCAGTCACGATTCTTTGTAAAAATAACAGCATGGTTATATTTTGTACCAGAAAATATATTAATATTCATTTTTATTAGTCAGAATTTTTTGTAAAAAAAAACATGTTTTTAAAAAAAACAGCATATTTTTTTGGTCACCTAAAATGTATTAATATCTATGATTTTTAGTCACTTTTTTGTAATGAAAACATAAAAAAGAAACCATACAGTAAAAGTGGTGGCAGATAACCCACAATTACCTAGAGGAGTCTAAGAGGTACAGCAGGAGCCACATAACTTACCACAGAACTTATATTGATGGAGTCAAAATTCAGAGCTTATTATCTCTGCAAAGTTTGATTTTTTTGGTCACATAAAAATAAAATCAGACGTAGTAGAGATAGTAAGCTCTGAATTTTGACTCCATCAATATAAGTTCTGTGGCTCCTGCTGTTCCTCTTAGATGCCTCTAGGTAATTGTGGGTTATCTGCCACCACTTTTACTGTGTGGTTTCTTTTTGATGTTTTTATAACAATAAAATGACTAAAAACCATACATATTAATATATTTTAGGTGACCAAAAAAAAAGACATACACTTAACAAAATTTAGGTGTGGCAAAAAAAAACAAAAAAAACACGTTTTTTTGCAAAAAAATGCAATAAAATAAAACCGTTTTTTTGCATCACTAGTGAAGAATTAATGTACCCATAATTTTCAGATATTACTCAAACGATCTTGAAAAAGCCTTTCCTTTTTGGGAAAGTTCTTTTAATGAAGCAAATTTTTTCTATACCTTTTCAATTGCAGCGTGTATTGTAACACATTGCCCAACCGTCCACGTGATTGATACATCCCCCCCCCCCCCCCCATTCGATCAAGATTCAACAACAAACTAAACTACTATTTATATTGAACCTGTCTACAATTGCATCCCAGATTCAGCACACCAAAGAAATAGTCTCATCAGAAAATATCTCACTCACCAAGTATTTCAACAACTTGAAATAAAATTTTGCTCACCACATTATTATTACTAATGTAATTGTTTAACCAACGTTACCACTAACAAGCGATCCACACAGTTTTGCTCACCACAGATCAGACACAACGAGAGCTGGATGATGATGTCTCCCAAGTAGTTGGGATGTCTGACGAAGCCCCACCACCCCGACACCAGTAGGCGAGTTCCAGCAGAGGTAGGAAGACTCTCCAAATCTGAGGTATGATGGGAGTCATTATGCGATGTGCACACCTAAAAGTGACTACTAGTACTCATAGTTCTATTCGAGAGATAAACGGGACCAAATCAATCACCGTCAAAGGGCAACAAATTTAAACTCGAACACAAAATGGTAACCACTGGAACTTTGAAAAGCCCTAATATCAACATGCTGGAGCAGTGAAATCTTGAAATGGGCTACATACAATGAAAACATTGACAAATGACTATAGATATAATAAACTTTTACCTAAGTTTACTAAAACAGAACTAATACTTATTTGATCGCAAAAGTTTAGGAACGTAAAACGTTTGCGCCCTTGAAATCATCCACGTTGACCCAAAAAAAAATGAAAAATTTCCCTCTGAAGTAGTTCAGAAGTAGTATTTAGCCTTACACGAGTTACATGCAGTAATGAATAAGTGTGAATAATTTAAACTAAAATACTTCTTAGAAACATTACGCCGTGCGTAAGGGCTGTGCTTTTAAACGGTAACTAAGCACGGACACACAACACAGACTCATACCGTTCACCAATTATAAAATTTCTAAGAATATCTAAAAATGCCCGAAGTAGTGAACAGGAGACAAATTATGTTTTATCGTGATATCGGAAAATCACATTCTGCGGAAAATTATGATGAAACATTAAACTCTAGCTGGTCCATCCTATCAAATCCCCTCGACATCGAAACGCACAATTTTTATTTTTTTTTGTTACCTACAAATTGCTCTGCATGATAACAATATTAATGAACAGCAGGCTACGTAACTCATTGAGGGCAAACACCAAACTCAAAATCGATTGACACTACACCAGAGAAATTAAAAGACAAATTAACACTTTGACGACATCGTGCACCGCCGGTGACCACGGAAAGGATTTTCATAATGCTGCTGACTGACCAGTAGCCACAAACTCAATTTTCATAAATACTTAGTTGAAGCTAAATGAAGGCACAATCCAGTTTGTGGTTGCTATTTTCTAAATTGCTCACTAAAAATGACTTTAAATTTGAGTTGAATATTGAACTTCAGTTTAACCAACTGCGGTGAAAGTGTTAATTAACCGAAAAATGGCAAAAATGCTCCAGGTCATGAGAAATTGGCATTCCACAGCACGAGGAGACCGAGCCACTTACGAGCGACGCTGGGGCTGGAGGGGTTGGTGCGGAAGGCGTGCTTTTGGTTCATGGAGCCACGCCCCATAATGTAGCCCGCCAGGTACAAAACCACGATTCCAGACAAGCAGTACCACGGCAGGGGTGTTCTGAAATAATTCATACAATCAGAACTGTTGTTCAAGGCATAAGAATAGCGGCCAAAACAGCGCTACATGCATACGAACTTGACTTGACACATGAAATATATCCTTGAAAGGAGCAGTAACAAGAGAGGCTAGTTACAGTTACCATCTGATTACACCACGCTTCATCTAATCCCTAAATTCAGGAAATCGTGATCACCTGAACAAATTATTTTCTGGTCAGGATGTATACCCCAATTTTACTCTCGGTCAGGAAGGAAACTGTTCTTGGGACAGCTCGTTCAGAGCGCAAACAAGAAGCTACGAATACAATCTTGTAAGAAATGGCTATGTCTGATGAGCTACTGCAATTTAGTACTATCAACAAAACTCTGCAGACAGAAATCCCACAACTTGCCTTGGTGAAAGTGACTTACTCCTCCTCTACTTCTACAGGCACCCTAGTAAATAATTGCCCTTTTGTGAGTGATTGGTCCCTGGAGGCCCCATACTTGTGTAGCAACCCCTAAGCTGAGCCACATGGCTTATCCTTGTTGACATGTTTTTTCTATAAAAATACACATTT
This sequence comes from Morinoia aosen, assembly GCA_030386875.1. Classification (NCBI taxonomy): domain Eukaryota; kingdom Metazoa; phylum Arthropoda; class Malacostraca; order Amphipoda; family Talitridae; genus Morinoia; species Morinoia aosen. Next base: position 65,536,807 of record CM059572.1, on the reverse strand, counting down.
CCATGCCTTAAGACTCCTTCAATAGTTTCTGTCGACTGAAAAAACTATGCTATCGCAAAAGCTAGTTCTATACCACCCTGACGTCTACAGAAGCAAAAACCAGTTTATGGTACAAAGGCATTTCGTTCAATTATGCATTAAACAGTTCAGCGTAAATCTATTATTTAGCTGCGCTCAGGGTGGTACAGAAGCCACTTTTTCTATTTTCAATCAGGCCTTATCTGAATGAAGACAGTGCTATGAAACTATGCATTAGTCAACTGAAATAATTTCATGAGTATGCATCAAACATTTCTGAGAAAATTAGGTTTTAAGTCTTGAAGAATTATACATCAGTTTTTATCATCCGCAACTTTAAAGCTTGACTCATCTCTTATTCTATTACGGTACTAAAGATAGAACTTTCAAATTCTGAAACGTTTTCAACTAAAACGCTCAGCTTCTTTCTGGTCCCTTCTCCTTCCTATCTCGAGCGGAGCGAGGTTCAAAAGAAATTAACTAATAACCAGTGTAAGAAATTAACCAATTACCAGCATTCTTTATACATACAGGTATATGAAATACAAAAACTCATGGTTAAGGTAATATTTAAAATACTGAATTTTTCCTGCACAGTGCTCATAATTCTTAATACACTACTTCACACATTGCATGTAGTATCTTAATACACTACTTCACACATTGCATGTAGTATAAGCCATACAACACGAGGTAATATATTGTGGAACTAACTCAGGGTCTAAATTTTATACAACTACCCCACAAAATAAAACCAGAATTTTGATTAAAAAATACAATGAGCTAAGAATTTATAAACCTCAAATGCAAATGTTATTTGAGCTTACCTGAAATTGATGACATAGCGAGTATTCAAAACGAAGTAGAAAGGCATCGCCATGTTCAAGCCAATGAAGAGGTAGCCAGTACCTTGCCGAGCGTATTCCCAGGTGGTGAAAAAACTCTCCTCGAAGTACAAGATATTCAAGAAGTAGAATATCTGTAAATAAATAAAGATACTTCATTCCAGAGACAGGTAGAAAATAAATTTGTCACAAAATCGATTCAGATTATAAGTTAGTTTGAGCCTCTTAACAACAACAAAGGTGTTCCCAAGAGAAGGAGAAAATTAACATTCAGTAGGGAACAAAGACAATGAGGAATCTATGCACGAGGTACATCCCAACACGATGAGCAAACAAACAGCACGATTGAAAAAAGTGCATGAAACAAAGTAAAAGTCGGAGAAGAAAATAACAAGTGCTGAAATAAAGGCAACAGTGAACAAAAATCATGGTCAGTCGTTGAAATAAGAGCCCCATTTTATTTCAATAAAATACCTACGCAACAATCAGCTCGGGACCTCACATCTTCCCCCCCCCGGCGCGCTAATTCTCATAAATCCAATAGTTGTATCCCCTGATGGGCTCCAAAATTCTCTTTAGCAAAACAGAAATTATTCTAAACTATCGAACCATTGAACTCAATAATGACTGATTTCAGAAAGGCTTTTGGATTTCATTAATTTCTAATAGATATTTGTAACGCATCAATTATAGTAATACGAAAAAAACAGCATGAATATTACGACTTTAACATCATATAAAAACAATGAGTAAGTCGCCTAAATTGAGCTTAGAATGAATAATAACTGCAGTTCAACTTTCTTTCTCAACTTCCCTCTTCATAATATTAGTCTATAACTTCCAAGCTACAACAAAGGGGATCTCAAGAGAGCGAACAGAAGGAACCATTTAGTATGGTCTGTAGAAAACATGGAATCAGTGCACAAGATGCGTTCCCACACAAGACCCTGCACAGAGAATCAGCAAGTTAGGAAAGAAGAGAAAGAAAAGATGGCAAAGAAAGCATGAAAACAGAAAGAAGCAAAGTGGACACGAATGATAGATATCCCGGAGGCTTATCAACAACTGAGGGTCACTTAGTATATCCCATGGCAACGCTAGTCCCCATAGCGTAGCAGATAGACAAATCTAACTAACATACATACACCTATTGCCAATCCCATTCCTCTTGAGTGGATTAACTTCCCGTTCGAAATTAGATGCCACAAGTCCTGTTTTCAATCAGATTATAAAATAACCAAACATAATTTATTCAAGAGGATGCTGAAAATTTAGCATACGAACCTGCAAACCGGCGAGTAAGAAGAATTCTACGTTGTACTCCGAAAAAGCGAGCGCAGCCTGGTCGCCTTTCTTGCCAGGTAGAGAACTGAGTTGTAACTCACGGATCACCATCACCAGAAGTAACAACGCCTGCAAGGTAGTTTAGATAGATTAGGGCTCGCCTCACACGTTAATTATAACAAAAGTCTCTCTAGCAAAGATGCACATGAAAAAATGGATAAACACACTGCGCATTCATCCTGTTGGAGCCTTCCATCCATTTATAATATAAAAGCACACAAACAAAAATAAACCAAATATTTTACACCAATATTCAGTAGATTTACAACCAACTCGCAACAGAGAAGAGGCGGCCATCTTTTATGCACTTTAGCGCGATACGTTTATTAGATTCAAATCCTGGAAGAATTAACGGAACTCTAAAACCATCCAAGAATTCAGCAGGCATTCTTAAGCCAAGCCTAAACAAAGTAGCGCTCATTGAAACTCACAGAAACGGTCATGCAGTGTTTGAGTAAGAAGCTCTTGACATCGAGGCTGCCGATTCGAGGGTTGACTTCCCTGCCCTCAACGAAGTCAGGGAGGAAGTGTCCCACCGTTCTGGGGTTGAGCTGACTGCGAGGGGCGTAGTAACTCTTGATATACAAGAGCAAAGCTATGACCGCGGCCAATACAGTATGTGTAACGATGAGGGGACGCAGCAACAGGTAAGGGCGAGTTACGTCCACCAAGGAATAGTAACGGCCCACGAACACCAGCAGGCACGACACGGCCAACATCACGATGCCTGGAACCAGGGGAACGCCGCGAGTTAAATCTGACATTCAACAGCTCAAATAACATAATCTTTGTCCGGTAAAAAGAAGAAATTATCTGATAAGCATGTCAGACTCAGTAACTCAGAAAAATATAATTCATTTCATCATAACAATAGTTTAAATCTAATATCAACACTGAATGAAAGGAAACGTTTCACTGGAAACTGAGCCCTATAACTACGCGCAAGTTCCATTCTCCATAACTTCCAAACTTCAAGCTACTGCTGAAAAATTTATTGCTTACTGTTCAGAATTACACATATTGCACGTACATATCTTTACAAATGGTAGATACTAATCATTTTTGAAATGCGAGGTAGCAGAGGAGTCGAATTGAAAAGCTTGAAATTGATCAAACCTAAGCCCTTTCATCCACACAAAATTTCGCAGGTGAATGTAACATTTGAATACCAAATAAATAAACAAGCAAGACGTGAATCTGAAGGCGGTCTCACCGTTAGTGCGAGCCTTCGCCCCGTTCGGCAGAACCCTCGTCCTAATGGGGACAAATGCGAGGAGGAGATGCAGGGCCAACAATCCTAACACGATGCCGATTGCTTCAACGTCGTAGTAGTGAGCCCATTTACGGGATATTTGAGGAAACTCCAGGACTGTGCACTTTGTCTGCTCATACAAAATCAGTACAGTTAGACTTATGACACAAATTTTATTGCTCATTTATAATTTAGCCAGGTGATTTTGCGTACAAAAAGAAACGTTCATTTATTTCCTTGCGTTTCGACAGAATGAACAACGAATAATTACAGAATGTGAAATGGGCTGGGGTACAACAGAAAAAATAGGATGAAAAAATATGATTTGAACTCGAACCTAAAACAAATTAGTTTGAAATTATCTATGTGAAACCGTGTCACAGAATTCGTGGTAAAAGCTCACCACGTTCAGGAGAGTCTCAATAACAAAATTACTTTTGCAATAAGATCAAGTGAGCATAATCTTCCAGTTCGTCAAGCATGGCTAATTTCTGGTGCCAAGTACAAGGAGTAGTAAGAAATCACAATACATCTGGCTACACAGTCGTCTCGCCATGTTTCAGAAGATAATCAGAGCTAAGCGCAGAAGTTGCCTCACTGACGAGTTCCAAAGCTGGTGAACACTAAAAAAAATACCACAGCACTTTAAAACTTTCAGTTAATTAAGACATCAAGGCTGGGTAGCTTGCGCTTTATTCAATATATGAGATGTAAAATAGTAAAAATGGACGACTTGCAAAACTCTCAAAGACCATATAACTATAAGAAACTACACCTACAAATATTTTCTTGAGTCTGCATAGAAAAAAATTAAAGAAAGGAAACACGAGAGGATGCGAGTACAGTCTTTTAGATGAGCGAGCACAAAGTTACAATGAGTGACATTTTCCATAGATATAACAGTTGTCTCCTCTGAGAGAAGAAGGGAAGGTATCTCAGAAACAAAATAACAATAATAAAAATAATAATAATAATAATAATAAAAAAATGACAGTCGTCATTATTTGTTCACAAGATAATCATCATTATTACCGATGAGAGTAATTCACTCGGTCAATTCCCTGAATTCCCAGAGTAAATTAGACCAACCTCTGGAGTTCGCCCAAAGTTGGGGAACTCAATTTAATTATGTGAAGCTTGAAGAACAAACAAAAACAATTCAAGAGGTCACCAGCATTTACTGTGCCTATGGCTAGGCACGTAAATACAAAAATAGGATTGAACTGGACGACTGTTTGGGCCCTTAGACTCAGAAGGAGTCAAGTGAGGTGTTCGGATGCTCTCGGCATCAATTTAATCAAATTAACACTAGCCTTTTCCACGGACTAAACCCAACGGAAGGACAAGGATAGATGGGTTTGAATTGCCTGGCCTTTATTGGGGTGTGAAGGCCTGTCAGCCGTCGGTCGCTTCAGGATGAACCGTTCCTGGTCCGATCTTGAGTAGGGGTGCAACCGGCTCGCAGATGTGGTTGTGAAATGGCGAATGTATGGTTGTGGAGGGTTAGTGTGCATGGATTCCCAGTGAGTTGTTGAAACGGCTCAGTGTCAAGTGGATTAGACACGGCCAGAGAATACTCAAATAGTCAATGTAATTTGACGAGGGAAGTAATGAGTAATATGAATGAGGCGTGAAGAAGAAGGAGGCAGTTTGTCCCTTGTCACGTTTGCTACCGGGTTAGTTGCCTTTCTATGAATGAGCAAGGTAGGTGAATGTGGCAGTGGAGTGTGGAGTGTCTCGTGGCTGCATATGCCCCTCTGGGGCCCAAGCACTACACTCAGACGAATCTCTTACATGAATGACGGACCCTGCCTGGAGAGCTGGCTTTATATACGTACTACCGGAAACTTGCGAAATGGTTCTGCGTGAAAACGCGATAAAAGCTGATGCTTCGAAAAATGTTTGAATATTTTGGGTCAATTTTTAATAGATTTCGGGGTAATGTTGAATGACTTATGTTATCTAAAATTATAAAAATGATTGTGTTAATCTTATTTAATTTTTAGAGGATAGTTTTAATAATTATAAAATTTAGAGTGAAGTGCGGTTGAGGGCGATCACTACAAACCTTAGTACAAGCAGTTGTGAAAAGAAGCGGTGCGGCAGCGATCATGAAGATGAGAGGCGATGTAGTCAGGACTGGCAACACGACGTCCCAAACAGACGCTAGGAATGCCTTCACTTTCGTCATACCACTGCTCTTGCTGCTGCTTTGTGATGTTGAAGAGCTCTTCGCAACCTTCACATCGTTGGTCTAAAAAATGATATTTTGTCGTTTTCAAGCCGTTACATTGAAAAACGGAAGAGTAGAAATTCAATGAGGTCTCGACATGTTGATACTTTCAAAAATATTTAAAATATTGATACGTTTTAAGTAAAAAAGAATCTAACAAGGTTCAAAGCAATTACATCCAGTTGCTTACTTGCTGTCCCGATAGTTTGCAACTTAAGAAGTAGACACAATTGAGAAAAGAAAATATGAAATATAAGAGTCATTGGTGAACCTTCAACGGTAAAAACAGCACTATCTTTATACGTGAACACAGCTAGTAAAAAATGTAGCATATGCTATATTCACAACTCGAGAAAATCTGAAATATTTTTCTAACTGCATAAGACTAACAACACGCATCCCGCCATGCAGAAACCAACGTCTACTTCTGGAACAGCGATGTATGTATCACTGAGCGGCGAGTTGAGACATAGGTAACTCCTCTACTTCCATCTCTTTGCTTCTACATCCTAATTTGATGCCAATCGTGAACCTCGCAAGATACTTTTGTTCAGCGATATGTAACTACATTTTGACAGTTCGAGTTTCCCAGTACTATATTTGATATCCTTGGTGCCATAATATGGAATGATTTGAATTTTTCTAAACTGACGTATTTTTAACGGAGTACACAATTCTCTTTTACATGCCATCTTAGAAACGCATTTACATGCCCTATGAAGAACCTCAGAGGCGAAAGAACGTGAGCAGTAAACCTCGCTCGCTATAGAAGTCAAGTTCACGACTCCAGTCCTGTCTTTTTGAACCTATTGTACAGCGCACGTGAAGAAATGGGTAAGAGGTACGGAGGCTAAGAGCACAGGCTACACCACTTCCAAGAAGCAGTTTCCAGATTGTGTTCTAACAATATAAAATTGAACCTGAATACAGTGCTCATGCTAAATACATAAAAACACAGCACTAGAAAGAAATTCATGCTCAAATTATTCAGCTACAACAGCCAAACTCGTGCATTTATATCACTAATAAGAACGGAAATATCGATGGAAACACGAGAATTTTACGTAATTTTAAATTTGCAGATTAATCGATGCCTCCATTACCTTTTCGAAAGAAGCAAGCCCGGCGGTCTGCTTGAGGCTCGAGGTAGTGGAGGTGGAGGAGAAGGTGGTGGTTAGCTGGTTTTTATCCTCGTTTGAAGAACGGGAATTGAATGAGAAGGCACTGCTTACACTGCTGTTAACCAGACGACGACCGCTGCTGCGCGACCGACTTTTGGGGCCTGCAAACAAACAACAGTTTCATACTTCGCTCCTTAGCGCAATCATATTTTGTCCAAGTTTAAAGGAGCAAATTTCAGAGAAAGGCGTGCATTCCAGAGAAAGGCGTGCATTCCAGAGAAAGGCGTGCATTCCAGAGAAAGGCGTGCATTCCAGAGAAAGGCGTGCATTCCAGAGAAAGGCGTGCATTCCAGAGAAAGGCGTGCATTCCAGAGAAAGGCGTGCATTCCAGAGAAAGGCGTGCATTCCAGAGAAAGGCGTGCATTCCAGAGAAAGGCGTGCATTCCAGAGAAAGGCGTGCATTCCAGAGAAAGGCGTGCATTCCAGAGAAAGGCGTGCATTCCAGAGAAAGGCGTGCATTCCAGAGAAAGGCGTGCATTCCAGAGAAAGGCGTGCATTCCAGAGAAAGGCGTGCATTCCAGAGAAAGGCGTGCATTCCAGAGAAAGGCGTGCATTCCAGAGAAAGGCGTGCATTCCAGAGAAAGGCGTGCATTCCAGAGAAAGGCGTGCATTCCAGAGAAAGGCGTGCATTCCAGAGAAAGGCGTGCATTCCAGAGAAAGGCGTGCATTCCAGAGAAAGGCGTGCATTCCAGAGAAAGGCGTGCATTCCAGAGAAAGGCGTGCATTCCAGAGAAAGGCGTGCATTCCAGAGAAAGGCGTGCATTCCAGAGAAAGGCGTGCATTCCAGAGAAAGGCGTGCATTCCAGAGAAAGGCGTGCATTCCAGAGAAAGGCGTGCATTCCAGAGAAAGGCGTGCATTCCAGAGAAAGGCGTGCATTCCAGAGAAAGGCGTGCATTCCAGAGAAAGGCGTGCATTCCAGAGAAAGGCGTGCATTCCAGAGAAAGGCGTGCATTCCAGAGAAAGGCGTGCATTCCAGAGAAAGGCGTGCATTCCAGAGAAAGGCGTGCATTCCAGAGAAAGGCGTGCATTCCAGAGAAAGGCGTGCATTCCAGAGAAAGGCGTGCATTCCAGAGAAAGGCGTGCATTCCAGAGAAAGGCGTGCATTCCAGAGAAAGGCGTGCATTCCAGAGAAAGGCGTGCATTCCAGAGAAAGGCGTGCATTCCAGAGAAAGGCGTGCATTCCAGAGAAAGGCGTGCATTCCAGAGAAAGGCGCGCATTCCAGAGAAAGGCGCGCATTCCAGAGAAAGGCGCGCATTCCAGAGAAAGGCGCGCATTCCAGAGAAAGGCGCGCATTCCAGAGAAAGGCGCGCATTCCAGAGAAAGGCGTGCATTCCAGAGAAAGGCGTGCATTCCAGAGAAAGGCGTGCATTCCAGAGAAAGGCGTGCATTCCAGAGAAAGGCGTGCATTCCAGAGAAAGGCGTGCATTCCAGAGAAAGGCGTGCATTCCAGAGAAAGGCGTGCATTCCAGAGAAAGGCGTGCATTCCAGAGAAAGGCGTGCATTCCAGAGAAAGGCGTGCATTCCAGAGAAAGGCGTGCATTCCAGAGAAAGGCGTGCATTCCAGAGAAAGGCGTGCATTTCAGAGAAAGGCGTGCATTTCAGAGAAAGGTGTACATTTCAGAGAAAGGTGTACATTTCAGAGAAAGGTGTACATTTCAGAGAAAGGTGTACATTTCAGAGAAAAGTGTAATTTCCATGGGCCAACAAAATACATTTCATCATTCAAACTATGAGAAATATTCTAAGTATGATTGAAAATCCCAAGAGAATAGACATAATTAAGAGTACCATTGCTCAAAAGCAGCTTCACCACATCATATCTACTATCTAGCTAAATTTAACAAACATCAAAGAATTTAAAGAAATCATTGTTAAGTAAAGGTGGCGCAAAAAAAACGCATGGATTTGACCATTATTATTATTATTATTATTATTATTATTATTATATAAAAAAGTTTTAGCCTCCCTTAACCACGACAAAGATGTTCCAAGAGAGGAAAGAGGAAGGCACCATTTAGTATGGAGTTGAGGGAACGCGGAATCTATGCACAAGGTGCACAGAAACAGTAAGCTAGGAAAGAAGTTCATGAAACAAGAAAAAAGTTGAAAAAAAAGTAGTAGGTGCTGAAAAACAGGACAGCAGTGGACCGAAAAAAGATGGTCCGTAACAAAACAAAAATCTATTTTATTACAACAAAAAGGAAGCCTACCTAACCTTTAGCTCAGGCCCTCACATAGTCCCCCTGGGAGTGCTAATTCCCATAGATACAATACCTGTATCCCCCTGAGGGGATGGATTTGACCACTCTTTTTGCCCCACCCTGACCATCTTAGTTAGGGAGGCAAAAACTAACTTGTCATCTAATCTGTGGGCTTTCAACCCTCTGCGCTGTAGGCTATTTTGTTGCTTACCTGAACTCAAAATTTGCATTAAGAAACTCTGGCAGCGAGGAATTAATTTTACCGCACGAGTGAATGTAAAGTGTAGCACAAAAAAAAAAAACGGTCAAATGCATGCGTTCATTAATATGAGAGAAACCTTCAGAATTATTTACAAAAAATGTTGGCCTTTAAAATAATTATTACTCATTAAGTGCTAATCGTAGAAACGAACTTAGTCTAATTTTAAGGCATAGAACGTCTCCTCTTATTAATTAAATTGTTTTTAGTAATAATAATAGTTTAAGAACTCTTACGCAAAAAGTAAGGCTGGGTTTTTTGCCTATTGCACGAGCGGGTCTTTGAAAGCGTAATCCCTAACTTCATTTGCTTGGATAGAGCACAATATCATAATAAGCAAAAAATGAAGATCAGGTCTTTTTAAAAGGAAAACATTCATTCTCAATAAAACACAATTTTCCATTCCAGTCCCTATTATAACATAATACTGAACATCAAAGCTTAGATAAATTGGTTCATTGAACAAACTCTCAGTTTTTTATTTCAAATTTAGAAATGATTGATTGATTATAAGAAAGTTTTAGCCTTCCTTACCACAACAAAGATGTTCAAAGAGAGGAAGGAATTAGGTACCATTTAGTATGAAGTTAAGGAAACGTAGAATCTACGCACAAGGTGCATAAAAACAGTAAGCTGAGAAAGAAGTTCATGAAACAAGATAAAAATAGAAGAAGGTAGTAGGTGCAGAAAAACAGGACAGCAGTGAACCGAAAAAAGATGGTCCGCCACACAATAAAAAATCTATTCCTTTTCAGCAAAAAGAAGACCTGCCTAACCTTTAGCTCGGGACCTCACATAATCAAATTTCGAATTTTCACTTTAACAACATCGCAAACCTAAATTACAATCTACAGTCATTCTACTCTGAACCAACTAGAATAATATCAAGCGCGTTTCACAAACGCTGATTAGCGAATTCTCACTTTTGTTGGAGTTGGTCGATGAATTGAGTCTTGTGGTCTCGGTTTTGGTGGCAACTTTTCTTGAGGGGCTTCTGCTGCTTCCCGTAGCTCGGCTTTTGCCAGACCTAGCAGGACTTTTGCCAGCCCTAGCAGGACTTTTGCCAGCCCTAGCAGGACTTTTGCCAGCCCTAGCAGGACTTTTGCTCGACCCTCTGGCAGGGCTCTTGGTTTTCCTGCTGGGGCTCCGGCCGCGCGACCGAGAGCGGGATCGTGAGAACGTGTCACGAGCCTGCAAAAAAAATGGCACGTCATCACTGTCAAATTCACCAACCTAAGCTTGCTTGCTGAGAGGAATAAGCAGCTGCTTTTACCATGCATCACGCATGATGCATTTTATCACGATGGAAAATTTGAACTGGAAGGAGTTGACGATTTTTTCGTAACAAAATATGAATAACATTGCTAAATTTTGACTACATTAAGAACGACCAATTGCCAAAATTGAATTATTTTATTGTCTTTGCTCCATTGATTTTATAATTACACTGAACTAGCCAATCAAGACAAAATTACAATATTTTAGAAGCATAGTTCTAGAGAGCACTCACGAAGTCATCAGAGACTAAATTAGAACTCCTGACTGGGTTGCATTTGAAGTCGCTGTAAGTACCCATTAATGATATTCAGCATCAACGAATATCAGGCTACAAATCTCAAACCAGTTCCTTTTTTCAAGGAGAGTCACTTCCCATTACTCTGCCTAGTACCAAAATTATAGAGATAATTCTACATTAATCAATTTCTGAAAATCAATTAATTTTTAAGAATATCCTGAACAGTATATGGATTAATGAGAAGGTTTAAATACACATTTTAGTTTATAGGGAAGCTCATACAAGTATCTTCAATACTACTCGTACGATTCATAGGCTTTAGGACCGATATCTTAGCACCTCCCAGCAGCCAGAAAAAGGATTCGTTATCTATTATGTACACATATAGTTGATTGATAGTTTGCCATCAATGTAAATGGACAAGGTTTAGATACAATACCATCTTTGTACCTGACGGCAGGGTTACAATAGTATCCTTTATATTACATGAATGATTGTGATGCGTCTCTATACTTGAGTACAAAAGAAGATTTTTCAACATACTTGAAAGATTTAGATGCTGACAGCACCACTTTCGAAATAGATAGCAAGCATAGTCTACACTATGTACATCGAAGATCTGGATACTCACGAGAACATCTTTATACTTGATAGCCAACTTGCTCTCGTCAGGGTCGTCGAACTTGACGAGATACTCGATATCGTTGAAGTCCTCCACCTCGCCCTCGAAGTACAACTGGGTGCCAGGCCACTTCGCCCTCACCCGCTCCCCCACTTTAAACTTGCGCTCCACCATCGCGTCGAGTCAAAATGTACCTCCGTCGCCTGAGGGGGAAATGCACAACAGAATGAACGAGCTGTTAAGTTACAGATTTCAAGTAGCTACTCCAAATCAAATCGAATACTATCTTTTTTCCCCAAAGAGAAATGAAGAAAAAATCAGTGATCCATTATAAAATATACGAGTGTGTCGATATAAGGATTATTCATTGAGTATCAAGTACGAGTTTAAATACCGTAATCGTTTAGCAATTGTTTCTAGTAATCTACAAACAGATGGTGCATCAAGAAATTAAGAACCCAAAAGAAAACTAAAGAAGACTTGAAAATACTCTCGCAGGTCTATTGCACAAAATTCAAGCTTCATCATAAACTGGAATAGAAAAAAACAGGATCACTTCATGTGAATCCTTCCAAAATTCTTACATTTTAAAACTTATTACACCTTTGAATATCAGACAACGATGCTGCTAGATCATGCTCATTCTGTAACTTGAATTCGCGTATACTATAAAGAAAACGATGCAACAAACAATACAAATGTACTTAACTCGAACCTAAAATTCTCATTGTGAAACAAGCAGAATACGTAACCCAAGTGATTTGACCAAATGAGATCCCGAGACTTAAATCGAAAAGTTTCCCTGTCCGGAATATCCTACATTAGTCCATACGAAGAGCCACGTAACAATGCGACGGTGCCTGTAATCCACACCTCTCTTAGCAACAGGTCTTTCCGTTCTGGACTGCGGCATTATGAGGCGGAGTCATGTTCAGCAGGCCGGCCGCGAAGCTTAGATTATATTTCAGTCTACGAGAATGGGGCAACATTCAGACGCAGAACAAATAATTTTCCAACGATAGACGAGAAATTAATATAGCAAGAGATCACAGAGCGCAAATGATCTAACCCTGCTCATGAACATTAAACAAACTCTTCGTGAGTTGCCACGAGTTATTCCATAGAAAGCAGCAGGTAAGCCAGGTGTGATGGTTAGGAAATACTCAACACTCGCGTGAGAACGAGTCGACAAATCGATGAACAGCCATTTCGGCACGTATCAGTCAACAATATGCAGAACAAAAGTACGTATTTTAACGGATTAGTTCCCATTTACTCGAGTGGATTATCTAACACAAACTTGTTGAAGGTATAACTTTCGATAGTTGAAAGAGCTCTCCCTTCTTAGAGATGTTCATAATGACAGCCACACCATGTCGCTGTATCTGCCTGCGTGTAGCGTGGATACGACCGCTCCATAAAAAGCATTAGAAGACTCCTCCTATCAACCGCCTCTTGTCATCCCCCCAACTCCGCAAAACGAGACGCAGTAACCAGGAAGCGCTGCTTTGTCTGTACGTCTACCCTGTCCATAACAAGGAGATTCACATTATTTGCCGGAGTACTCAGGGAGTTAACCCAGCGTTAGTTGCACTGTTTCGTCGTGACATAAAATGAAGAAAGTTCGCGAAAGTAGTTTTTCGTGTTTATTTTTCCTGATACACAAAATTAAATTTCAAATCTTATTTTCCTTTACTTAACTTTATGCTTGCAAAATGCACTTTTTCTCAACTTTACGATAGAAAAAGCTATCACTGCCAACACTGTTACTCTCGTACGAGGTTGAGTTCTCGAGCTATTTTACACTGGAACGAAACGTAGCGCGTCGGGTTGAAATCTTTTACTTTAATCATTCACTGGTTTCTCTTTTTTTTCAAACGAACGAAAGTATTCAGATTATACAACTATCAACGTAATCATATTTGACCGACTCAGATTTACAACCAAACACAAAAATGCACAGAATTTATGCGATGGTGGAAATAGCATCGGACTACAGTTATTCGGAGAAAATCCATAACTCAACCAATAAGAGCTCAGCAGCTCAGAAAATTACTCTGTAACGCGCAAGAATTTGGCGTTGGGTCGTTGCCCGAGGTACGGAGGAAGCCTCGAGCTGGCGAGGCAAACCACTAAGGGAAAAAAACGCTGCCGCCGCCGACGTCTCCCGTCGCGCTGGCTGTAAATGCTCCACCTCCGCAGAGGTTCTCATTTTCAAAAATAACCAATATAGCAGTTCAAATGCTTTCTTGTTGCTTTTTCTACATTTCCACGTTCACCGCGTCCCCGCGGTTGTTACCGGTTGGTTTGGTTACGTTGTAAGTAGCAGAATAGGGAAATCGAATTGTTTGATTTCATTTGCATCCGTCCAAAGAAATATGAAAAATACAATTTAACGATAACAATTCACTCGGTGTGATAAGTTACTTTTCAAAAAGGTCACGAAACATAAACGTCTGTTCATTTATACCGGTACGTAAACCAGCAATTTACGTATTGGCATGCATACCGCCCAATATGCGAGAAACGTGTTACTGAAAACTTGGTGCATAAATCAAACAGCACTAGGTCCAGTAATTCAGTGTTTAAAATTCTACTCAACATCGAATGAACAACTTTAAAAAAAATTAAACGAGGCTGTGTTGGTTTTTCACTTTTTAAAAAACTTAACAAGCCTTAGTAAGCCTTCGAAGCGCTATGTTCGTTCATTTTCTCAATAAAAGACTCCAACTAATGTAATTCAAAAGATCACGCATAGCTTTTCATAGTCTACCCGTTTAGTTATAAAGACGGGTAAAAACACCACAGTAACTCAGTGATGCCCTCACACACATTCGCGTTTCAGTATGCCACGCTTGTTAAACGGGGAGACTAACTGGTTAAGCAGCGCTAACGTTGGAATGAGTGGCTTTACTTCATCCTTAACACATTCACCGCGTTTCCGCGATTGGTTTGGTTAGGTTGTGTATAGTAGAATTGCAAAATCGACTTTACTGCTCTAATACATTTTTATCTTTCCTAAAATATATGTAAATGTAATTGTACGATAACACTTCACCTACTATGAAAACATATTTCTTTTAAAACAAGATAGCGAAACAGACGAAATGTCGTTCATTGATACCGGTATGTGGACGAGCAATTGACCGAATGGTACACATATGGCCCAATACGCCGGGAACGTTTCAATTTACTGCGGAGCCGGGACTTTAATCTTTGAAGTAAGCACAAGCGTGCAAAAATAATTGGTTCTTACTTAAAAAAATAAAGGAAATGGGTGCAGTCGTGACTCGTGATTACCCTTCATGCTGCTGATATCACATATGTATTACTAACATGGTTTCTCCGAAAATGCGAGTAAAGAGGTTTTCTCGATTTTTTTTCCATAAAAACAAAATCAATAAATGCTCGAAAAAAGTAATGATGAATTCATCTCTCAGATAATGTATCAACCAATTTGAGAACATATTTATATTCTTAGGGTCGGAATAGAACAGGCAATTGATAAATTCACACGCTTTTTCACGAGCTTTCAGCGATGTTTCTGCAACCAAGCTCCAAAATGAACTAGTCTCATCGATAAAATTTGGTCAATACTAAAAAATGTCTGACTGACATAAAATTTCTATTATGATGAGTTAGCTAGAAAGTACGGAAGTAATTAGAAACGTGCCGGTTTTTTCTCTCTCCCACAACATACACAATTTGTTAACACCTACAAAACCTAGTGAAAAAAACCTGGTACAGTATTTTGGCTTTGAGAGTTCATGTTCGTGGCACTGAGACAGACAGAATAGCTTACAACTGCTTCAGATTTGGTTCAGTTATAAGTCTAATTACTAATTATCAATAAAATTATTCTCATCAGCAACTTCAAAATAGATTTTAAACCATTGAAGCAGCAAATGACAGGCTTTCTTACTAACTCCAGCATGAACGAAACAATCACTCTGCTCCAACCGGTCACAAAAATTTCCAAAGTCAAATGCTCAATTTTAGTTGTACAAGCCTGAAAAAGCAACGGCTGTGAGCCATAATTTCTATGAAGATCTGAGAATTTAGGGAATTCTGTACTTTAAGAATGCCACGATTTTCTAGAAAATTATCCAGAAAATCGAAAAAATACCATAAATAAAATATGTTCTAAATTAAATTTTACATATACTGTCCAAGTCTCATAACAATTGGGCCAAAAATAAAAAAAAAAATGCGTGGCACTTACAGTTTAAGAACTATAGCCAAAAAAATGGAAATTAAAGTAAAAAATAGTATATTTTGAAAGTGGACAATAAACCCTAAACTAACCCAAGCTAGATCCCGCATTGTGCACAAGACATACATAAACTGAAGGCGCGTGGCGTTTAATCAAAAAGATACGCAAACCTTTTATATAACCTTTTCCTAGAAAAATATCAAGAAAATGGGAAAAATGTCATTAATAAAATGTATTTTACACACACTGTGCAAGTTCCATAACAATTGGACTTTGAATAAATAAAAACGCGATGCGTTCTCAAAGTAAGGATTTGCCAGAATTTGAATAAAGTATGAAGAATACAGAGATGAAAGTGTCAAATTCATTGTATTGAATTTGTGGCAATATTCATTTTAACCCCCAATAAAGTCCTTTGGAAATATGCTTATCAATTTTTATCTGAGATACCAAAGACATTTTCAAAGCCCTCAGGTACTAAATGATGTTAAAAATATGCAGAAAAAATTTCAAAGCTAATAAAGCTCAGCTTGAAAGAGTCTCACTTAGAATTTTCATGTTAGAATTTTCAGAAGCACCTATCAAGTGGTTTTCAGACCAAAAAGTTTCAAAAATATTTTGTAATTTTGTAGTCTTCAGTTATTTACATCATTTTATCCAAGTAGAATTACTTCCTTAACTTTTGCAATCCTGTAGTGCTTAGTTTAGTGGAGACATATTAGACTTTACATTGAAAGTTTTCAAACTCAAAAAATCCATAAATAAGAATAATAAACAGCTAAAAACAAATTTTGTTAGAGACTATTGTGCAGTTGCTTTGGTGATTTTGTTCAAGTTAATTTTGTACTGTTGTAATGATGATTTTGTAGTAATATTAGTAGAAGTAACTTTCTCCTGCAAGCTCCTCAATAGCTTAAAACATATTGTATTAGAGATTGCAAATATCAAGTGTCAACTGTCCTACCTACCCAAGCCAAACAATAAAGTCCATAGATCCGTTCTGGGTACTTATAAATGCCATCACTACAAGAAACCGAGTAACAGACGCTACGGTGAGTTGGTTACAACTAACATTCACAAATATTAATAGGTTGATCAGTTCATTTTTAATATTTCCCTCCCTACAAAATTTCCCTCCCTAGTTCTACTTTAGTAGACACCACAACGGTGCCTCAACAGCCCCTTCCTTCACCCAGTCACCACCTTTAAAAACATAGCTCATGACCTAGATATGTAGCATCTGTAAGAGTTTACAATTGGTGTATTAAAAAAGCTAAATGTTTCTGAATGCCTACTACAAAAAGTCACCAAAACCCTCTAATAAGATAATGGCTTCCAACAAAGTGTTCCAATTTATTTTTACCTTTTTTTTGCAAATTAAGTATACAAAACTTATTAAATATTTTGGTCAATGTGAAGTTTAATGTGATCACGGAAAATAATAATTCCGATCCCAAGAATCACAAAAAGAACACGTTTCGGAACATTTTATAGGAATGACATTCTGCTCGCTGATGCATTATTTTTGGATTATTCAACTTTGAAGTTGCGCCAAAGGAAGCGAGCACGTGAAGAAGAATTTAATTAGTAACGGAATCTAACCCCCTATTACAAACGTAAACAGGTTGGGTTGTGAGGGGGAGCCACAGTTCTTTTACTGAAAATTATAAATAAAGGTTTTAACCCACCCAAATTAGTTACCACAACTCGAGTGTTTGAAGCGGGAAGTAATTCATTCGAACGCGCATATGGCAACAATGTCATGGCGGGCACCCAATATGGTTGTCACCATTTTGGAGCTCATGTAAACAAAATTGCGGACATCATCCTAATGGGTGGGTTAGAACCTTTAATTGTATTTATAATTTTCACAAGAAGAACTGTGGCTACTCCTCACAACCCAACCTCTTTACGTTTTTTAATAGGGGGTTAGCTTTCGTTATTCATTTAATTCCGCAAAAACAATAACTCTAAAACAATAACTTAGGCAAGCTTCCCAAATTGTTGGAACACCCACTCGACCCTCTCCTTTGGCGCGCGAAAGCCTGTTATGTGCGACATTCCTATAACTTCTTTCCAGTTAAATAACTGCACAATAACGCATCAGGGAGCAGAATGTTGTTCTTGTAAAACGTTTTTGAATGGGTTCCTTTAGTGATTCTTTGGAATCAAATAATTATTTTCCGTGATTGCATTAAACTTCACATTGACCAATATTTTCAATTAGGTAAAATTAAAATTCTGAAACCCATCAGCCAAATTTACCCACCCACCTTCACAACACATCCCCCATGTCCTACAGAGTGGGATTGCCCTAATCTTGCCCAAAAGCAATGCAACATTTATCTTTGGCACTAATATTGTTATGAATAATTCATATTGCTTGAATTAGGCAACACACAACCATCATATAACCCCCATATAGCTTATTTGACTGGCATGAAATTATTTTTATTTGGAATGCCTAAAAAAAATAATGTGATTCAAGAAAAAAACAAAGGCTTAAGTCTCGCTGAGCGGCAAAGCCGCTCACCGAGAATGAAAATATTGATTATAACTGGAATTTGATGCCGATTCCGAATATGCAATTTGTTTTGACCGCTCTTGATTTTTTCGATTTTTTTTTTTTGGAAAGGCGGCTAGCAACAACTGAGGTAGTGCCCAAAGAATGCCATGTCCGTACAGGTTGGGTGGAACCCGGCCCTATCCGGTACTCAGGTCTTCAAGGCACGGTCTGACCATGTTGGGTCGAGAATGGCAGAGTTTGGATCATGAGGTGGTGCAGGCCAAAATATGCCAAGTCCGACCAGGTTGGGTCGAGAATGGCAGAGTTCGGATCATGAGGTGGTGCAGGCCAAAAAAACATTAAAAATGTATAAAAATTTAAAATTCAAAAAAATCACAATAAATCGAAAAAAATCAAGAGCGGTCAAAACAAATTGCAGATTCGGAATCAGCATCAAATTCCAGTTATACCTAATCGATATTTTCATTCTCTTGTTCCAAAACAAATAAAGTCAAGATAAAGTAAAACTAGGGTAATTCATCAAATATCGAACAGAAATCACGTGTGTCTAGAAACAACCTTCATAAATCGGTAACTTTTGCTCTGAATAACTCTTGCGGGCCTCAAGGTTATTCTTGAACAGTTGCTTTCTTGTTCTGTGATGTCGCTTGAAAGACAACGTAGATTATTGAAATGTATTTATTGTTCTAAAAATCGAATTCTTTAGTAACATAATTTCATCAATATCGAACAGGAATCGAACAAGAATTTTGATTCGAACAGGATGGTTTGTCAATTAGTTCTCTTCGTATGGAACTTTTGTTAGATTATTAGCACGCCACGTATGGTTTGTCTATTAGTACGCCTCGTATATTTTGTCCATTAATATGCCTCGTATGGTCTATCTATTTGTACACCTCATGTGGCCACTTGGAAAATAAACGTTTTTCTTTCATTCTTTTTTTCTTTGGTGCACTGGATTTTCTTGGAAGTGCTCGCGGTGGCACATCGGTTAAGGGATCGGACTTGTATGTTGGAGTCGCGGGTTCGTATCCCGGCGCTGGCGCTGCGATTTTCCCCGTTGGGTATAAGGGAAAGCTCAAGCACAATACCCCACTCGACCCAGGTGTCGGAAATGGGTACCGGCTTTACGGGGGAACCGTCATGGTGTCCTATATATAGTGTTAGTTATAAGACATTTGAAAAACCAATGCTTAAGATCATTTGTATCAGGCTTGATTGGAAATAAAGCATCCCAAAGATGCCGATGTTTGTTTTGTTGGTCAATGTGAAGTTTAATGCAATCACGGAAATTAATAATTATATTCCAAACAATCACTAAAGGAACCCATTTAAGAAAGTTTTACAAGAATGACATTCTGCTCGCTGATGCTTTATTTTCGAATTATTGAACTTTGAAGTTGGCCTTCCCGCGCCAAAGGAAGCGAGCGTAATTCAATTATAAACGGAAGCTAACCCCCTATTACAAACGTAAAGAGGTTGGGTCGTGAAGGGGAGGCACAGTTCTTCTAGTGAAAATTATAAATAAAGCTTCTAACCCACCCATTTGGGTGACGACCGCAATCTTGTTTACATCGGGTCATTGATGGCGACCACCATGGGCGCCGCCATCTTGGACCCGATGTCAACAAGATTGCGGTCGTCGCCCTAATGGGTGGGTTAGAAGCTTTATTTATGATTTTCACTAGAAGAACTGTGCCTCCCCCTCACGACCCAACCTCTTTACGTTTGTAAAAGCTTCCGTTATTAATTACATTCTGTTTCACGCGCTCGCTTCCTTTGGCGCAAAGGCCAACTTCAAAGTTCAATTATTCGAAAATAACACATCAGCGAGCAGAATGTCATTCCTGTAAAACGTTCTTAAATGGGTTCCTTTAGTGATTCCTAAAATCGGAATTCTTATTTTCCGTGATTGCATTAAACTTCACATTGACCGTTTTGTTTGTTTGAAATAACTGTCTCATTACTTATTTTCAAGATGCATTTGAATGGAGAGTTATCAAAATTTGAATATGATGTCGATGTTTCATTTGCAGTGTTTGTTGAACCATCATTGTGATCATCAACCTGTGTGACCTTTTTTGGAGTAGAGTGTAAAGCACTCGTCAATGAATTATTATTGATGCTTGCATCAATTTTCTTGGCAAGGGATTGATCATCAGTAAATGTAGCCAGACGAATCATTGATGATCTTGAGGGCTTTGGAACACCAGCAGATGATTGATAGCCCCTCACCAGAATTCCCATCTTCAACTATTCAATGTTATTATCAAGCGTTAATACAATATTTTAATGAAATAAAACAGGCGTTCAATAGATCGATTCAGTTATTTAAAAGAATTAAGAATCGAAAAGCTTTGTTCGAGGCATAAATTCATGATTTTTAAGGAATTTTGATTCAAACACCTTTGTTCAGTATTTAATACTGACATGAAAAAGGAACTGAATGTCGAACATGGAATAATTATCAAGTTTTTGGCGGAAAAGAAAAAAATACAGTAACAGAACATCATATGACAACACTACTCTCTAGTTATGACGGGAGGTTGACGGTGACCCAACAACAATTAAACCGTCGCAATTTTCCCGAGGTGCGTAAGATTTTTCGAGTGAAAAAATTCGACCAATTTGTAAGGGTCGTACAGAAAATGCGTTCGCAACAGCTGGTAGCAGTTTGCAGCTCACAGAAATGGGTTTCTATCACTAAAATAGGAGTTTTAGATGTAAGATCACTGGCACTGAGCAAGTTTGGATGCTTACTAAATTTATTACGCGCATATTTCCGAAGTTGTTCGATAATCAGTTCAGTTGGATATTTGATAAATTACCCTACAATGCAGTGGACATTTGACATCAGGTATGAAATAACCATCCAACATCTCTAACTTGACCCTCACAATTCTAGCAGGTCATGTGCACACTTTGATTATTTCATCACTTTGTCATACAATGAACATTTTATGCAAAATTAAATCAAGACAGTTTCTCAAGAAAATAAAACTTCACACGCATAACACAACGCCATAAGATACCGCACGCAAACAACAGATTTTATTTTATTTTAAGATAGGCCTATTTAAAACTAGGCCAATATCTCATTTTTAATTTGAAAACCATTGAAATTTTCACTATTTTTTCATGTAATATTGCTCAATTCGATGAACACTTTACGAGAGAAAATATTAGCACCTCCATACAATACCGTTTTATCGTATGAGCAGTTGTAAGGCATACATATTCAAATAAACACATCAATTGAACGCAAGAATGTCGCACTTGTAGGAATCGTAGTACTCGGCGGCGCTTTCATGCCAACGTTGAATGACACAACCTTCATCTGCCAAAATTTGAATGCGTTCACGACCCACCAGTTTTTTCGCGAAAACTTTTAGCGCATCAACTTAACGAACAAGAAAATCGTGAAAAAGTTTTAATACGTAATTTAAAGGTAAAATTCCGAAATATACGTATATGAAGGGTCACACTTGAGTTCCCATCAAGTTCAAACGCATGAATTTCTACGTGAACGCGATGTTTACGAGCGCAGGCAGCGTCAGTAGCAATAATCAACATGGCGACCTTCGACAACTTCAATCTACGGTCAAGCGGAGGGAGATTATTTCAACTTATTTTAAACTACTGAGAAAAGTTATTTACAACTACAATACTTTCAAATTAAAATATATACACAAATGCTAAAAAATAAATACATAAAAAGGAACGGTGGTATCACTTGTAGCTTCGAATGCCAGTTTGAAACAGCCGCCCGAAGTTCACGTTTCGGAGAAAAAGTAACGAACGATTTCTAACCGTAAAATTAATTTAAGAAAATCTTCCAGAAATTTTCAAATAAATATAAACCCAATACATAACTGTGTCCAAAAATAAATACATTTGCTATTATTTAACCATAAATAATGCTGAAAAATGAACAAGAACTACTAACCGAATACGCCGTCACACATCCAGAGCAATACTAACGGACGCTTTGCCGCGCTTCCTCTCTTGACTCTGATTGGCCGTAGGGTTCGAATAAGGGAGCCAATTTGAGAGCGTGCTAACCGAAAACTTTTAGAAAGTCTACTGTGATTCGTTCTCGGTCGCCTAAGGATTATGTGATATATGATGCTATTGGCCAAAGACGGTACTTTCAGATTCGAAAGAATGAGTGTTTACTACGAGTAGTATGAAAAAAAAAAAACATTTTTCAGGACATACGGGAAAGAAAAAACAGTTTATCTCCTGTAAAGTTGATCCACGTAATGTATAACATTGGTTTTTACAGTCCCTTTAACGTTCAGATCCTTAGCTGATATACGCGCATGGGTGTCGTTACTTACTTAGTTTAGATTCGGCGCATCTCCGTCCTCGGGAATTAGCGCCCAAATGGGTGTCGTTATACCAACGTCAATTGTCGTAACAAATAGTTGAGAGGAAAGCTGGAGAAAATTTATTCATTTTGATGAGATAATCTAAGTTTGATAATGCAAGTTAATACAAATACTAAAAAACAAAATAAAACATAAAACTAGTAACGCATTGATGAAAACGCTCTTGTAAGTGCGCACTTCCATTGAAATACGAGCTTAGGAAATTGCGATATCAACCGGTGCCGGTCGTTAACCGGGATTAGTGTTGAAAGTAAATTGGGCAGGTTTAAATAACGATTAAAAGGTCGACATTCAGACATACCTTTGGTTCTAATGTATCAAGTTCCAACTAGTATTCCAAATAACTCGCCGCCAAATTACTCGCACGACATATTTGTATTTTCTACACAAATAAAGCTAGCACAAAAGAGTTCACCTGAGTCGGAAACATAGAAAAAAATTGTTGTACAACGGTAACTAAAACATTTACTGCATAATTGGAGAAATTCGTGAAATTATAAATAAATTATTATTTAACCTCGTGATTTCTTTGTTAGCGTATCTAACATACATCGGTTATTTTTCTTTTGTAATTACTTTGCTCAAGTTCAACTCACATATATATACAGGTTATATTGAAGTTTTTACAGTAGTGAGAATTACTAAATAACTAAATTAGTTAATCTTTCGTTCCCATATTACTTCAACAACGATTCATCTTCAAAACCAAATTGAAGGCATTGACAATAAAAATGCGAGCATAGTCATCTTATGTTGCTACACTGATGACAGGATTATCGTATAGCTCTTTTTTGTACCTTTACAGCAGAATTTGTTTTGCGCGTTGTTGTAAATAACTCGCAAGGATCGATCGTCCCTCGGATACGCAGCAAACGAGCCTCTGTATAATTTACCTACAAATCACAAGGACAAAAATCAAAATATCTAAATAATGGTCAATGAATACTATACTATACGTATTAAACTCACTGCACCAAAATCAAACCATAGCGCTTTCATTTTCTCCAAAATATTTTCGGCCGGACTAAATAGAAGCTGAAAGAAAACACAAACCTGATATTTGAGGGAAATTGTGTTTGCCTGGTCTAATCTTGTGTCATGAACTTTGAACCAATATGCTCAAAAATGAAAAAAAATACCAAATATGGAAATAGTTATATGAGATTAATCTTTATCCACGGAGGTTAAGGTTTAAATATGATTACGCAAAAACAGAAAATTGGAAATGTTCCCTTATTCTTACATTTATAAAACACGGCAGTAAAGAAGTAATTGAAGATACCATATATTTCCTCAATAAAAAAAACCTCAAATAACCTCAATAGTGGGACAAACATCATCATACTCAAAAAATTATTCAGAAGCACTTAAAGTTGAGCCTATCGGAATATTCCTAGTAAAATTATTGAATTCGATAAAATTTGCTATTCGACATTAATGCATTCTATTAAACCTATCCTAATTAATACAAAAAGTATTTAATAGAATGCAATGCCTTCCGTTACTAATTTCGGAACCTGTTCTCAAGTCCAACTGTTTCACATCCCCATCAAACCTTATCCATCTACAGGTGTTGAACATGGTGTAAAACTTGGTGAGGATGTGTTAATTATTATGAGACAATAATTTATCGTCCCATTGTCGCAAAACTTCTGAAATATTTGAAAATGGTTAAAATGACATCTTTTTTCTCAGTCGAATTTGCACTTCACTTAAAGATTTCAGTATCAACATGTACGCTACAATATTTCGGCTTCTTTAGGGAAGTCTTTTCATAGCAGATGTTAAAGTATATAGAGTTGTTCTGACCGTCTTGAGCGACCCACTCAACTCAAATTTAAAGAAAATTGCAGTAAGCAATGTTGAAAATAGCACACATTAACTGGACCGTGCCTTCATTTAGTTTAGATCAAGTGTTTATGAAAACTGAATTTGTGACTACTATTCGGTCAGCAGGATTATGGAAATTCCCTAGATGACCACCGGTGGCTCACGTCGCAGTCAAAGTGTTGAGACGTCGTTCACATCTACTGTTCTAGGGCCGAGTTAGATGCTACGCAGAGACAGCATTTCAATGGTCCATCACGAGGCTTCTGAAGGCTTGGTCAGCACTTCATCAATTGACCCTTTTCAATTAAGCTTTGTAACGCAAAATTGACCGTCATTAACCTCTCCTTTTCTCTCCAGCTTGAGTACGGTGCTTCTTGTTGCAAAGAACTTGCCTTAAACTTGCTCGCATTGTGTACATGAAATGGCGACCATCTACACCAGGGGTTCTGATATTATCTATAGAGCATCAAAACAACCACTGTCCTTCCATTGAAACTCGCCGTCCTTCCATTGGAACAGAATGAATAAACACCCTTTCCGGCAGAGGTCATCAAATTCTTACACAAAGTTGAGTTAGCTTCCGCAATCATAGGTTGTGAAAGAGAGGTGTTTTCCCATGACAGAAGCCACTTGAGTCTGATAAGTTGGAGCATTTCCCCATTATTGACATTAGTCCCCCCCCCCCCTTTATTTGAAATAAAAAAGAGGGCGAAATGAGAAAAAGGCCGAAAGAAATTAAAAATCCAATCTCTCGTGAGTTGATGAGGCCGCGTGAACACGGCCCATCAAAATATATAGGGCTGGAGCTTGTATCACAGATACGCTCATGACACACTACAGGCTGGCTTCGGACAGACAGTGAGACGCACGGACGCGGCTCTTATTATAGTATAGATTTGCCACTTCATCTCAACCAAGAGATATCTTGCGCGATAACACGCGATTTCTTATTCTAAAGCTGCAGTTCTGCTGAACTTGAATTTCTAATAAAACATAACCAGAGCTAACCCGATGCTTAAAAAATCTAAGCATGAGAGCATTGTTCCGCATAATAATCACCAGCTACGACAACTGGTAGTATTCACAACACTGATTAGCAGCCCTCACTCGCCACCTCACGCCTGATCTTCCACTTTTACACATAGCGATGACAATATCAAAATTTTCACTTTCGCTACTTACGTTGCGTTTCTGTCACTTACGAAGCACACCTACATTCAATGACGTGTGTAGAAATCCATCGGCACGCAATTTCCAATGAATTCCAAGTAGAAGAGCCATTGCGACGTTTTCTCATTGACGCTAGGGATAAGAAAGATAATAACTGAACATACAGTTTTAATGACATCCTTCAGTTAGAACGCACGACCCGAAACTAGTCAGGTCATAGATGGATGACAGCAGCAGCACAAGCTGTTCTCATAAATCCAATGCATCACTTACATCCTACCTATAAGAACTACCACTGGAAAAGAAACAACACTACGGCTACTCTTTATAAGTGCTTTACACGCAGTACATCAACGATCCAGCCAGCATAGCTGAGCCGCAATATGAAAGTGGAGAGTCAAGCTCAAGGGTTCAACTTCAACAAGGGCACCCAAATTGCAAAAGATAAGAAATTTCTGCACTGAGTTGTCAAAAATATTTTGGCCACCAGCAAGAGGTGGTTTGTCAGATGAAACGACGGCGTCTTACTTTACATTATGTAAACGATGCCTTAACCCAATGCTCAACTGGTGCTACTGCCTGAAAGGGACGTTACATATACGAAGGTTCAAAAATGTACACTCTCTAACCAAATGGCCGGCCAAAAGCGCTCTAAATATTCGCGTGCGGGTGTGGTCAAAACACTCAAGAACTACACTGATACATTCACGACATTACTCTACAATATATAAGACGAGCGAGCTCCAGCAACTAAGCAAATTCTGCTGTGGGCCAAAACTTAAAAGCAATGCATGGCGCAAGTCAAGTCACAAAACGTACGAGAGTTAAGTCAACATTAGGAATGAAAGATAGAGAAGTGGTTGCAAGATGAAACGTTCGGGCAGAAAATATTTCAGAATATAATCAGTTAAGCAGGACACAATAAACCCTACGTAAAAGCAGAGCAAGTGAGAACTGAAGCTATTAAAGGAGTTTACACCGTAGTTCCAGCACAAGCGATGGTTTTCCTAAATAAATACAATTACTCTATTGCAACAGAACTCAAAATAGACTTAATCCGAACCACCAATAAGTAAAACAACGTCTTAACAACATAAAACTTGGAACAATAATAATGCCCTCACTCTTTCTCGGAGGACCTAAATTATTATTATTATTAGATCATAACGCACACACACACACGCCGCAAATAAACGCTCGATCCTCAAACACGCGCACACAACCAGTCGCCCCTAAACACGCGCAACTAATCAATAGTACACTATTATTTTACAGTAGATTTAGCCTTATAACAGTACTTTGTCTAGGAGTTAGCTCACACGACCCGAGGTATTTATGGAACAGTCCATCTTCCTGCCACTGCTACTACTGCCGTTGCTGTGCTGTTGCTGCTGCTGTATGGGTTGCTCTAGCATTCAATGTTTTGACGAGTTAATATGCACTTTTTCGTTCATGTTCCCCTGTTTTTGCGCTTTTCAAAGTACTGGAAACAATACCCTTCGATGAAGCGGTAACACCAATTCGACGGGCACACGGTAGCTATGTACAATGGTGACTTGGAAATTGGCTCAAGGGTAGCGGAACAGAATGAAGAGCTCTTTTCATCACCATAACTTCAGAAAAAGGTAATTGCCTTACAGGCGCCCGCCCAGTTTCAAACAATCAGCATTTATGGGCCTCGCAGATCCTCTTCCAGGCCAAACATATAAGCAACGATCACAAAATGCATAATAATTTTCACCCCCTCGGACTAAAAGACACTACAACCCAGAGGATATAATGTCTGCCCGATACACGCGAGGATTATGAAGTCACAAGCAGGGATAGGAGAAACCAGTGATAAATTTCACGCCAGAACGCATCAATAAAATCATTTTAGATACGCCAGCATCGACAGTCCAACGCAGTGCACACTAAATCTTTCATTGAGGCCAAAAATACCAACCACTGCAGAAAAAAAACCAAACACCATGCTAAGAAACGGAGATTATGCGAAAAAAATAGCCCTGATTAAACATTATAAGTGCTGCACAAAAAAAGTATACAATAAAATAAGAAATAGAAACAATGCACACCATAACTGCAAAATAATTGCCCGCTCTCCCACTACACAGCACGAATGAGTAACACAACCTGCCATGCAGTCCCTTACCTAGGCGCGAGTAAAATCTCCGACTTTCCAATAAAATGCATTACTGTGATGCCATAGTAACACAATGATGTGAAGCCAAAGGTTTCAAACATCCTGGCGATAAAAATGGATCAGAGGAAACTCGATAACTTTTCTCACTTCCGTCACTGAAGACCAACTTTCTGCCCTTGTGTTTACACATTGAAGCCATGATTATTTTCGCTATAACATAAGGGAAAAAACAATCATCTTTGATTTATTTTTAAATTAATATTAATTTTTAGTAGTGTCTTTTACTTAAGACTTTCTTTCTCATCAAAGCTGGACTGTAAAATGCAAATTAATTGAAACTATTTAGACATCATTAATTTGATCTTGATAATGGCAGACCTTGATGCTAAAACACTCGTAGTATCACTAAGAATTAAAATTTAGTCCATGGCAGTCCAATAAAAGTAAATAAACTAGTCTACCACGGAAAAAAATGTAAATTTTTCAGTCAAATATGAAGGTCTTCCAGCATTAAATTGCGAGACACATTGAGAAGGAAAAGATCTTCCCAAAGGGTGGGCACACAGCAGAACAAACAAGAAGACAAATTTTGCAGTCTGTACATAGAACGTTTTCATGAGAAAAGAAAGAAGGCCCTCGACTATCACTCCTCGGAGGTAACAAATCGAAGCTCTACTTCCTACGTCTCGTTGCGGCGCGACCCTTAGCGGTGACAGCAGACGCTGCTTTAGCCCCTGCTTTGGCGGGAGCTTTCTTTGTTTTGGTGACCTTGGTTTCAACTTCCTCCTCTTCCTCTTCGTCTCCCTCATCTTCCTCTTCCTCCTCGTCTTTAGCCTTAGCAGCAGCAGCGGCGGCGGCGGCAGCCGCAGCCTTCTTTTCCTTGACGGTGAGAGGTTTGGTGTCTTTGTTGGTAGTAGACGCAGCCGCTGATTTCTTATCCTTGCTTGGGGTTTTGGTTTCAATTTTATCGGCACTGGCAGCCGCTGCCTTGCGGGTGCCTCCTCGGCCTTGCTTTACAGGAGCAGCAGCAGCAACAGCAGCCTCCTCCTCCTCCTCTTCTTCTTCTTCTTCTTCGTGATCTTCGTCGTCCTCTTCCGTCTCATCAGCTTTGCTGTTTTTCTTCACGTCTCTCTCAGGTTCAGTAGCAGTGGAGGCTTTGGCTCCACGCGCGCGGCCACGGCCACCTGAGAACAAGGAAAGTTAGAGGCGTACGAGGCAAACAAAACTCTGCCTGCCTCACTAGCCAACACCGCAATTATGATTAATGGATGCCAATAGTATGAAGAGCAAGCAAAGATGAACCATGAATTCTGTGCAAAAAGTAACAACCGCATTTCACACACTGATATTTCACAGCAATACAGAGAAATTGTAAAACTGCGGCAGAGTCAAATAAATACCTATGAGTGCTACTACGGATGAACATAAGTGCATTGAACGAGTCTTAATTTTGTAATGATGTTAGCCTTCATTTTAGAGAACAGACGAGATAAAGTAATACAAATTGGAGTTATGCACAAGGAAAAAAGGTAACAAGAAGCAAAATGCATAAAAAATGAAAGATCTAACTTTTTTCAATGGAAAGGCAGAGCTCGACGAGCAAAAAAACAGATTGTAATGATCTCTGTCCATACACCAACTAGTAGTGCAACAAGCTACACAATGAAAAAGTTACACGTAGAAAATCAACAATTCATGGATCTTAAAACCAGTGGGAATAGATAGTATGAAACGTAATGAGGTCTCCGGATATTAATAAGCCAAGTGTGATCAAGAAACCAATAAACAACAGCGACAACAATGACTTATACACACGAACACACTAAGAGTTAACAAATGATACAGAACAAGCCAAGCTAAAGAACCAACTCAAACAATACCGCTGATATTCGCCAGTCACCGAAGGACTTTTCAATACTGAACTAAGGAACCAGGAACTAGCACCGCTTGCCATTGTGTGACACTCGATATTATTTGCTAAAAATGAGGCAAGGCTCACCAATCCTTCATCAAGCAGCCAACGAGCAGCGCTACTGCTGCTTCAAAGGCCGTTACATGGGCGCTTGCAGCGGCAGCCTACATGGGTGCTTTGAAAGTAGTAAGCATTCAACACGTTGACCCACCGGTGGGTCGTTCGAAAAAGTTTCAACAACCTTTTAAAATTAATGGTATTTAATGCACCCAGTTGAAATGTGGTATTTATAAAATTTCAAGCAACTCTTGAATTTAAATTCGAGTTGAATACTGAACTTCATTGTAACCCATAGCAGTCAATGAGTTAATTCGCGTCAAAAAAGAAAGGCACCGTTCTTGTGGCAATGAATACCAGTCACCCATATTAGATCAGCGCCAAGTTATCTCAGCCTTAATCGACCAAATAGAAAAAAAGAGACGGAGAAACAAGAACAAGATCGAAAGTTTAAATGACCCACAACAGATAAGATTGAGAGTCCGTGCCACCTTCAGAAGATAAATGAATACATGCCTGCTAAATAGTGAAACATCAACAATACATGAGGTTTTTAGAAGCCAGTGATCTTCTGAAAAATTAGAAAAATAGTCTCACTGCCGACAAAAAAAAGGATTAATAATAAGAACACCCATATAAAAAGGACGCTGATATGAATAATGTCGTCGTTCAAGAAGCGTCCAAGAAAATTTTAAATGAAACACCAAGTTATTCGAGTGCGTATGATTCAAGAAGTTAAGTTCAATGAAGACGTATACTCAAAATCCAAATTAAACTGCAACAAGAGTTGAAACGAATATGAAGACAATCCACCAGGCAATATCTTGCTCACAAACTTTTCGGAAGCAACACAATCATCCCCAGTATACTAAATACTCTATCTAAAGTACACTACTTAACCGAAGACTAAATAGTTCAATATATACGGGCATATCAAAGCATACTTTTGCGCCTACCATTCATTTTCAAAGAAAATAAATATTTTATACACCCTAACTTACACACAGAAAAATGGAGTGTAAAAGAGTGAACGAACCTTCCAACCTCAATATGAAAACGAAAAAAACCTGGAAATTATCAAAAAAGAAAAAATGCGTGCATAAATGTAGATTTGGAACAAGAGGGTAACTAGCTATAAAGATTGCGCTGCGAACAGAACTTTCCAAGGTGACAGAATAACCAGTAAAATTTTCAATAGAAAAAACATAATACAGCAAAAAGATGGAGACAAGCCAGAAGTCTCTTACGGGAAAAAAAGGGAAAAGAACACAAAAGATAGCACAGAAGATTAGATTAGATTATAGGTTAGTTTAAGCCTCCCTAACCGCTGCAAAAATAGAGCGTATCGAAGAGAGGAAGGAGGAAAGCACCATTTAGTATGGAGATAAGAAAATGAGGAATCTATGCAGAAAGGGCATAGAAACAGTAATATGGGAAAGAAGTTCATGAAATAAGATAAAAGTTGAAGAAGAAAGTTAGAGGTGCTGAAAAACAGGACAGTAGTGAACCGAAAAAAGGTAGTCCTTAACATAACAAAAAACTTTTTATTTCAACAAAAAGAAGGCCTTCCCAACTCTCAGCTCGGGCCCTCACATTTTTCCCCTGGGAGCGCTAATTCCCATAGATACAATAGTTGTATCCCACTGAGGGGAGATAGCACAGAAACTGCAAATGAAAAAGATGAACACAAAACTTTGCTTCTAAATTTGTAAAAAATCGCAAATACATGCCCCAGTTTGTAAAACAAGTACGTCAATTCATAAAATTATAAACACTCATGCACAGAGCATGCAGATATTCATTCAAAAACGAAAAAGTGCCACACTGCACCACGTCATGGTGCGCAACAAGTATGGATCACTCGCTTCGTGCGTAAAAATGAAGAAAAAATTCAAACGAAGTGCGACAAAACGGGACTTGGAATAAAAAACTCACAGCGTGCGGTAAACTGAGCAACAGAACATGGAAAGTCGCGGAGGGAGGAGACGAGACGGGGAAAAGAAACCCCCAAATGCACCAAAACAGAGTAGAAAACAGTGAAAAAGACACGAAGTGCAGCAAAGCAGTGGGAGGAGTGCGATAAATGAGGACACAGCACAAAGTACTTCATTTAAATGCAGTACAGAACAATACGCATAGTAACTGTTCGGTGATCCCTTCATTAACCCTTTACCGTCAAAGTAAATTACAAAATCCACTCTCATAAACAGCTATAATATTTTTACGTGAAATTTGTGCCCCAATGTGTTATTCGAAGTTCATTGTCGAGTGGCAGTCACTTCCTTGTTGTAATGTTGGTGACCAAATGATGCTGGTGCTAGTTTAATGATGGTGGTTGTGATAACGGTAGAGTACAAAACGCTGACGTTAAAAGGTTACCAAACATAGTCAATTTCGAGACGTAACCTCGAACAGCACGATGTAGCTCAGAAGTTGTGTGATTAGCATAAATTATTAATCATGACACTGAACTTCATGCGAGGCCAATATTTTCCTATAGGGATCACCATCAAATGTGGCGCACAGAGCTTTAAATAAGGTAACTAGTTAAATGGTACGTTTAATGGTTGCGTCACAAAAATGGCAGACTGATCTAAAGCTACTTACTTTTCTATTATTATTGTGATCTAGAGTGTTATTAAGGTATTAACATTACCAGCATCAAGACTTCGACTGGAGGCGAACGTTTCACACAAACGCATGCTGGCATATTTTTTTATCCTGAATACAAATAATTCATTTAATCCAAGTAGATCCAGCCGAAAAGAAACACCACAACTGCGTGAACAGCTCACCAATTTTAAGAAACAAAAATAGAATAAGTCTTAGAATTTGGTGATTTAATCCGTGTTAGAATGTTTGGTGCTGATCTTCGTGCAACTATTTAGCTTGTCAACCACCACAAGAGAGTTTTACATCAGCGCCTCACAAGAACAAGTAAGTCAAAATAGAAAAATGGTCACAGCGACCAAGCTCACCTTATATGCCAGTACTTCAAATATCCGAGCGTTATTTGTCGATCTGTGAACCTTCTATCCCCTGATTTTATCACCTATACTTCACCCGATTCTTTCATCACCCATACTTCATCTGAATCTTTTATCATCTATACTTCAAATTGGATGAAGCAAAAGGGGTGCTCACAATAAAGTTGCGTGCCTCTTCGAGTTCCCTATTAACTTTCATGGTTTTGACAAAAAAAAACGGAAAATTAGGTCGTACATCAGAAGTACAAGCCCAGAGTAAGAAAGCTGAAAATTCAAGACTGATCACAATGCATATCAAACGTGCTGTCACGAGGAAGACACAAAAGCAAAGCTCAAAAAATGAAACAAATCGTACTAAACAAACAGAAATAGATAACTTCAGCCATTCTCACACCAATATCATCAACCAACGACACCTAAAATTCAATGACAAGTTAGGTGAGAAGTACAACGAATAAGTTGAGCCGTAGGCATTCACACTTCCCTTGCATACCAGCCACGTTGTGTGAGCACGCAAGCATTCATAATAGGATAATTTAGAAGTAGTGATGGAGGAGACACGGGCTCGACTATGACAAATACACAGTGCATAGCAGGCAAAATAAACGGCTCAAGTGCGGGATTACAAAGGAAGAGAACAAGCAAAGGTACACTACTGAATCATATTGGGAAGTACGTACAAAATTTGCTCCACAGATCAGCAGTTTAGATTCCGGGAAGAACCAATGAAGATATTCGAAAACGACTCAAGTTTCAAAAATAAAACAAATCCCAAAAAGAATCTGCTAGGAAAAAATAACCGAAGAGACGTTGGTGGCAACGTTAGAGGAGAAAAAAAGAAACAGCAATAACAACTACAAGACAAGACGTAGAAGAACAGAAATAGGGTACGAACTAGAAGCAACAATGAAAGACATAATACTAGAATACAGTAAGAACAAGAAGCAGCAATAACAAAACCAGAAGGAGGGCAAAAACAAGAAGCAGCAATAAGAGAACCAAGACAAGATACAGAAGACCAGAAGTAGGGTAAGAACAAGAAGAGTGACGTACCCACATACACGGGGCTCAAGTGAGTCAACTCAGTTGCCTGCAAAGAACAATGCGCGGTAAATAACGCCTACTCGTATAGCACTACACTTACCCAATGCAATATACTTACGTCCTATTCAATGTATCCATGATAATCTAGTATTGAACAAGAACCGATTAACCAACTTCCCACATGCAAATTACAATTTTCTAGCGTAGCATACTTTCGTTCCATCGTTTACAAGATTGAACTACAACCTGTGAATTGATGTGGTGTAAGACTAAAGCTATCGTTCTTAGTGAACACGAAATTTAATAAAAGCTTCACACTAACGTCATCGCAGCAAAGCTGTCACAAAAAAATAAAAAACAGACAGATATTCTTTGAATAAATTGATGGAAACAAAAAATAGACGGCAGTAACGCACAGAATCGCTTTCATAATTCAACGTTCGCGCTAACGAGAAAGAAGAAAAAAGGAGCCGTTCAAACTAAATTCAGATTTGCCAATTAACGATGAATAGCTTAATAATCTGTCTTCGTGAGCTCCCCGGTGAATGCTAACGAGAACAGACACCATCAGCGTTCTACGCAAAGCATCTAAAGAATCAGGTAAGTAAACGCAATCTCTTACTAATCGTTGAAGGTGCGGCGTGAACGTCTTTTTAAAAGTAACGGATTAAAGCAGCTAACATTGGGTTGCTATCAGCAAACTAACGCGTACCGTCTAAGGCGAGAACGTTGTACAAGAAGTCACTAACACTACAAGGCTGTACTGTAGTTTAGCAGAACTACACCCTGAGAGCTAGCAGCAACAGAGGATTACATTTGACTTCGAAAAACAAGTTTTCATTCTTTACTTTGCGGGAATTACGAATTACTACACGCATCAAACTGGTGGTCAGCGGGCTCGTCTAACTTATACGAACACGTGGGATTTTCAAGTGCTCAAATCATCCACTACGTATAGGACATCATCTTGAGCGAAACTCAACTCGTGAGGGTAAAAATAGTCCCCATTCTTGATGAGGTATATCAAGCATGGCATGGGCTGAACAGGTAGGACTAATTTTTATCCGTTCATGTCGAGGTACGCAACTCGAGGGCCGGCTATCTCACATTCTTTTCTGGCAACCAAAAAATTATCCAACATTTTCCCAGTAAAATCAAAAGAACGTGAACAATTCACGTTTGAGCAGTAGACCAACATTTATTATGAACTACTATATATTCACTTTAAAAAGCTATTCCGTTCAGAAAGTGACGTCTATTCACTCCCAATGTACAGTACAACTGACTTTAACCATGAAGGTAGCAGAAACGTTTACCAGCGATACGAATTCCTCATTGATCAACAGGGTAGAACTTTTACCCACGGAATGACCATGGTTAAAAAAGCACATAGTGCGTTGCGAGACTGACAAGAGCAGAGCACAGAAAAGGTATTTATGTACAGTGAGGTGCTCACTATAGCTTGCAACACTCGTGAATTTTCAAACTGCATTCTAAGACAAAGTAGCGTGCTAGCACCCTAGTTCTCAACTGGCTGCAACTCGAATATTTCACGAACATTCTCGGTGAATTTCTACGCATTTACGAGTATAGTGAGCCTAACACAACTACGCTGAATCAGTAAATTGAGGCCAACCTTTTCAGATAAAATTAACCTTCAAAAAGTAATGTTAAGCTTTATCATACCGTAGTAACCACATACCCAACTACCACATGCTGATGGTTCTCAAACTTTAATGAATGAAGAATGTATAGAACTTACACAGGGTATAAGTGTGGATTTCATAAGAACCCAGGTTTTAAATTTTCTTTTACTATTGGATAGCATTAGCTTCATTAGTAATTTGCACAGGTTTCCGCATCGTAAAACACCACAAGTTGATGCATGTAAAAGCAATTCTAAAAACTCGCCCTGACGTCGGCGAGCGCCGGAATAAAGTTTGAGAACCGAACGTGAAACAGACCGATCAATTAGCAATAAAGTTAACATAAAGCCACAAAACCCAAATGTTGCTAGTGAAGCTACCCACAGGCAGCCCAGCTACAGGCCCATGCAACTCGTATAGGAAATATTTCGTATCCTCGGCCCTTAACATCCAATGGAAGATATAGCAATCGTTCAAGTATAACTTGAGAACACCTAACATTTACGTGAGATACGACAGAACAAGAAGAGAATGCACGAAAGTTTATTTCTGACGGTGAAAAGGGAATTTTCATTCTTAACTGAAAAAAGGTATATACCGTACAGTACATGTCCTCATTCAATACGAGATGAAATAAGTTAGTAAATATCGGAAGTAACACCAGTTACTCTATGCTCCCACACTACGTTAATTGTTTCAAATCAAAACTAACAAGGAGGTTATGGAATGGCATAAAAATTTGTTGCTCCCTTCAAGAATATTCTCATATAAAGGAACTGAACGCTTGCTCAAATTCTCCCAGCTGTTCACTATTTATTCGTGCGCCAGATATCCAGTACACAGTAAATCAATTTCAAATGAAATCCGAGAATATTGTAAAATTGATTAGTTGAAAGGTAACATCAAGCAAGCGGTAATAGCTTTATGCCAAGATATCAACCGATGATACGTATTCATTAACATAAATCTTACGTGTCTGAAATATCAACAAAATTAAAAAAAAATTAATAAATAGAAACTTCTCCACAGCGCATCACAAGGAAGAATCAAGCATGACTTTGCTAGCGCTAGGTGGTCACAGAGCTGACCTTTCTGATCAACACTCCTTAAGAGCAACCAACGCTCACACGCAACTCACCAGTTTTAGGCGTGGCAGCAACGGCTTCTTTCTGGGAGGGCTCATCAGCGGCGACTACGGCCTTAGCGCCTCTTCCGCCCTTGCGCTGACGGCCACCTTTTTGCCGGCCCTTGGTTGCCGCTTTGTCAGCTGCAGCTGGCGTTGATTTTGTACTTTTACGACCACGAGACCTGCTTGCGGAGCTCTTTCGACTGCGCTTCTTGGGGCTCTTTTGGACGCTTCTTCGTCGCTTTCTCGGCTTGTCCTCGTCATCGTCCTCCTCGTCTTCCTCGAACTCGTCCTCGAAGTCGGACGACGTGACGCTCTTCTTAGGACCCTCGGATGAGGAGCTCGACAAAGCTGTGAATGTAACATCATGATGAACTTTTGTGGTCGTGCAAGTGATCTAATGCAATTTTGTAACATTCGGTTTCTGGATGTGAGAATCGTCTTTCTGTGACTTTGATATATGAGATTTACACAATACAACACCTAAAATGGGTATGAATTTTTTATGCAAAAATATCCAACTAGTCTTCAAGTGAAGGAAATGAATCATTCCACAAATTAAAAAGAGGAACTAATTGAGCTTTAAAGCCTCTACAATTGTATAGAAGTTTTACAGTTCAGTAAAATCCTGAGTGAAGAGTTGAAGTTCAATAACACTATAAAATTCAACAATGACTGCATATAAAAAGATATGAGATATATTTGAGAACAGAAGGCTAGCAAAATTGTCAGGTACGACTGTAATATTTTAGTTCTCAAGACAAATGCGTGACCTGACTCGCGCAGCGCGTCTCACCTGCAGTAGAACTTTGCATGGGTAATAGAGCAAGAAAATCGAGAGAGAAAATAATGACAAACACATAAAAACATACATCAAAGCAATTGCCCCTAACTAAAAAGAACATACGAATACCGGAAATAAATGAGTTTAAAGAGCTGAAGAAAGTGGCTGGCTTGTATACCGTCATACCTGTACCTTCAAAATTGACCAAGAGGAAGGATACCTTTTTTAAATCAAAACTAATTCTGTAAAGCAGTTTGCGAGGTTGAAATCACTCTATAAAAATCAAGAATTTCAACTTGTGACGTTCTTCCCAATTAGTGATATAACACCCAACTTTCATACGCTTCTCATTGAAAAGCATGAAGAATAACCCACAGTGAGAATGGTGTATCGACTTGGCATACACTTTTAATTGATTTCCCCGCTCCTGTTTAGAGAATTTCGTGCAGTAGCTCACCATCTTCCTCGTTGTTTTCGTCAGTTTTCCTCTTCCTCTTCTTGAGCTGTGACTCGTCGTTGTAGAGCGACAGGTCCACTGCACACGACACGCATTGCTCAGGTACACCTCCAGTAGTGCAGAGTCACCATTAACTCAAATCAATCATCCTTACACTTTCTATTCTTCAATGCCAAAATCGGTAATGATCTCAGATCAGCGGCGTTGACAACCGCGTTATTGGTAGAACAACTTCACATAAGCTGCTAATTTTGATTTAATTGAAAAGAAATGGCCCATTTAAAGTGCTAGTAATGTAACTACATAAGGTAACCTGCATATCTGTGCCCCAATGGTTAGATTCAAGACCCTACACTTATCTACTCAGCCTTCCTTGAACCTTTCTGACAGAACTTTCCAAAGTGCATTATTTTCTCAGCATCCCTCATCATTTTCAATTCAATTTACAAAGATTTTTAGAACAATATTAACAAAGTTACTAATACACGTTTAATTCGAAATAATACTAAAAGCAACGTATATAACTATACTCGTGAAAACTGAAATAGTTATCAAAAATCAGATCATGATAACAAGCCACACGATTTTTGCAACATTGAATCGAGGTTCAGTTGGGATCAACTAAAATCCTACGAGTTCATGCCAAGTTTTTAGGAGAGTTTCTTAGCTAGCCTACATAACCGAGTGCAGTATGCCACACACGCTGATCCCTGTCATACAGTAAGCAAAACACGGAACACTTAAAGTAAATAAAAAGAAAGAAAACTACTTCAGAAGCCTCAGCTGGTCAAATTTCAAATGGATATCTCAGACGTGTCTATACCGGGAGCTCCAAAGAATCACCCCCAAAAGAACCGGCAGAAATATCAAATGCGACTGGCACTCACGTCCGTCAGGGTGATCC
The DNA here is from genome assembly GCA_030386875.1 of Morinoia aosen. Lineage (NCBI taxonomy): Eukaryota > Metazoa > Arthropoda > Malacostraca > Amphipoda > Talitridae > Morinoia > Morinoia aosen. The sequence goes on along the minus strand of CM059572.1, from coordinate 65,498,143 downwards.
TCGGCAAGAGGGGACAGCACTCCCTTCTCTTTGTCAATAGCGCGGTTCAAGATGGACAGCACGCGGTCTTTCTCCTCTTCTGAAAGCTTCACCACGCCCCCCGTCTTGCGCTCCACCGTCACATTCGTCAGCACCGTCGCCAAGTCTGCACATAAAAAGGCAGTCACGGGAGGTAAACAACAAGCGCAGGAAAAACCCGCGCGGGGAAACAACAAACGTAGGAAAAGAAGCGTAGGAAGCATGAACAAGCACTCATACCATATTTTACAGAATGTTTGAATGGGCGTTGCGCATCACTTAAGCAACCAATAAGGTTTACAAAATAATTTTCGAAATTGATCTGACTCAATAATGAGCCAGGACGCAATTACCATTTAATAACTAGCAATTCCAAAGCATCAGTTCGCTACTGAAGCTTAGGAGGAGCATTGAACACTAAACGGCTGGAATAGTACGACGGTCTACCAGTTTATAAGTAGTAAACAAGATTTCGAAGCATCAGCTAATTAATTAACAGAAGACAACTGCGAGAGCATGGCCCACCTGTCTTGTCGTAGTAGTCAGGAGAGAAGAGGTCGGGACTATCGGCCTGGGGAGAGAGCCAGCGAATGTTGAAGCTCGTGGTGCGCCTCTTGACGTTCTGGCACGCCTGGCAGAGGTAGAACCCTGCGTCAGGGTTCCGTACGGCCAGGTACTCGTTTCTGTACAAGATACAACAGAGTTAATACCTAGTAATACTAACGGTACAAAGGTTACTGCACAAGTCACAGTACAAAGTTTACCGCACAAGCAAGTCACAGTACAAAGGTTACTGCACAAGTCAAAGCTCAAAGGTTACTGCACAAGTCACAGCATAAAGGTTACTGCACAAGTCACAGCACAAAGGTTACTGCACAAGTCACAGCACAAAGGTTACTGCACAAGTCACAGCACAAAGGTTACTGCACAAGTCACAGTACAAAGGTTACTGCACAAGGCACAACTCAGTCAAAGACTAATAGTAGTAATGTTACAAAGGTTACAAGCGCTTCGACAGCATAGGACATATCGCGCCCAGCTCACAGTAACAAGCTAATCTCATTTCCATAACTAGTCTGATCATAGTTACTTAAACATAGCATTGTGCCAGACTCAAATTTAACATTTAACAAGACCAACTTAAAAATGACAGTTTAATACTAGATGCATGTTAAACAGTTCCTACACTGCAGGTAAGCAGCAAGAGGGCGCAAAGAAAAGCTGGGTCCAGGGACATCAATGCACGTGAGTACATGCAAGGATAGAAAAGCCTCCCCTAGCCAGAACAAAGATGCTCTCGTGAGAAGAAGGAACCATTTAGCGTGGATTTGTGGGACTAGAGAATCAATGCACAAGGTGTGTTCCCGCACTCTACGCATAGAAACAGTAAGATTTAAGAATTTATGAAAGGAGTTGAAAATTGAAGAAGGTAATATGGGCTGAGAAAAGGACAAAGTGAAACAAAAAAATATGATCTGTAACAAAACAAAAATTCATCTATTTCAGCCAATGGAAGACCTAGCTATCCTCGAGTTCAGGATCTCACATCTTTCTCTGAGAGCGCTAATTCTTATAGATACGATGGCTGTATCTCTTCAGCTAGAAAATCACAACGTCAAAACTTTCAGACCAAAACATGACTGATGAATATGTTCCTTTAGTTTGAGCTGAGCTGAACAGAAAAGCTCGAGCTAAGAACAACCATATATATTAAAACAAACCCAATCAAGGTCTTTTCTCTCCATCAGGATAAATGTAGGTGATTTCCCATGTCTCCATGAATGAACTTACCTAAAACTCACAGTATTAGCAACTTGAAACTTCAAACTTCACCATAAGTTGTTGCGTTAGATGAGAAAGTCACCTCGAGAAGACAGCGAGTTCCCTAAACTTGTTATTCTTGACAGCAATAGCCTTGCATTGCTAAATGTAGGTCATCACCCTCCTGTCCCAAAACTAAATGCATCTAAAACTCATGGTACATATTATCAACCTGAAAGTTCTAACTTCACCATTAGTTCCCAGAACTAACTTCACCTCAAGCTCTTAGAGTTAGCAACATGAAATTTCAGCTTCACCATTTCCAGAACTAACTTCACCTGAAGTTCTTAGTATTGGCAACACGAAAGTATTAACTTTACTATAAGCTGTAGCTTCAGATGTGGAAAATCACCTGCAGAAGACAGTAAGCTCCTCAAGGTTGTTGTCATTCTTTGTAACAATGGCCTTGCACAGTTAAATGTTGGTCATCTCCCTCCTTTCCCAGAATTAACTTCATCTAAAACTCATAGCATTAGCAATTAAGTTACAGCTTTATACGTAGAAAATCACCTGAAGAAGACAGTGAGCTCCTCAGGCTTGTCGTCATTCTTGGCAGCGCTGGCCTTGCGCGGCTTTGAGGTGACAGGATCAATGCTGGGGCTCTGGTACTGCTCGGCAGGGCGGCGGCTGCGTTTGCTGCTGCGGACACCATCCTCGGAGCCTGCAGGCGACTGGGCAGCAGCGCGCTTCTGTTCATGGAGTGTGGTCAGTTAATTGGCCTTGTGCTTGGGTAAATGCTACTTCATTCAAGCATTTTTATGTACAGGAATTGTAGTGCTGCAGATTCAAATTAATTGAGTGACACGCAGCCTAGCCCTATGACACGCCGACTCTCATAGACTAACCCTGATGGGACGAGCAGGAGTGGAGACGGCATTCTCCACAGCTGCCTTGGCTGCAGTGTTGCGTCTGCCTCTCCCTGCGCTCTTTGAGGCCTGAAAAGACGAGTGTCATATTGATTGACTATAAATTAGTTTTAGCCTCCCTTACCACAACAAAGCTGTTCAAACAGAGGGAGGATGAAGGCACCATTTAGTATGGAGTTAAGGGAACGTGGAATCTATGCACAAGGGGTGTTCCCAAGTGCATTGGAACACCAAGTCAAAAAGGAAGGTTATGAAATAAGATAAAAGTTGAATGAGAGAGTCAGAGGTGCTGAAAAACAGGATAGCAATGATCCAAAAAAAAAAGATGGTCCTTGGACTCCCTAACAAAACAAAAAACATTTTATTTGAACTAAGAGCAGGCCCACCAACCCTCAGCTCAGGACCCCACACTTACTCCCTTGGACAAAATATCACGTCAGAAAGTGAAGCAAGTCTGATGCTCACATTCACATGGGCCCCTTAACTCAATTCTCACTGCCCCCTAACTCAATGAAAACTGGAACAATTGGGTAGAATACTGCAACTTTTCAGTAGGAACACGTATGGTAACTAAATAGAATGAAGAAACTGTTAGGCTTGAAAACTTCAATTCTCAACATTTAATGGAATATGCTATCTGCTGTCTCCCATCAAGAATGAAGAACTTCTGCCACTTTAGAATGTAAGCTCACAAAATAGGTATCTGAAATGTAATTGTTGAGATGAAAAGTAGACTTTGAAAAATCAAACAATGACAAGGGCTGCTGAAAGCCAGTAGTTGCAAAATGAACCATAAAAAAATTCATTTTTGATCACAAAATGAACAGAATAGCAAGACCTATTAGCCTCAATCATACTTTTCTAATGGATAACAAATTATCCACAGGGGCTCTCAAATGTTCTGCAACCTACATGAAATTAGATTACTGAACTGAATAAAATGAAAACACTCTTTGATATTTTTCTTTGCGAGTAGCATTTTCTTGTCTTGGTTGGCTGTTCTAGCTACCAACACTAAGTGACTCAGCAGATATCCGATCCTAGTAGCCAATATTAAATAACTCCTATCCCAATATAACTTTAAGATAGAAAAAAAATAGCAAAATTCTAGCCTCAGAGCCTGATGTCCTAAATTATGGAACTTGAATGATACTAAACAGCCAACAACATAGCTAAGCTTCCTAATCAGTACTAAGAAAAGTTTCACTCCCACTGTTACACTACTATCTCTGATATTAGATGACAAATCTTCATTAGCCATCAAATGTCAGTTGTTAGCACACTCAAGTCTTTTAGCCATTGAATCTAATATATTTCTTTCTACTACATCAGAATCAGCAATGAATTTCTCTTCATTCAACATTTAATAAAGCAGCTAGATTTAAAAGCTTACCTGTACTGGGGTATCTTTTAATGGCTCTTCCTTATCAGCATCAGTTTCAGAGGCAGTACTTTGAGAAGTGGGAGTAGCATCAGGGGCTGTGGGGGCCTCCTTCTCACCCTGAGGAGCATCCCCAGTCTGCTTTGAAGTTTCTTTATCACTTGCTGGAGGTGCTGGCTGCTCTGCACTTTTAACAGGAACGCTAGCAGCAGGCTTGGCAGGCGGGGGACTGCTCACAGGAGGCTTTGCAGAAGCGTTCCTTGTTGGTGCAACAGGCTGAGCTGCAGCAGCCGGCTGTTGGACCGCCTTTGCTGGAGAAGTTTGTTTAGCAGGGGCAGGAACAGGGGTAGCAGGAGCTGCAGCTGCAGCAGCAACAGAGCCATTAGGAGTAGATGAAGCAGTATCTTTACTTCTCGTGGGGGTGAAAGCTGGCTGCTTTTGTTGTGCCTGTGAAGGTTTAGATGGTGAAGCTGCTGAGACTGGAGTGGCTGCAGGAGGGTCTGTTCTGGCAGGGCTAGAATTAACAGGGGGTGGAGGCGCTGCAGTTCTGTTGGCAGCAGTATTTGTGGTGGGTGTAGGAGCAGGCTGAGAAGAAATAGGGGTATTAGCAACAGGCTTCACAGGAGAAGCTTTGGCTGCTGACTGAACGTTATTTTGCACTCCGTTGACACTGGGCTGGTTGGCCGTGAGCCGAGCAGTGGCGGCTTCCAGCCTTGAGCCAGCAGCCGCAGGCGGACGAGCGCTTGGAGTTCCTCTTAGAGGAGATGGACGGAATGATTGCTGCTGTTGCTGCTGTGGTTGTTGCTGGGTAGATGTTACTTGGGAACCAGCAGGTGCAGTAACACTTGTCTGAGAAGATGGAGTAGAAGCAACAACTTTTTGAGAGGTAGTAGCTGCAGGAGCATTAGCTGGTTTGTTCATAGAACTCACAGCAGCAGTTGGTGGCTTGGTGCCCACTGCAGGAGTAGCCGAAGGAGCAGATGTTGGTTTAGATGCTGCAGCTGCCGCTGCTGCAGTGGCCGGGGGCACATGAGATGGCTTGGGGGGAGAAGTTCCTGGTGGTTTGGTGGGATGTGGTTGTTGCACGGTAGGTACAGGGGGCTTAGCTTGCTGCTGTTGCACTTGCTGAGGGTGAGACTGCTGGGGTGGCTGCTGTGGCTGTTGTTGCTGTGGCTGCTGATGTTGTTGCTGCGGCTGTGATTGCTGCAGCTGTTGTTGTGGTGGTTGTTGTTGCTGGGGCAGTTGCTGATGCTGTTGCTGATGTTGGTGGTGCTGTTGATGTTGATGCTGTAGCTGTTGCTGCTGTTGTTGCCACTGTTGATGCTGTTGCCATTGCTGGTGCTGGGGTTGCATGTGCTGCTGGGTCTGGTTTGACTGCTGTTGAACATTCATTTGCTGTTGAAGTTGTTGCTGTTGTTGAAGGGGTTGCTGTTGCTGTTGAGGTTTGTTGATGCTTGTGAGGTTCGGTACATTAGGCTTAGCAGTGCTGGGCATATAACTTGGAGTTTGAAGTAGAGGTGTAGCCCCTGCAGTAGATTTTGGTTGAGTTTGGGCTGTGGCGGCAGCAGCTGGCAAAGGCTGCTGCGTTGCAGGCTTATTTTGTGCCAACTGTTGTTGTTGTTGTTGCTGCTGCTGTGGCTGAGAAGTGACAGGTTGCTGTGAGAGGGCAGGTTTGGAAGGCTGCTGCTGAGGAGGCTTGGCAGTAACTGAAGATGGAGCCGCAGTACTTGCAACAGGCAAAAGACCAGGGATCTGAGCTTTCTGTGGCTGTGCTGCAGTATTTAGAGTTGCCGTACCTGTAGTTAGAGGGGCTGAAGAAATTTTCCCTTGATCTGGTGCTGGACTTTGTTGCACAGTAGTAGATGGTGGTTGTTGAGAAGTGACTGGTTTGGGTTGTTGAGCAGAAGGTGGCTTGGGTGGTAGTTGCTGTGGTACAGGTGGCTTATTCTGCTGCAACGGAGTTGATGGTTTCTGCTGCTGAGCAGACACAGGAGGCTTAGGCTGCTGTGGCACACCTTGAAATTGTGCAGGAGCAGGCAAAGGAGCAGCAGGTTTGTTGAGAGAAGCAAATGGGGACTGAGGAAGTGGTTGCTGCTGAGGAGGCTTGTGAACAGCAGACCCCGCCGTGTACGGGGAGGCAGTCGTGGCTGGGGTGAGCTGTGGCACTTTAGGGGGCACTACTGCTCCTCCACCAGCGACTGGAGGCAGGGTCCCAGTGTGAGCAGGCCGAGGCTGCAGGGACCCTGGGTACCCAGAAGGTGTTTGTTGCAGAGGTCGGGAGGCCATCTGCTGCAGAGCCTGAGGGGGGTTGTGAGGATGATTGATAGGTGCTGTCGTGGGAGGAGGGTGAGATGGATGTCCAGACATGTTGTGTGCAGGAGGAGGAGGCTGATTAAGGCCACTGCCTACCTTAGGACTCTGCATGTACCAGCCAGAAGCTGCCAAATGGGGGGATGGACTTGTGTTGTTCCACCTGAAAAAAATGGAGAAAATCAATAATTAAGGATATCACAATTGTAGACATTAATATTTCTGCTCTGCATCTCATTAGACTTTTGGTAGAACATCTCAAGCACAGCATTAAATCTCTCCACCCAAATAATTTGTAAAATTTGATACCTAGTGCAATAATTCTCAGATGCTGCCATGTTCATAAATGTTTGAAAATCAAATTACTGTATTACAAACTCTCCGTAAACTTTAAAGTTTCCTTCAAAAAACAAACATACCATGGTAACTAACTCACATTTGTTTTTTGCATAATTTCAACAGCTATTTTAGATCATGAGTTAAGTGGGCATAAATTTAGATTCCTAGAAAGTTTTCAGTCAATTTTCCATACGAACTTTGAGCAGCACAAAAGAAACAAAAATTTTATCAGGCTAAATGTAAGAACCAAGTAACCAATGAAGTATGTATATGTGTGTTTAACTGTGAGAAATAAAAAAAATATAATTATACCTCAAGAAATTTCAATGAATGATGTAGAAATTTTGCCCAGTATCATTATGTATATTTAATTCATTTAATTTCTTGTGCCCTGGTAAACAGAAAAATCATTTTTAATCAATTAAGCAGTTAAATCTCCAAATGACATTTTCACTATAACAAATACAAATGCAAAAACAGCTTGAATCAGATTTCATTTGTCCTAATTATAACTAACTCAATAAGAAGAATGAATTCAGAGGTGCCTTGTAGATTACTTAGTATAAACCGTTTCCATTCCATGGTAAAATAGAGAAATGTCATCCTGATGGATATAGATTACATTAAATGCAATAAAAAAGTGCGCTCCTTTGTCAATAATAATCACAGAACTCAATTTACCATTCTCAAATTAGCTACTACTAAAACTAAAACTGATGACTCGTAAAATGCAGTACCATTGATATAGTTAAAATATAATGAATGGCCAGGTATAAATTCTGAAACCATGGAATGTCATAAAAATCTGACATCAGTCTGCAATCATGATAGGCATATCAAGAAAGAAAGCAATTTTAAATCCAAATTCAATCAACAGTCAATAAATTTTACCAAATACAATGATCCAAATTTTACAAATTTAAATTACAGATCTTGAAAGGATGCTCATCATATGTGCTATATGTGGTTATAGTACATCTGATATTGGTATTTTGCTGGTGTTTTGATTGCCACTTGTGCTTCTAATTTGGTTCCTTATGAGCAGGCAATTCATCAAGCCATGCTCTTCCCCTGTCTGTTTGCCCAGCCTGAGATGTTCAGCTTTGGGGATAGCAGAAAGCAAGTACAGAGATGTGATAGAACAAAATACACAGAATTAAAAAAAAAAAATTCCCAAAACTTGGGTATTTTTATCTCTCCTCGTGAAAGTTTTATTATAATTAAAACCTACTTGTACATGATATTGAATATTACTGATCTAAGCACAGATGCATATTTCAGACGTCACACCTGAGACAAATTTTCTAAGGTAATGCAGGTAAATCACAATATGAAAAAGCATCCATTACAACATTCAATTGCTATGGAAAAATCAGCATTTTGAAAAACTCTTCCATTCTACTTAGATCCAACAAACCAACTCATCTAACAGAACATATTACATATACATGAAAGTTACTTGAACCCATCACCATCAATCAATCACATTCAACTGTCTGCCAAAAATCATGGATAACAGTAATAAGATTAATTTCTCATATGAATTCATACAACAGCTATTTACTCAAACAAATCCCGAAGCTGTCTGCCATAGAACTGATTCAAGTTATGAGAAGACTACAACACTTGAGCCCAACAGATGGCTCAAAGGGAGGTATAATTACCAAACTGCTATTAGGCGATTATAAAACGAACATTGGGCATCACTAATATTGCAATGGCTACCACAAAATCACATAAAAATAATACTTGTTGTGCTTGAAATAAAAGTGTCAAGAAGTTACAGTATTACAGCTAACATTTAGAGAAGTTGCCATTCATGTTAAGGCAACAGTCTAACAATTCTTGAGCACATTTATAAAGAATTATGTTGAAAACTACAGAATACTCCAGGCAGTGAGCCAGTAGACAATGATGCTAAATACTAATGAAATACTTGGCATACTTCAGTAAAATATATAGCCCTTATAGCTAATACAAAATGAATATTATGTAGTTAACTAGAACTCATTTTTAAATACAGGCGATTAATATTTATATGCTCATACAAATTACACTGAAATATAACTATTTATTTGAAAATAATTTTTGAATACAAGCGATGAATATTAATCTCATACAAATTAAACTGAAATATAACTATTTAATTGAAAATAATTAACTGGTTCAGCACTTCAACAACTTATTGCAATTATTTCTCATCTTCAGAAGAAAATTTTTCATGCCTTAATTTTTTCAGGGATGTTTGAATCTATTTACCCAAACCCAATGTAGTATTTCTAGAGATTTTGTTTGAAAAATGCACATATTAAGAAAAAAATATATAATTAGAAAAAAATTTGCATTAGAAAATAGTATTCTGAAGACAAAAACCAATTCAGTTTTCAATACCTTACTATGTAAATTTTGAGAATTTTTACCAAAATTTTATGAGCCCCAAAGACTACGCTGAATTCAATATGTAATTTCTGAATGGGTGGCCCAAAATTATTGAAATACGGTGGTTCATCACATTTGGCAATAACTTATGAAATAGTTCAAATTTAACATCACATACAAATAATTCAGTATAAATCAACTTTCATAAAATTTTACAAATTCTTATGGGGTCCAGGCATAACACAGTAGTCTTACAATTTTTCCATGACTTGAACCCATAACCAAACAATTTGTTTAATCAGAAGCTAAACTGCAGAAGATGAAATGAAGCTTCTAACATCTTTTTCAGTAATTTTGTGGTCATAAGAATAACACTCAGAAGGTTTTACCAAACTATAAATACCGATTCATTACTTTTACTCAGCAATTAAGAAAGAGTTAAGATTTTAGAAAATGGACAAATTTTGACTCAAATTTGAAAGCAAAATATAGTTAATGTCAAGGAGACACTACTAGTTGATTTTAGGAAATTACTAATCAGGAATTACACAAAAAAAACTTTTCTTCCGTGCACTTTTTGGGGCAAATAAGTATTTAATGAGTCATAGCGGTAAATTACTTACCGCAACTCTAGTGTTTGAAGCAGGAAGAAATTGTTCTGAGGGACAGACTACAATGGACTCTGCCATCCGATGTGCTCCAATGATCGAGCGCATTCCAGCCACCAAAGACAAAAATTAACATATCGCTATAAACTGTTAAATACTTATTGGCCTCAATAAGTGCATAGAAGAAAAGTTGTATATTTTGATGTAATTACCGTGTTTCAACTTTCTTCAAGCAACAAAAATTGAAAAATCAATTAGTAGCTGTTTATTCGAGCACATTCCAGCCATCAAAAACGACTAATTAACATAAAGCTATAACTCGTTATATACTCATTTGACCCAAAACAAAATTTCAAAAATCGATTAGTAGCTGTTTATTTGAGCGCATTCGTCATGAAAAACTAAACTAAACCTACCGCTATAACTTGTAATATAATCATTTCAGACGGAAAGTGCATAAAAGAAAACTTGTTTATTTTGATTCAATTCATTAGGTGTAGGCACCAAAAAGTGGAAAATCGATTACTGTCATATCCTTCAGATTTACCAAATTTTATTCCTACTAATATTAACAAATAGGCCTATAAAATGCTAATTTCTGCATTAAAACAGATTAATAAAAAAAAATCTATCTTACTCTAACCTAACCCATCCTTAACATTATTTCTCTAATTGTACCATACAAATCTTTATCCTACTTTATAAAAACAAAAACTGTGAAAAACAAAAACCAGGATCCCCATAAACCAGAAGAAAGTAAAACTTTATACTATACTATCCATATCACATTATAAATGCATGACTTACAAGATGCAGCCAATGCCAATTAGATTAGATACAAAAATGCCTATAAAACTAGACAAAAAGCCAAGCATTACTAAAAAGCTGAAAATGTTTTTCAAATTAATTATTTTACATCTTCTTAAGCATAAAAAATGTAAAAATAAACATAATTAATATGAAATTTAGGAAATAAAAATTTCATGCACAAAATGTGTCTACACATTCTAAAAAAATACAGCAACATTCAAAGTTTATGAAAAGTAGTAAAAATTGTTAATATGGGTGCCTAGTAAAAACCAGGATTTAATTGAAAATTGATGGTCCATAACCAAGTTTGGTTTAGTTTAGTCGTTAGTTTTAGCCTCCCTGTCCCTACCCAGCAACAAATGCAATCCAAAGAGAGGAAGGAGGAAGACACCCTTTAGTATGGAGTTAAGGAAACACGGAATCTACGCAGAAAGGCATAGAAACAGTAAGTTGTGAAAAAAGATCATGAAACAAGAACAAAGTTGGGTCAATATTGAGTTTAATGTTGTCAAAGAATTTCATAATTTTGTAGGTATAGACAGGTAATATAGTCAATTTTAAGACGTTTTACAGGAATGACAATGAGCCCGGAAATGCTTAGTTTTCGAGTTATTCAAGTTTGAAGTTATACAAATGACGCTCCTGAATGGCCTTATTTGCGCAAAAACAGTCATTGTTTTTGCAATGTAAACGGAAGCTAACCTCTATTAGAGACGTAAAGAGGTTGGGTTGTGAGGGGTAGCCACAGTTCTTTCAGTGAAAATTATAAATAAAGGTTTCTAACTATTGACGTTTGTTTACATGGACTGGAAGGTGGCTGCCGCCATGGGTGCCGCCATCTTGGTGCCGATGTAAACAAGATTGCGATCGTCAACCCAACAGGAAGCTTTATTTATACTTTTCATTAAAAGAACTGTGGCTACCCCTCACGACCCAACCTCTTTACGTTTGTAATAGGGGGTTAGCTTCTGTTATTGATTAAAATACGCTAGCCGCGCGCGCTTCCATGGCGCGCACAAGCCAGCTTCAAAGTTGAATAATTTAAAAAATACGCATCACCGGGCAGAATGTCATTTGTGTAAAACGTCTTATAATCGACTATATTACCCATCTATACCTACAAAATTATGAAATTCGTTGACAACATTATATTCAATATTGACCAAAATAACTAACAAACATGTTGATGAATGATCTCAGAAGAACTTGCTCACAATCATATGAATTATGAAATTAATAGTGGTCATCTTTCACAATAGAATTTCTTCTCTTCAAATAGATGAATTACTGTCCTAACTACTGGCTAAAAAGTTATGTATTACATTAGTCTCAAATTCAATTTCAAATTGAATTAATACACCACGGTAACTAGAAGAAACACTTGATCAAGTGCTCCTAATGAAGCGGCCGGTATCACCGAGCAAGCGGCCTTCATGACATAACAGAAAAGTCGATTAAATTTGATTTAAATCATCCAAATTTGGGTTGCTAAAAACTTGATGATACAAACACAGTTAAATAGTAATTAAAGTCGCGATGCAATATTTAAAGCAACTGGAATTGTCGTGTTGGCTTGGTTTGTTTTGGAAACAAAACAACGCCATTAATCGAACTTACGTTCTGCCACTAAGAGCAGTATCGCCTTCACAAAACTCACCGATCACAAGTCAACACACAAAGTCCTACAAAATTCACAACAAACTATTCCAATACTCTTTAAAATCATAACAGACGCAAAATAAATCAACACTTTAACATCCGAACTTCACAGGTTCCTCCATAAGCTGGGCCTTAAGTACAAAATTCTAACACCAGAGGTCGCTGAATGTCCTAAATATTACCCTAAAATTTTTTTACCCCACTTCAGACGAACATATATCGCGACCAACTTTTTCAGTTTCAAACATAAGAAAGCAAATGAAAAATCAATTACTCATAAGTCAGGTTGACTTTTACCCGCATGTTTTTAAGGCTTGCTAAAAACCATTGGATAATGGTTTTCCATAAATGGCTAAGATATTACGTAGATAAAATCTGCTTACACTGACAGATATGAAAAATAACTAATAGTGGTGAGTTTCAACGTAGAAATTTTGTCATCTAAGAAGCAGTGAAAATTTGAATAAAAAGTTTATTTACCCTAAGTTTGTTTTTTCTCCCTAACTGAGAAATACGCCAGCCATATTGTTGACATTAAGATGCCAGAAGCCAGCAGAAAAGGAGAAACAATATAAAAATGGTTTCGAATTGTGGCTAACCTATGTAATGGAACTTCTGAAAAAAATTGATAAATCAGATAGCAACGTAGGTGAATAATTAGGGAAATATAAGGACAATTACATTTCACAACACCTCCGATATATTTTACATTAATTACAGAAAACTGTATTTGTAAAACTGATTATAGACATTTTCATCATGCATGCAGTTAAAACAGATGCACTTATATCACAAAATATTAACTAAATTCCTTTGTCAAGCGGCCGCCATTTTCTCTGCCGCTCAACTGTTCGAATGCGTTCAAGCGACTCAGCCTCAAATAAGGAACAGGTGCTCAGCCGTTCAGAGCGCGGTATCCAAAGTTTTTTCGGACGAATGGAGTAAAAGAAAGATAGGAATGAAGGAGAGAGGAACAAAATTATTTTACATAAATTAATGAATAAAATGTAAGTTTTTAAATGCCGTATTATAAGTTTCTTTGATTATTAATGAGTCATAGGTCATATTCAACAGCTGTATCAATGGTTTAACATTGGAAAAGGAGAAAAACCGATAAAATGTTCTACATTAACTACGTTGATCCGAGGAATAACAACTTAGAAACATAGGTACTGGTAACGACGTTGAAATTATTCCAATAAAGTAAAAACTGAAACATTTACGCCCAAAGTCAAAGAATGGCTCTATCCCATTCTGTTGAAAGAATGACGATTCGATCAGTACCTAGGTCATTCTTGTACAACAGTCAATGACTCAACGATTTCAAACAAATTTCTCGTACGCACTGGTAACCATGTGGACAATAATAACGTAGATAACCATGATAATAATGTTTGGACAATAATACGTAGATCTCTACAATATGTCGAGGTAACTTCACATTTGCACTTAACTTCTACATGATTGTGCAGCTATTAAAATTTTCTGTGTAGAAAATCAGGCGCTTTCAAATGATCCTGCCTTTAAATATTATATTTAGATGACATAACACGTTAACTGAAAAAGTTAGGTTCAAGAATTTTCGTTGGAGACAGATGCCGTCTTCATGATCCGCGCGAAGTTAAAGAGAGGAAGAAAACAACTTCGATAACGTGGGACTTCTATCGGGAAAATATTATGACATCAAAAACAGGCCTTCAAGAAATGAATAATTTTTCACACCCGTTTATTTTTTATTAGAACTACGGCCCTAAAAATGCAGACTACGCCCTTTAAAACCTTAACTTTATTCATAGCCCGCAACTAACCTATCGAAATTGTAAATTTTTTTCTTTTGTTGGCCTTGACTGCTAGATTCGCCGCAATGCCATTGGATTTTAAGATGGTATACAGACCGCCTCACATCATATCGTGATTGTAGTATGGCATGCTGGTCTCCTCACAACATCTCGTGGTTTTAACATGGTATACAGACCGCCTCACAATTTAACGCCTCGTTATTGTAATATGATTGACAGACACATCAGTTTGGTTACACCGATTTCCTCAATCCCGACAATGGTTAGCACTTTTCCTCTGTATTTTTCGTCAGTAAGTAAAACCATCATACTCGCGGGTAAACCTGCTGAGGTAATATTGACAGCTGCAGCATTTGGATGGATGTTTGGCGCGACTTGAGCAAAACCGCTGATACTCAACCGATATATCCGAGGGTCAATGCGTCTGATGATTTTTCACTCTGTTCTTCATTACAAAATAAAATAGGAGTTTTGGTATTCAATACTTACTAGAATAACATTGAATAGCATTTTCACACAAAAAATTGATTGATTGACACATTAGGGATATATTTTATTCATGCGAGGTTTTATCCGCTTTTATGAGATTACATTAAGCTTCATAGCTTATTCTAATCATGATACCGTCATTTCTAAATTTGTCACTGCAAAAATAGTTCTTGTTCAAACTTCTTGTTTTGCGCACGAAGATTTTCTTTCCTCGACCTGACACGCAATATTTCGTGGACATAATCACACTACACGTCTTACTAATTGTCTCTCAGAAATCGTCTCCTAGCTCACCTGACCTAAATTGATCAAAAGTTGAGAATGTTTTGAACATTGAGCCCAACGTTCTTCAGAAAATAACCTATGAGCATGACTAGTAGAAAAGGAAAAACACCATGAACACTGCTACTGAAAATTAAATGCTCTATGTATAACGTAAGTTTTAGGGTTGTGGCTACGAATCAATGTCAGATTAATGCAAAAAGAAACAGAGGGAAAATACGGTCAAGGAGTCCCAGCTCTAGCAGTGAGAGATTAATCATTTGTTAGTTTCAGCTTTCCTACCGTAACCAAGGCTTTTCAAAGAGAGGGAGAAAGAAAGTGCCATTTAGTATGAAGATAAAGGAAAGGGGACTCTACCCGCAAGGTGTGTTCCCAAACAAGAACCCTCAGTCAAATAAGCCAGAGATTAGATTAGATGTTAGTTTAAGCCTCCTTAACCGCAAAAAATGCGTCCCGAAGAGAGGAAGGTACCATCTAGTATCGAGATAAGGGAATGCAGAATCTATGCAGAAGGGGTATAAAAACAGTGAGTTGAGAAAGAAGTTCATGAAACAAGATAAAAATTGAAGCAGGAAGTAGAAGGTGCTGAAAAACGGGACAGCAGTGAACCGAAAAGGTGCTTTTCAACATAAAACAAAAACATTTTATTTCAACAAAAAGAAGGCCTACCTAACTCTCAGTTCGGGCCCTCACACGTTTTCCTCCCGGGAGTGATAGTTCCTATAGATACAATAGTTGTATCCCACTGATGGTCAAATAAGCCACAATCTTCAGTGTCTCACACCCTATATTTTCCGGAATTCTCTTCTGCTTTAAGGAGCAACAACACCACGTTTATTTTGGTAAAATAACAAAATTAAAATAAATTAAATGAACTTTACATGGAAGTCTAGCGACTACAGAAATAGAAACAACACAAATAAAATTATAACTCAGATGAATAAAGTGAGAACACAGGCATACTTCATGACCACGTTTCTCCTGCAGGAATGCGACTGCAATATTTCACTACAATGCCTTAAGAGAACTCTGCACCCATCATGACTTTTAAATACACTATAGCATTTCAGTTACAGGTTTTACCGTAGTATGTTCTGTTCACTACAACATCTTACAACTCTACATGAATTAAGTAGGTTGTATGCATTAACACGTTGACCCCAATTGGTTAAACCGAAGTTCGATATTAAACTCAAATTGAAAGTTAATTGCAGCACGTAATTTTGAAAATAACAACCATTAACTGGATCAGTCCTTCATTTAGCTTTAATTAAGTATTTTTGAAAATTGAGTTTGTGACAACGGGTCGGTCAGCAGCATTATGAAAATCCCTTCCTCGGCCACCGGTGGCTCACGTTTCGGTCAAATTAAGTGTTAAATATCACTCCCAAATCTTCCCGCAGTGTGCTTTTTACCCTACAAAATCTCGCAACTTTGCACGTAACAGCTCTGTACACTACATCTCCAACAACTCTGCAAGCAATATAGTTGCGTCATTATCCCACTCACCACAACTACTTTTGTAGCTGTGGACATTCAGGCCAGTGAGTGTGGATAATGTGTCCGAACCTTTATGACATGCAATGCTACAAACATCTAATGATTGAAGCGCAGAATTTAAAACGTCAAAACTTTTGAAGCACGTAATGTAATTGATTATCTAAGATGAGCGTGGAAAGCCCGTTAAAAAATGGCGATTCCTTACGTTCGATCGAATAGTTAAGTTTAATTACGTTTTAGATGAAATAGCGTTACGCTTTGAATACTTCAACTACTTAAAGCGTGAAATGAGCGTTTCTGTTTCACAGGTGTTAAAGCCTCTTGAATTTACCCGATATTAATCCTTCACACACGGACACCAAACTGTTCACACGTATCCTGACACTGTCCGTGATTTAAATACTAAATTTATACCCGTAAGGTAGAGTAATCCGAATCACATATACCCTAATAAAATACTTTCCGTAGTTCGAGATAAAGGATTGGAGCTCTACAGACAAATACTGGAGCATATTGAGTACACGACGGCTATTCTTAATATCGATAAACAGGGTTGGGTACGAGGGTAAAACTTCCAGAAGCTAACGGCTGTTCATAGCATGTCAACGCTTGACAGTTAAAGCTTTGTTGTAGTTACCTTGGTACTATCATGCATAATAGGGTATCATCTCCATAAAAATAAATCAAAAAGTATCTACCAATGTCACGTACTTATGGACATTAATTCAGAAACTGTAAGTGAGGAAACTGAAGAAACTTTTCGGGCACAGACTATTACAGTTCCTGCATTAATGTCTATAAGTGCGTTACATAGTGTCAAATACTTTTTTATAGATTTTTATGCAGATGACACCAAGGTAACCAACTTCAACTGTAATAGTCTGTGCCCGAAAAGTTTCTCGTTAGCGAAGAATGAATTTCCTCAGTGATCAATCAATACAAATTTCAGGGCAAGCAGCAGGTGCATGCAAGTTATCTATGTAGTCGTCATATGCCTTCATATCTCTGTTTGTTCAGCAGATCTTGTAGCTAATGATGATTCAAGGTCCATAATGTTCATTCCAATACTGATCTTTAATTCCTTTCGTTATTTGAACATGTTAAAAGTTAGGGTTTTCGCCTTGAAATCTTCTAAACTTCCAGGCATTTGTTACTTTAGTAAGATTTCGTGGACACTGTAGCATGGATACTGCACTATTGATTTAAAATGGATGTGTATAAGCGTTAAGACTTAATTGGAAAAATTAACCCTTCAAATGGTAGGTAAATAGTTCTACAAAGAAATTGAAGATGAAGCGAAAACAGTTGTTTTTCTAACTAGAAATAATTTATTGGGTGGAGAAGAAAACATTGCAGCATATTATCAGCGTGGAAAAGTCATGTAATCAATTAAAAAAATATATAGAAACGAATTTAGACGTATGCACTCCGTTGATATCACGATATGGCAAACATATTGATCTTTATTAAATGAATTAATTTCTAAGATTTTCACAATTAATTTAATTGAAAGTGGAGGCCACTGAAAGAATATGTATCGATTCAAAACTCAAATGCTGAAAAAATGAGAGAAGTAAATGCAAAGACATTCCAATTACACCAGGGATATTTCTATAACAAAATTTAAAAAAATGCGAAGCAATAATACATTTATTGGCTATTTTTCCGATAATATTTGCTCAATGTAATGGTAAAATTACGACGTATTTCCTATTCCTAAGGTTCAGCTCGACTATAGTATAAAACCGTACAAAACAATATTTAAGTCTCTGAGGTTGAAAACATTAGGTATCAATCGAGGTCATATCGCCTCTGAGTTTGCATATTGTAGCAGTACCATAAAATTGATACCTTCATAGTCTTTTCACAGTAATGGAAATTTATATAAGTAGGTCTAGAAATTTGTGCGCAAACGCAAATTTTTAAATCCCCTTTACAAACAATTTTATCAATGTTTCAACTGTTCGATCTGCGTTCGTCTTGTTGTAAAAGATGTTAGTTTGGTCGTCAGCCCCGCACTTCGAATGAAAACATGTGCTAGTCACAAAAAAATTAGAAGTATTTCTGGCCTCGACGCATGAAAACCAGGTAAAGGGAGGCGAGCGTTTATCATAGAATCTCGTGACGAGCAAGCACAAGCACGAAAACGTCCTGAATCTCGCGAAGAGCAAGCGCAAGCAAGCACCAATAATTTATGAAGTGCGAGCCAGGTTCACGAACATACAGGATTTCGTGAAGAGCGAGCGGGCAAGCAAACGTCCAGAATCTCGTGAAGAGCAAACACGCAAGCAAACGTCCAAAACCTCAAGATGAAAAGAGGCGTCGTCAGTCACCAGAAATTCCTAAGTCCACAAAAACTTTCTTGGGAGATTTTTTCATCAAGATACAAGTTTTATGAGCTGGGTTTAAAAATATTTCTCAGACCCGTGTTTTACTAACGCAGTTATCAGCATTTTCGACCAAGATTTCGTAAAATTACAATTTCTGCGCAGAATAGTTCAAGAGAAGATATCACTGAAGCTGTTCAAGAGATGGCAACACCGAAGCTGAGAGGAGTTGTTTGGAACAGAGAGCTGCGGGGTAGCGACGCTCAGATGAGCTTCAGGCGGATTGGTTGGGACAGGGGAGAGGGGACGAAGAGGACAAAGAGAGAACACAAGAATCGTTTTACTTCCAAGAGCATTATTTACAGGCGCAATCATCAGCTAAGAATGTAGTTATTCATGCAAATTTTCTTGACTACCACGAAAATGGAAGCTAAAACTTGAGATTAAGGGGTGCTCGTTGAAGTAACAGTCAAGAATTTTAGGGCCATTGTATATTTCAAGTGGGAACCTATCAGTTAACAACAGCTTTCGATCCTGTTTTCGAAATGTAATTGTACGTTCTGATGGATCATCGAGAATTGGTAATATGTAGAGGAGTATATTTTCTTTGCTCTTTACGTGTAAGATCTATCAAGTAAAGAATTATGAAATGCTGAAATGCACTTTCGGACGGCGAAAGAGGTAGTAGTACCGTACTATTAAATAGTGCAGTATTTTTGGAGAGAATTTGTATCTTCAAAAAATTGAATACAAAAATACAACGTCGATTTACGTTAATAACCGATCATCAGGTTGAAATTTTTTTTATATTTTCACAAGTAATGACAAAGCTCCTATTTTGTTCTTCCTGGAAGTGCACTAAAGAATTTCTGCAGTTATAATTAATTGACTTGAGTGCAAAATGGGGAAGGTGTCTACTATTAACATTTTAGTGTACAGTCTGGGTGATGAAACAATTTAAATCGTTATGAATAACAAGTGTAAGCATAATCTTACCACCACGGCCAATATAGGTACATATAAAGATTACGTCTGCCTTGACTAACATGACGTTTCTAAAGTTCCCATTAAAATGTCAGAACTGTCATTGCCGGCTTACTCCACTCTTTTGGTAGAGACTCTACGACTGAAGCAAATGAACCCAGCCCTTAAAGCCGGCAGGAAACCTTAGGCGAGGTTTCAAGCTTCAGGGTGTTTTCTCCGTCTCTCTAAGCTACCCACACACCATGGCATCATGTGTAAAATGGTTCGAAAGACATAATTGAAATTCTAAAATAGTTGAGTTGAGCAGTTTGTGTATCGTACATCGACTTTCGTCAGAAGACAACTCAGTAAATAGCTGGTTAAATAAAAAAACAAAAATAATTTATTTACCACTAGCGATACAAGAGTAGATCGTTTCTTACCATAAATCTCTACACTGTTCTCATAAATCATCTGCCGAAAAGATATGCAAAGAAACAGCAAACGTGAGAATTTATTAATGCTTCAAACCATCCAGAATTGATGTTATGAACGAACTTAGAAATTATTATTGAAATAGCTGTTATGCTCCCAGTAGGTAAGTTTCTAGTCAAGCGCTAGACTGTGACGGCAGTTCCTAAGACTGAGTTGGCATCACATATGCAGGTGCATGAACTTCATCTCTCACTGGACTTCAATTTATTTTATATATTTATTTTATACTTCATAATACAGGTTGAGCGAAGTTACAAAACCACAAGCTCGACGAGCATTCTCTTTAGTACAAAATAATTAAAGTATGTTAAAATGAACTGCCAGTTAGTGATGCGTGAAATACAGTTTTTTAATTTCTCTGTCGGCTTACAATTTCGAATTATCCAACAGTAATCAAATGTACTTAGAAAAATTTGTAAAAACTATAATAGAGTGTCATAACTTTTTAAAACTTATTTGCATGTTATACTGGCTATTCACTTTAGAACTTTTTGAAACTCATAGTGTAAGTTACACTGGCTCTCACTTTTGAACTTGTTAAAACTCATTGTGCAAGTTACACTGCTTATTCACTTTTGAACTTATAAAAGCTCATTGTGCAAGTTATACTGACTATTTACTTTTGAACTTGTTAAAATTCATA
Source organism: Morinoia aosen (assembly GCA_030386875.1). Taxonomy (NCBI): domain Eukaryota; kingdom Metazoa; phylum Arthropoda; class Malacostraca; order Amphipoda; family Talitridae; genus Morinoia; species Morinoia aosen. The sequence continues at coordinate 65,477,454 of CM059572.1, read as the reverse complement.
GTGTAAGTTACACCGGCTAAATACTTTTGAAATGCGCAGTGTGACACGTGAAGTTACATCGCACACATCTTCAGGCGGATCGATTTGTGCCACCTGACCTTCCTGGGCTAGGTTCCAGACAGTATTCGTGCAAAGCTCTCTTTCTGATAGAAATTTTACGAGTTTTCATAGCCCATAACGCAATTCTTGTTAATAAAGGTATAAGAATGTGAAAATAGGTTTTTAGCGAAGTTTCCGTGAGGTTTTTACTAAACTGAACACTATTCTGTGGAATAGTTCTTAGTAAATGAAGGCGAGAGAAGATTTAGGCCGCAGTTGAATTTACCCATTTAACCTCAGAAAAAAGTATTGTCCTCCAACATACGGGAGATTCACTTGATTTGTTAGAAATTAGACAAAATTTGACAACAAAATTTGCTTCTGTAAAAATGATCGAGATAATGGCGGATTTGGGCATGGTTCAGAATTTCATTAACAAAAGAAGGTACACGTTAGCGTTCCCTCTCCTTCCGTCTCAAGACTGATGCAGAACAAAGTGGGAACAGGAAAAGCTGCGTTAGAACACGCTTATAGGAGCGCAGAGCTAAAGGATGCGAGGAAACGTCGATACTCAACGGACGAATTTCCTCCTGTATTGTTAGAGACGAGCGAAAACTTTTGCCTTTACGAAACATTCTGCGACAGCAGAAGGTGGACGAGTGCTGGGATCCAATTTTAGCGATTCTCATTTTCGAGGATAGGTCACTTCATAATATGAGTCTCATTACTTTGGAAACGTGTCTCCTCCTGCCTTGGATCGTGTGCCGGTTCACAGTCTTCCTCGTATATTATTTTGCAGCTAATTAAGATCCTTCGCAATGAAAGATCTCTAGTTGGATGTGCTATTGTGTCGTGAAATAATCTCAAAGTGTTGACCATTGAATGTCTATAGGATATCAACGTTCTGCGAACTCAGGTTTGAATAGCATGAGCACATCACTTTTTCGGACCATTTGCAAACAACGACTTGGGTATAGTATTGTGAAAGACAAGCTGTGTTCAAGGGAGTGGAAACAGCGGATCATGAAATGTTTCAGCGTCTTCAAGCCTGAAATTCGATGTTCAGATTTGGCTTCCAAGCATGACTTTTAATTATCAACGCTTTTTGGCAAGAAATAAACCTTTACGGGTTGAAAATACGCATTTAGTGAAATACTTATATCAGAAGCAGACTCACAAAAAGTAAACTCGAACACTTATGACAACTGGTAAACTAAAGTGCCACATACACTCCATCACCTAGAAAGATGGTTAACGCCACCGTTGTGCCCTGAATGTTTAATCAAAAGGGCGCTCTGCTTCGTTTGAAAGCGAACAACTTGTTTTTAAATTCCATTTTACTGTCTTGGGCCCCAGAGGTAAAATTTGTTCGAAGTATGAATTTTCGTTCGCTGTCGAAGATCGAAGAGATTTCAACGTTTTCAAAATGACAGCCCACAGCATGGCCGAGGCTGATTTTTGACGCCTGAAAAGTGTGTTTTAAGAGTCTGAAATGATTGTAAGGGACTTTTACAGCACTTACTGATTCTGGTAGTTGAACTTCACCTGAATAATATGAAGTACGTCAACGGAAAACACGCTGTCATCTGTGAGCACGCACGCAGAGCTTGGTCGCAAACACCTTCGTCTTAGCCAATCGTGTTTTTTTTAGAAAACGTATTTTTGTTGCTAACGCTTCTTCATCTTCAATGGTGACGAGCTCAGATCATTTTTGAGCAAGATTCTCCTCGGCTTTACGCGCACATTTATCCCTCTGGGTTACTCTACTGTGATGTCTACTGGATTCGTCTTACACTTGCTCTAACGTCTTTGAAAAACTTTAGATGAAAAAATTAAGCAAAACCACTTTCAAGGTATGACAGGTCATAGAATGAGGCGCCTTTATTATTATTATTATTATTATTATTATTATTATTATTATTATAATTATTATCATTATTATATAAGACAGTTTTAGCCTCCCTTAACCACGACAAAGATGTTCTAAGAGAGTAAAGAGGAAGGCACCATTTAGTATATGGAGTAGAGGGAACGCGGAATCTATGCACAAGGTGCACAGAAACAGCTAGGAAAGAAGTTCATGAAACAAGAAAAAAGTTGAAGAAGTAGTAGGTGCTGAAAAACAGGACAGCAGTGAACCGAAAAAAAGTTGGTCCGTAACAAAACAAAAACCTATTTTGTTACAACAAAAAGGAAGCCTACCTAACTTTTAGCTCGGGCCCTTGAGGCGTCTTTAGTAACTTCAGAATTTCTAATTTAGTTTCACTTGCGTGATAATGCGCAGAAATTGTGCAGCATTTCGAAACTAGCTTCCTTAATATGGGTAATCAAAGTACCAGAATAATACTTGAAAGAACATAGAAGATAAGATATGTATTACTATGCATAAGCTTACGCGTTTGCAGAAGTTGGTTTACTTCTATTTTTTTAAAATTATCGTAAAACTTTGTCTGCATTTGCAAATATCCGTAAGTTCCGTAGTAACCATATTTTAAACCATTAAAATATAAAGCTTACTCTATTGATGTGCATTAACGGAAGGTTTCCAGTTCCGTGCAGGACGATCAAAATAGCCCTGTTTTTCATAAACATTGAATAATTGAAACAAATAAACAACACATGAGCACAAATTTATTTTTCGAGCTTAAAACTTCATCAAAAAAGTAAATAAAGTTAAATAGAAGAATTTTAAGTATGTATGCTATGTATTACTACTTATAAATTGATCCAAAAGATTTTCATAAGCGTGCTGAAGGGTTTTTGGGTATTTACGCCCATTCTTCGCCAGACACCACCTCTTAAACATTTAATATTGATCTCGTTCCTCAATTTTCAATTCAATATTTCCGTAGTGTGGGATTCAAGTCGAGCGAATGAACATTTTTATGGATCATTTCAGCACAGTGATAGCATCACTTTACTCGTCAAGCACCCAATTTCGCCGCCTTCGCAAACTTGTTACTTTCGATGGCCCCCACGCTATATTTCTAGTTATCGTTCTCGCAACAGGATACGCCGTGTCAGCCTATCGCTCCTAGGACTCCAATAATGTCGTTCGTATCTCACATTTAGGAAATGCTGTTGGCAACTGCATTCAATCGTCACGCTTCACTCTTTTCACGTTCTCCCAGAAAATTCTCATTTATGGAGTTCTTCTTCAGACGCACACCAAACCTTTAATTAAGGAATTTATCTGCGCAGACTCTTCTCTGTTCGCTAACATTCCAGCACTCAGTTCCTTTTTTCCTAAAATCTGTATGCTAGTATCCCGTGAAAGTTCTTCGTTCCCTGATACCGCCAACCAACTTCTTCGTGCCATCATTTAATTAATTCTCTTGCGTCTATTACCTCATAGAAAACCAGTACCCCACACCTCAATGGCACGGCCAAGTCCTGCCTGAATTGCTCCCACTCTCACCAATCAAGAAGTGACGTTGCTACAAGTTGTGCACCTCGGTGAGAGAGGCACACATGCAGCCAGCTTCAGGTTACACAGAAGTTGAATTAAATACTGAGTACTGAATTCTCCGTCTTTACACTCTACACGATAGTGATTAAAGAAATGGTTGAATAATTCAAATATAAATATGACCGTTCTTTTCACTGCACTAAATAATGATTAATAAAGATTCTGTTTAGCATTACAACAAATAATTTACATATTTTCCAAAAGCTGTTCGTATTTTAATTCGTATCAATTCTTTAGATTCATACTAAGCCTTACCCAACCAATACCTACCTAAATCTAACCATATCTTAGACCTTGACTCTATTTTTGACTTTATATACATTATATTATGTAGAAAATTACTTTTAAGGAGATCATCTCAGGCCCCTGTCGGTGCGGGGGTCATTTCTCATGTTTTTGTTGGAAAAGGACCCTTAGTTGGTGGACTATTCGGTCCCAAAATTTTATGGCGCTACTGACAATAATTCCCCCCCGGGGGTGGTGAGGGGACCAAAATATTCATTTTTGGCCGATTTTGACCCCATATAAAAAGTGAACAAATGAGAAGTGGAAAAAAAGCCCTACCGAGTTTGTTAGAAATGTTCTAAGGATTCTAAAACTGTCTTTTTTTTTTGTTCTAACATCAAAACTGAAGGAGGAGATACGTCTTGAAATATCAATATCAGTGAAATATCAATACGTAAAAACAAATTTGTCAAATTTTTGCAAAAACTAAGGCCTAAATAAAAAAAACGAATGGAATAAACTGTGTTTCTTTTCCAAAGTTACATATCATAGTCAAATTTCATAAAAATCAGACTGAAAAAAGTATTTCATTTAAAAAAAAATAATTTTATTTTTTTAGTTTTTATTTTAATTTGGAAATCACAATTTACAGTGTGAATATGAAGTTATGTATGGAAATTATCAAAATGAAAATTAAAACTGCATTCAATTACATAAATTGATCATTTTATTACACATCAACAAAAAATTTTGTTATGGCTTATACCCAAAAAAAAAATTTCAACATTCAAAATGTATCTCCTCATTGAGTTTTGATGCTAGAACAAAACCAAAGACAGTTTTAGAATCCTTGAAACATTTCTAAGAAACTCAGTAGGTTTTTTTGAAATTCGAATTTTTCGAAAAAATATATATATAGCTCTAAACCCAAAAAATTGTTGTTCATTTCAGAAATTTTCAACAATTTTGAAAAAATCGAAAAATTCGAATTTGAAAAAAAGCCCTACTGAGTTTGTTAGAAATGTTTCAAGGATTCTAAAACTGTCTTTGTTTTTGTTCTAGCATCAAAACTCAATGAGGAGATACATTTTGAAATATACATAAAATGTACCAAAAAACTCATTTTTCGTCAAAAAAAATAAGGCCTAAATCGAGAAAATGACATGAGCAAAAACGGTTTACTTTCACAAAAGACATATATACTGGCCAATTTTCAAACGAATCGGACGAAAAAAGGTCTCCACCTGAGTTGATCCCCTTAATTCTCATTAAAAAACAACCTAACCTAACCCATTTTAATATAACTCAACAACTCGTTATCTCACATGTTTTAACCTCAAAAAATATATATACGAAGAAATCCGGTTGAAAGCCGAGACAACTTACAACACATAAATTTCGGTGCAACATATCAGGACGTCGACACCTGGTGCACTTAAGCGCGAGGCCAAAACCTTAAGCCTGGAAATCGAGCATGGGGATATCGCAAATCTGCAAGGTAGGAATGTAAGACTGACCGAGCAATAATGCGTAAAGAGATTGGCTGGGGTACTCACCAAGCATTGAAGTACATGGGATCCATGCCCACGTCGATGAAGTCACTGCTTTCACCTCTCTTACTGCAGTGAATACACTATCACTTTCTATAACGTTTGAAATCTGTAATGTTCAAGGCTTAATGAAGCTGAAGCATAACTAGGGAAAGATCTTATTCATGTAAAATGCACTTCAAATTTATTAATGCTGAATCAAGAAACAGTGGCACTTCTGGCTGTTTGCACCATTAGTAATCATGAGTACACTACAGCACTTTACGTATGAGCAGGTGATATCGGATTCGTAAACTGACAGAATATAGGACACAATCCGTCGGATGACTGTGATGGGGGTGTTACACATCCAAACTGGTTTTCGGTGGGTTATTTCACCTCCTGATATTTATCACAAAAGTGTTAGCTACTGTGGCCGAAACCATTTGATATCCCTAAGCAAAACTAGAATAAAAACAATACAGCATTTCATGCTTAAACCGGCAGGAGGAGGATAAGAGGAGTGGAAAAACAATTGTTCAGACAATTCAATATTTTTGTTTTCTAGTATGTTTTTAAGATATAGGTCCAATAAATGAATGCAATATAAATTCATGACTTAAAAAAAACACTGGGTTAAAAATTTTGAGCAGGTGTGAAGCAATCGAATTTAACAATTTCATGTGACATGATGTGAAAAATATCCAAGCACCTGCTGCATCAAGATTTAGTTTTGTATATTTTTAATCATTAAAATGTAGAATACTCTTGAGGAAACTGGACACTTTAAAGATTGTAACTATGAGGCAGTGTGCTGATTTCTGTGTCACAATAAATTATACACCACACTGGAAACACCACGAGATACTTGAGCAACGGAATCTATCAAATAATTGGAAAAATCATATAATTTTCACATCTGAGATGAATATGAGTCATTGTAATTTTTCTGCATGCATAAATGATCGCCTCAGCTGTCAGCACAGTTGGTTTTACTTTAAAAATATGAAGTAGAGAAGAACAATTTTTTTTCAGGTTTTGTAGTGCATTCCGAAAATCTTCTGCTAAAAGTGCCTATGAATATTTATGAACAGTTAAAAGTATTCCACTAGTCGCTCGGAGACAATTTCGAAATGATGTATGTGCTACTTCGATAAAAGTCAATAGAATCATGAAAAATGGACTTTATTCGTAAAACACAAATCACTGTCTTCCAAGACGTCTTTACTTAAAAAATTCCCCTTGAAGTCAGCATTTTACTTGACAAAAAACTACCTGAAGCGTGATAATAACTTCTTCAAATGGATTTTATAGTTCAGATGAATGCTAGATCGGGTTTAGGGTTGAAATGATGCAACCCTGTATGGAAGGAAGGTGGAAATGCCTTTAACAGGAAAACACCACCCCCACCACGCTTGGGCTGCCATAGGTCGCCTTGCTTTCAATAGAAGAGTGCAATGAAAATTATTACCGAAGGAACAGTAAAAAATAGCTCCAGGTTTCAAAATATCGATAGAAGATGTTTCGTAGAAATCTACTGATAAATTGTCGCTCGGATATGAATAGTTGTTTTACCAGGACAATTATCCCAAACATAACTCCAAAGCACCTCGTAACTGGTCCAATAGTCCCTATGTTTCAACATCGCCAATGTAATCACCAAATTTGTATCTTAGAGAAAATGGATGGATATAATAGATCCGCACAAGACGGCCAAATAACCTTTACACGTTAACTACGATTATTTAAACTGATATTCAATATTTAACTCAAATTTAACGTCAGTTGTGGTAAGAAATTTTGAAAATAGCAGACATTAACTGGATCTTGCCTTAATTTAGCTTTCATTAGGTATTTATGAAAATTGAGTTAGTGACTGCAGGACTATCAGCAGCATTATTAAAATCCCCTCCGTGATCATCGGTGGGTCCCTTCGCAGGAAACGTGCTAGTGAAGAGAATATATCGTTTCTCAAGAGTTAGGACGAAATGATTTTAATGAATTCAAGATCGTTACAGTCGAAGACATGAAGTACGTAAGATTCCTCAGAAATTTCGTGAAGATATTTTCAAGGAGTTATAGAAATCATCTATTGGCCGAAACAGCTACAGTGGTGGAGAGCCACCAAAATGCTAAAAACTTAAAATTTCCTGCTTATATTTTACCTGACCGATTTCATGAAATTGGGGATAAGCTATTATGTTTTAAAAAGTTGAAGATTTTAGACAAAAATTGCTATTGATAAAACTGGAAGTAGAACTTAGCTAGAAACTATCCAGTTTCGTATTAAACATCTTGATTGATACCGAACAAGGATTGACACCGGACTAACCCTGCTTCACCTGCTCCGTATGGTTGAAATGTTGAGCTGACGAAGTTAATTTTAATACTCCAGGTCCCGGCAATTATTTTAGAATGAATCATTTGTTAAATAGTTTTCGAGACACTCTAATTATCAGGGGAGACCATCATAGGTAAAAGTATGCCTACATGCCCAGCGAACACGGGTCAAATTGTTGAATTTCTCGACTTGGGTTTGTAGTCTCCTGAACACATGAAATTGATTTAACAACAAAGAATTTCAGTTTGCAATTTCCTTCTGGGCAAGGCTAAACTGATACGGTAGTATTGGCTAGTTTTAAAAATTAAAGAATATGAGAATGTGAGTGATTTCTCTAAAACAGTTTTCAATTACGCACCGTTGGTGAGGTGATCTACTACTCAACTCACTTTTTCTCAAGGAACGTCATGAAAATAAAGGAAAACACACATTCACAAAGAAGACCTATAACTAAGCATTCAATTCATCTGCACGATAATTCATAGAATGTCAAAAAATGCATTCACACCACTTAGTCCTGCGAAACCTAAGTTCTCTTAATTAACTGACTACTGTGGATGGGTTAAAAGAAGTGCGTATAAATATATCTACGGCAGTGACATGAAGGTAAAAATATTTCTAATTTCTGAAGAGATTAAATTTAAGATTATGGTGAAAATCTTTAGTCATCTACCACCGGGTTGACACATTTCCATATTTTATAGACTTTTAAGACTCTAAGCTTCAGCGGAGGATGATCCAAATCAGCGATGCCGCATAACCGCATAATTCTTTATGCCATGGTACATCGACATCTTTGTTCAGTACACGTACTTGCTAACTAGGTTAATCGGCCCTCCAATCATACAAAAAATCAGTTTCATGATCATAGGTACAGTTGCTATACATGTTTTTTAAGCTTAAAAGAGCAAACCGAGATGCTGGCTACCAATCAATTATTTTCGACAGTGAATATCAAACACACCCTTTTAATTATCAAAGATTATTAAGAGTAACGATGTTCTCAAAGCAACGTAACTGTGAAAGCTACACCAGCAGACTAGGAGGGTCTGCACATCAAAGCCCAAGTTCGTTGACTTATTCTGTGGTTCCGAGAATAACTTCCAACCAAAAGTATTCCGTACTTCCGGAGACACGTTCAGTCGTACTAAAAAGTGAGGAAGCGCACGGCACTTGAAGTATTTCAACTGTAAATAGTCATAACTGCATTATCTCCCTCACAAATTTCTTTAAATAACATACGGTAAGTAAAATATAAACATTTACACAGTTGAACGTATCTACTGTTCTGTGAACCATGCACTACTTTGGATCAGAATGGAGTTCTTAGTCAACTGTGATCGATCAAATCGTAAAAAAGACTCATGAACTACAGCTTCAGATGAGTAAATTTCTTAAGGAAAAGTTGCACTAACATTAAGAGGGCGAACTTATAATTTCTAATCTTGATTGGGCCTCAGTCACTCAGGTACATCTGTTGAGCAACTCGGAACATTTGTTGTCCACGGGTATTTCCGTTTCACTCCGAGGACCCGCTGGACAAGTGAACAAGATGTTCCCACTTCTTTAGCTATATTTTAGTTGGTACGTGGAGAAGCCACTCCGCGCTCTGCTTAAGATCAGGAAAGTTTTATTACTACAGAGAACACTGCACAGCACAGGTGTCGGGTGACATTGATATATAACACGACAGTCTGCTTATTATTTCGTTCTGGTTGCGTCATGGTCACGTAATTTGTTTCCAGGCTTCAACCAAATTCGTGGGTTTCTCTTTTTTGCTTCTTCACTCATCTGAAATAACATGTATTGGATTTGCTACCAGTTAGAAAATAATAATGAGATTTTCATTAAGAAAAAATTTATACGAACCACTTTTAATTTCAGGGACAGCGAAATTTCACCCAAGCAAGTTTTACTCGATACAAAAGTTGCCGTTTAAAAATCGACTAGGTATCCACGCTACGGAAGTGCGTGAGCCGGGACAGAGCGCCGCAATGCAACCACCTTCGAGGAAACCTGACCACTTAATAGTGCCCGCAGTCCGCCTGGACGCAACCAAGGCCCACGAACAGGTCTCAAGGAACAAACAATAAGCTTAGCATTTTAGGCAGACGACGCTTGCTGCCGCTGCCTGGCGGCTATGTGGTTGGTGCTTGCAGCCAGCATCATGCAGCACGCACACCGCCTTTCTTGATACGTTCATGACCGACCTACAACATCGATCGCTCGGTCACGCTCACTGAGCGACGCAAACGCTCACTTCCATAGAAAAGAGTGGACGGTTAGATGAATTTATCTAAGTAAGTTAATAAGCACAATTTCAGAAAGAAACAGGAACCACCACACTTTTTACGCTAAAAATTTTGGAAAACGCGTTTTGTGAAACATAGGTGCGAAGCAATGTATCTATCAGCAAGGAGCTTTAGCTGTCGAATTCGTGTCGTGCGTTAAGATAACTCTATCAAAATCCACTAGCAATCTTTGCCATACTTCAGCGTAAGTTGTGATACAAAAAACTCAAGAAAACATTCGCCGAATCCAAATTTCCACCTTTGTTCAGCATCTGTCAGTAGCACATCACAAATATACCGTCAGTACCCTCATACAAGACCGACATGTACTGATATACGGCCAATTTGATTAATATCTAGCAATTCATGCTGTTCTGCAGAGAGCCAAGTGATTGTGTGGTTATTATTCAACCGTTCAGTGAGTGGACTAATTTGAAAAAGATGCTTGTCGAGCTCACTATGCCGTCCAGCAGAGGGCGAAGACATGGGCTGCTATGCCTCGACAGATGTACACAGAATGCGCACTGCCCCGCTGGATGTAGTGGGACGGAGCTAGCGAGTCTCATCTCCAGGACTAGGTTTATGTGTCCGGAGCTTGCTGTCAGCTTGAAGAGATGGCGGTCAGGGTTACTCGAGTGTCTGTTGGTAGTAAAGATGATCAAGTTCGCTCTTTTTCGAATAAATGCGAAGGGTTGCTAGATGATTGAATGGTCTTTAAGGTTATGTTTTATTTTTACGATGGCAAAAATTGAATCATTATGAAAAAGGCTATTCTGTTATTCCTGACTTCGGACAGCGTCAGTGCTCACAATTTTTCAAGGCAAATGAGAGAGATCTTGACTCAAAATACGCATTAAGTTTCAACACCGCAACAGCTGAGTGGAGTAGCAAAAAGCTTTACATATGTTTAATTCTTTCGTTATCTCAACTAATGCATGCAGTCGATCTTAATCACACATGCATCAGCAAACTGATCTATTGACAAACTATACCTTATTGCAGCCTTCGTTGTAGTACATATACCATTAATCTATTCTGATTGCTTGGAATTCTCGTTCCAACAGAACTCAAGCATCATCGCAAAGTTTTTTCGTCTTGTTTGCTAATGTATCCACAGCTTTGGTGTCCGTAACGCCAGTAGCAAAGCACCCGAGCACCATTTACACAGCTCGTAATTCGACGTAGTTCTTTAAGTAATTCCGCGTCAAAAAAGGCTAAAAAACTAGAAAAATAAAAAAAAACGCGTAGGAAGAATCCAAGACGTACACGTGGTGTATTATACAGGGTGTATCATGGTAGTTTATCTTAACACCTGGAAAATAGGGCTTATTGTGGATGCGTTCGCAGCATACTTTGTTTTCGAAGATCCTTTGTTTTCGACCACCACAGCCTCACCTCCTGGGGAGGAGGAGCCATGCTGGAGGTACCTGCTGGACCCACACGCCTCGAGCGACAGCGTCCACTTTTTGAGGGGCTGGGCATAAAAGACCGCACTCCAACTAGTGCTCGGGCTGGCACGGCTGACGAACTTCAGCTACAGGCGAGTTCGGTTGACAAGCATCAGTTGTTATGCTGCAGGTAAGCTTGACAGTTGTATCAGTTGTAACGCTGTAGGCAAGTTTGGCTGAGGAACATCAGTTACAGTCACGCTGCAGGCAAGGTCAGCTGAGGAACATCAGTTACAGTCACGCTGCAGGCAAGTTCAGTTGACAAGCATCAGTTACAGTCACGCTGCAGGCAATTTCAGCTGAGGAAAACCAGTCACAGTGACGCTGTAGAACAGGCAATTAAGTTCGACCGACAAATATCAGCTACAGTCACGCTACTGGCAAGTTTGGCTTACCAACAGCAACAATCACTGTGCAGGCAGACACGGCTGACGAGCTTCAGTTACAACCACACTGCAGGCAGGTTAGGATGAGGAACATCTGCTACAGTCAGGCTTCAGGCGGTGCTGCCCACGAAAGTTGGTGTTAGAGGGCCCGGAATATCTGGGGTTGGATTTCTTAACAATTTACGTTGTTGTAGCGGCATAAATGGGGGTGCGAATGTGCAGGAATTGAATTAATAACGCTGTGTGTTTTTCTCCTGACGTGAGAATTGCGTTATAAAACTAACGTTAAGTTATCAAGTCGCTCCCAGCTGTAAATAGTGGAAATTTTTGCAAACGTGAAAATGATTTGAAAATCCTGACTTAGACCCTAAGTGAAGCTAGAACTTTTAATGTCTTTTGGCTTCGGTTGTGCCGTCGCAGGTGAGGTGCTAGAAATTTACCTCAAGTTGGAAAATGACGGCAAAAATCCTCGATCACAGTAAAACCAAGCAACGTTTCAACCCCAACAACTTTGTAATGATATTGACCTGTATCTTGTGGGACGAGAATTATACGAGTTCATTCCTGTCCATGCGTGAACTTTATTATGTTGAATATCCGAATATTTAGATGCGAAACTTTCATAAATCACAATTTCTTAGATTCAAGTGGTGATACGCACCAATCTTGTAGTAAAAGTTGTTATAATGAAGATGGTGAGCTTTAGCGAAGCAATTGCATGTCCATAATTCACGATTCGAGCAAAGCGGGAGAAATTCACAACTCAAACATAACATTGGGAGAAACCATCCCACGTTAACTCCAAAGAGCTACAGATATTCCGTACAAGCTCAGACTCAAGTCGCGAGCGATGAATTTTTTTAACACTCCAGCAGTCTACGTCTCCCCATCAAGCGTCAAATTTCAGTGACATTATCAGCGCTCATCTGCAGGCGGCCTCGCGGACTAGCGCCAATTTACTTCAGTTTATTGCATAGAAACTAGATTCCTCCCACTAAAAGTTTAGAAAAATGAAAAACAAAAATACACAAGAATCTAACACACGAAAACTTGGGATTCTACAAGAGCCATGTTATACATGTATATAGGGCATGATCATTCGTATTTACGAAACATAAGAGCATTTCTCCAAGGTGGTTAGGCAAGACGGTGTGTTAGAGGTAAAAAAGTTTATTTTTACCCAACTTGCTGCTAGAAAATCATATGCGAGAAAACAAGGGCTAAACTTGGTGATAACGTTTGAATACTCGCTGCATGAATTTCAACCGTAACTATAGTTAAAAAAGTGCGAGTGTTCACTAGATCTATTTATAGTACAGACTGGCAGCGTATAATAAATAGCTGTCTCCTTGAACCGATGAGACGGTTTGGGACTCCGGTCTTTTCAGCCTTCATCAACGAATGTACTGTATTCATATGACAGGGTCACGCACTCGAATGCGAAAGTGCCTTTTCATCTAATACTGGTCCATAAAAATAAGCTCAACATATTTAGTATGGAAACATTCAAAGATTTACTGAGAATCGCTTTAATGTAAACTGTACTTCGCGTCAGGAAACGATGCTATTTTAAATTTTAGTAAGTTTACAATGAGGGCGATGGGAAAAGTATGCATTAAAAGCATTTAAATTAGGTCTATGAGTCCTGAACTGATTCTCAACCAGTAACCTGAAAACAGTAAAACGTAAATTAGATCTTTAATCAAATTCAATGACTAAAAACAATTGAGCAATCAATAAAACAAGAAGAAATTAAAGAAATAAAGTATTAAAAAGTAAACTCAATGAATATACAATTCAGCGATTAATTATTTTCAGAATGCAAGCCCTCTGTTGATCGTGATGTGATAGTTATAATTTGCAGAAGTGCGAGAAGCAAGGACTCTAAAATTTTTGTTTCTGTCTCATTCCAGTACAAGGCACCATAGCACAGACGATTCACGCATTCCAGTTCAGAAGGTAATCTTCACAAAGAGCTAAGAGCAAATGCTTCAGCGAATGTTCATTTACTTTTACTTTCATGGACGAGCAAGACTGCATTGAATCAAAGAGAACCTTCTATTACGAATTTCTTTAGGAAATGAATTGAAAAATTTACATATATTCGATTTTATTGATTTCAATTTCTAATTAGGTATTCAAACGTGCACGTTTGTAAGATCAAATAATTGCCTAGATGCTGGAACTCCGTCTTTAAACTTGAAAAATATATAGAGCATAGGTAGAAAATTTTCTGAAATTGGTAACTTAATTATGCCTACGAGATCAAACGTAATGAGGATAGAGTGGCACTATCTGTTAGGATTATTTGGTGTCAACAAGATTGTATTTCTTTCACATCATTCACGACTGCTTCCATTGCTGTAAGAACGATGAGCCCCATGCTAAAAGAATGTTAACGAATGAACTCGATTGAAAATAAAACATTAATCACAATTCAGGAAAGAACACCTTTCCAACGCCCAATATTAACAACTAACAGTCAATATTTACCCACATATTTATGAGTGAAATCGCATGTCGGGGTAGTACACACGCACAATGTGGACATCCAAAAAATAGCACCGGCAGCACGCGATACGAGTACAAATGTTTATTCACCTAGTTCATGGGTCACGTGATACAACGCGAGTGATGGACTATATATTACGTTAATTCATGCAGCACTCGTGTGTACCGCAGAACTGCAAAACGAAAGGAGGAATTAACTTCAAGTTAACTATTGTGATGCGAGTTTCTCATGCATATGCATGGAACGGTTATGACCCCTGCCCAATATTTAAAAAATCGATTCGAGCTTGTGTAGCAGGGGGAATTTTTTAATATTTCATGTTGTTTTAGGAGTGCAACCGATTGAGCGGGTGTGCACAGAAGTACACAGGAGGATTTGACTATATGATGTTTGTTCCTAAAGGTACTGTTTTTTCTTAGCAATTTCTGCTTTAAAAAGCCCAAACATGAGGATTTAATGCAAGAAAATCTGCTCGTATAGGTGAGCCAAGTCGACAGGGAAACATATACTTCCCTTCGTGAAACTAACACTGCATAGGAAAAAGTAAAATGAGTGAAAATCCTACCCCACGCATCTTACTAAAGTTCTTTCAGCTGTACATAGTGAGCGATAATCTAACACACACACACACACACACAACGCTTGCAGCTTGTGTACAACAAAAGCTTCACTCACAATGTGTTCTACAAATCTTCCGAAACTTTTCCACATCTGAAAAATTCTCTCTACGAATCCGTCAAAATTCTAGCTACATAAAGAACGCTTTAGCGGAGAAAACTGTCAACACATGCCCTTGAGCGTAACAAGAAGAGCGTATTTGTCTCAGGTTTTACATTTATCATACTAAACTCAGCTTCTCCAGAATTACCTCAAAGGATGGAAAAAACTCCCTTCGTCCGAATAATTCATGCAAATATCTGTCGCAGAACCCGGCCCCCTTCTCGCACCCACATCACATGACGCCATATATTTGAATTCATAAAATACAAACCAGATAAATTATTTACATGCTTAATGATGTTTCTCTCTCAACAGCTTTGAAGTATATTTGTGCTAAACATCGGTCATTATTTGTAATAGTGAAATACGTGTGCTATCATGTATTCTTACTATCCATCGTTCTTGATAATGAGAAGGAAGAAAATGATACGAAAGAGAAACGTTTATCATGAGATATTAACTGAAAAAATTAATATGAATGAATACATAATTCTCTTGAAATTACAATTATACTGGAATAATCATACCTACCACAAGTATTATTTGATAATAACTATCAGTGAATGAATTGTTTATTAAAGTAATAATTTTCCATTATGCAACTGGTAGAAGCTTACACTGATTCTCCTATTGAAATGATTCCTAAATGCGAGATTCCAGTCATGAAAAAAGTACCGACTAACTAAAAAAAACGAAGTATCCAAAAATGTTGAAAAAAAAAATGGAAATGCATTATTAAAATCTTAAAATAGATTGGGTTACATCAGTGTATTTTTTGAATGATTATATATCATGACTTATAATGTATAATCATTCTTATGTATATATTCCAGAACAATCCAGGAAACCAAGATATCATGGCATAAAGATACACGAACTCATTAGGATAATTTTATTCCTTTTTTATTATTTATTAAGAAAACTTTAGAAAACTAATGATAGTAGCATTTTATTACGTGAAATCTTACATTTTTTGAAGGAGAGTTTCACTCAGGACCTATACTTTGTCAAGAAGGCAGTTGGTGGTGTAAACAACATAATTCCTACATACTAAAACGCTTTTTATAAATGAATAACACCAAGAGTAGTTGAAAAACTTCAAATTTTCCATCGTAAAATTCACTTATTAGAGTCTTTATGATATTTTGTTAATTGTTCTCAATTTACCCCTTTTTACTGTAAGCTTATTTTATGTAATTCAGTTCGTAGCATAATTATGTCACATGTTTCGCACAAATTATTCAAACAGTATTCTAAAATCAGTCAGGGTATATTGCTCGGCAGTTCAAGAGGTAAACAACGTAAAAACTATTTATAGTTTACATTGTGAGTAACATACATAAATTCTCTCTTAAATGTGTGTAGCGAATTCTATTCTTCAGCAAGGGTTATAAGTTAGGCATGTCTTTGACGTAGGGCTTAGAATGGCGGCAGAGACTCGTTGCGGATTTCGTAACTGCGGTGCTCCTGTGCGGGGTCTTTTTCGACGATCTCAGCCTGTGAAGATCTGTCCGCTGCTTGCTGTCCTGTTCGCGTTTGTCTATTTGTCTAGTGCTCTAAATAAAAGTAATTTGTCGAACAACCTTTGACTTATGTTCAATAAAGCCTATCTTCAAGAGTTTGTATTTCTTTGATTGGCGTTGGCACTTACAGCTCTACAGATAATTCCTATTTGCTAGATGCTATGAAGCGTCTTTTAGTTGTTAATTTGTTTAAAGTTTATAAAAATTCTATTATTTTGAGAATTTTTTTTAAATAAGCGTGTTCTTAAACAAATTCCTTGACGCTGCGGTAATTACAATTGTTTAAAACTCATGTTCCAACTACATTCAACAAGTTAACGTTCTGCACATTACACTCTTAAAGAGTTTAAAAGTGGTGCAAAGTGGGCACCTGCTAAGCCGCTACCAATGACCGACCCTATGGCCTTGAGCTGCTCCTCAAGGCGTACTGGTGCCGAGATCACGAATGGACTCTTAGAGCTATAAAAGGATCGTAAAGTTCAATGTATCTGAAACATTCCAGAAAAAATATCTAAGTTATCTGTATCTTAATACATGAATTTAATCTAGTTCTGAGGGAAATTTGCTTTATATTCTCTATAAAACGCGGTCAACCTGATCAAAGATGTTCTGAAACAAATCTTCTTTTTAAAAATCTTTTCTCATATGATGCTCAACAGTTTTCAGTACTTTCCCGAGTAGGTGAGGTTAATCTTAGAGCAGTGGCGAATTATCTGCAGATGATTGTTCAGGTTTGAGCTACAGTGATAGTAAAGGCAGGTACATTACCTGAGTTTGTTTGAATATTTTCGTTGTTACTCGTTCAAATACTGTTACATTTTCCTATTACAAATCAAGTTTTCTGTGAAGCATTCGGAATACCCAGAAGAGAGTAAAGTAAGACCCGATGGCAAGCTTGTTTAATGGCTTTGATATGCTTGGCATAGTTTCCCTGGATTCTCGCATCCATTACATCCTACATCAACAGCTGTAGACAAAACTAAACTAACAAATTCTCGAAGTCTGCTTAAACTTCGCATTACTTGAAACATGACCAAGGGTTTTCGAAGACGGCTGGCATCTTAACAGAAAAGGGGCACTCCACCATGCAGCCCTACTGCTATGCTATTTCCGAACAGAAAGGCCACACGGACGGCGCTTGGGGCATCATTCCGCCTGTCCCGAGCTAAGTTTTCTCTCTCAACCCTCACGCCGTTAGGACAATTCTTCTTCCTAATTCCTGCAGTCCTAAATTAACCCCTAATCGTCTTGCCTCCCATGACTTACACTACCTGATTGTGACCATTCTTCTTTAACCCGTTGACTGCGATGGGTTAAACTGAAGTTCAATAATCAACTCAAACTTAAAGTAAAGGTGTTAGCAATGTTATCAATACCAAACATTAACTGGGTCCGTTAAATACGATTAATCGCTAAAAAATTTCAAACGATGGGTCGTTTCGGAGCAGGAAATACTTGAGGACGACGCACCGATGGGTCGTATCGCAAGCAACGTGTTCATTCCTTCAGTCATGCAGGTGCAATCGCCTTGTCTTTCAGTGTGGGGCTTTTGACATACTCACTTAATTCCTGTGGACGAGCGATAGCCACCATCATGCCTCCCGCGGCTCCCACACCGCGGTTGCGACATTTTTTCCTATTTCCAGCAGTCGTGAATTACCCGCCGCCCCCTACGTCTCACAGTGACCACAACCCATGGACTAACTTAGCAGTCTTATTCACAGATATTTAAAATTAACGTACGTATTCCTCCAATGAAGTGTGCCCTAGTTCGTCAAAGCACATGCGTATCCTATTCAACAGTAATATGACACTATAGTAAGCGTTGACGTACATCGGTCCTAAAGTGGAAAAATTTTCTTTGTTCCTTAATCTTCGCTAGCAAAAGTTCCTTTAATATTTCCCAGAACTGTTTGCTGACAAATAGGCTCTATGATGTCTCACGTCAATTTTCATCTTTTTAAATCCTATTCAATCACTTTTGTTCCTTCGCATTCGAGCTTGTCTTCAACTGTTATACTATAGCTTTGCGATTTAAGATATAATTACCATACAAAAGCTTTGAGATTTAAGATATAATTTGACTTATAGTGACAGTAACTGTTCTTTCAATGTCTGTTGACATTTTACGGTCTCTGTTTCCTTTTATACGTATGAATTGCTTTGTATCACTGATTAACTTTGCGTTGAGATTTGGCTACATGAAGATTTGTTATTTTCCTGTCAGCCATTTAACTCTCACATTAGGTTCTGATGTCAACATCTAACTTTGTAATCTCAGTTGTTAAGTTATATTCCATAAACATTCGGTGCAGAAGGGACTTCCACGTTGCTGAGCTGTAGTTCACTCAGTCCCACCCAGCTCCTCTGCTCCTGATCACGTCAGCTCCTCCGACCGACCTCCTCATGCACTTCGCTCTCCCACTTCTCTGTTCCCTCGTTCACTTAACCCCTACTTGCCCTTCGGTCTCCCTCGCCCACCCGGCCCTCCGTCTCAAGCTCTACTCCTCCTCCTCTCCCCACCACATCTACAATTCGCCGCTGTGCGCTAGCAGTGTACCCCGCCTTTCCCTCACTGTAACACATCATCCCACCGTGCATTCATGACATCACTAGTGCTAGCCCTGAACCTCCTGGCAAGCATCACAGCCCCTCCGGGTCCTGCCCCTCACCGCCGCCCCAGCTTTTGCCATAGAGCTGCAGCGCGTCCGCTTTACTATCGATCCTGTTGCGTGCAGTCCTGCGGGCCGTCGGTTCTGTGTCACACTGCACCAGTTAACTCAACCCTTCCGCTTGCAGCTGGGAAGAAAAATAAATGTCTTCCACTTCCTACATTGGCCACCATAACATACTGTCGTTGGGGAGTGCTATTGCTGCGGAAAATTCAGGTTAAGTTGTTGTAACACCGACTTACATAGAAGAAAGGTTCTATTTATGTACCTTTGGAAACGTAGAATATCGCTGAACGAGTACTGAATGGGTGTACCAACACACAATAGAAGGAAAACTGTAAGTTAAGATAAAAATGCTGAAACTACGATTACTCGAGAAAGCCCTACAGTCGTGGAAATCTCTGAGTAAAAAAATTGGCATCAAACATGGATAGAAGCTGAAGTTTTTTTTTTTACCGTCGACGCTCACGAGTGGAATAACTAAAATATTAAGAGCTTATGTAGAGGTGAATTACGCCATTCTATGCAGTCTGGTCTCTGACCAAAAATCATAACACAAATAAATCATTCCAATTCACGACAATGAATACCTGAAGCATGATCGCAGTTCACACGAGTATCATGCAAATTCTTTGTTTCATTTTAACATCTATTTTATCTCAACATGAAATAATTACTGGAATTTATTTTTGAACTTAACGACTGCTTCACTAGAAAAACGTCATTAAACTCTTGTCAGTATGCCAACAAGCTCACTAGCTGCGTACATATGCAATAGCTAAGGTTCTCAGTGATCACACGGTTTACAATTTTAAGCTATAAGCACAGTGGCTTAATTGTTTAATAAACTTCCGCAGTGTCCTTAACTCACCTGACGGTGGCTCTTCTCCTCATTCTCGTTCGCTGATCGAGGTTAGCTCACTTCCCAATTATAGTGTTCCGATCGAGGCCAGCGTTTCTGCCAATTCCAGTATACCAGAAGTTGCTCTTCTCCTAATTCTTCCGAAAGCAGCTCGTCTCTCAAATCTCATTTTCCGAAAAAAGCTCTTCATCTTATCCTCTTTTAATCTGAAGATAGCTGTTCTCTCAATTGTCTTTTTTCAATTCTCTTCTACCAGTCCTCTTAATCGTGGGTAGCTCTCCTCCTAATCCTTGTTTTTCTAAAGGAGCTCTTCTCTTGATTCTTATTTTTCGAGAGAAGCCATTCTCTCCATCTTCATTTCTTGAGGCTTGTTGTCTCATTGAGAGCAAGAACGGTCGGGTGACAAAATCGAGATACCACGCACCACAACTTCGTCTTGAAATCTGGAGATTACGTTTGTAGAAATATTCTCTCCAAAGAGATGATCTACATCACAGGGATTTGGACAATGAATAGTATATCCCAAGGTATGTTCAAGCGCTGCATGTCTCATACCAAGTTAGTTTTGCGACAAATTGATATCAGTTTAAAACATCTGTACCAAGCAAGGCCTCATTTTCTGCAACCAAAATTGATACTCCGCCATTTTATCCGTATAATTTGTCAGGAAATTATCATATAGAATCTCTCAATGATTTTGTTAGAGTTACAATCAGTATTTCGCTGATGCATTCTTTCAAGGTGTAAGAAACGTCTAAAAATGAGCTAACTATTTGCCCGGTCGCTTTAAAATCTTATTTAAAATATTGAATTATACTTCTGAGTTCCTCTGATCTAGAAAATTTCTTTTACGCACACCCCGTGATTCTTTACACTGTGAGCGCACGTGTTCTGCCCTCAGAAAGTCTGCGCGACGATTAGATAGGGGCCCAGACACCACACAATGTAGTGACCACGTTCACGCCAGCTCAGGCGGGAGGCTAAAGGCCGATTCACTGTTCGGTTTGCGGAGCCAAACCCAACATAATTGTGCTGTCAATTCCAATCTTTATCGTTCAATTGTCAACTACGCTTCGTCCTCGTACATCATGCAACCTGCTACGACTTTCTCTTCGTGAAATAGGAGAAGTAAAGTCGTAAGAACCCTGTCGAGTTGTCACCTTTAAGAGCCTTGAACCCGAACATGAATTATACGAGAAACTCGCTGCAATCAGATGCTTAATAGTATTATAAACTACTTACGAATGTCAGGCAATTTCTTCTGGATAACTTACACTTTGTATTCGAAGTTGAAGTTAAAGTACTTATGCATCTAGTAGCATTACCTCGAAAATTTGACGGGGGTTTACTTAACAAACTGTCCTGCATAATTAAAAAAATATAACTCCAGCGTAGCATTCCATCACTTCAATCAGTGATCCAAACAAACTGAATTTTATAGTCGTGATTGTGCCAACAAAAAATTTTCAATAAAGGTGAGTTGATCATATTAGAGAAACGAATATTCATTGGCTTTAAAGTTCGGCTTATTCTTATATGAACCTCAGTTCTGCGTAATTATTAACTGTTCCTCCGTACACTGGTGCACGGATGTCACAAATTCACAAGCAACTACACGCACATGCGAGACATCAAGTAGCTTCAACTGCAGAACAGCCTATCATAAGGCACACAGAAGGAGGAACACAAACAAAATAAAAATAAGCATACTCTTAACTTCATGACAATAAATTGCTATGAAAATCTAGGGCACAACTGTACAGAGCGTCAAACTCACACAGCATGTACACATGTGTGTTTGACAGTTCATAAAAAGTAGCGTTTGGTGATCATCTACGTGTATTAACTTTAAGATATTTAAAAACCAGTGATTGTAACATTGTACAATCTCTATTGGAAATAAAGTTTTTTTCTTTCTTTTTCTTTTTTCTTTCGCGGAAGGACACGAAATTTAAGACCTGAATTATAATATGTATCAAATACTTCTTGGACGTAGAAATGCCCAACACCTTGGACAGATGATGACAACTCGAAAACCCAGAGAGGAGTTTAAGAGTTTAAACATTTAAAAGCTCATTCCTATCTCATTAATTGTGTTCAAAATTTAGTTGAATAGATGTAATTTCAGCCACTGAAGTGATTAAGGAATCCGTTTAAGCAATCACATCATATTTCATGTATTTTAACGGAGTTATCCAATAACATTACGAAATATCATTACGAAACATGTAGTCTCGAAATATAATCGCCTGTACTTTGTTGCATTTTACATTTAAAATCAGCAACTATACATCGTGATTACAAAACATTATACTGGATGCCACAGTCACATGATACTTTCAAAACATTATCGATTTTTAACATAAAAATGCCCTCATAGTCTCGTACTGGAAGCGTGTCTGCAGCAAGCACGAGATTCAAAAAACTTGGGTCTGGTGTAAAACAGAGCTAGCACGAACTCGTGTGCAACATTGGGGAACCTTCTAAACACAGAAAATCACGCGGAGTCGGGAAGGGATAGAGCTAAGTATGGGAGGGGCAGGGACGAACGAATTCAATGGAAGCGCTGCGTCACGCTGGCTCTCCCCGCTCTGACTCGAGATGTCACAACGCACATACACACACACGGTCAGCTAAACGCCTCATCGAAAACGAAGAGAAGTTAATTGTAACAACGAACTTGCAAAACTCATAAATTTTATTCACCTTACAGTTTAAAGGATTATCAGCAAAATATATCGGGAACTCACTACAAGCTCATGATTACGTTATACCCGTTCCTCAAGAAAAATTATCAGCAGATAGGACAAAAATTGAGTGATTTTAATGCCTTGTTATTGCAAATGTATATTATGCTCGTATATCTAAGTACGAGCATATCTGTGAAGCAAAAACATTGGAGTTAGAAATTAAACATCTATTATAGTGTTCATGTTATGCTTTCCATTCATATTCAAAATTTAGTAATTTCATTACAAATATATACATACATATATAGAGAGAGTGACGTTGCTTTTATTTTTTCCGGGTGTTTAGTGTGTTCACGTTACACTGCTAGGAAGTTCGCTCTCCAGCAAGTAGAGCAAAACTTCAAGCTGGTAGCAGAGACCTCTACAGTTCAAGGTCACGGTGTTACGCACAGCACCAAAGCAGGTTGCCCAAGTCCGTAGTACACAGCTTGTGCTTACTAGAATAATTCGACCTAATAATTAGATGAAGGTCAGTCAAATTTTCCGAGCTTTTGCGACAAACTGATGAAAAAGCGAAGTACGTTGTTCAATATCAACTTTTTTGAAAAGCAAACAATTATATAAGTTAGGGAATGATATTTTAACAGCACAAATTTTTAAATAAAAACTAAAACTTATAATAATAAACCACTTTCAGATAGTTTTTAATTCATAGAACTAAATGACAAGTTATTGATGATTCGGTCAGTTTCTGCTAAAAATAAAATTTCAAGAAAACTCATTAATTTTTTTCAAGGGCGTCATGACTTTTCTTGAGGGCCACAGTTTTTTTTCATCAGAACTACGTACTTAATTACACGCTATGAAAAGCATCTTATGAAGTTATGAATTACTCATACCAAAGAATTCTCTTTTGTTATAATAAATATAAGCAGTATACAGCGTCGGTATTGTTCTTCAACCACTCTATGACGTAATTTTTTCTTCACGAAGTGAAAAAGAAAAACAATCATTTTGAACTATATTTACTAAATACGTTTGATTGCACGTTTATTGATCCTTGACTAAAGTAGTTTTTATTTAAAAAGAGACAAAACTTGCTGGCCTCCGTTCAAGCCTGTCGAAATTTTTTACCAGCAACCCAACATGGACGAAGTTCTAAGGCAAACGAGAGGTGAGTGAAGTAGATAAAAATGCAGGACGATAGCAAGAGAAAAGGTGGGAAGAAGAAGAAGAAGCAGCAGGAGTGGCGTAGTGGGGCCTCACAAAGCCAGGACCGGTTTTGGCGGGAAGAGTATAGCTCAAGCGCCGGTTCGGTTGGCGCGCAGAGGCGCCCTCTGCCGCACATTCTGCGCGAGGCAGTAGGCACTGGCGGTACGCAGCTGCACGCTGCCCACGCTACAATGCTTGTTTGAATTTCATGCTGCAATGAACAAACAGACAGCTTATTATCACACAACTCCTAGGAAAATTTCCGTAACTTTTGATTTCATCTTTCAAAAGAAGACCGAAGACAAAAAATTGATCTATTTTCAGTTTAAAATAACGCGGGGATTAGTTGAAAGAAGTTGGAAGCAAAAACATACAACGGCCATAGGGAGTCATTAATGCATTGACGTTTTCAATAGGCAAGACCTTCATTATATACACGCCGGTTAAATATTCAGCACTAGACAAATCAATTTCAAAGTACTCTTACCTGGTAAATTGTATAAAATATATCTTCAAGCAAATATTTAAAAATAAAAATTTATTTTACTCACAGAGTTACTTAGTAATTACGTACAGCGACGAAATTTTTCAAGAGAAGGGGGAACATTAATTTTCTAGGTGCCCAATCTTCGCATCATTAGCGCCGAAACAGGTAACCCTAGTTCCACCATCACATAGTTCTCTTTACCAAACGCAATTTTCTTCGTCGAAAAACTGTTCCGACAAAATAAACGTGAGCAGCAACATGCCGTAGCTTATGTTGAGCGTTCGTTGCAGTCGATATTCAACCAATTCTTTCTTCATTAACCACGCTGTTTAGTGTGAGTGCTTGAACTGATGTTTCGCGTTGTACAGTTTTTAGGCGACGTTCTTCACTTAAACTCTTGGATTCATGTTAACTAAGAGACGCGATTTACAAGCAATTCTTACAATTTCGGCTTTCTTCCACTCTCTCTCGAAATGTGCATAGAATCGTTCACAACAGATAGTACTCAACATCTATGTAGAGCTTGGTGTTATGAATCAGTACCGCGGCTAGTTACCCATTTGTAGAAATCAAAATAATCAATTTCTTTTTGGTCAATTCTCCATTACTTTTGTTTTCGTCGTTTGATATATATAGGGAAAAAATTATGCATTGCTTCACGTAATAATCTTTGTGAAAATACCCTGAGTGAATATTGTATAATATTCTATTATGAAGAAAAAAATGGAAATTCTGCGTTATTCATCAAATTTGCACATTAACCGAGACGTGAGCCCCTGGTGGTACACGGAGGAAATTCTTATAATGTGTGGA
This sequence comes from Morinoia aosen, assembly GCA_030386875.1. Classification (NCBI taxonomy): domain Eukaryota; kingdom Metazoa; phylum Arthropoda; class Malacostraca; order Amphipoda; family Talitridae; genus Morinoia; species Morinoia aosen. The sequence goes on along the minus strand of CM059572.1, from coordinate 65,452,235 downwards.
GAATCCACACAAATAGGTTCAAAGGTAAACAGGGAATGACAGCAAGAAAGTTTATTCAACTCTGCAAGTAGCAGCAAATTCAGATGATACGAACCATTCAAAAAGCCCGAACATCAGGATCGTAGATTCACGAGCCAGGAACAATAATTAATAGACTAGGACAAATCTTAACACTAATGCCGGCTCTGCGTATAAGATTACAAAGCTACATCGATTCTAATTAACAACAACAAAATTCAGGAACGAAAGTTCTAGGGTTAACCTAGATGAATGAAAGAAGACGATCACTATAAATTAACAAAATGGCGACTCCTAGCGTGGTGGCTAAAAAACGCAGCAGCACTGTTACCACTACGAAAGCGCGAAACTATTCTTTCTTCAGCGGCGATCCTAATCAGCTTGCGGCGTGGCCCTCCGGAAGGACTGGCCGTTCGCCCAGCCGACTAAATTCAAGCCGGACGGCCCCGAGAATTCCCGGTAGTTTAACGCTGTTCCGCAGCCCGATCGACACCCGGGGTAGCCAGCACCGCACAACCGAAATGACAGCCTCGTCTGAGATCGCTGCGCCGAATTAAAACCAGCCGTCCCGCATCGTCCCCGGTGGAGCAGCCTCAAGCTAGGCTTTTGGAGCCCGAAGGTGCAGATACTAAAATGAAACAAAAGAATTAATGCAATGGAGAAATTAATGGAGTAAGAAGTTATTCATAGTGATTTTGCAGCAAATAAGAACACTATAGCAGGATTATTTCATAGGCTAACCTGAGTTTAATTATGCCTCAGTGTGGAAGCCACTCGTAGAGTTGGAAAGATGGTTAACGTCAAGAAAAAGGCTCAAGCAAAGAGCAAGTTTAGGAAAATAGAATTAGGTTTAAGAGTTAATAGTACCACCCGGAGAGTTAGACAGCCGGTAAGCCGTCTTTCAGTTAGGCTCCAGGTAGGCTAATTAAGTTAAGGAAAAAGGTTAAGGGCCCATTCCAAGCAAGCTCGAAATAGATTTAGGTTATAAGAATTTAAGGTATCATAGTATTAAGATATCGAAGATATTTAAGGTTAAGGATTTCATAGTTCAAGAAATTTAAGGTAGCTTAACAGGATCACTCACACGCACAGTCATACAATTAACTATGGCAAGGTTATCGATCAGAGCAATAGGACAAGGTGATTAATTCATAGGAAATAGAAGCAAAGATGGCTTTAGGAAATAGAGAGAATAAATGAAGAAGCGATCCACCGGGACACGTGCTTGAGGTCGTGCCACGGCTGAACACCGAGCGTCGGCACCCACGACTGCGGAACGCCTTTACTCTCGGGATTGGTAGCCGCTGAGATCGTGACTAGAAGTCGCCACCATAACTAGGAAGTCGCAACTTAAAATAAGGAATGAAAGCAAGAGATACCAAACGGGTACCACTGCAACTAAAGGGATCAACCTAAAGTATCAAATGGAATACAAATGAAGCACACCTAAGTTGCCGCAACGCAGCTCCCACCTCACCTGCCTCTAGCCATGATGCGAAGGTACTAAAGTTTAAACCGTAATGCGTCTCACAGGGCAATGGGGAAGTTCAGAATTCTCCATACATGCTGCTGATCGACCAGTAGTCAAAAACTCAATTTTCATAAATATTGAAAACTAAATGGACGCATAATACAGTTGATGATTGCCAGTTTCAACATTACTCACGACAGTTGGCTTCAAATTTGAGTCGAATATAAAACCTCTTTTTTACCTGCCGCTGTCAAAGAGTTGAAGAGCATTGGTTTGTGTGCAGCCACAATTGATTACGTAGATTAGATTAGATGTTAATTTTAGCCTCCCTACCCGCAGCAACAAATGCGATCCAAAGAGAAGAAGGAGGAAGGCACCATTCAGCATGGAGTCAAGGAAACGCGGAATTTACGCAGAAAGAGCATAGAAACAGTAAGTTGTGAAAGAAGATCATGAAACGGGGCCAAAGTTGAAGAAGAAAGTAGTAGGTGCTGAAAAACAGGACAGCAGTGAACCGAAAAAAGGTGGTCCTTAACATAACAAAAACACTTTATTTCAACAAAAAGAAAGCCTACCCAACTCATTAGCCTACTCACATTGTCCCCCTGGGAGCGCTAATGATCACGTAATTCGACTAATTTGGTGAGGAGGAAGAGTAAAAAAAAAAGTAATTTCATTAGACCCGCAGGTCATGCGAGTTTATTTGAGAATTGGTTGAAAAAGAATCAGTGAGAAAAACTTTGGAGCTAACAATACAGATAATAAGAACGCTACCTGGTTTGGCACAAATGACAAAAAAAAAAACGAACTCTGAATGAACGTGTAGCAGAAACGACAAGGTTTTCTCGGCGTACGGCATCAACACGCATGCGCGATCATCACAACCAAAATATTCGGGGCATGAATGCAGTAACGACGTGCTTGTAGTGGATTGAGTTATATGAAATATAACATTATAATTAGTTATGTAGAATATAACTCACACACTAAGACTGGTAACAACGCTGCATCCATCAGTCCGTCTCTCGCACAGTTCTTTGGTGAATCCTTGGTAATCTACCTAAAATTACAATACTACAAAACTTCAACTATTCGCAGAGCAAATACGATGCACAAAAAATGAACCGCGCAAACTGCGATAAAATAGCCATGAGAAACAGAATCATACAACTGTTGAGTAGATCACTCGTGATACGACTCATTTCTTTTGGTAGATATACAATTAAATGCGAGCTCCACCAAAATAGAATACAAAATTAATGTCAAAGGAAATCAAAATAATGCCACATCAGCGCTAGCTTGCAAGGGTGGGACGGAGACCGCTCATGCCGAGGCCACACGTTCTACTAACCATCAAAATTAAAAATCCATTTTTATTAGATTAGATTATTAGTTAGTTTAAGCCTCCCTATCCGCCACAAAGGCCATCCAAAGAGAGGAAGGAGGAAGGCACCATTTAGTATGGAGTTAAGGGAACGCGGAATCTATGCAGAAAGAGCATAGAAGCCGTAAATTGAGGAAGAAGATTATGAAACGAGATCAAAGTCAGTAGGTGCTAAAAAACAGGACAGCAGTGAACCGAAAAAAGATGGTCCTGAACATAACAAAAATATTTTATTTCAACAAAAAGAAGGCCTACCTAACACTCAGCTCGGGCCCTCACATATTCCCCCCTAGAAGCAATGATTGCATTAGGGATTTTGAAACACAATTTAAATCACAGGAGTAATATTGAGCCTCAATAACCGATTTAGAATGACCAAAAATTGCGCGTCTAAGAAATATGCAGTGTAAACAGAACATAGTGATTTGTGGGAAGGGGAAATTTAAACTTAGGTGAACATTCAAGGACGTTAAGGAATCCGTTTAAGCAATCACATCATATTTCATGTATTTTAACGGAGTTATCCAATAACATTACGAAATATCATTACGAAACATGTAATGTTTCGCTTCAATGCTTCAATAGTTACTTATCTGCATCACGACTAACTAAACAGAATTCAGAACTACTGAGATACTTAGAAGATCATCAATTATGAATGTATTTTTAACACAAATTTCTGAAGAGAGCTCTTAACAGTTAGCTGAGTGCAAACTGGAGAACAATTATGATCTCAAAGGCTTCATGGAGCTACCACATTTAATATCATTCATTTGGCAAAAGAAATAATAATAATAATGAGGGGTGTTGATACAATCAACATTAAAGCACGGACACGGGTCCTTTACTGCTCCCCTTTATGCATGTCGTCTGCGATCGAAAGGTCGATTTAGAAACTCATCATTAAAGGTAAGTCAATTGCAATGCAAAGTTACTGAAACATTTAAATTAGGTCGTAGACATCTATCACACGAAGATAGTTCATTAATTCCTTGACGTCTAAATGGCGTCCCAATACCGTCTCGACGGTAGGTTGTAGCGTTTGGCAAGCCTTTATACAATTTCTACTAATTGTTAGACTTTCACATTCTATGATTAGGTGTTTGACAGTTAGTGCTGAGTTGTTGCAAAACTCGCATACTGGTGCAATATCAGGTATCTCGTTGTTCATCAGGTAGCCATGCGTTAAGAATGTGTGTCCTATTCTGAGTCTGTTAACTATTATTTCCTCTTTACGTGATATTTTACCTAGTTCCAATTTCGTGCCTGGTGATGGCTGTATTTCCCTCAACCTGTCTCTGCAATTTTCCCACCTAGTCTTCCACTGGTCAATCATCTTTTGTTGTATTAATGGTTTCCAGTCTGAGTGGCAAATAAGAATGAATTCTTCGGGTCTTCGGGTAGCGTTCTTAGCTGCGGTATCTGCAGCGTCGTTACCGCCTATTCCAACATGGGAGGGGATCCAGCATATGTTGATGAGTTTGCCACTTTTTTGCACGTCGTGTATTTCGTGTTGTATTCGGCGTAGTACTGGGTGATGTGTCTCGCAATTTAGGCCGTTAACGACACTCAAAGAGTCACAGTAAATTACATATTTTTTATCTCTTTTATCTCTAATGATGTTAAGGGCCAAGTGAATGGCGTGTATTTCAGCTGAATATATTGAGGCTTCCTTCGGAAGTGTTGCAGTGCGAACAATAGTGCCACATACTGCCGCCGCTCCTGTGCCACCCCCCCCCCTCGTGAGCCGTCCGTGTATATGGTCACGTATTCATCATATTGTTCTTTTGTTATTCTTTTATGCTCTCGCCGGATTATGTATTCGGGAGTTTCGTTCTTTGGGAGTTCGGTTAGTTCTGTATTTATAGTTGGTTTTGTTAAAGCCCATGTAGGGGTATCAATGTTTAATAGTCGGTAGGAAAAGTCTGGTTTAATTCGGTTTTTCCTCAAACTTAATTTTACTATTAGTATTTGCATTCTGATGGCCAAAGTTGGGGTTATTCTCCTATTTTGAAAGAGTAGTCTATTGCTCGCCGTTACAGTGCAACTAAAAGCGGGGTTTCCGTGCTGACTTCGGACCTTGTAGTAGTAGCAGAGTGAGAGATAATTTCGTCTAATATCGGGAGGCATTTCATTGCAAATAATATATAGGCTATTTGTTGGGCTGGATCTAAATGCTCCCGTAGCGATTCGTAGTGCCTCGCGCGTAATTGACTCGAGGGGTTTCAAAGTTGTTTGACTGGCAGAGTTATAGATTATTGATCCATAGTCGAGAATTGATCTTGTCATACTTCTGTAGATTCTGAGAACTGTGGTTTGGTCGGCTCCCCAGCTTTGAGCTGTTATTGATTTCAGTACGTTAAGGCTGTCATTTCTTTTTTTCTTTAGAGCAGCGATGTGTTGTTGCCAGTTCAATTTATCGTCGAAGATTAGGCCTAGGAATTTATGTGATTTTGTGTATTGAATGTTTTCGTTATTGATTTTGAGTGTTGGGCTGAGGAATAGTCCGGGTATAATATTAAAATGAATTGCTTTACTTTTGCTCAGTGAAAATTTGAATCCATGATTTTGAGACCACTTAAATATATTATCAATACAGGATTGCATTTTGTTTTGAATGACCTGGAGGTCTTGGTGGTGGTATCCGACTTGCAAGTCGTCAACATATAGAGAGTAATGGAACTTGTTGTCCGGTGGAATCTGTTTAGCTATGTCGTTTATTTTGAGGGCAAATAATGTAACTGAGAGGACACTGCCTTGAGGGACTCCGTTTCGCTGTTCGTAGGTGTTTGAGTTATAGTTATCCACTCGGACACTCAGTGTTCTATGTTCTAAGAATTTGGTGATGAAAATTGGTAGTCTACCCCTGAGTCCAATGTCAAATAAGTCACGTATAATCCCATATCTTCATGTTCTGTCATAAGCTTTTTCGAGGTCAAAAAACACTGAAATGAAGTGTTCTCTGTTTGCAAAGGCTAATCTTACGGTTGAGTCTAGTCTGACCAAGTGATCTACAGTGCTACGCCCTCTCCTGCATCCACACTGCGCTTTATTTATTATGTTATGCATATCAAAATATTCTATCAGTCGGTTATTGGTCATTCGTTCCATAAGTTTGCACAGACAGCTCGTTAGTGCGATCGGTCTGTAGTTGTTCGGCTTACTGTGGTCTTTTCCAGGTTTTGGGATTGGTATTATTATTGAGTGCTGCCATTGTGGTGGGAAGTAGCCCGTTGTCCAGAATTTGTTAAAAGTGTTCAAGATGTATTGTTTAGCTGGTAGTTTTAGGTGTTTGATCATGTCGTATGTTATTTTGTCGTTTCCTGGTGATGTGTTTTTAGTTTTTCTTAGGGCGGATTCAAATTCATGCATATGGAAAGTTTGGTTATAGATTTCTACGTTTGGCGAACTGAAATGGATCGGTATAGTTTCATTTGCGGTTTTTATTTGTTGAAATTCAGGGGAATAGCTTTGGTCGCTTGACACTTCGCTGAAATTCTCAGCCAGTTTCTTCACAATATCAGGGATTGTGCTGTAGTGTATATTGTTTTCAATCAATATATGGACTTTTCTTTGTACTCGACCTTTTATTTTCCTTATTGTTTCGTATACTCTGGCCATTGGTGTGTATTTATTAAGTTGGCTTACGAAGTTCTTCCACGTTTCCTGTTTGCTTGCTCGAATTTTGTATTTATGATTTGCCCTTGCTCGTTTCCAGTTAATTAAGTTAGTAAGGTTTTTGTTGCGGTGGTATTTCTTGTAAAGTTTTTCTCTTTCTTCTTTTGATTCTTGGAGTTCTTTTGTCCACCATGGTTTGGGGTAGTATTTTCCTGGTATATAAGTTGGGATGGCTTTTTCAGCCGCTGAGTAGAACCGCTGGTATAAGTCGGTGATTAGTTGTTCGTTATTAGTTGTTGCGTTCAACATCGGATTGTTCCATGCATTGTTATTGGAATATAGATCCCAGTTAGCTTTTGAGTAGTTCCAGATAGTTGATGGGGGTTGGTTGGGACGATTTTCGTTAAGGTAGGTGATCAAAATTGGGCAATGATCGCTATCACCCGGCGAGTCGAAAGCAACCCAGTCTAGTAGCACGGCCAATGTAGGTGAGCAAATTGTCAGATCAATAGCTGATTCTGAATTGTATCCTACTCTAGTGGGTGAACCGGTATTTAATAGGCAAAGTTTATTGTTTGTAATAACAGTTTCTATCAGCTTCCCCCTATTATCTGTATTCTTGCAGACCCATATGGTGCTGTGTCCGTTGAAGTCGCCGGCTAGGATGAAAGGGTTCGGTAGTTGGTGGATTAGGTTATTTAGTTTTTTGTTTGTGACTGTTTGTCTACCGGGTATGTAGATGCTGCAGATGGTTATCAGCTGTCCTATGTTTACTTGAATGGCCACGCTTTGTAGTTCAGTCTGTAGATTCAGTTCACAAAAAGGTATTGAGCTATGGACATATATTCCAACACCTCCATGGGGGGTTCTGTTGTAATGACCGTGTCGTAGCACATTACTGTAGCCGTTTATTCTAAACTGGCAGTTATCCCATAGCTTTGTTTCTTGAAGTGCTATTATACTGGGTTGGTGGTTGTTTATTGTTTCCATTAGTTCATCTTTCTTTCCCCTGATGCCTTGGCAGTTCCACTGCAGGATTCCCACGTTAGCCATGGGGTGTGTTTGATTTGATTTTGTTATTCAATCGTTCAATTAGTTACTTTCTTTTGGGTGATCTATCTCTAATCCTAGAGTCACGAGAGTAGTGTGATTGTTCCTCATCTGAGTAAATTTGTCGTTTATCATGTCTGTTGCGGCTGTAGGTGGGGGATCGTGGTTTTGATCGTGATCTTGGTCGCTTCTTGTTTTGGGTTTTGGAAGGCTTGTGCTGCTTTGGGGGTTTGAATTCGTTGAATATTCGTCTGGCTTCTTGTCTCATAATAGGGTTGCATTCGCTCGTGCCATCTTCCTCATTTTCAGATCCTTCGGCTGTAGTTTCAATATTAATTGTGGATTTGAGCAATTGTGCTGGGTTGGGTTTAATGCGGAGTATCTTTTTCGCATGTTTCGTGGTCGCGTTGTGAAGTTTGCGGTGGTTTGGTTTCTGGTGTATCGGTTGTGTTATCAGTTGTACCTGGTTCGTTACAAAGTGGGGGAGCCATATTTTGTTCGGTGATCGTTTGGTTTTTGGTAGCCGCCATAAAGGGTTGGGGTGTTGGTACTTTAGGTATTTGATGCGTTCGATTTCTGGTTATTTGTGTGTAGCTTTGATCGAGTTGTGGGGATCGTTTGTGGTATATTATAAGGGCTTGTTCTCTTGATACGTTTTGTTTAGTACGGATAGAAATTAGTTCTTGTTGCTTGCGTTGTTCCGGGCAAGTCCGGTCTCCAGTTTTGTGATTGTTTCCGCAGTGGTAGCATGTCAAGTTGTTTTCCGTGCAATTTGTTGCTTCATGGCCTTTTGTTGCGCATTTTCCACACACGAACTCTTCACTGGTACATCTTTTAGCAGTATGGTTGTATTCCAAGCACTTTTTACACATCATAGGGCGGTCGAAGTATTCATATATCCTACTCTTGCAGTCTTGGCCAAGGATGTCGATATACTCAGGGGGGGGGGTTGAGCCTCTGAAAGTTAGAAGTATTGCTTTTGCATTTGTGTTACGGCTTTTTATCCAATTTGCTGGTTCAACATTTTTGATCATCTGGTTTTCCATTAAACCTTGTTTGAATTTCTCGAAGTTGGTGAAGTCGTAGTTATAGATGTAGGCAAGTCCTTTTGAAAGATTTACATAGTTATTTTCTGTTACTTGCACAGGGATGTTGTTTATGTCTCTGATTTTCTGTATTTCATCTTTTTGTCGTGTGTGATCTAATTCTACAATAAATGTGTTTTTGCCACCCGATCGAATAGATTTGGGTTTTCCTTGGATTTGGTTTGCAATACATTTTTCTAGGAGCCATGGAGTAATTTTCCGCTTTTCGTTTTCCTGCATTGTTATATTGAAATGAGTTGTGGGGGTGTTCGTATCTGATATTGGTATCTCGGAGTGTCTTGTGACTATCTGTACAGCACGACGCCTATTAACTCGTTGTTCTTGTTGGACTTTGCATATTTCTGTTTCCATGATATGTTTCGGGCATTCTCTGTGGCCAGTTTCATGTTGACGCTTGCAATGCATGCAGGAGAGGGCGCTGCCACATTGTTCGCTGTCATGGCCTGTTTCTCCGCAGCGTTTACAGTTTGCTTCGTTATGGCAGTGTTTGGCTGTGTGGCCGTAGTTTTGACATTTGTGGCAGATCATTGGTCTATTAATAAATGGGTATACTATCGTATCTGATTTTTCGCCTGGGATATATATAGAGTCTGGTGTAGTGTAGCTATTAAAGGTTAGTAGGAGTGGGGTGGTTTGGGAGAATCGAGTTTTAATGAAGCTGGCACGGACAGCGTCACTGATATTGTACTGGCTCTTCAGGCCTTCCACAAAATCTTCCATATTATCTACATCGTATTCTTGAATATATATTAGTCCTTTGGATTGATTGTAGTATGGGTGTTCGCTGATCTGGCAATTAATGCCGTCGACGTTATTAAGTCTGGTGATGCGCTCAGATTGGGGTTTGTTTCGAGTTTCTATGATAAAGCTATCTTTACCTGAATAAGTTATTCTTTTCGCCTTTAAACCAGTTATTTTGACTATTTCTTCTTGGAGGCAAAATGGATTTATTTGGTTTCTTTCTTCGATTTTGAATTTGACCGAGAAGAACTTTGTATAATGGTCGTTCTTCGTCATTTCTTGGTTCAACGATATGGGTGTGTATTTGTTAGCTTTGCATTGTTTTCTCACATTTTCTTTCTCGCAGCCCATGATTTTACTGTTTTTTCCTATGTTCTGCGCTTTCGTCATTTCTAGGATTTTTTCGAGTGTATTTTCGATTTTCCTTATTCGATCGTCTACATTTTGTGCTTCTTTTTCAACTTCATGTTTATCGGGGTTGATGCATTTGGTTGCATCATCTGCCGCAAGTCTATTCAGCACTTCATTTAATTTAGCCTCCAATTGGTCCACCTTACAGGTAGCACCGTTTGGTTCCGGTGGAGTTTTTTCGGTTGTTTGGTCAAATGTTTCATTGTTTTCGCTTATCTTCCTGGTGATATTGTTAGTTTTGGGGTTTGTTGCACCTACGTTGGTAGCAGTGCTTAGGTTGTTTTTGTTGGGGTTTATTCGTTGTTTTAATGTTTTTATTTTTGGCGTACATACTCCCGGCTTCAGAGGGGGTTTCCCCGCCTCGAAGTCGGGGTTTGAGGTATTCGCTGATTGTTGCCAGAAGTGCTTAAAGTTTTACTTTGGGATCCAAAGTAGTAAACCAAAATGGACTATTGGTCTGCGTAACTTAAGTCTATTCTTATAGGTTATTTAAGGGCCCTGGAGTATAGGGCAAATTAAAGAGAAAATAACTACGCAAATGAGACCCAAGCTCCGAAGAGCTCGGGCCGCCGCCCGACTTTGTTCTACCCAACAACGGGGAATTGGAAAAAAACCTAAAATCTTAATCCCTCGAAAGAAAACTCAAAAGATAGAGGAAAGAGCAGTTGGGTATTTCAACGGTACCACCACGAGAAGGTGCCGGGTCAGCTGGATACCTGCTCGTGAGTAGGTATTCCTGTATCAATCCTTGTCTACGACTTCTTTCCCTTCACCAAGCTCAATAATTCAATAATTTGGTATCAGTAAAATTGGTAAAGGGAACAGTGAAATTTCCAAAAGAAAACTACTAAGGCCATCTAGCGAATTGCTGTGGTGGTGTGTAACACACAGGTACTAAATATGTGCTAAACTTTGAGGTAAAGTAGGCGTGTCTGGTGAACAGATTTGATGACAGACGGATACTTGTTTGATGATTGACATTAATGATATTTAATCTATCTGATGGCAGACGGATATCTATCCGTTGGTAGACGGATGTCTGCCTAATGGCAGACGGATATGTCTGAAAACTGATTTTAATCTCTTTGATGACAAAAATATATTCCCTTCTCATGACTGACTAACAACTAACCCGTTTGATGACAGACGAATACCTAGATGTCTGGTGACAGCTGGGTGGTTCACGACCAACCGACACCAGCCAGAGGACGTACAGAGCCTGGTGTGGCCCTGGCATGAGCAGAACGCAGGCATACAGTACAACAACCACACACTTTCCTAATTTGTTCTCTTCCACAGCCAAAGGCCTAGGGAAAATCTTAATTTACAATAGCGTTCGTTTCTTACATTGGAAATATCCCCTTTGGGAACGAAACGCCTTAGGAAAATCATAATTTACGAAGGCATGTGGTTCTTGCAAGGGAAATATCCCCTATAGGAATAATTAAATAAGTTAAATGGAGCCACCCTTATGACTGAGTATCCATTTGAGTGATGGAGTCGTGGTGCTGCGGTTGTGGACGCTGAGGAGGCGGCAGCGGAGCAGATAAACTAGACGTTGCGTCTACCAAAATGCTGTGGAGCTCCTTAGCAAACGAAACCTGCTCAGACACAAACGTTTTACTACATAGCCTTTTAAAATTGCAGCTCAACTGATCTGTGTCTACCGAAATGCTGTGGAGCTCCTTAGCAAACGAAACCTGCACAGACACATACAAACATTTTATTAAAGAGCCTCTCAAAATGGCAGCTCAATTAATTCGCGTTGGGGCCTCAGATGCCAGTGCACACATTGAGGATAAAACTTAATACGATCTTCACTAGGTTTTCAGAATGGGTGACATTACAGATGTGACCTCTGTTAGTTTTACCCATAAATCTTATAATGAAATTAATATTATTCTTGATGAGGATTGACAAATGCCAGCTACAATGACAGAGCTCAAAGTGAAAGGATTATTTAAAACCAACCTAAAAGAGACAAGAAAACAGGAAAAAGGAAAGCAATGTAGAGATTGATAGACACCACTGACCAGTCTTGTCTTTGGCAAATAGATGAGGATATGAAGCCTGAACTTCACTTTAATCAGACACTGAAGAACATAAATCAACTTCCAGCTTAATTGCTGTGGTTTTATGAACTTTCTGCGGAGCCCCACGTACAAGAAATAAACAATGGGAGCGACACCAATATCTCTTAGACGTGTTTAATTTAATTGATTTTACATTTACTTCAGCTACCGTTGTTGAACTAACACTGGCATCAAGTTGTTGCCTGCTTCAGAATGAGGAAGGAACTGCCACTGGCAGTGAACGTTAATGAACACAATAAGGTTGAATATGGATAAGGAATAAATTATACTGGAATTATCAATAAAATTAGAATTTATAATTCACCTGCACAGTGAAAGGTTAACAAGTCTCAACTTCCTTTAGAAGTAATCTATAAATCTCAATCCTAATTAAACACACGGATAAGTTGTTCTGGTCAATTCCCCAAGAAGAAGATGTTTACAAGCTAGATGTTTAAGATGTTCAACATCTTGATTAAGATGCGTACAAACTAGATAATGCAATTATTCCGTTAAAAAAGGAGGCATTAAATTTGCCTGCAGCATGATATTATACATTAAAATTCCAACTAAAAAGTCAATTGATCCTAAGAACATCAAATGTTAAATTCAATGGCTACTCACTACTGTAGGCACAGCCACGAGTGGTAGGTATGGTAGAGCTATAATTCAGACATGTTACTCTTGGTAATATTGTAGCACACCCTGTCACCATGACCGGCAGTCGTGCTATTGGATGATCGCTTACATGAAATTTGTGGTCCTAGTTGGACTCATGTTGGAGTAATCTTTCAGAGGAAAGTAACAATTTCCAAACCCTGTTTTCTTCCTTACTATACGCACTATCAATTAATTCGTGATGTGCAGTAAATTAACGTTGCCAAGGTATCCCCCAACCATATTCTTTTTCATAGCTTTGCAGATAGGACTGGATGACATGAGACTCTGACGTGCTACATTTGTTCCTAAGATAGAGCCATACAAACTTCTTAAAACTGACTTGTTTTGTGTCCTCGTACGATTAAGCTGTCGGCCTAGCAACATACCGAGTTGATTTATGTTGTCTCCACCATTGTTGTGGTCAGTATTTTTTGGGTTACATTATCGCCTGCTTTATCTACAGTGACCGGGCACTGGCGCAAAAATGTAAAATTTTTTTATTCCCGAGATTATCTATACTTTTTACAAGGAATTTAACCTTCTGTTGAACAGAGCAAACTTTTTATTTACGAGTATCTTGTAAGCTGATTCAAACATGCATAAAGTTCATTATTTGCAGGCAGGTGACATAGTTTGCTGAAAGACTAAATGTACCTTTTCTCTGCACCTACAGGTATGGGCAAACATTGGTCAATTCGGCTGGCGAGGCTTCACTGTACCTATCAAGGCTTCAATTCGTGGTCATCCTTGAAATTCTTCCCCTAAGCACAAGCACATCCCAGCATAACCATCGCTGTAGGTGCATGTATCTCCCTGGATTTGCTCCCTCAGTTCCTGGCTTGACGCTCTTTCTGAATTCAATGTGAACTTTGATACAAAACCTAAGAGTGCTTTCCTTTACAGCCACAAAAATTCTCCTAGTATAGCAAACAAGTTGCTGTAAACATTATGCACTGGATCTGAGTCAGAAGATGCTGGGATTATTGCTAGTACAATTTTGCTTCTAAGCAAAGTTTTAAGCGCATAGATTTGTCAGACAACTTTGTTCACTGAACGTTGCATTCCGTTCAACATTTGTGAGTTGAACTTTTGCTAGAGCTTTATAGAATTTGAGCGTTGAATATTTTCTCAAGACGTTCTTTAGAATAATTAATCCTAATATATCTATCCTTTGCGCTAGAGAAATCTTGGGCTACTTTGAATAGTTTATTCTATCTTCCTGAGGTCAGATGTCGTCAGGCAGAGCTTGAAATGAGCACTGCAGTCAAGTTTGCTCCTGTGAGCCTGGCAGCTTAAAGTCTCCCATTTATTTACAGCTTTTGCCAGCAATTTTTAACTATTTCTTTGAGTAAATGAATTAAATGCTTCATGATGTTTCACTAATTTTTCAATAAAATGACTTGAGTCGAATTACAATAAGCTCAAACATCAAACTAAATTGAAATAAAAATTCCCTGCTAGATTGAAAGCACAAGCCTCACCTGCTGCCTCACGTTGCTGGTGTAGAGGGTATACTTGTGTATGTCAGGTGGAGGGTTGGTGGTCACTGACGAGAGTGTGTAGCGCTGCGAAGCGCTGCTTTGGTACTGATGAGCACTTGCAGTTTTCTGTAAAAAAGGATACTTTTAATTGATAAAAAGGACACTTTTGATTGATAAAAAGGACAATTTTAATTGATAATGACACTTAATTTTAATAGTTCAGCAGTTAACCTGTTTTTTTTTTGCAGTTATAGTTGATGCACGAGAATTTCAGCAGTTTACCTGTTCTCTGTAGTTGTTGTAAATCAGTTTCAAGCCTGAATAATTCGCCACTTAGACTGTTCTACAATTTGAAATCTTCGATGGTGTTCTCTATAAATAATAGTTCATTCCCAAGCAAAACCGTCGCTAACAGAAAGACACGGTGAAGCACTTCAAGTGTAGGTACTTCCTGGTAACTTCAGATAAAACTTTGCCTTTGAGAATATTTTTTTTATTGTGTTCCATGTCTGCTTCACATAATATACAACAATTACAGAATAATTCTATCAACATTGCAAAGCACTTGACTGCTGATACTACTAAGTGAACAACAGCATATATTGTCTCACCAAGTGCAGTTCCATTTGATCGCAGATGGAGTAAAATTTCTCGAGGCATTCTTCATACTTGGCAGCACTCAGCTCACCTCCTTGTCTGCAAAAATTGAATATTCTACATAGAAATGTGAAAGGAAAGAAGAGAGTGGATAAAAAATACTCTCAAATAATAATTATTGAAGTTTTTTTTAGAAAATTTCTATGTAGTAGATACCCCTAAGTACATTGAAGGAAAGTCTGGTAAACCAAAACATCACATGTTTATGTCCATCACCAAAGATTAGATGAATTAGTACAAACCTCTCCATCCACAATATAAGTGTTTCAAACAAAGAAAGGAGTAAGGCACTATCGAATGTTGAGACAAGGGAACGATGAATCTATGAACAAAGTGTTTTCCCACCGTACACAAGATTCTGTGCATGTAGGAGTAGTAGATTGGCAAATAAGTTGATGGAACAATATTAAAGTGTACGTAGTAGATGCTGAAAAACAGGACAGCAGTTAATGGAAAATAGATGGTCTGTAACATAACAAAACAAAAATTATTTTATTTCAAAAAAGGAAAGATTAGATTAGATTATAAGTTAGTTTAAGCCTCCCTAACCGCTACAAAAAAAGTGTATCAAAGAGAGGAAGGCACCATTTAGTTTGGATATTAGGGAACGCAGAATTTATGCAAAAAAAACATAGAAACATGAGAAAAAAAAAACATGAGACAAGAAAGAAGTTCATGAAATAAGATCTAAGTTGAAGAAGAAAGTAGTAGGTGCTGAAAAACACGACAGCAGGGAACCAAAAAAGGATGGTTTGTAACAAAACAAAAACCTATTTTAGTATTTAACAAAAAGAAAGCCAACCTAACCTTTAGCTCGGGCCCTCACATTGTCCCCCTGGGAGTGCCAATTCCCATAGATACAATAATTGTATCCCCCTTAAGGGTAAATGTTTTGAAAGAAAAATTGATGAGTGAAAGCTTTCAATTAAAATTATATATATATATATCCTATCCAAGTTTCATCTAAAATTACCCAGTAGAGGACAGGGCTAACAATTATCCATTTGGACAGTCAAGAGACTTGCTACACAAAAGTCAGTGTAAGTCGCAGAGGGAGAAATGCTGTGACATTGTTAAAACATAAAATCAAAAAATGAAAAAAATGTTGAGCAAACCGTACTTATGACAGAACTAACAAGAATACCTTTTGTATCAAAGCAGAATACATTACTCAAGGGTTGACAAAATATCTTTAAAGGTCCATGAGATATCCCAAAAACCATACGCAGGTTTTGGTTGCTAGCAGAATGTGCTGGAAAAAAATTGCTTCCTACTCCTCCCAAATTTTTCAAAATGTTTAAAAGTTTCCAAGCAACCACAAAATATCATTTCAAGCTCATTATTAGAGAGCACTTGTGGCCCCCTTTCCAGTGTTATTTTCAAAACCAAACTTTCACATCATATATTTTCTGAAGAAGGTATCAACCATTCCTTTAGAATTTGAAAAATGATGTTTTTCATCCTCAATACATTGCAAGGTTCTACAGAAGTTGCAGATTAGATTGGAAGTTCATTTGATCCCTCAAGCCAAAACAAAGATGTTTCCAAGGGAAGAAGGACCCTGCAACCATTTAGTATAAAATTAAGATAACAGTGCATCTATGCGCAAGGCATATTCTGATACACTGTGCATAGAAACAGCAAGGTTGGAAGAAGCTTATGAAACAAGATATAATTGAAAAAAAAATAAATGTTAAAAAAAAACAGAAGTGAACTGAAAAAAGGAACTGTAACAAAACAGAGAAAATTTTTCATTTAAAATAAAAAAGGAAGACCTACTAACCTTCAGCTCTGGACCTCATTATTCAATTCACAATTCATTGTCTATATTGGTATAGTGAAGTCAAACCCCTATGTAAAATCTGTTAATCATTTGCAGTCTGTCAACACATTTAACTTTGTTTTAAGATTGATCCTCCCTATTTTACCATTTCATGCCTTATAAAACATCAATGTTGATTCAGTAAAATAATCTGGTTCAGATCTTTAATTAATACCAAAATAATTTAATGCATTGACATACATTTAGTAATATTTTTACACACACAACCTTGCAGATTAGGTCATGAATTGTTTGTTCGTGAAAAATCGAGCCTAGATGATAAAGAGAATCTCTTCAAACTTTTTAAAAATATCATAAATGTGTCACAGTGCTTGCAACACATGAAAGGGAATTGAGTGAGCAGAGTTGAAAAAAAAAAGACAATTGCACACTAAGATCATCTCACAGGAAGTAGTAGCTTGAGATCTCACTATATCTAGTGAGAACATTTAATAACATTGCATTGGGAAAACTGCTGAAGGTCGCCCCACAAGGAGCACAATGTTTCTCACAAGTATAATCACTGATATCCTCCCCTTCAGTATGATGTAAATTCATTTTAAACGTAACTACTCAATGAGACCTAGATAATTTGTGGTGTACACTTCCCTAATATCTTGGAACATGCCCCATGAGGTAGTTTATGGTCTTGGTACAGGCACAGCATCTTTAAAACCTGACTCAACACAGACACAAGCAAAACAATGTGGGTATATGCAGAACAAATGACCTAGGTTACTTTTCTGTACAACATGAGCCCCCTCAAAACTAAAGAAATGAACCACAAAACAAAGAATTTTATTAATTGCCTATTTTCTTGCTATGCTTAGCATATTGCACAAATGATATGAATACATGAATACAATAATAAAGGACTGCAAGCAACCTAATAAACATTTAGGGTAGTTAATAGGTATCCCACACATCTCCATACAGAAAATTTTATTTTTAAAAACAGTTAATCTTAGCATTAAATGACTACAGAAAACATGAGCAATATATTCATTCTGTGCCTGGTATGTATTAGTAACTCTTTAGACTCACTTGTTACCGAGCTCAACTTGTGAGGTAGAGGAGAGGTTTATGCCAGCCATTCTGAGGGTGTCCTGAAAATACACAACACTACTGCAGCATACCATCGTAAACTACACTCAGGACCAAAGATATATTGATTATAACTAAACAAATATTCCTAAAAATTAAGAGAACATCCAACTTTTAAATATTAAAACCTTTTCATACAGTCAAATTATATGTTGCAATGTACAATAAGTATAGGAAATACTAATTTACACATGTGCAGCACTGTAATCTATTCATGACCATTTTCTTACAAATACAAAAAACCCAAGTCATATTGCCTTAGATCTCCCATACTGAGAGAAAAATAAATAATAGAATGCAGAAGTTGCCCACATAGGAGAAATATTCCCCCAAAAATGCCCTAAAACAGAGATACATTAGTATGAACCAGCATTGCTATACTAACAACCACTTCAACAAGCTTAGTTGCCTTAAACTAACAAAAAGCCACACCTCTATCAGCATCTGAAGCAAAATTAGATGCCATTCCCACTCTCAATAATTGAACTGAAAATTATTCCAAGCCTTCCAAATTTGATTTGTATACCTATTAAAGCTTTGAATAGGCTATACTTTTCTTATAAAATTAGCTATCTTTTTTATTTACTTTTACAAGTTGATCAATTCACACTTTATTCACACATGCACTCTACCCAACTTGAGACTTTAATCCAATGCTCAGAATTCAACATTAAGCAGTGGAATATGAATTGGCAAAATAAAAAGCACCACTGTCTCTCGAGGAATTAAAATTAACTCACCATTAAGGTATCACTCATTTGTGTGCTCAGCATTTTAACTTTACTGATATTGTCATGCTTTTGTTCCTGAAGATGTTGTTGCTGTTGAGCTGTGGTTTGAGGCTGTTGTTGTTGCTGCTGTTGCTGTTGTTGTTGTTGTTGTTGTTGTTGCTGCTGCTGCTGTTGATGCTGCTGTTGTTGATGCTGCTGCTGCTGTTGTTGCTGCTGCTGCTGCTGTTGTTGTTGCTGCTGCTGCTGCTGTTGTTGTTGTTGTTGTTGTTGCTGCTGTTGTTGTTGTTGTTGCTGCTGCTGCTGAACTTGTTGCATCTGCTCTTGACTCATTGTATTCTGAAGATGTGGTTGTTGTGGCTGCTGTTGCTGAATTGGGTGGCCTGTAAAAATTGTTCAATACAAAAATTTACGTACTTCATATTGAAATTAAAGCAGGTTAAAATTTGAATGTTTTGACTAGAGTTAATAAAGAAGTCTATAAGCATACTGAAGTTACAAAATGAAACTGTATGCAATAAGCCTAACCATAAACATCAATAGATATTTTAAGCATATTCTAATGTATCGTTTTTTTTAGAAATAAAATATATTATTGTGGTTAGGCATCATTTAAGAGTTCTCAGTCATAAATTTATTGAAAAGCTAGCTACAAATGGCTGGCAACTAATGGAAAGCTAAGCAATGACTAATTTTTTCAAAACATAGAAGTATCTTATACCATCTAAATACAGTACCTTAAAAATTTCCAGGTGAATTTCATGAAATATAAAAAATTTATTGAATTTTTGATTCTATATTGAATCAGGCTTGATACATCTTACATTCATAGAACATCACTTTGGTAGATATTTTG
This sequence comes from Morinoia aosen, assembly GCA_030386875.1. Taxonomy (NCBI): domain Eukaryota; kingdom Metazoa; phylum Arthropoda; class Malacostraca; order Amphipoda; family Talitridae; genus Morinoia; species Morinoia aosen. The sequence continues at coordinate 65,433,056 of CM059572.1, read as the reverse complement.
CTTGAAGCTTAGAAGGATACCACTGAAACAAGAATAACAATGCACCTAATTACCCTATTAGAAGACACTTATCTTGCTGCATTGAACTTGTATAGAAAATAACACAAACATAAAAGAAAATGCACCAACGTATCAAAGTTACACAAGACTTACCTTGCTGCATTTGAATCATCATAGCCTGTTGAGATTGCTGCATCTGTGCCTGCTGCTGCTGGGCCATCAGGTTACTAAGATCATTTTTATACATTTTCAAATGATGCTGATAAGCAAAACTGAACAATGCAAACTAGCTAAATGTATAACTAATCAATATGAAATCCCTGAAAGTGAAATAAATTACTTAACAGTATGCATATTACAAAATTATTTAGAATATCAATTGATTAACGCAATCATTAGCACCATCACAAGAAAATTTCACTGGCATAAAACTATCATTCTAACTATGATATATTTATATTTAATTTTATTTGTTCTTGCCAAGTCAAAGTTTTTGGTTGATATATAGCCTCTGCAATGGGTGGCACTAACCATAGAAGCTTGATAAAATTTAAGACTAGGTATATTTATTTACAATGACAATTAATCATGATTCTACAAGCCAACTTATTGAATCCAAACCCCTCCATGGACATCATGTGAAGAGAGCGCACTTGCCAACCCTCATTTGTGGCATTGCTATTTTACGTGCAATAGAAAGGTCTTTTGGACAGGTAGAAGGTTTGTATTAAATACAACTAGCTGTCTTAAGGAAAAGGAGTATGTGACTTAAGAAACATAGGATGTCTGAGTTTGTGGTATCATGGATACCAAATTCCTCAGTATATTGAAAGATGGCCTTACATGCATTGATATGTGCGTTTGACATTTTATCAGGATAGATTTGGTTAGGACATGATAGGTTCAGATAGGTAAGTAATGTTGACGAATTTTTTCACGGGTCCACCTAGCTTAACGTGGAATTTCCACGGGTCCTGCTACTACCGAATAATATCCTTGATTTAATTGTTTGGAGTCCGCTCCTTCCATTTCTCTGTCACACTCATAAGGATAGTTATGACGACCGTATCTCTGATACAATTTCACCAATGCACAAGTACAAGAACATTTTTTTACCACGGGTACTGTTAGGATGGATATACTATTTGTCATGCCCATCTGAAAAATTTCTTCAAGAAAGGTATGGAATCCCGACATTTTTGGCGGACCGTGTAAACTAGTACTATAAAAAGAGGAGTGTCTGTCTGTCTGTCTGAAACAAGCCGAAAGCGTGTGATGAGCGTATCTGTGATACAAGCTTCATCAGCTCTACAATTTCCAGCGTATTAATCCATCAGATACGGGTAAGAATTAATATCACATGAATTCTTAGGAAATAGGAACGTGTGTCATGTGATGATTTGTCAAATATTATCGGCTAGCAGGATTCGTGGAAATTCCACGAACAATGTTATCATTAAGCTAGATGGACTCGTGAACCAATTCCGTCAACATTACCTAACCTATCTAACATATTTGTATGGAAGAGATGGTTCTCTCACGGTCAATATCATTAGAATCTTGGTGGAACCGTAACAAAATTCCAAAACAACTTATTACTGGAGATCAATTATCCTAACCCAGCATAACTTACCCTTACCAAACATGACCTATCTTAGCTCAACGTAACCTATCCTAAACTAACCTATAAGGCAAATGTTGAGGATTAACCGAGAATCGATATTTGATTTTTTGATGCCTAAACATAGTTGATTAGATCAAAATAAACAAATTTTCTTCTATGCAATTTCCATCGTAAATAAGTATTTTACAAAATTAAGAGTTATAGCGGTATATTACTAACCGCAACTCAAGTGTTTGAAGCGGAAAGTAATTTATCGAGCCCGGCGTATGGCAAGACTGCGATGAAGTCTCGCTTCAAGCACGCTCGTCATCAAAGACGAAACTAAACCTACCGTGCTAACTCGTAAAATATTCGTTTGGCAAAAATAGTGTATAGAAGAAAAGTAGTTTATTTCAATGTTATTACTATGATCCAAGCAACACAAATTCGAAAATAAATGAGTAGCTGTTTATTTGAGCACATTTTGTCATCAAAGAAAGACAAAACTAAACCTACCGCTATAATTCGTAAAATACTCATTTACGACAAAAAGTGCCAGGAAAAAAACTTGTTTATTTTGATCTAATTAACTATTTTTAGGATTTGAAAAGTTAAAAATTGATTAACTACCTATACTAACCCAATTTGAGATATTCCACCTCAACATACCCTATTTTAATTCAACATAAACTATTCTAACCTGGCATAACCAATCAGTAAAAACCCAGGCGCATCCAATCAACAAATATGTTTCAATAAAACTGATATTTTAAATAGTGCAAAGAATTAATGTTTTTGTCAAGAATCTGTTAAGAATAATCAATTTTGGTGAATTAAAAATGAGGATTTAGGGCTGTGAAGAATCTGTTAAGAATAATCAATTTTTGCGAATTAAAAATGAGGATTTAGGGAAAAATTTAAATCATGTGTAATGAATCTTTTAATTGTGTGTAATAAATTTTGTGCTTACTTAAAAAAATTTGTCCGTTGAAATATCTCAGTAAATTCCAGCAGTACGGAGTGGTTGCTACAACAGATTGTAACATGCCTGTATGTCTGTGAACATCTGTATGTCTGTGAACATCTAAAGTTTCCAAGGGCTCGCCGTGTGTCAGCTTGTATGAGCTCGACAGATTTTATAGACCGACTTGTCCCTTCAAAACCCAAGAACGACGCGGTTCCTTTGCTTGGAACAGAGGAAAATCGCCCTAATGCAAAGCCAACAAATGTAGGCGTAGTGAGAAAGGCTTTGTAAACATTTGGACCATAAGCTTTGTTGTTTCTGGAGAAGTCTATTTTGTGGTGTTAGCAATTTTTTGAGAGGCATTTGGGCGAGCCCTTGGAAACTTTAGATGTTCGGAAAAATGCCTACCCATTCGCAAACAAAGCCGCCTTGTTGTCGAACAGAGCGCAACACTTAAGCCTAGAGAGGTGGCCGAGCGACGGTTTGAAGGAGCTTGGGCGCGGGAAGCAAGTGTACCAAGACATAGCAAAGGAAAGGGGTAGGCGGTCGCTTTCAAAGTTGGAAGGATCTGATTGGGCAAAATGAGAACAGAGGACAACCCTCAGGAAATAGGCTAGGCATTGTGACGAACAAAAGGCAGTTCTACAGTCGACGCCGTGGCGCAAAGTATAAGAAATGAAACGCGGGTTTGTTCGCAGTAACAAACATGCTTGAAGAAATAATGGAAAAGTGGTTACATTGAAAAATTATACTAAGTTTCCCGCTAAAATGTAATCATGAAATTCATACATTTTCTCATTTTTACTTGCAGAGAAGAGAATTAAAATCCCAACCAGCGTGGAAATCATTTAATGAAACATTTAGGTGCAACGTCTCTGGGAGGGTAAGAGAGAAGCCGTTTCTTGTGAAAAGATAATTTTTTTTATAAATTTTACTGAAATTTATTAGCATACAGTGATGTAAAAATTGAAATGTTTTAAGGGAACGTAATTGGTGCTATCAGGATTAGCGAGTTACAAATTAATCTTACAGGTGGGAGGCCCCTGTGGATTGAAGTCCGAAAGGAAGGAAACGCTCGGAACCTCCATCTTTAGCGACTAACCACAGACATTCCTTGCACTGTGCATAAGATCGTGATTTGAACTGAAGCTGTATTAGCCCAGGAATGAGTGGGTTAAAGTAATGACCACATCCGGTGCTGCTGGAACAACTGAGATAGAATAGACCAGAATTAACCATGTCTCATGTGTAGCTCTTGCAACGTAGGTAAGGCTGGCCAGCCGAGTCGAATCCGTCAGTAAAGTACTGTAATGTAAGCTATTGGGCGTAGGCAGTTTCTATATGTCATTATTTGAGTTGATTCAGTCCTAATCACGCATGTTGCGTAGTCCTGTTGGTGTATGTATGATGAATTGCCGCAAATCATAAATATCAATCGTATTTGACCCTGTGTATAATGCCCCACAATATTAGAAGCGATCGCTCATAACGGTAAATGTTGAGGACTTGACCATAATCGATTTTCCACTTTTTGATCAGCAAAGAATGTTAATCAGACCAAATTAAACAAGTTTTCTTCAATGCACTTTCCGGCGGAAATGAGTATTTTAAAAGTTATGGCGTTAAATGAGTTCCCGGAACTCCATTGTGCATCACCCTATTACAAACGTAAAGAGGTTGGGTCGTGAGCGGTAGCCACAGTTCTTTTAGTTTTATAATTTTCACTAAAAGAACTGTTGCTACCCCTCACGACCCAACCTCTTTACGTTTGTAATAGGGGGTTTGCTCTTCGTCGGCTTGGTTGGCGCGCGGGAACGCCTGTTTACTTTCACATCGGACCGCGCGGTGTATTTTTCCCCGCCTCAAACACTGGAGTTACGGTAACTCATTTAATGCCATAACTTTTAAAATACTTATTTCCGCCGGAAAGTGCATTGAAGAAAACTTGTTTATTTTGGTCTCATCAACAATCTTTATTGATCAAAGAGTGGAAAATCGATTATGGTCAAGTCCTCAACATTTACCCTCATAACATCACGGAGGGCGCTCAGAAAATGCGCTGCGTAAGTCGTTTCTCTGTTCATTGGTGTGTACTGCTCTAAATTTAGTATGCAATAATTGTTTGTCTTTTTCTTAATGACTGTGTTCTTTATACATTCTTGCATTTCTTGTGTGTTTAGGTATGTACCTGGAGGTGTGCCATTCCTCTATTCCGAGAACCTGATCTTCTTACTAATGTAAATTAGTAAGGAGACGCGGGACCTTTTTTCGTGACATCTTGGACAGAAAACCCATAAAGTGCAGCATATATGTGTTTATTAACAATTTAACATTTATATGAAAATAGTGTCCTATTGCATTTCAAATTTAGAACAGACACAAATGAGATAAAATATGTACAAATAATAATCAGAAAGTAATATTGTGCTACATAGCTCAATACAAATAATAAAACCACATTGTAAGCAACAATTTTCAATGTACAACTTCAGTCCAGCACCTCTTGGCAGACAATGTTCTTAGTTAAAGTTTGTTCTCTTCTCTTTCCCCGTTTATCAATGTCCATTACTTTAACTCTCACATCTGAAAGTTTGCATGCTCTTGTCCATATTTTGCCTTCTTCGCTGGAATAAATTCCTTCGCTGCTTGCGGTACTGTGATTGCTGCTCCTCGTCCATATTTTGCCTTATTTGCTGAATAAGTTCTTTTGCTGCTCGCGGTATTGTGATTGCTGCTCCCTCCTCGTCCATATTTTCACGCATGATTTGTTTTATGTCTCGCTGTCGCTGAAGGTACTTTTCATGTTGTACATCATTCATTGCAGCTCGCCCCACTTGCTGCGTTGCCCATTCCTTTCAAAAATTTTCTGCCGTTTTCATTCCTTATTCGCTGCCGGTAGAGTCTAATTCTATCGCGATTCGCGAGTAGCTTCCAATCTTCGCTCCATTGCGTGACTCTAAAATTGGCCACACACTAGCATATCTGATCGGTCAGTTTCTGCGGATTTGATCTGTACAGACCAAATCGCTCAAATATCTGCCAGTGAGTGGAGTGATACAGATAAAGTCTGGCATATCAAATCACTCATTTTGATTTTCCATCATGTTGGAATTCTTTACCCGCCTGCAGATTTTATCGCTCAGTGTGTGGCCGACAGCGGGAAAGATAGGTTGTGCCCAAGTAAGCGGTGTCACTATGGTGTCTGTAGCTGACGCTCGTTTTATGGATACAGATTTCATTACTCAATTTATTGAAATCTATAAAACGCATACGTGCTTATGGCAAGTAAAATCCACTGACTATTCAAATCGTGGCAAACGAGATGAAGCCTACAAAAGTCTTTTAAATTTCTGTCAAGCAATAAACCCTGACTGTGATTTATCTTTTGTGAAAAAGAAAATAGGAAACTTGAGGAATGCTTTCAGAAAAGAGCATGCTAAAGTTAAAAATTCTATGAAATCAGGCGCTGGTGCTGATGAGATATATGTACCAAAACTTTGGTATTACAAATTACTTGCGTTTACTGGTGATCATGCAGAACCACGTGAATCATTCTGTAGCCTTGACAGTGCTGACCACGATGAACAACCGACACAGGAAACTAATCAATGTGACCAACCGGATGTTGCAGTTGAGGTAAGTGAAATGTTATAAGAACTTAAACGTTTTATTTAACACATACATGTATAATTAAATGTGGATAATGTAAACACTGTTGTACATTTGTCATACCTGCAATGTTAAAAATAAATTTACTAAAAATGAAATAAGGATACCATTTAGTAGTATACCATTTCAGGCCATATCGTTCTGCCAAGGCACAGCTCCAGTAGTATTGAAGTAGGTAACATACTTGTCTCTATTCTGTTGGCCACCAGCTTGCCCTGAATTATTTAGGTTCGCTTGAAGAGGAGTGAGTTGTTGCAATTCGTTTCTCCAAGAACCTGGAATCAATTGCCGACTCTCTATATCTTCTCGATCAACCATAGTGGTTGGTGAATAACCACTTCTATTTTTTTCCCGTAATACATTATGTAAAATACAACATGCTAGCACAACAGCGTCGATTTTTTTTTGGAATCATATTGATTGTTGTGTGAAAGATGCGAAAACGGTTTGATAAAATGCCAAACGCATTTTCTACTACCCGCCTTGCTCTGCAAACTCTACAATTGAATACTCGTTTCTCTAGAGATAGATTTCCAAGAGGAAATGGTTTCAATAGATTCTCGTGTAAAGCAAACGCATCGTCTCCTAGGAAAACGAAATTCAAACCTGCTTTGTTAATGTCTGCTGAGGGCAGATTGAGTTCATGCCGATGGAGTTTTTCACAGAAAGACATAGTTCGAAAAACTCCACTATCTGACATTCTTCCATTTCTTCCAACATCCCCCATCATGAACTCGTAATTTGCATTCACAATAGCTATTAAAATGACGCTCTTGAACCCTTTGTAGTTATGGTAGTAGGACCCACTTCCTGCAGGCGAAAGAATCCTAACATGCTTCCCGTCGATTGCTCCTCCACAGTTTGGGAAATTCCAGTAGCCTTCAAAATCAGCTGCCACCGCCAGCCACTCATTTTCAGTCGAAGGAAACTGTGGAGAAAATAAATTATTTTCATTAGTATCTACGTGCATTACTCAATTCTATCTTAACATAGAGGGCTAGATATTTATATGAACACATGCTTCCATATGAACAGAGACCTTGCGTTATACATATATTTAGAAAATTAATCAATTTCTTTTTTCTTAACAGAATGTCGAAGTGGCGCTGCCGAGTTGCAGTGTGAATTCATCCACACCTATGAAGCCTCGATCACGCAAAGGGCTAAAACGTAAGGTGTGCCAAGAAGATCTAATAGAACAGGCTATGTCTGTGCTGAAGAAACCAGACGACTCATGTGATTTATTTGCTCGTTACATTGCTTCAGAGCTAAGAGAACTAAATGAGACCCAACGCGTTCTTGCGAAGCAGCATATCTCAAACATAATATCTCAGGCACGTTTGAATCGACTCGTTGAAGGACAGCATGATGTAGTATGCAAACCTGTCTATTACAACAGTGGATATTTCATAAACAGTACGTTTGACGTATTACAACCATCACCGTCACCACAACCACACCAACCTTCACCCTCACCACAAACGTACCAGCCATCACCGTAACCATCACCATGCAACTCTAATGATAGCGATGTTTCCTATACTAATATGTAAAGTGTCATAAAATTTATATGAGATATGGATACAGGAATAACATTACATCCACTTCCTTTTGAGCTGGATAAAGGATAAATTGTAAATTACATCATTTATTTCATTTTCTTGAATGGCATTTAAAAGACATTGATATTATGTTTGTTTTTGTAGTAGATGAAGGAATAATTCTTAATTATTTAACTTCTTTATATTTTCAAGCATATTATACATGTAATTATGTATAGGTAGAGTGATTAATATTATTATTATTATTATTTGAGAGACGAAAACATGTGATGAGAGGTTGACTAATTTTTGTATGCATTCATAAATAAACAGAAATATACCTTGTTTTACCATCATTTGGAACATACCTTCCTTCATATACTGGTCTCGTAGGGCATGCCATATTGCTCTGCAGGTTTCAAATATGATGCTTCCCAGAGCCTGTGGAGAAATAGCTGTTGAAAATTTCAGATCTTCCAGGGACCTCCCAGTTGCCAAGAATCTCAAGGTTGCTATTAATCTTTGTTCGGAACTTATTGCCTTTCTGAGCATCGTATCTTGCTTTTGTATGAATGGGGCAATAGTGGCATGTATTTCTTGGAATACCTCATCGGACATTCGCAAATAATTTCTAAAATCATCTGGGTTATTTTCTTTTAATTCTTTCAAAAGTGTCATATGAGAAAATTCTTCTCTTTTTTTTAAACCATTCCTTTGACCAACGCGATCGTTTCCGCTTTCTCGGCTTCATAGCACCAAGCTTGCTAAAGCTTTTTTCTTGTCGTCCATGACTGGTTATCTCACAACCACCTGCTACCACTGCTGAACACGCACTGGAATTGCAGGTATAGTCGCTGCAGTTAGTGGCGAGTAGAGCGACAGACTTTATCTGTAGCATTCCATATCTGTTGGTCATGACCGATCAGATATGCTAGTGTGTGGCCAGCTTAAGGCCATGATTATGACTTAAACATGAAGAAAAGGTACGGTTCTCTGATTATATTTCTCATAAGAGGCCGTATTTTCTCAGGCTGGTTACTCCATTGGAATCTTCCTGGTATTTCAGGGATAGAAAAAGTCGATATGAAGATATTTATTAAGTCGAGGTTCGTCAATAGTTTTCTGTTGCTACGATAAACTTCCAATAATTTCCAAAATTTCAGATGGCTGCGTGGCGAAGTAGCAAAACTTGCAATAGTAGTTAACGTTAGACGAATAAGCGATTGAGCCAACAAGCTAACGAAAATTTGAAATTCGAGACAGAAGTACGTTTCGCAAGTATCTGTGATACGCGAACTCAGTTTATTCGAGTGAAGAATTATATTCCCGCCGTAGTACAGGGGCACCAGTTGACCCATCCTGGCGATGGCCTAACAGCGATCTTTTAATGTATCACTCAGGAATTAGGTCGGTATCCATGATACCGCAAACTCGGATGAGAGCGTAACAGACGGACTAAGATTGAATTTTTTTCATTTCTTACGGCATTTGTTTCATTTCGCTTTCTTTCTTATTTCATATAACCGGGGGAAGGGGGTGGGAGGGGGTGGACTAATGAATAATAAAAGAAGGGAGGGGGGAAGGGAGATGACCCTGAGGAGACCATTCGGGTAAAAACTAAAGTCCGTTATTTTCCGGGAGGATGCTCGTATGGGTACATTCCAAAAACTTCAAGGCTCTAAATGTCCATTCGAATGTTACAAACAAGGGGTAAACACCTCAGAGCTTGTTTCACTCCTGATGTATTTTTTATGGATTTTTGAAATTTCATAAGAAAAACCGGACAGTGTGCGGACACTTCTCTTAAGTTCTCTGCAGGTGACAGTAACTTCCTCCTAACTTGGAAATTACAATTCCTTCTTATAACTGCTCCATGTTCGGCAAACTATGAGAAATTAAATTCCCAGAGCAGTAAGGGAGTTATTATGAATATTGTAAATAAAAATAAATGTTTACTATCTGATATCATTGCTCAATGCATGAGAAACAAGTAATACTTGAAGAAAAATAGAATCTGAGAACAGGTGCCAGAGTCGCTGAATCCAATAGAGTTAAAAGGAAGGAGAAATCTTCCACACAATTTGAGAGAGCTCGAGAGCGAGATCAAAAGAAGCAGGGAGGAAGAGAAAGACTCTTCGTAGTGCACAGCACAGCTGTGGAGATCCCTGGTAACTCGTTGCCGTTGATAACTGGTTTTGTAAGAAAGGCTAAACTGGGAAAGTACATAGAGAATAAAAGATTATTGATTAATGGAATACATATTCCAGCATCTCCAGTTACGATAGATAAGGAAGGATGGGAATGTACCCGTATTGTTACGGAATGCTACAGATGACGTCATTAATCTGAATGATAACTATATGTTGACTATTATAGAAGCTATAAATGAGGAAGAGTTAGAAATAGAGATTTGCCTAACTACAGTTGATCAAATTTTAAGAGAAGCTAGTATAGTAGAATTCAAAGGGCCTCGGATCTCAACCCAGCTAAACCCGGTTCGTGGTGGCATCTCTAATGCCATGAGCCAGGAAAAACGTGGATCGGATGCCGGCAACTTGAATGAAGATTGCTGTTGTTCCCGTGTTGACGAACAGGAAAACTTCAATGTAAAAAACGTACCGAAGGCGAACGTCGCCCATTAACTATAGATGACGTAACGTGTGACGACATTGACGCTAAACCACTGCTGGTTGACTTGTTTGATAATTTCCGTGACGCTTGGAATAAAATTATTATAATTATTTATCACTTTGACAATGCCTGTGACACATTGATAAAAAACGCTCTTGTTAGTGCTCACATTGAGATACGAGATGAGGAATTAGCGATATTGGGGAATAATTTTGAAAGTAAAATGGATGGATGTGAATAATTCTGTGTCTAGTGTTCTAGAAGCAACCTTGACAACGGGATCGTCATTGGAAACACTGTTTTTGACGGATCAGGTAACCCGTGTATCTCCGAGAGTTACTCGACCACTTAGAAATAACGGCTGGAGAAACACATCTGCAGACGTCATGTTTGGGTAAGAGAGGCAAAAATTGAACTTCAGTTACAGCCAAGAGCGATGAATCTCACCGGGATGGTATATAGGAAAATGAGACAAGAATGTCGGAATAATCACTCCATTAATTAACCTTTGTTTTAAAAACATTTTAATTATCTCTTCAGAGCCCCTTCTGACAAAAAAAAAAAATCAACGCAGAACGCCATTGTCATTCTTTTGATAAATGAACATCACATCTGCTGCCATACTGCGTCGCACCACTGAAATCGTGGGAGAATGATCGCATTCGTTGAGCGGAGTTCTAGTTATAAGAGTTGTGAGCAGCTCGAGCCTATGTCGCCTGCGAAACGTGGTGAGTCGAATTGAGAGACATTCGTTGCACTGAAAACCCCCTCGTTGAAATATGACGTGTATAGCGTTATTTATGAGAGGAATATTAATGAAGGCCTCGCTTTCCTGAATTTCATTATGAATTAAATATTTTTGTCCATGGAAGTATCTTCTTCTATCTCTTTTTTTAGCGATACATTGAGTCTTCCTTAAAGAATACAAACAATGTTTCAAAATGAAGAAGAAATGTATTACTTTCATTGTTAAAACGTTAACTTCCCACAGACCTCGTCAACTTTTTTTGCTTTCTGAATCGATTTTCATTAGTTATCACAGATGAAATTAGCCTCTCATAAAAAAGAGTGGCTTCTTAAACATGAACTCATGACTTCTATTGCAAATACATGCAAGAGGAGAATTCACAGTTTAAATGGCATCTAAATCACTCGTGAGAAGGAACACATTTAATAACATGTTTATAACAACAAAACTAATATTTACTAATTAAGAACATCGAATAAAAATTTAAAACATTTACTGTCTAGAGACATGGGTTTCAACAATTGACTCACCATGCCATTTCTTGACATGAGTACTAGTCGCAACACTAAAATTCTCAACGGTCAATTACTTCTACACTTCCTTGGTAAGAATAGGTCAGCATCCACCATGGAACAGACGATGGACTTCCTGCAGTCACGGTCGCAGTCATCCTTCATCACATCACTGGCCACCACTTGATACCTGAAGGCACAAATATCAGAGCATCACATATTTGCCTTGACTCTCACCAGCGTTCCAAATTGGCATTTTAAATGAAAAAATTTGAAATTTGGCTTTTTTGAACTCAAATTTAGCCGTAATGTTGGTTCAGTATTAAGCGACTTGATTTTAGAGCAGCGTACAGAAGCGTGTTGCGCCACAAGCGCGGGATATCGCATCATTGTATTGGCACTCGTCAATCACAGGGAGCAGCTGCTGCAGCCGCCACCTCAAACAAGGAGATCCCTGGTCTGCATGCGGAACGTGTTCGAACGCAGTTTAAATCTCAAACTGGAATTGTTTACCGTATGTGTAACGTTAGACTGTTTGCAGCACATAAAAAAAAGATGCATCACATTTACGCCTAGAGACCCGAAATTGTGTAATATTTCTCTGAAGAGAGTTCCAAACGGAAGTATAGATAAAAAAAGTGAGCGAGAATATCTCTCCCCTATCATTCTAAGTAACGCATCAAGTCTGGGATTAAATCCCACACAGTCAAAGCAAAAATGGAGTTCATGACTTATAGCCTAAACTCCACACACCGCTCCTTCTACAAATGCGTTCCATAAGGCAAAATGCGTTAAAGCCGTGGCGTTAACTTACTCATGGAATTTCCTTTGTAGCTCTTGGTCTTTGTCCATCCTGCGTACGAACAATTCCCAGTCCTTCGGTTCCAGGCTGTCGAGGTTGAAATCTTTCTTGGCACTGTAGAGCGGCAGCCACCGCGTGTCATCGTAAGTGTTGGCCGCTGTCAGATTCATGTAGAAAGTTTCCGTGTCGAGCACCGCCTGAACATGCGCGAAAATTTTACATTTACGAGACTGCACGAGTCCTACGGGACTTGATGAGACACTATGATTTTGACCATACAAGCATGAATTGAAAGAGCGGGAAACACGTAATGGAAGAAAAATCCGAAAACTGCTTTGAAGTTTACTTATTGAGGTACTATAAATGAATTTATGTTCTAAGCACGCGATTTTCTAACATAAATATTCATATACGATTAGGCACAACTCATGTGAGCCAATATAAATTCTTAGAGACAAAAATTTTAGAAATTTTCTTCAAACTTACTCGGGTGGACTTAGGGTGATTTCCATCGACGTAGAAGAGCGTAAAAGAAGGGTTGAGTTTATTAAAGGGGGTGTTGCTGGGGGAAATGTACTGGACCCCAACGGGGCTGTTCGGGTTGTCAACATCGTAATTGATCAGATAATGCGTTAAATGGCTGTGTCCGTAGAACTGCCCTCGGATTGTGTTCGAAAACCTGAAAATGGTAAACATGTGAACGATCTTATTACATATACGGTTAAACTATGCCAAAATGGGGGCAAGCCTTTTGTTTACAAGTTTCAGTAGCGCTGAGCGACTTGGTATCATATCTTGATAGTGAGATGCTGTGAACAACTCGAAGTAATTATCAACTAGAACGTTAACAGACTGAAAAGTTCAGAAGCCACTTACATAGCAACGGCCTAAACATTCGCTTATTAGTAGATTACAAAGATTGCGGTTTAACTAATACATGAATACTGGTGGAAAAGTAGTAGTTCATACAAGAAATAAAAGGCATGGTCAATGCAAATAAATAAAAACATTTGCCGATAAATCAAAACGCGTTCACGCGCCCTTGATTGTATAAGTAGTGCTGAACTCATCGTATTTTTATGTTATTCTGTCGCGGCTTGTCTAGAAAAATAGCCCTGAATTATACGTATCATTTATCACGTGCTCTATCAAAGTAGGGTAAATTAACATAATTCAACATACTGATAAACCTTTTTTTTGCAAACTTATGGGCGAGTGCACTGAAATTTGACGTACTGCAAAGAAGCTTGTGAATGTTATAACAAACTAAATTTCCCTCAAAACTCAAGATCCTGACGCAGGAAAATTTACGTTGGCTGCAATCATTTTTAACAATCTTATGTTCTGAAGCATTCTAATAAAAATCGCATAAAGCAATCGAATGTTGATACTCAAAAATTTGAAAGCTCTAATACCCATACTTATAGTCAGAAAACTGATGGTTACGTTAGATTATGTGTACAAAACTTATTCAAATGAAAAAAGGACCTTTCAGCCATTGTTATCTTCAGAATCTGTACTATATTGATTAATTTTTTCAGCAATGCTTTGAAATTTAGATTTTTTACCTGGATGCTTTTTGAGAATATTGCGCACTATTCTACAGGTATAATATTCGTAATTCAGAACCTCATTTATGATATTTTACTGAAATTATGCCAATGTAATAACAACCATAGTGTGTTTTTCCTGGAACTTTCTGGTTCTATTTTCTCCATAAGATGTAGTTTTTATCCCAGTGTCATATTACTCCCGAAACTCCACTGTTATGGCATTCGAGGAGTTGTTCATGATTGGTTCAGATCATATCTAACAAGTCGGAAGCAATACGTTGACATCGACGATGCAAAATCGGACCTATAGTCAATTAGTCTTGGAGCTCCTCAAGGATCTGTCCTTGGGCCCCTCCTATTTCTAATTTTTATCAATGATATTTTGAAATCTACACAATTTTTCAAGTTCATACTTTTTGCCGATGACAGCACGCTTTCTACTGTCCTTCCAAACCAAAACCACGCTCTAATTGCGGTGGGTATAAACAACGAACTCCATAAGGTTTCATTGTGGCTTAAAGCTTATAAAATAAGCCTTACTATCGATAAAACAAAATATATTACACTCTCATACAAGAAAAATATATCGCATCCTCGCATTAAAATTGGTGAAGGTGAAATCGAAGAAACCAACTCATGTAAGTTCCTGGGCATCATAATAGATAAACATCTGACTTTCAACATGCACATCGCTCATATTAGTACTAAGTTATAAAAATCCGTCGGAATCCTCCATAAAGTGAAAAATTTCCTGCCTGAAGAAGCTATGCAAATACTTTACCGAACGCTCATTTCACTATACTTACAATACGGAATAGAAGCATGGCATGGAACTGATAAAAATCCCTTGTGAAAGCTCGAAGATTTAATTCGATCCAGGGTTAAAAAAAATGTATTCCTTTAAGGTAAATTGTTATAATTAGTGAACTACATCACGTTAACGAATATAGCAAACTTAAAACCGTAACTGGTAAATCTTGATGTTTTTAACATTAATATTCTTCACAAAGAAAACTTTATAATTTCTAACACTTATATAAAGTGTGCTCGAACATGTCTGACAGTAGAAGCACAAACGTAAACGTGCAAAACTTTCTGCGTGCCACACTGTACACCAATAAGATAAATACAATACTTCGCTCCGCAGTTGATCGAACCTGGTCACAATTCTGGAGAACTGGTGCCGCCATTGCTCGTAGCAGTCGCCGTACAGGGGAGCGATGTGGGCTATAATTTGGACGCGCTCCCCACGCTTCTCCGCCTGCAGCAGCTCTTGCACGAGCCAGCGCAAGATGTTGCCGGGATCCGTGTTTTTGTAAAGCACCCACCTGTGATAATAATAATAATAATAATAATAATAATAATAATGGTTATGGTAATAATCTATGCTATAACAGGAGCCGCGTCTGTCCGTCACACCCACCAGCAGAAAGTGTGTGATGAGCGTATCTATGATACAAGCTTCATCAACGACACATCTTTCGGTGGATTAAGCCATCGGATTCGGAGTCGGAATGAATGTCATATGTATTGTTAGGAAATAGGAACGTGTCTCGTGATTTGTCAAATAATATTATACATTTTTGACAGGTCGTGTGCACTCGAAATAATAATATTATCAGCCTGCAATACAATTGAAAGTATATTTTCAAGACGTCACTTCAATCGCCTGTATTGCCTACAACTCTTACTTAGCGAGGTCAGTGTGGTGTCCGTAATGCATAAAAAAAACGTTACTCACACGGTATGATATATTATTGATTTTCAAAAACAATTTTGGAGGGAATGATGTACTGCTTCATAAATTGAATGAGAATATCATACTAAAATATTAAATCATCCGTAGTGACAACTAAAATAGAGAAGACTGAGAAGAAGCTTGCGATATTCAATAAATTCTCCAAACTCATAGATACTGAAGTAAAATGTAGATACCATGCTTAAATTGATTTGAAGCATGGAAGTATCGCACCAAAAATGAATTCAATCATGTAGATCACGTACCATAGCAGAACACTTTCTATAATGCAGGCGTTGAAAAGTTGAGAGTTGAACGCAAGAAATGTGTAAAAAGTGCAGAAACCCTTTGAAAACGTGTCATTTTGATGGATTTCTACGTAAAATAAACCTATTCGTGCGTTTTTAGTCACATAATTTATTAGAGCACATTTCATTTTTATGAACACCATTCGTTATTCCAGAAAATAGGTTAGCAGATGAAAAAAGGAGTAACAGTCCTAATTCCCGTATCAGTCTGTTCAAAACTATTTGTAAATTGTAACGTGCACAGTTTCGTTATCCATTGAGCAACAGGCGACTCAATTAATTAGCTTTTAAACGTCACATCGGTAAAATATCAACAGTACTCGCTGTTAATATTGCTAAAGTAAAATAACAGGACCGAGATTTAGTGTCAACCAGATAATAACTAAGCTCGTCACCAATTTGCCAAGTTCTTTATTTAAGCATTTAATTTTAACTTTCGTTTTCTTTAAAATAATAATCTGCATCCGTTAATCATTTCATTGCTATAAAAATTTAAATGATTTTTGGAAACGTAGTCAAACTCGTTGAATTGATTCATTTCAAAGTTTAGTTTTCTACATATTCTCTTCAAGAACTCCAGAGAAGTTTCATCTCTTAAAAAACAACTTAGGGAACAGCATTCAGTGTAGCTATTAAGAATAATCTAATCACCGCTTTTGTTTTGCATTAATTAACTGCTTTAACCGTTTATTTGCACCCTGTATCGTCGAGGAACGAATATTTTTTTCTCCTCGTGAGTGCCTCCCAAAATGGTTCACCCAATGTCTCGTGTGATGCCAATGCGTGGCAGGTGTTTATGATACTCACCCCATACACGAAACTAATTAGCAGTATAAATTAAACAAGATGCACAAGATCACCTAATTATGCGTTAAGCGCCTTTTTCTTCTTCCACTATCCTTTTCCTTTTCTCTCCTCCTTTTTCTCTTCTGGCACACTCTGTGCCAAACTCTAACTCTCTTCTCCTCTTTCCTATTGTCACCGCCTTCCCCTTCCCCCCCCCCCCCCATACACGAGCCAAATTTACAAGAGAATTGAGTGGAATTCAACTACTTCAGTCCCTGTTATAATAAGACAGATTTTACTGCATAAATTAGCCGCAGGTAAGGTAAATCATTCTATCACTTGAAGTTCAGTTTCCAGCTTGAGCTACGTTGTGTTTATCCATAAGGGCACGAAAATTGAAATTGTTATTTGAACATAAATTGAAATTTGTTCGCAGCTTTCCGTCTCAAAGCTAAATTACATAAAGCTTTCCATGATCCATCTCCATGTCATCCCATGGCAGTTTTTTCATACGTGACAGATATAATTCATTTCTGCCAGAAGTATGAATATCTTAGTAATTATGATTGAAAAGGAAACCATTTGATATTCGAATTTTTTGATATTAGAAATTCAATACACGTACTAAGGAAATTCTACAAAGAGTACGTATTCTAAATTATAAATATCAAGTAGTTCAAATTTAAAATAATTTCTTTTTTATTCATAGCTCACTATAGTATATACATACTTTTGGAGTTACAAGTTTGGGAAATATTCATTCCTATTAACACGTTTACCGTGACAGGTTAATTTAAAATTTAAAATCCAAGTCTAATTAAACTGAGTCTCAATATCCAATTTTTCAACAAACAAAAAAATTAATTGGAAAGTGCCATCATTTGGCTTTGGTTGAGTATAAATAAAAAAAGTTGTTTGTGACAACCAATAGGTCTCACGCATTTTGTAAATCTCTTCAGAGGCCACTGCTGGGTAAACAAGCAGTCAACGTGCTCAATAAGAGTAACTTTTTGGCTAAGCTATAGGTCTGCGATATACCGGGTTTGCTAATTATTCAGTTAGTACACCAGGAGACACCCGGTATACTAATGCTCCTGTGGATCTAGTGGCACCTAAGGTTGATGCAATGGATGGTAAGTTCTCTCACCAGTTTAATTTGTAGCAGAAGTTGGTGTTGAGGGAAATTATCCTGAGGCCCGGCTCGAGCAGGGCAGAGTAGGATCCTGTAATTCTCGCTTCTTTCGAAATTTGAATATTAGGCAGGTGACGTTGCCAGTGATCTGCCATCAAATTGTACAGCCAGCTGTTGTCGAATTTTCTGTCCACTGTTGGGTCCTCCGGAGGGGGAAAACTGGAAAGCCCAGACTTCTGTTATGTCGGTCACACTTGTGAATGCGGGAAATATATTGTGATGATCAAAGGTAATTTTCAAGTCGTACATTGGAGTGAAATCATAATATTCAGAGCAACATACAGATTATAGTTATGCTATCGTTTGGCGTAACACACAAGCCGTCAACATATTTAAAACAAAATTCTAGCATAACTGAAAACTAGGATTGATTTATTGTTATTCATCAAGAAGTTTCTCACTACAACATAGCGTACATACAATTTTCTCTTCAAAATCTCATGTAGTGACAAATAAGTTTTACCCCACTTCCGGACTGAGAAGCAGCAATGACAGTTTTTACTGCTGCAGGAAAATCGACGCTCTTACATTAAAACGAGAAAATAGTGAAATTTACCCTATACGGGTGGCTGTTTTCGAAAATTTGAAATAAGTTCGAGCGAGACTTGCGCAAGGTCTTTGGCTTAGCAAATTTCGAAATGTTTAAATTGAGTAAACGAACAAACTTCTCCTTCGACAGCTTCCTGCTTACAAAGGACTCCCTGAAACGGGAAGCTCGAATTATTATTATTACACCGCATAGAAAATTGACACTCTAGCTTGGAAATGTAATTGAGCGAATTTATTTTTTCCACATTGACACTGACGTGTAGTGGAATTTACAGATGTACTTCTCCAGTGAAGCAATTTAGAAAAGAGCATTCAATTCTTTTAAGTACGTTTCAGTTATGTTACATAAGTTTATGTGTGCGTATAAAATGGATTCATACAGTTCTAAAGACATTTAAAAGTGAGTTACTCTTTAGCTTTATATACACATGTATGGCAGTTATGTCTTTGATTTTTTATTTTTTATTTATTAAAATTTTAATACGGCGGCGCCTTGTATATATATACGTAGTTGGCACAAATTAACGATAATTATCTCCTGTTAAGTAGAAGATAAATTGAAATAACTTTTGAACGGTGTGTACTTCTACATGAAGTGAGGCTTGTTAGAATAGCACGATAAGTCCAAAATGTCCTTCTAATCGTATGAATTAGCAGGGTTATTATCCTTGATTTCGCTATCGTTGTAATAGGTAGATATTTTAGCAAATTGATGTATTAAAATTCAATGTTATTGATTGGGTTCATAGGCCTAAGCTTCGAAATTGATCAACTTTGTATTTATTTCCATGAAGGTGGCATTCTAAAACACTTTCACATCCACATCCTCGTAACATAGATGATACAAGAAACTGATACAGTTCATTCCTTTAGGAAGCTATGTAAACTGCAAGCTCTGCTCTGCACACCCGTCAGCGCCCAGTACCAGTCTTTTGAGATTCTCAATATCCAATACCTGGAGAGTCTCAATATCCAGTACCTGTCTCTCGAAAAAGCCTCTCAATATCCAGTACCTGTCTCGCGGGAAAGCCTTTCAATATCCAGCACCTGTCTCGCGGGAAAGCCTCTCAATATCCAGTTCCTGTTTCGCGGGAAAGCTTCTCAATGTCTAGTACCTGTCTCACGGAATAGCCTCTCAATATCCAGTACCTGTTTAGCGGGAAAGTCTCTCAATATCCAGTAGGTACCTGTCTCGCGGGTGAGCTTCGTGGTTGCCGAGAGCTCCGAAGATGGGCGTGTTGGGGAAGTACTCGGAGAGCAGCGCCTCCACCTTGTTGATGGTGCGACTATTTTTCTCCTTACTCAAGTTCCAGGCATCGTGCGTTACGCTATCTCCCGTGTGTACAATGTAGTCTATGTCCTGCGTGAGAGAGGTGAAACAATTACTGGAGAGTTCCGGTAACAATCACTGGCTTAAAGACTGGGACCTTGACTGATACTTAAATGTTGAGAGTATTTCATTGATACGTCGTTGTAATGCTCTCTGATTGGAGCGCATGCCTAACTGAGAGAACTCAAAGCGGCCATGGAGATTAGTGATTTGCGAGCTCCCTTTTCAAGTGTTCGAGTACTGCACTGCTAGGCCGGTGTTTCTTCCGTAGGTTAAAGGAAAACAAGCACAAATCCCCACCCAACGCAAGTGAATGAAATGGGTATCAGCTCAACCGAAAATGACCGTCCCTGTAGTATGGTGTTAGCTGATGAGTTATTTGAAAACCAATGTAGATATAACTTGTATCAAATTGATTTCTAATAAAAATACTAACAGGTGAAAAATCCATACGAATATGACATATATCAACTTGATTGTAATAAGAATACTAATAGGTTAACAACCAGTATGAATATGACCTACACCAACTTGATTGTAATAAAAATACTTACAGGTTAACAACCAGTATGAATATGACATATACCAACTTGATTATCATAAGAATACTTCAGGAGAACAACCAATATAAATATGACATTTACCAACTAGATTGTAATAAGAATACTGACTGGGGAAAAACCAATATGACCATGACATATATCAACTTGATTGTAATAAGAATACTAACAGGATGCTCGGCCCGGATGTGCTCGAACATGTTCACCAAGAGACGCTCGGGACTGTCGCAGGAGCGGTAGTCTCCCCACTTGCCGGCGGCCGCTGCGGGGGTCGCCGGGGCGCCTGCCGGCAGGAAAAGAAACATGTTGATCTTTTTCTCTTAAATAAATTGCGTTTGAACTGAACTCTGCTTTAAACAATGTCATGTATAATTCTTCATGATAAAGTACGTGTGTAGTAATTATCAGGAATTAATGAGCCGATTTGACCTATATTGTAAAATACAGCTTAAAATATCGAATTAATTATCTCAATGATCAGTCTAATGCGCAACTAGGTTAAGTGAACTAGGTTAAACATTATTGTACACCTTAGAATAAGGTGATGATAGGATGCCCTAGAAGTCGCTGAACTTGTTCGGGCCCACTGGTAGCTATACTTTAATTTGACCATTGTACTAGACTTAAGAAACATTCTACCTCTGTATCACCTGTGGTGAATATATTGTTTAAATTGTTGAAATTGCTTAAATTAATTGCGCATCGAAAACGTAGAACTCAAAACGATCAATATTAGGTTTCATCAAATAGTTAGGTTTCACCCAGAAGGGTTTTGTTACATTCCATTTGTTACATTGCAAGTTAAAAATTTAAGTGAAGTATATTAATCAACATTGCATACAAGTATAAAGGAAACAAAATGAAAATAGATAGATCTGTCTCCCACTCAATATTCAGGGCAATGATTTCAATGGCATTTTACTGTTAAAATTTGTTTGTGCAGTTAGGACCAGTTTAGGATCCCCAACAGGATCACTAGAACAAATTTACCTTCAATTATCTCAATATATATATATATACATGTTTAAATATATACAGAAAATACTTTTAAATTTATACTGATAGTTATGATGTGTATATAAAATACTGACTTAGAATCAGGAGGGGTGTTGTAACACACACACACACACACTCATTTCTATGTACATATCCTCACCGCTTTCCGCCTGGCAGCACAAAAACAGCCCACACTCAGCGTTGGAGCCCTCCCTGTACTCCGAGTCGTAGTGCAGGTCCGTCAGGTGCAACATTTTCAGAAAAGGACGTCCTGCGTTTAAATTTTTCTGTCGTTGTCCCGCAGCCACAAAAGCTGGTCTGAATTGGGCCAGGGCACCGCTGGCTGGCAGCTGGGACAGGGAGAGGCAAGATCAGCATTTTGTATCGGACACATTCTGTATCGGACACGTTCTGTATCGGACACGTTCTGTATCGGACACGTACAGTATCGGACACATTCTGTATCAGAACATTCTGTATCAGAACATTCTGTATCGGACACGTATACAGTAGTATCGGACACATTCTGTTTCGGAGACGTTCGGTATCGGATACGTTCTGTATCGGACACGTACAGTATCAGACACATTCTGTATCAGAACATTCTGTATCGGACACGTTCTGTATCGGACACGTATAGTATCGGACACATTCTGTATCGAATACGTTCGGTATCGGATACGTTCTGTATCGCCGAGCCATTCTAAAGCTTTCACCAGTTATTTTGGACTTTACGGAATGAGAGTTGGCCGTTGTGAAATTAATGTTCGGTTAATGCTGAAATCGGTCAATCAGTTAATGATGAAATATGATTTGTTCAACGTTATATTAGGATTGGTCAATGATGAAGTGAAATTTGTTCAATGGGAAATTAGGATTGGGTAATTCTAAAATGAAATTTATTCAATGGGAAATTAGGATTGGGTAATTCTAAAATGAAATTTATTCAATGGGAAATTAGGATTGGGTAATTCTAAAATGAAATTTATTCAATGGGAAATTAGGATTGGGTAATTCAAAAATGAAATTTATTCAAAGAGAAATTAGGAATGGTTAATTCTAAAATGAAATTTATTCAACGGGAAATTAGGATTGGGTAATTCTAAATGAAATTTATTCAATGGGAAATTAGGATTGGGTAATTCTAAAATGAAATTTATTCAATGGGAAATTAGGAATGGTTAATCATGAAACAATGTTTATGTAGTAAGAAATTAGGTCTGATGAAAGCTGATATCAAACGATATTATTTTTCTAAAAGTGAAGTTGATCACGTAAAAAACAGTCGAAATTTTGTGCTGAATGAAAAAGGCTTGAAAATGCTGACGCTACATTTGTTTTAAATGGAAAAAAATACACATATTTGAATATAATGGGTATTAATATATTTTTTAAGCATATGATGAATAACAAAATTGAAAATGATTACGCTTATGTTTAATACTGCAGACTGAAGCACGAGTCTTAATTATTGAGGGACCTTGTGAACGTTTCCAGCGTAAGTTAAAATTTGTTGCATCAATGTCCATCAAAATTTGTTCTTCAGATCTATTCTCAAACAATTGATTTCTATAAATTGATCTTTCAAGTTTCTTCGCTACATTGCTCATGTTGTGAACACATTTTTCAACGTTTTTAAGTCATCGTTTGCCTGTAGAACCTATTTTTCAACCGCTAACGCATGCATTCTGTTGAAAAATTTTATGTTCAATTTTCTTTTATTTTTCATCGTGACAAAGCTAGGAGTTGGCCGAGTTTAAATTACCTTGAGAGTTACAACTATTAACTCTCTGTTATGTCTGCCTGTTGTCGGCGGAATTTCCTTTTCCTTCATAACCACTTGCATGCCCTAATGCAATTTACGTCTCGGCAATTAACATCAGCTCGTTAGTTGACAGCTGTGCTTCCCGTTTCCTCAAAGATGATAGACGTCACTTATTTACAAAAAGCGCGTGATTTCTGATAACCAAAACAAATACAAAACCCCTCTGTCTTCTTTGAAAGGAAGCTACCATGGCTGGAAGTTTTCGGAACGTCCAGCCATGGGTTTGCCGTTTCCCAAAAAATTGAAGACGTAACTTCTTTATAACAAGAGCGTGAGTTCTGATAACCTACACAGATACCAAAATCCTTTATAAAAGCAACCTTGGCAGGAAACTTTTCGAAAGTCTCGGCAATTGAGATCACCTCGTTAGTTGACAGCT
Source organism: Morinoia aosen (assembly GCA_030386875.1). Taxonomy (NCBI): domain Eukaryota; kingdom Metazoa; phylum Arthropoda; class Malacostraca; order Amphipoda; family Talitridae; genus Morinoia; species Morinoia aosen. The sequence goes on along the minus strand of CM059572.1, from coordinate 65,409,370 downwards.
GTTTCGCGCCCCGGTCTGGAATGGGAGGTGGGGGTGGGATATCGACGGCCCAGTCGTCCCCGCGGAACTGGAGGCCGCAGTACAGGCTGTTGGGTAAGCCCCTCAAACTTAAGATCAACTGACACAGTTGGTCCGGAGTGGCCTTACTGTTCCGAATGACGTACTCTATCACCGTCTGCTCAGAAAACTCGTTATGTTATACAATATTTTGAAGGTTACATCTTTTACAACGTTTCCGGGATGACTCAGTAATAACATTTAATAAGTCTGGTATACAGAATAGAAAATTAATGGTGCCACTTAGGTGCGTGGGTTTGTGCTTATTAAAGTGAGTAAAGGGAGTTATTTTATGACGTAACGAAAACCTCGACTACCAGCCCACGCTTTCTACTTCAATTTTAATTTTATTAAAAAATTTTAAGCTGAAAATATTTTATATGTGCAACTTGGGCTTAAGTAGGAACTGATGTTTGACATAAATGACTGGATTTTCGTCATGATGATAAGTAATATTTTGCAAGGTTTGCATTCATATTCAATGCTCATAAAATGGACGAGTAGGTGAATTTATTTTATTTATTTTGAAATGTATTTGAAAACAGTTCATTTAAGCAGGATATTAGAGAATCGATCATTTATGGTAGAGAAAATAAGAATAAAGAACATCATTGAAATATGCATGGACGACGTGGTCACGCAAAGAATATATTATTCAGATACGCTACTTTTTTTACGGCCACTAACAGAGAAGTAATACTGGAGAAATGTAAAAAGGTAAAGAAGAAAGCGCAAACACAAACCAAGCTCCAAACATGTCCTTCCTGATCTTGCAGTGATCTCTGACTCGTGAAATACTTTCAAAAAATTATTGATCCTCAAAGTCTGCCAATTCAAGTATTAGTCGTGCAGCCCACGCTCTCGAAAAGCTGAGTAATCCTACTTGAGTCCAGCAGGCCAGTCCTCGATCATGCTGTACGCCAGGACAATCATATGGTGGGTAACTTCCAGAGCAAACATCGCGGAGGAATAAAACGGGCCTCTTTCAATCACGTGCACAATAACAGTCTATAGTGCACAGCAAATCTGCATCGTCAACCAAATTATATAGTCAGTACCGTGTAGCAAATTATGATTTATATCGAGGAATGAATTAAGAGATTATGGTCTATCTAAGAAAAGAGGTTATTGTCAGTTCGTACTAGTGAATAGGTTATATTGAGTGACAGCTGACCGTTATTAAGATTTGTGATTTTTGAAAAGTACGTTGGATTCTTGAAACCAGCAGAATTGCAATGTCTCAGAAAAAAAACACTATTTCGTGTCTAAAACAGTTTCGCTGTGTGTTTTCATAAAATAAATTTCTGATCCTTCGCAGAATAGTGTCAACTCATGAAAGCAAAATTCTTTCCTTTTATTTTCATAGTGTAGTCGAAGCACATTTATTCCGCACAATATTTACCATTTGAACAGCCGAGTTTCCCTACGGTAGTAACTCGTCAACGACACCAGAATGAAAGAACAGTAGTGCTTTCCGTACGCGTGTCCACGCGACACGCTGAAACGTGTCCACGTGGCACGCTGAAACGTGTCCACGCGACACGTTGCAGCAACCTCCAGCACAAATTAAGAAGCTCTCACCCGCTCCCCGTTGATGAGTCCATCGCACACGCCGCTCTGCCTGAACACCAGCAGCCTGCAGATGGCAGTGAGGCTCTTGATAGCAAACCCCGTGTCGGGAACTGCCCGAACGAAACGGAAGAGGATCCTGGACAGCGCTTGGCACGCCAGACAAGTAGGTGTTAGTCCTGCCAGCACCGAGTTCCTTCGGAGTTCCGAAGACGTACCCATGTCCCTCTTCAGAAAACCCATAGCCTGCGAGTACGAATGCAGTTCTAAAGTTTCCGAAGAATGAGTCATATGAAGCAACGTGATTTCAGAGAATTAATGAAAACTGAAGATCTTTTCGTAATAAAAGGAGCACTAAATCTTTCACTGACGTATCGCCAACTTTCTTCCTCAACTTACCGTTCATCTATCCTATGGCAAACCTCCATTTGCTCAACAAGACAAACTTTAACCACATTACTATATCCACTCTCTTAATGCCAGGACAATATCTTGCCCACAAAAAAACTACCCCCTCTTATTATATCGCATGTATCATATAAATATTTCGTTAAATTTTTCACCTAATCGAGTCTGAAGAAACTAGCCCAGTATTCTATCAAGTCATTACTTGCATGCCCATCAAGGGTCGAGCAGCACACCTCATTAAGTCATTAGGTGCATGTTCAATTAAACGAGTGGTAACATGCACCATGGCGTCACTAACTCCATGCAGCGTCAAGGAGATGGTATAATCTATACTATAATAGGAGCCGTGTCCGTCCGTCTCTCTGTCTGTCCGAAGCCAGCCGAAAGTGCAGGATGAGCGTATCTGTGATACGGGCCGTGTACACTCGGCCTCATCAACTCTCGAGAGATTGAATTTTTCTATTTTACGGCCTTTCTTTCGTTTCGCCTTCTTTCTTATTTCAAATAATAGGGGTGGACTAGTGTACTATAAAGTCACTAACACCATGTTTCACTTAGGAAGTGGCATCACGAACCATCAAGTCATCAACTCAAGGCTGCGTCAAGGTGGTGGTATCACGTACCATGAAGTCACTAGCCCCGGGTGCCATTAAAGAAATGCAAGTTACCATGCCTCAAGTCACCAAACGCACGCCTGCCGTAGGGCAACGCTCAGTCTAATTTTTTCGTATCATGCATGCATATTTTCCTCCGCCCCAGTTATTAAATCGCTTTGGTGGCGAAAAACATTCATGCTCTGGCGAAAATGTTTGACTGGGTGGCGGCGCAACTCACCGCCGTCACGTGGCGCACGAGGCTGCTGCTCGACTCGTTGGTGAAGAGCCGCACTTCAGAGAGCAGGTCGTTGAAGGTGGCCCACTGCAGTGATCTCTCCACCCTGTCGTGTGGGTCTGCAATAAGGCACGATAAAACACATGAGCAGTGTCTGCAATGCAAGACTACAACGTCTGAAACACAGGACGACATTATTTGTTAAACCGGACGACGTTATCTGCTATACAGGATGACGGTATATGCTGTGCACATGACATCATCTGCTATACAGGATGAAGTTATATGCTGTGCACAGGACATCATCTGCTATACAGGAGGACATCATCTGCTATACAGAACGAGGCTATCTGCTATACAGGACAATGTTTTAAATGCTATACAGGACGACGTTATTTGCTTCACAGGACGACATCATCTGCTATACAGGACTACAATACCTGTAATACAAGAAAACGAGATCCACATAAAACATGACAATAACTAACATACGGTAGAACTGTAGAAGCCTTTCTTCTTATAAATCAATACCACTAGTAAAACATGAAAAACTTAATCATATTTAGGCCTGAAATGTACAATGGCTATACTAACTCCAAAAATAAGTAAGTAATTAAAAATTAGAAGTTAGAAATTTGAATAAAATGAACTTATCGGGAGTGTATTTTATTGCATATTTAATTTGAAAATCGATATAAGCTCACATTAACCCTGAATAGAACATAAAACTTCTCAGAATGAGCGCAGAAATGTAGGTGTTAATATTCGTAAAAAATGTTAGATATTTTAATTACGGGACGCAATATTATTCGTTCGTTCGTCTTTCATGGGCCTTGATTTTCAAACATAACTCGTCATCGTGACAGCGTAAGTTCTGGCCAAGTCGACCTTGGTGCGCTAAGTGCTGTTGGCGCGCATCCAACGCTCGTAATCAGGCACGCCTACATCTGGCCTGATCCTGAACTTAGAGTTGGAACTCGTACAGGGATGGCTGGAGAACTCCTTTTGCTCTGAGATCTTTTCATCCATGTTTTGTCTAAATAGGAAATGCTAGAGAGTAAAGAACCCAAAACTATCTGTGACCATCCATTAGAGAACTTCCTGTTTGTAAAGGGTTTCTGGATCACTAGGAAGAATTCCTAAGCGAAATGAAAATAAACGAAACACTTCGCACTTTCGTTGTTGAGTAGTTGGCAGAATGAAGCGAATGACTAAACTACAACGTATTCTCAATTGCCAACCACGCAAACGTCATGAAATTAACATTCTCGGTGATCGATGAACTCAACTTCCTCGATGCATTTGTTTAGTGAGAAAATTTAGAGAAGTCTAATTTTACAGTGCTGGCACATTATACGTTTTCGTACTTTAAAAAAATTGATAATTTTTGTACGATTTGGGTACGTATATTTAACGTGCACGAGTGCACAACGTCTGATGCATAATCGCGTACGTAGGTGTTGTGAATTTATTGTATCGGACGAGAATGCGATGCGCTTGTTTAATGAGCTTTGATGATCGATGAGGAGCTTTGCAAATTTGCTCTAAAAAATCACAGAAAGAAAGTCCAGATAGATAATGATACTTGTAACATGATGTTATCATTATTACTATAATTATATTCAGGATTTAATTTCCGTTGTCGCTCAGTTGAGTAATATTTAGAGAAATAACGTGAAGAAAGTGCAGATGTAAAGCGATTTCTAACACAAGGTGATCACCATTATTTGCAGTAACATTCTTGGTTTAAGCTCTATATACTTCCGCTGAGTTGAGTGGTCATCAGAGGAACTTAATTGGTAAAGTATTACATAGTTCTGGCAGCACCACAGGGTCTCAAAATTGCGTCGTCACGCTTAGCACAGCGAGTCACGCTGACAAAAGATGGCGCAAGCGTCTTTTCTATTTTTGCCTTTAATTTGTCGTAACAGCAGCAGTTCAGGAAGTTCAAGGAACGTTGAGCCCTCATGACCCCGTGGAGAGAAGTGAAGCGGCCATTATTGGAAGACTCAGTATTAATGACTTTGTATTGACCCGCACAGTTCCGAGTACAAGGAAGTAAGAACAATACAGGCGGACCTCTCAATTACACATACTCGCTAGATGATGATGACCTCGTTCGATCTCTGGTACGAGAAACATATCAAATCGCAGAAAAGCGATTAATAATATGCTAACTGGATAATAATATGCCTAATATTATTGCTCACTGGAGCGCACTGCTCAAAATGATCAGTCTTCAAATTTTCGATCGCCTCTGCTACGTATCTCACTTAAGCTTACTCACAATTAGCACCCAAAGCGTTTTAGCGTTCGGTTCATTGAATTCAATCAAGAAAACAGTGTTGTAAGTATTTCTGAAAACTTCGATCGAAAAATATTTCTTTGTCCATGGATTTTCAATTTCATGCAACCATATGGATTTTAAATGAACTACAAAGGTCCACTTCATATTCTTCTAATAAATCCAACAAAAGTTTATGGTTGTATAAACTTATGAAAAAGATGAAGTCGAGTATTACATAACGTATCGAATTCTCAAGCAGCTTAACGACTGCCATTCGAGTTGGACCGCAGCTGGTTGAATCCCCAGCCAATAAATCAATGCCCTGCTAAGCTAATTCCACGTTAATGAAATACGTCAAATTATATTATATTTTATCCTGAGGTGCACCATAATTGACTCAGTAAATTTTTCTTTCCGTTATAGTTTATTTTTTTAAATCCCGTTTAATTTTCTGCGTAACCGAGCGAAGTTACGTTCAATACCTGAAAATTTTGTGTGGGTGAGTACCCTCACAGTTGCGAATTCTACAACCAATTCAACTGGAAAGAACTCGCCCCGCCAAAAAGAGGGCGACTACGACCCCAACTCGGGTTCACATTCCGGTCCCGGAGGACGGTAAACAGGAAGATATCTAGCCGATATCGCGGTGCCTAATGTAACTACACCCTTCCCATCGCAGTAAATCCCTTTCCGCACGTCTTCCGTGAAAACATCACACAAGTCCAGGACCAGAGAGCTGCATAAGACCTTGAGGTTTTGAGCTTGCGTCATTTAATTCTAGCGGTTCTTTCTTAGAGCTCAGATGTTCGTCTGTCGTGCAGCCGTCCGCTTGAGCGTCCTCGCTAGTAAACATCACAGGATGATTTGCTTGAGAAAAAATGTCTCCTGCTCTATAGTGCTGCCAATGCGCATGCTGTCAATACAAAGATGTAATGAGACACTGGCAATGTAGGATGCGTTAAGAAATAGTTTTAAAAACATAATACAGTACTGCACGAAAAAGTTTGTAGGCCAACGTTTAATTAGTCCGACGCTTGAAGTTTGTAGTCTAACATTTGATTACTATACATATTATCAAAGCATCCCTTTAAAACCTTAAATTAACTAATGTAGGAAAATGTTTGCTAATAAATACCTGACTAATAATTATTTACGATAAAATAGGAGTTAAAATAACAGTGCTTAAGGCGTCTATTTTTGTCACAATTGACAAAATTCGAACTATAACAACAACAATATTGATGGAAACTCAATACGGGAAATCAGTAAATATGTGTTATTTCTCCCAATGATCTGCATGCACTGTTGGAGATGTCTTAGATGGTTTTATTCCTGAAGTTCACTCGCAATTATTTTTATGCTTGATTATTCAATCTAGGAGAAAAACCTCTCAACACAAAGCCGCTTCCCCACACCCTCAAGGTAGCAAAATTTATCACTTCTAGCTTCAGTAAATGCGAACACGATTCCTGCGAACAAATGCTCCAGTAAATGCGAACACGATTCCTGCGAACAAATGCTTCAGTAAATGCGAAAACCCCAGCCTGGAGGGCTGCAGACTCGGACCACGGAGTACGGGTGTACTCGGGTGCGTCATGAGCGTCAGCGTTATGACGCAGAGATTCAAAGTTGGATCTCAATGGGTTTGTTGAGGCTGTGGGATGGCCCTATTCAGGGCATCATTCCGTTGTTGGCGGTCGTGCAACCAATGAAGGACAAAGTCTGACCGGTCACAGATTACCGTGAGTTGAACGAATTTGTCTAGTGTCATACTGGTGATGACATGGTCCTTGTGTGTGGTGAAAAAATTCGGAAATGGCGCCAGCTGCGGGGCGAGCCCGGGAGACCATCCCGGGCCCAATGGGGCCCCACCGGCTCCCCCCACTGAAAAAATTTTTTTTATTGAAAAAGGATCCTTAGGGGATGGGTTATTGCGCCATGAAATTTTATGGCCCTACGGACACTAGAACCCCCCCCCCCCCCCAGGGGGGTGAAAAGGGGATCGAAAGGGATGAATTTTATGCGCAATTTTTTTTTTGGTGAAAAAGGATCCTTAGGGCATGGGTTATTGTGCCATGAAATTTTTTGGCCCTACGGACACTAGAACCCCCCCCCCATGGGGGTGAAAAGGGGAGCGAAAATTATGAATTTTAGGCAAAATTTTTTTTTTGTTGAAAAGGGATCCTTAGGGGATGGGTTATTGTGCCATGAAATTTTATGGCCCTACGGACACTAGAACCCCCCCCAGGGGGGTGAAAAGGGGAGCGAAAATTATGAATTTTAGGCAAAATTTTTTTTCAATTTGAAGAAGGATTTTGATGCTAGAACAAATCCAAAGACAGTTTTAGAATCCTTGGAACATTTCTAACAAACTCAAATTCGGCTTTTTCAAAATTAGAATTCTTTGAAAACATACATAGCTCTGAACCCAAAAAAAATTTTGGGTTTAGAAATTTGGAAAAAAATTGACAAAATTTTTTTTCTTTTCGAATTGGAAAAAAAGGCAATTTGAGTTTGCTAGAAATGTTTCAAGGATTCTAAAACTGGTTTTGGTTTTGTTCTAGCATCAAAACTCGAGGACGAGTCCCGTTTTGAAATATTCAAAAAAATATACTCAACAATTTTTTTTTTCAAAAAAATAAAAACTAAGGCATAAATCGAAAAAGTGACACGAGTAAAAAAGGTTTCCTTTCACGAAATACATATACTGGCCAATTTTCAAACAAATCGGACGGAAAAAATTGATAAAGTCTGATCATGGTGATTACTGAAGGTTAAAGGTTAAGGTTAACATCGGCATCTTTGGGATGCTTTATTTCCAATCAAGCCTGATACATATGATCTTAGCATTGGTTTTTCAAATGTCTTACAACTAACCCTATATATAGGACACCATGACGGTTCCCCCGTAAAGCCGGTACCCATTTCCGACACCTGGGTTGAGTGGGGTATTGTGCAGGAGCTTTCCCTTATACCCAACGGGGAAAATCTTTGCGTCAGCGCCGGGATACGAACCCGCGACTTCCAGCATGCAAGTCCGATCCCTTAACCGCTGTGCCACAGAGAGCACCTGAAGTAAAATGTATTATTTTTATTTACTCATAAGTACGATGTTTTTTAGATCTTTACTTGAAATTCACAAGAAAAATGCTGCTCATTGTTCGTACATCGAAATAAACAATGGGAACTGCATTCTTGTACAAAAATTTCCATTATATTCATATTCAATAGACATGGTTGTTTTTTGTGCTCTGGTGAAAAGTTGACTTTTTTACATTCAAAACGGGACTCGTCCTCGAGTTTTGATGCTAGAACAAATCCAAAGACAGTTTTAGAATCCTTGGAACATTTCTAACAAACTCAAATTCGGCTTTTTTCAAAATTCGAATTCTTTGAAAACATACATAGCTCTGAACCCCCAAAAAAATTTTGGGTTTAGAAATTTGGAAAAAAATTGACAAAATTTTTTTTCTTTTCGAATTGGAAAAAAAGGCAATTTGAGTTTGCTTGAAATGTTTCAAGGATTCTAAAACTGGTTTTGGTTTTGTTCTAGCATCAAAACTCGAGGACGAGTTCCGTTTTGAAATATCCAAAAAAATATACTCAACAATTTTTTTTTTCAAAAAAAATAAAAACTAAGGCATAAATCGAAAAAGTGACACGAGTAAAAAAGGTTTCCTTTCACGAAATACATATACTGGCCAATTTTCAAACAAATCGGACGGAAAAAATTGATAAAGTCTGATCATGGTGATTACTGAAGTAAAATGTATTATTTTTATTTACTCATAAGTACGATATTTTTCAGATCTTTTCTTGAAATTCACAAGAAAAATGCTGCTCATTGTTCGTACATCGAAATAAATCATGGGAACTGCATTCTTGTACAAAAATTTCCATTATATTCAAATTCAATAGACACAGTTCGTTTTTGGGCTGTAGGGAAAAATTTTCATTTTTTACCATTCAAAACGGGACTTGTCCTCGAGTTTTGATGCTAGAACAAATCCAAAGACAGTTTTAGAATCCTTGGAACATTTCTAACAAACTCAAATTCGTTTTTTTTTCAAATTCGAATTCTTTGAAAAAATATATAGCTCTAAACCCCAAAAAATGTTGCTGATTTTTGAAATATCAAAAAATTTTGAAAAAATAAAAAAAATTTGAATTTCAAAAAAAGCCGAATTTGAGTTTGTTAGAAATGTTTCAAGGGTTCTAAAACTGTCTTTGTTTTTGTTCTACCATCAAAACTGAAGGAGGAGTTCCAATCTGAAATTTCAATAAAAATATACCAAAAACACAGTTTTCGTCAATAAAAAAAAAGTAAGGCCTAAATCGAAAAAATGACAGAAGTAAAAAAGGTTTACTTTTACAAAATACATATACTGGCCAACTTTCAAACGAATCGGACTAAAAAAGTTGAAAAAGTGGGATGGTCTCCTTAAGATCATTGACCTTGTTTGCGCACCTGCATTTTCACGTTTCCGAGGATCTGTGGAAGCACCAGATCGTGAAGTTTAAGGGCGTGCCTTATGATTGACGGTAGTAGGCTTCAGCTTTTCGTGTACACCTCGAATGATGACCGTGATTCTTGGCAAGGTTCTGTCGTTGGACAACCGGGTCCGTCAAGGGACGGACCATTACATCGATAATGTAGTGGTTCGGGAGTCTGTTCTTAGCGCGCAGGAGCTCCGGGAGCATCTGGCAAGTACGGGTGTTAGGCCAGAAGCAAACATGTCGACTAGTGCCTTGTAATTTAACATGAGGGAAAATAATTCTCCCCGCATAACTGAACTCGCGTATCACAGATACTTTAGAAACATACTTCCGTCTCAGATTTCAAAATTTCATTAGCTAGAATTTGTTGGGCTCCAATTTTCGACGATTGAAAAACATCTTGAAGCATCTTGACAACTCTACCAGATCGAAGACTCCAAGAATTACGGAAAAATATTCGCAACTTGAAAAACTGTAGGCAATCCCCAATTCAATAAAATTAAGTCAGCAGGACCTGACTTTCCTATTATCCCTGAAAATATCGGGAATATTCCTCCGGAATAAAAAGCCTTTGAAATTACGGCCCTCAGAATCCCTAAGATAGGGACAACTATCAAAGGTGGCTCCCAAGAAGGACCAACCTAAATAATCTATCAACTGGCTCCCAAGAAGGACCAGCCTAAATAATTCGCAATCGGGCCGAACAGGATTCGCCGCCCTAACGATCTAACAATTTGGCTCCCAAGAAGGACCAGCCTAAATCATTCGCAATCGGGCCGAACAGGATTCGCCGCCCTAACGATCTAAAAATTTAGCGCCCAAGAAGGATCCACCCTACTAACTATTTAACAACGGGCTAGCGACGAAAGAACCTGAGAGCCTGGACGGAGGCCGGTTGTTGGGAATTTCTTCACGAAAGATTCTAATGGACGTCTAAGGGTATCGAGAGGAACTGTAGTCTCTGAGGTCGGTTCGGAGGATGCCAAATTGACGAAGATAGGGCTGTTTTCCTCGTGCGGTTGGCTGGCCGGCCACTACCCCGTGACGAGGTGGCTACGTCCCTGTTGCAGTTTTTTAAAACGGCTAGGATGCAGCGGCTCCTGGGACGACTCGGTCGATGGTTCTGTCAGTGTTTTAGCTAGGAAGTTGTTGGTGATAGCACGTAAGGAGGGTCCTGTTGGGGGGGGGGGGGGGGGGGGCGGGGGTGTGCGAGGTGTTTTTCCGCTGGTTATGGTTACCGTGTGGACTGATGCCAGCTTCCTCAGGGTCAGTGAGGCCTTGGAGGTCGATTGCCGCAACGTTGAGGATGCGTCGTCAGACCATTTTCATTACAATATGGCTGAGTTGGAGGCTATTGTAGCAGAGCATCAACTTAGCGATTGCATGGAGTTTTAAGACCTTTACGGTAACCTGTGATTCCCGAACAGTCGTCAACTGGATGGGAGTATATACTATCGAGGGTCTCAATTGTGTTTGCACGAAAGGGGCGGCGGAGATGCTCGATCTCCACAGAGGAGGCCACGTTTTGGTATAATGTGATGCCTCAGATTGAGACTGAGGCTGGCTCGGTCCTTTCGAGCGATATTTTCAAGTTCCGCTTGCGAGTGCCGTTTGATGTCGACCTTCAGGTGATTGATGACTGAGAGAACAATAGTTTTGCTGTTGGTGATGAGGTGTGGGTGAAACCCCCACTGCTCTCGTGCACGAAGCAGTGGAACTCTGGGGAAGTCTCTGCCGTCGTGTCTAAGCATGTGGTGTGCGTAGACGGCATGCCTAGGCATGTGCGGAACGTTAGGAAAAAATGTTGGCTTGGTGGTGAGCGGGACAAGGTTCCTGTGAACCATGCTAGTACCACTGACGCCACGGAGCTCGAGAGAGTGGTCTTGGGCGGAGCGGGCATCTACGGTGCGACTCCCTTTCCGTTTCCGGAGGGAGTTGCAGTTGACTCCTTGATTGGTTGAGTTGAGTTGCCACCGGCGGTACATTGCGAGTTGCCTGATGATCCTCAGGGACCCTCCCTGAGATAGAGATGCTGTTGGCTGTGATACTGGTGAGCATCGAAAAGGGCTTGAGCCATTGAAGCGGTTGCACCGAGAGCGACGGCGTCCCGCATTCCTGAGTGAGTAGGAGCGCTTGGCCCTTGGTGAACCGAGTTTCACTAGAAACTGGGGGAGATATGGTGTATGCTCCCGCGAGATGGCGCGGCGGAGGCTTGGCTTGGTTTGGCTTGGCCCAGCCCGGATGAAAATCTGTATACGCTAGTGTTCCCAGTCTTTAATACAATGATATTCGATTCAGCGCATAAATTATTTGTCATTTTAAAAGGAAGAGAATCAAGTAACGTATCTCAAATCACGTCTCCTGATGAACTGGTATTTGGATACAAAGAAGTTGAGCCGTGTATCTGTGCTACGTAATCATTAAACTTTAAGTAATCAAAATTCTTCATTATAATCTGGTATGAGCTCCAGCGAGTGAAAAAAAGATAGAGGTGACGACGGTAAAAAAATCAAGATCAATAACCTTACATATAATAATTTTTTTCGTGTGTCTGCTGCTACACTAAACTTGTGGCAATGAAATTTTGAGGAGCAATATTCATATGAAAGCAGAAAAAAAGTAATTGTTTTAGTACTGTCACAGGAACAGCCTCACGTAATAAGAAAACTTCTGCCTTTGCGTGAAGTTAGTGCATTCGTTAGCCACATAACGCGTGGCAACACACGCACGCACATTCACCAGCACATAACGCGTGGCAACACATGCACGCACATTCACCAGCACATAACGCGTGACAACACACGCACGCACACTCACAAGCATATAACGCGTGACAACACACGCACGCACACTCACAAGCACATAACGCGTGGCAACACACGCACACTCAGCAGCACATAACGCGTGGCAACACACGCACGCACACTCACCAGCACATAACGCGTGGCAACACACACACACTTACCAGCACATAACGCGTGGCAACACACGCACACTTACCAGCACACAACGCGTGGCAATACACGCACACTCACCAGCACACAACGCGTGGCAATACACGCACACTTACCAGCATACAATGCGTGGCAACACGCACACTCACCAGCACACTACGCGTGGCAATACACGCACACTCACCAGCATACAACGCGTGGCAACACGCACACTCACCAGCACACAACGCGTGGCAACACGCACACTCACCAGCACACAACGCGTGGCAATACTCGCACAGTCACCCGCAAGCAACGCGCACATTCATCACTCACACTCACCAGCCCCCTCACCAGCACACTCACCACTCACATTGACCAGCACACTCTCCAGCACACTCACCAGCACACTCTCCAGCACACTCACAAGCACACTCTCCAGCACACTCACCAGACCATGCTGTAGAAGTCAGCAGCAGCAGCAGGCCGCACAGCAGCGCACTCCGTAGGGTAGTCATGCTAAATGCTACAGCCACTTCACTAAACCATCCGAGGCCTCCTGGAAAATAAATTCCATGAAAAACACACAATACAAAGCATGGGATGAAGTGTTAGGCTATTAGCTTAATTAAAATGTCACAATGATGTTAGTACATATTGAAGGATGATGCTCTCAGTGCTTAAAGTTTTCAAATCAGTGAAGTTCAAGTATGGAGTTTGTAGGAGTTTGTAGTCATCATATAGTAGGAGTTTATAGTCATAGAAGTGCCCTCTATGTAGTAGGATCAAAAGTTTATGTAGTAGGATTAAAGGTCTATGTAGTAGGATCAAAAGTTTATGTAGTAGGATTAAAGGTCTATGTAGTAGGATCAAAAGTTTATGTAGTAGGATCAAAAGTCTATGTAGTAGGATTAAAGGTCTATGTAGTAGGATCAAAAGTTTATGTAGTAGGATTAAAGGTCTATGTAGTAGGATCAAAAGTTTATGTAGTAGGATTAAAGGTCTATGTAGTAGGATCAAAAGTTTATGTAGTAGGATTAAAGGTCTATGTAGTAGGATCAAAAGTTTATGTAGTAGGATCAAAAGTCTATGTAGTAGGATTAAAGGTCTATGTAGTAGGATCAAAAGTTTATGTAGTAGGATTAAAGGTCTATGTAGTAGGATCAAAAGTTTATGTAGTAGGATTAAAGGTCTATGTAGTAGGATCAAAAGTTTATGTAGTAGGATTAAAGGTCTATGTAGTAGGATCAAAAGTCTATGTAGTAGGATCAAAAGTCTATGTAGTAGGATTAAAGGTCTATGTAGTAGGATCAAAAGTTTATGTAGTAGGATTAAAGGTCTATGTAGTAGGATCAAAAGTTTATGTAGTAGGATTAAAGGTCTATGTAGTAGGATCAAAAGTTTATGTAGTAGGATTAAAGGTCTATGTAGTAGGATCAAAAGTTTATGTAGTAGGATTAAAGGTCTATGTAGTAGGATCAAAAGTCTATGTAGTAGGATTAAAGGTCTATGTAGTAGGATCAAAGGTCTATGCAGTAGGATCAAAGGTCTATGTAGTAGGATTAAAGGTCTATGTAGTAGGATCAAAAGTTTATGTAGTAGGGTTAAAGGTCTATGTAGTAGGATCAAAAGTTTATGTAGTAGGATTAAAGGTCTATGTAGTAGGATCAAAAGTTTATGTAGTAGGATTAAAGGTCTATGTAGTAGGATCAAAAGTTTATGTAGTAGGATTAAAGGTCTATGTAGTAGGATCAAAAGTCTATGTAGTAGGATCAAAAGTCTATGTAGTAGGATTAAAGGTCTATGTAGTAGGATCAAAAGTTTATGTAGTAGGATTAAAGGTCTATGTAGTAGGATCAAAAGTTTATGTAGTAGGATTAAAGGTCTACGTAGTAGGATCAAAGGTCTATGCAGTAGGATCAAAGGTCTATGTAGTAGGATCAAAGGTCTATGTAGTAGGATCAAAAGTCTATGTAGTAGGATTAAAGGTCTATGTAGTAGGATCAAAGGTCTATGTAGTAGGATCAAAGGTCTATGTAGTAGGATCAAAGGCCTATGCAGTAGGATCAAAGGTCTATGCAGTAGGATCAAAGGTCTAAGTAGTAGGATCAAAGGTCTAAGTAGTAGGATCAAAGGTCTATGTAGTAGGATCAAAGGCCTATGCAGTAGGATCAAAGGTCTATGTAGTAGGATCAAAGGCCTATGCAGTAGGATCAAAGGTCTAAGTAGTAGGATCAAAGATCTATGTAGTATTATAAAGGTCTAAGTAGTAGGATCAAAGGTCTATGTAGTAGGATCAAAGGTCTAAGTAGTAGGATCAAAGGTCTATGTAGTAGGATCAAAGGTCTATGTAGTAGGTTCAAAGGCCTATGCAGTAGGATCAAAGGTCAATGTAGTAGGATCAAAGGAAGCAGTAACTGAAAGCGATGACAGTTTTGCTGTTAGTGTACCATCTACTTCTGCTTGCCTGAAGTAAAAAGGTGAACTTTTTCCGGAATATTGGTGGAAACGAGCTCAATGCTAAGTAAAAGTTGTCAAAATTCAAAATTTCAAGCCTTGAATAATATTTTCTGCATTAGGTCCCACAGACTGGCATATGTTTAGGCAGACTGGCGAGTTCTCTTGTTTGACTAGGAATACTGTGAATAGAAAATTAAAACTTAGAAAGGTTTCTTTCTCTTTTAGGTCTCATTTCTTACGTAACGTGCAAGAATAATATTCACATTCTGAATAAAAAAATTAAGCACAGAATTTAACGAGTAGATTTCTCCTATGTTCGCGCCGCATCGAATTTAAAGGAGCTGATAAGGACGTATATATGTACTAGAGCCCACCTTTTCTCCACCGTTCCCTAACACGCTATACATACGTTTAACTGAGGCTCCGTGTGATGGCGTTTCCCTCACACATCTCATCGTCTCAGTACTCTGGTACAGGTTTCGATAACTTTGAGGCCTTGTAACTCACATATTAGTGATCAGAATGAGTCGTACAAACCTTTTCTTACGAAAGAAAGATTGGGCTATCATTCTATTACAGATAATAATGTCAGTGAAACACGAAGCCTCAGACCAGCAAGTGACCAAGACGACCCTTTACAGCCCACTCTTCCGTATAGTAGGAGTACCATTAAGGAATTCAAGCTTGGGAGACGCTAAGAATTTTTTTACTCGCACTGAGAAGATTTTAAAACGAGACTTGATATCTCCAGCCATAACAGCCGTAATGCAGTCCCTGAAAACATATCCCGCTCGCCTTCAAAACGCCGCACGCAAATCTCAAATTTGGAAATACCATGGAGAAATATTTGCTTACCGAGGCGATAAGGAAAAAATTTGGCAGGGTACATTAAAATTTTAAATTGGAGTTGTGTCGGAATGTGATGGTTACCTATGAAAGCACTTCTGAGTTAGATAGGGGCAGCTCCAAGATCGTTCTTGGCCCCAGTGATGTGAAATGGTAGGACCCACAATACACAACTGAAACTGTGATCCCTACAACTGAAACCTGTAGGGATCCTCAATAAAGCAAGAAATATATTACCTAATAAAGTTTTAAAAAACTTCATCGAACGCTTATTTTACCATACTTACGATACGATATAGAAGCATAACATGTAATCGGTAGAAATTGAGCCAATTTGCATTTTACGCTCCAGAAAAACTATAAGAGCAATGAAGAAATCAGAACACAATGTCCTCAGAAATTATTTACTCAAAAGTTTAAAAATACTTACGCTTTTAGATCTTTACCATTTCTCCGTATATAATTTCATGTACTAATGCGTTGACTGATGAGGCGACAAAGATCTTTGACAAATATTATGTGCACAAACTGGGCTTCATCAAGATTATCGTTTACGACGAATGAGTAAATTCATACTTCGTTATTATTCAAAAGCAGAGTCTCAACAAAGTATCCTATTCATTGGAACTTAGCTTTAGAATTCGATCTCTGCTGAAATCTTCAAAAAGTTCATTCAAAGCCTTCAAAACGAATCTTAAATCTCTATTCTGATTAAAGTATTAATGACACTTGGTAATCAAGTCGAATCTTTTTTGTCGTATAATTTAACTTGACAGTGTGATTTACCATATGAATGAAATAGATTCAAAGTGATTTAAAAATATGCTGTTCTCATTTGACTCATATTACCTATTGTTGTGAACTTAACACTCGAATTCAGGAAAAACCTATTCACTGATCAGTGTAGTGGGCGACTAGGTTAAGTGTACTAGGGGAAACATAATTGTACACTTTATGATACCTTCATGTTACGTTATAATTTTACATTTTGTGATACCTTCATGTTACTTTATGATTTTACACTTTATGATACCTCCATGTTACTTTATGATTTTACACTTTACGATACCTTCATGTTACTTTATGATTTTACACTTTATGATACCTTCATGTTACTTTATGATTTTACACTTTACGATACCTTCATGTTACTTTATGATTTTACACTTTATGATACCTTCATGTTACTTTATGATTTTACACTTTATGATAGGATGCCCGAGATATCGTTGAACTTATCCAGGCCCACAAGTACAGTTACTCAAATGTGTTCATTGCAATAGCCTCGAGAAACAATTCGATTGATGCTTCACTTGTGGCAAAAATCCCTAATGCACGGACTTTTTGCGCTACAGTGCGCTAGATCATGCAATTGCACCTACGCTTGCCACGTGTTAGCTTAGTTTCAGAATATCTTCCACAATTACTAGAGCCAAATAGGTGTCATCCTTGGGTTTTTCCCCTCAGGGGGATAGAATTATTGTATCTATGGGAATTAGCGCTCCCAGGGGGACAATGTGAGGGCTCGAGCTGAGAGTTAGGTAGGCTTTCTTTTTGTTAAAATAAAATGTTTTTGTTATGTTAAGGACCACCTTTTTTCGGTTCACGGCTGTCATGTTTTTCAGCACCTATTACTTTCTTCTTCAACTTTGGTCTCGTTTCATAATCTTCTTTCACAACTTACTGTTTCTATGCCCTTTCTGCGTAGATTCCGCGTTTCCTCAACTCCATACCAAATGGTGCCTTCCTCCTTCCTCTCTCTGGATCGCATTTGTTGCTGCGGGTAGGGAGGCTAAAACTAACGACTAATCTAATCTAACTAATTCTTGTTTTTTTTTCCGGTGCAGAACTATACAGCAACCACTGGAATATGTTTGCAAATTTAAAACGTACCTCTACAATTTACATGCAAGCGCCAGTTCTCCGATATTCGTAAAATAAATTATCAATAGGTAAAACAAATTATCTAGTAACAATAAATTATCAAAATTTCCCTTTAGATTATCTGTCGTCAGGAAAACTGGATACCCACGAGCCACCTCTCATATAGGAAGCCTCGACAACATTTTCCCGCGGAAAATACGGCTTCAGAAATGAAGCACGTAGAAGAATGATCGGAGACACAGAATTCTGTGAAGGGTTTAAATAATGCATGTGTTTCAGAGCTTGAAATCGAATGAATTCAAAACGCGTGCAATGAGTGCATTAAAGAACAAAAAATGAATTTCGAAAAAATGGAATTCAGCTATTTGACGGCACTCCCTAAAAATGTGAATGAAAAAAGGAGTTTCACTTCGGAGATAACGATAGGTCACCATAACAAACAAGTCACCATTGTTTCGGCAAGCGGTTTTGAAAAAAGAGAGATATGGGCATTGAATAAAAATTGACCGTTAGACATGTAGAAAAATGAAGTTTTCCATGTGTAAATATCTGAGCCCACCTCAGACCGTAAGATTAAAGGAAGCCCAGAATCAAAACGTTTATCTGACCTTCATGTAAACCTCCATACCCGAATCCCTATCCCAATTTTTATATCATTCCAAATTCTGATATCAACTCTAACCTCAATCCTACTCTTAACCTTTACATCAACTGAGTTTGGAAGTGTAATTTTCATTACAATGTCTCCAAAAGGTGACATCTCCGTATTTATTCAAGATATTAAAGGCCTGGGCGTGCATGCGATCGTCCTCATTTAGAATTAAACTGAAGCTTCAAAAGTGAGGACTACCTCATAACTCCAAGAACTTCTCTGATGAAATTATCAATGAAAGGACCACGTCATAACTCTAAGAACTTCTCTGATGAAATTATCAATTAAAGGACCACGTCATAACTCTAAGAACGTCTCTGAGAAAAATATAAATGAAAGGACTACGTCAAAACTCCAAGAACTTTTCTGAAAAAATGACAATGGGTGGGTCATGCATGACTCCAAGAACTTTTCTGAAAAAGAACAATGAGAAGACAAGCTAAGAAACCGTTTTTATATGACTCGAGGTCAATTTGCCAACATTTACAACTGTGGCTGGTTGGGACCCTCAGTTCTCCCGCTCCATGTACATGCACATCTGTTACTGTTTAGGTCACGATATACGATTTGGGTCAACCGGTGGTGAAATAAGAATAAGGTTCAACAGTTTACTTCAAATTAATCATTTCAAATGAAATGTATTACAGGGCACATAACGAATACACAAAATTGGAATTGAATACAAGATGCAATAGAACAATTATAAATACCGACACCTGGACAGCTACCGTTAACGAATTTAAACAATGTGTATTTCGCACAAAACTCCAACCACAGTACTGCCGTAGCAACTAAATAAAGAACCCTTAACCACAGCTATTAGAGTGGACCACTTGGAGCCGGCCTGATCTTCATTTCCAGGGTAGGAAGTGAAGTCGTAGATCGAATGAATGCCGGGGAAGACCAGTGTACAAGAGAATACTCGCAATTGGAGAAGCCAAGTAATTATCTGGTTTCTAGAAACCGCCACCCGCAGCTGCCTCTGGCACACTTCGGCTTTCAGCTCGAAGTTACGTTGAACAAAAATTCTTTTGAACACACAGGAAACGGTTGGGTTGTCGTCGGGCTTGCCCTGAGTATCCCAGTCTGACGGTCGACTGAAGAACTCACTCCGCCTCGAGCGGTGACTGCTGAAGCTATAAAAAACACTGATTTCTCCGACTATATAACACGATGTGTTGCAATCAGCCGGTATTGTCTTTAACGTAATAATACAGTTATGAAGACTAACGTTTGCACATAAAAAGCTGAAGCACAATACCGGGCAAAAATAAATTAGAAAAGTCTAACCAGAAACCTATTTTAACTAGTGCACACGTGCTGGTCGGCTTTAATCTGAAAAATTTCATCCCTTCTTTCTTGAGTTAAATTCTCTCGTACCACTCGATGTTGTCCAGCGTTATGCTGAAGAATTTCCTCGCTTCTTTCATGTGGAGATCGTCTCAATTTTTCAACTTTTTTCGTCCGATTCGTTTGAAAATTGGCCAGTGAATGTATTTTTTTGAAAGTAAACTTATTTTACTTGAATCATTCTTTCGATTTAGGCCTCATTTTATTTTTTTTTTACAAAAATAAGTTTTTTGGTATATTTTTATGGATATTTCAAAACGCTACTCGTCATTGAGTTTTGATGCTAGAACAAAAATACAGATAGTTTTAGAATCCTTGAAGCATTGTAAACAAAGTTACGGTTTTAAATTTTCCATTTCCCGTTTTGTTTTATTTTTATATGGGGTCGAAATGGGGTCGAAAATTCAGGATTTATTGTCCTCTTACTCCTCTTATCAAAGCAACATGGTGAATTTCATCAGAGAAAGCTCCAAAGACAATTTCTATTTGTAAAAATAAGCCGATTGCGTATTCTGGATACCATAATGCAAGTGAAAGGGAATTGAATCACCACAGAAAAATAATTCAATAGAATAATTTCTTGTATTAAGTTTTATCCTTGTTGCTATCAAAGCTATCGATTAGAAGAAGGGGTCACACAGACGGACGGAGGGACGGACGGACGGACGCGGCTCCTTTTATAATAGTAATACAAACGGCTTTCCACTCCTTGACAGTTATCACGTCTTATTTGCCGGAACCATTGCGTGAATATAAATGTTCAGTGATTCTCGCCCTCCCGACCATTCTGCGACTCGAGAGCCATCGGCAGCTTGATTGGCGGCTGACCATCATGGAAGCATGTCAATTATTAAATATCAAAATATTAATCTCTAAAATTACACTCAAAGCATTTTCCTACATGAAAGCATTAATGTATAACTTCCAAGCCTTTCGTCTCGAAAGACGTTTCAAAATTGTAGTTGAAGACGAAACCATGCCTGATAAATTGGTAATGACGTTTGAATATACGAGTATATCAGCGCATCACGAAATCAAAGTGTCGATAGAGACATAAGTGTCTTACTGTATTTGCGTAGCATTATTTAGAAAAATCATGGTTGTCTTGGATGTGGAGGCGAATGAAGTTCACTGAAGTGGTTCACTTCAAAAAATTAATGAAATCATCTGGTGTACAAGTGAAATGCGTGCGGTCTTGTAAAGCTTCGTTTTGAAAAAGTTACCGTGCATGATATAAAACTGAATGTAAGTATTTTAATACTCACAATATTTACGATTTCATAAACGGAGTAAGCAAGTTTTTATATTTTTTATAGAACTATAATGTTTGCAGAGTAAAAGGTTATTTCTGCTACTCACATGCGCTTATCAGGTCCTTTAAGAGCTTAACTTTAATTTATCTTAGTAAAAATTCTGAGATTTGCACTAAAATTGTACCATGGTTGAAAGTTGATTTGGGGTAATGAAGTTTATAAGAACTTCTTGGGCATTTTTCACTGCTGCTTCAATCAAACGCAAATTTTGCACAGGGTGGCGCATAAGTAACGCACCCTTTTCTTCTCCCCCTCCGTATCACAGCTTCACGCGGAGGCATATCCCTGCACCACCACCGCCTCGTCAGTCTTGGAGATGAGGCCACAATGAAACAGTGAGGCCGTAACTGATCGTAAATTACCTAGTTTTGGCTCGCAACGATGCATTGGAATTAAGGTGCGTTACTTATGCGCCACCCTGTATAAAGAATTTTAAGTAAATGTATTAGAGAATTAAGGGTAATTGTGTCACGTCATTTTGCATCTCTGCATAGGGAAAAATGGATTGGAACACTTCGGTGTAATATCAAACTAAAAGATCGACCGCTCTACTATACTCATGGCTACTTAATTCGGGGTCCGCATTTCAAACTCTATACGAAGTTGGAATGTGTATACTCATTCTAGCCGACTCTGTCCACTTCCTTCTATCCCCACTGCGAAAACCTCACACCGTGTTTAGTGCAGTTGATTATGAAACCATAATTAGGTTCATATGGATCTATGTGTAAAAATTTTGTAGCTATTTGTTACTCATAAGTAATATCAATCTATCACCGTGTCTTTATTTTATCGCATGTATCCATGTCCATAAGTTGTTAAAGAGAATACCGAGAGGATGAGAAACCTAAAATGTTTTTTGTTGTCGCTCTCAAACTGTAACTTAATTTTCCTGGAAATTCTGTAATAAGATTATTAATCATCTCTTTTTTACGTCAGCTAATTCATTTTAATTTTTATTTTAATTATTTCTGTCGACTATAATGAGCACAGCCGTCAGCGCAATGTAGCAGGAAGAAGGTCGTTTTTATTATTACTATTATCTTATCATCTTTATTTTCTATATTCTGTATTTTCGCTTACTATCCGTACGATGAACAAGCTCTGATGATCAAGCTCCGTAACGATGAACATACTCTAAGATTTATTTTTGTGTGAATGTCTGTTCACATGTTTCTAAATGTGAGTATTGTGCTATGTTTTTTGTAAATTACTTCTGGCTAACCTTGTCTCACAACTTAGAAATCATTCACGATGGTGCTTAATTCAGTCTGTTTCGGTAAAGCGTTTTTGTCTTTTCTTATTTCGTTTAAACTAATAATCAAAGAATCCCTAAAAATTTGCTAGTAGTATATGAATTATTTATAAGTTGCCAGCCACCTCTTTGTGTATAAACTATACCAAATATATTTTGCTTGTTTTTCTTCTCTCAATAACATAATTAACCCCCTACATGGTTAGTTTATTAGAAGTTATCTATTAGTTTGTCCATTAGAAATTGTCTATTAGTTATTTTATTAGAAATTGTCTATTATATAGTCTATTAGAAACCTCGTATGGTTTGTCTATCAATTAAAGACCTTTATATTAAGAAAATGTTAAAATCCAATGTATATTAATGCATCTCATGCATCAATTTTTTTGGAAATAAACGGTTGTTCTTTCCTTTCTTTCTTTCTATTTGTCTGTTAGAAACAGACGTACAGTGTATTTCTATTTCAATACTGAATCCCTATGAGGAGGATCAAAGAATCAATTCTATTGCAATTGCATCAATTTTTCGATAATTTTCCCACGTGAGGATATTTTTATCGAAAGTCTTCTAATCGGACGACACTTGCATCATCGCGCAAATATGTTTACGAATGGCTCCGTAGTGATGACATAAATACTAAAAATTTCTTTGTCTTGACCAAAGCATCTCGATGAGAAAACGAATCTACTTCGGCAGAAATTTTCGTCTCCGCGGGTTAACAATTTCAAGGAATATTTAAGAAGTATCACAGAGGCCACGAAAATTGTTCTTGACCGTCGGTCCCCCACCAAAAAAATGTGAAATATTAAACAACCAGTAACTTGCCTAACTATCGTATACAGTGTACCATTCCAAGTTTTGTAACTTTCGTCAAGTTCAGAACTTAGTGTTCCTTCGTTAGGGTTCTCCCATTGAGGTTCCTATGTTCAAGCCTGGTACCTAGAAATATTTTTCAGTATTTTCTGGCCGTTGAGTTGGGCGGAAAAATTCCCCATAACCATGAACCCAAATTAAATACCCAAATTAAAGAAACACCCAAATTAAATTATTAAATTAATTGAATTTAATACCCATGAACCCAAATTGAATTAGATAGAACATTTTAATGGGCTGCGCTGCGCTTCGGGAACATTTCAATGTTCAAAGATTAGACAAATGGCAGTCTTTTTTAACAGAATATCACAAGTGACCATGATTTGAAAGATAATGTTACGCTGACAACAGTTCACTTCCCAAAACGTTGAATTTTACTGCGTGCCAAAGATTACTTAAAATTTTGCACATTATGTCTGATTCTATCGTAATCGCAGATGTCATTAAAGTCTTACATAGCAACTAACTCAGACCTCGAGGGCGTATAGGTGCCTACTTGATAGCGAGCCATGCAGTTTTGCGTTGTGTTTTTTATTGCCATGTAGTTGCTCTTGAAAAGAGCAAAGTCGAAAGCATGCCTGAAATAATTTGATGATTTGATGCATGTTTCTTAAAAAAAACGAAGTTCAAGGCAAACCTGAAATAAAACTCCAAACTACAATAATTAGGCTCAAGATCCTCTGAGGTTAAAATCAAACCAGGCCCTGGAATGTGTAAACTTGAAGCTCGCCAAGAAGCAAACGCAACAAAGCCGTGGCAGCACAATACCCTGGAGCTCGTATTACGCCACAAAAGCAACGTTGGGACCATACCAATTGTAGCAGCGACGCGTTTGCGCTCACCGCAGACCCTACGCTCGACAACGGTTGGTTCTGTAGCCCAGCGCGCAACGAAAACACGATCGAGGGCTGGAGGGCTTGCTGCTTGGTGAGCATAAGCAATTGCGGTCTTTGCTGTAAACTTCCCAAAAGTAAGAATTTCTAAATTTACCCTACTTTTCAAATGCCCGAAGCATGCGTGACTGCATGTCTAATTGGATTCATTCGCGGATGATTCTCGTCTGACGTGCTAGACTATCCCCGTAATGATGGTATCCTTTACGTGGAATAGAGGAATTTATCAATTGATTTTAAGTAATAACTTTCTGCAATTTTAAATATTGAGCAGTTCAGAAGTGCTCCAACAGAAAAACTTGTTCCACGTCCTCTCAATGATTCGTGCAAAATTTTCCAGTGATAATAAAAATGTTAGTGTTCACATGAAGGGAATTTCGCTGTATAAAAGTACTTGCATAAATATCTCAGTATTAATGAAAGTACTTTACTGTTCACATCAAGGTCGAGGTGACAAAAGACAGAAAGAGAAAATGACACCACTTGAGCCGTAGGAGGTTTTGAAAATTGACATATTGAAAAAACAGTTAGTATCAAGGTTGGAGAGAGAAAAATGTCAGGTGATCACTCATCACAGCGTACGATACTCGGCAAAATTGTACGGTTTAAACTGGTAATCGCATTTAGTTCGTTCACGGAATCCACCAAGCTCATTAGAGTTACTGGCTTGCTCCCGGAAGGCATGCAGAATTATAGTTGATTTTGTTGTTAATCTATGTTGACCTATTATATACTCAGAGGGATTATCGGTCATTTTGTTGTTAATCTATGAATTGACCTATTATATACTCAGAGGTCATTTTGTTGTTAATCTATGTTGACCTATTATATACTCAGAGGGATTATCGGTCATTTTGTTGTTAATCTATGTTGACCTATTATATACTCAGAGGTCATTTTGTTGTTAATCTATGTTGACCTATTATATACTCAGAGGGATTATCGGTCATTTTGTTGTTAATCTATGAATTGACCTATTATATACTCAGAGGTCATTTTGTTGTTAATCTATGTTGACCTATTATATACTCAGAGGGATTATCGGTCATTTTGTTGTTAATCTATGTTGACCTATTATATACTCAGAGGTCATTTTGTTGTTAATCTATGTTGACCTATTATATACTCAGAGGGATTATCGGTCATTTTGTTGTTAATCTATGTTGACCTATTATATACTCAGAGGGATTATCGGTCATTTTGTTGTTAATCTATGTTGACCTATTATATACTCAGAGGTCATTTTGTTGTTAATCTATGTTTAGCTATTATATACGCAGAGGTCATTTTGTTGTTAATCTATGTTGAGCTATTATATACTCAGAGGTCATTTTGTTGTTAATCTATGTTGAGCTATTATATACTCAGAGGTCATTTTGTTGTTAATCTATGTTGAGCTATTATATACGCAGAGGTCATTTTGTTGTTAATCTATGTTGACCTATTATATACTCAGAGGTCATTTTGTTGTTAATCTATGTTGAGCTATTATATACTCAGAGGTCATTTTGTTGTTAATCTATGTTGAGCTATTATATACTCAGAGGTCATTTTGTTGTTAATCTATGTTGAGCTATTATATACGCAGAGGTCATTTTGTTGTTAATCTATGTTGAGCTATTATATACTCAGAGGTCATTTTGTTGTTAATCTATGTTGACCTATTATATACTCAGAGGTCATTTTGTTGTTAATCTATGTTGAGCTATTATATACTCAGAGGTCATTTTGTTGTTAATCTATGTTGACCTATTATATACTCAGAGGTCATTTTGTTGTTAATCTATGTTTAGCTATTATATACGCAGAGGTCATTTTGTTGTTAATCTATGTTGAGCTATTATATACTCAGAGGTCATTTTGTTGTTAATCTATGTTGAGCTATTATATACTCAGAGGTCATTTTGTTGTTAATCTATGTTGAGCTATTATATACGCAGAGGTCATTTTGTTGTTAATCTATGTTGACCTATTATATACTCAGAGGTCATTTTGTTGTTAATCTATGTTGAGCTATTATATACTCAGAGGTCATTTTGTTGTTAATCTATGTTGAGCTATTATATACTCAGAGGTCATTTTGTTGTTAATCTATGTTGAGCTATTATATACGCAGAGGTCATTTTGTTGTTAATCTATGTTGACCTATTATATACTCAGAGGTCATTTTGTTGTTAATCTATGTTGACCTATTATATACTCAGAGGTCATTTTGTTGTTAATCTATGTTGACCTATTATATACTCAGAGGTCATTTTGTTGTTAATCTATGTTGACCTATTATATACTCAGAGGTCATTTTGTTGTTAATCTATGTTGACCTATTATATACACTTATGTCAAAATGTGAATGCCTTGCTATGCAAAGGTTTAATCAGCCATTGTCAAAAATGCTGAAATACTTTTTGTGGTATTTCCACCGATTAGATGTTATTTATTATATTTCTTTATTTAACGAAACTTTTGAAAACCAATGTGTTGACTTTATGTATCGCATCAACTATTTTGACTCCGTGTTGCATTACGTTCATTTTGCCCAGCAAACAGTTGAACATTTTCTTGAGTGGTCTCCTCTTCGAACAAAGAAGCTTCATCAAAACATTTGTTTAGACCTCCATAAATGTAGGCCTACTATTTTTCCTATACTTTCAGTTTTGAATAAAGATTTACTGCACATTGAAAGCACTTTCAGTCAAACTTTTTCGCCGGAGCATGCATGTTTTTCACCGGCTAAGCAATTTAATAACTTGGGCGGCGAAAAACTTGCATGCAGGGGGCGAAAATGTTAGACTGGGCTGAAGGCGCTGTCATGGTTTGAGTATGTGAGGTTAGTGTGATTTTTATCAGCAAGTAGACAAAGAAACATACAAAATCCAAAGTAAAATGTTTTATCCTATAACTACTCCTCTCGTATGTTATTAACCCCTTTACACACACCAAAGTCGTCGCTACTCTGTACATTATCAACTAGGAGTATAAGATATGAAAATGAATGCGGCTTATAGTGTTTCAAAAAGAGCCTCAAGGTAAGTTCAATTATAATCGTTTTAAATGGAGCATGATTACAGAAGTACACAAAGAAAAACTTTGCGTACTATTTATCCACCTTATATACATATATACATACATATCTTCACATGCACTTAAAGTTAACTTTCGTGGAATGACTTCAAATTTTAACAGATTTCACACTCAAAGACGCTTGAGACAACGCTCGAGAGCACCACAGGCTCGTGGTAACACTTTCGGCTTCGAATATTCACAAATACAAAATGCTTCGTCCAACACTTCACGAAGGCCCCACCGCCACACAGGGGAAGTCGTCACCGCAAGCGTCTGCTGTGAGCGCCCAAGCGTCGCGGCTACGAATGGAGCTTTTCGGGATTCATTGATGCCTTTAAGTTGGTCACCTTGAGAGCCCATCCAATTTAGCTGCAGGTGAGACGCGACCCTGAAACTGTGGCGCGTGATATTTGAAATCCAAAGACGTTGTCTGTGTTTTATGCTTTACTACGTCATCATAGGAAAAGTTCTGGTTCTCGTGTTTGAAGCAGTAATTCTCAACTAATTCTAATGTCCACCAACTACTCCTCGCAATCTATTCTGAAAGATTAAATTAGATTATAAGTTAGTTTAAGCCTCCCTAACCGCTACAAAAAAGAGCGTATCGAAGAGAGGAAGGAGGAAGGCACCATTTAGTATGGAGATAAGAGAATGAGGAATCTATGCAGAAGGGGCATAGAAACAGTAAGTTGAGAAAGAAGTTTATGAAATAAGATAAAATTTGAAGAGAGGTGCTGAAAAACAGGACAGTTGTGAACTGAAAAAGGTGGTCCTAAACATAAATAAAAAAATAATTTCAACAAAAAGAAGGGCTACCTAACTCTCAGCTCGGGCCCTCACATTTTCTCCCGGGGAGCGCTAATTCCCATTCCCATAGATTAATACTTGTATCCCTCTGAGGGAACTCTCTCCTGAAAGGAGGAAGGACAGTAGTCACCTCGCGTATGAAGAACGAATGAGTTTATTCCTTTCAATATTTAGTTTCGATTAAGGTTACAACATTATGCGTCACTTAAATGAACATTGCCCCCAAATGTACTAAAATTCGGGAAATGAAATTGTGTTACGCAAGGTGTAAGAAAGTCAGTGTCTTCGTTGCTGTTTCCGCCTGTTGACGTCAAATATTCACAGTCAAACTTTTTCGGCGGGGCATGCATATTTTTCGCCGCCTAAGCGATTTAATTATTTGGGTGGCGAAAAACATGCATGCAGGCGGCAAAAAAGTTTGACTGGGTTGGCGTCTTGGAGTTCAGTGCTTCTAGCGTTGAGGATTCAGTTAATTTCTACTTTTTACCGCGTTATGTAACTAGCGATTGATAGAATTGAATGTAAAATTAGATTTAACGCCTGAACAGTACGTTCTTAATTCTCTGGGGTTTCCCTGGCACACGAACCCTCGAGGCTCAGTACGGTCACACCCCAAGGAACCGTTCCTGACTCAACCTTGGCTTACAACTTTAGGACGACACGAGCGCAATGCAGCCCTTCCGTTCATAACATTTACCGTCTCTTGTGTATCTGTTCTGAGACGGAAGGAATGTACTGGGCGCAAAAAATATAGGAAACAAAGAGAAAATATAAGTTTTTCTGACAGTTCCAAAGGTTTTCCTTAAAGTGCTAGCAAGCCCTCTACCACTGTTACTACTGCTGCTACTGCTCCTACTACTATTACTACTACTGCTGCTATTATTATTGACCGTTTCAAAGCCTTGTTATTTTCCTGTCCTGATGCTTACATTCTTCCTGTACGTAACTTGAACAAAATTGGAGCAAAAAATCGCAGATAAATAGGATTCTTAGTTTAACGACTAACACTAAATATATTTCTGATACATCGAACTGGTATTGTGCACGTGCAGGTGCGGCAGCTCGATCTTAATTGTTACTCATCATCTAGTGTCTTGATATAGCTAAAAAGGAAGTATTATACACAGGTGCGGGGAGATTTATTCTAATCATCTTTGCAGTTCCGTTCATAAATTTTTCATATTGCAGATTGTCATACGTGGAGAGCATTCAAGGAGATGCAGGCTTCAGCAGGACTGTTCTACGAGAACTGAATTGCCAGTAGCGATGTTTACTGAGGGTCATGTGATTTCTATACTTAATTTCAAACTATGCGGCGACGCACTTGAGGTCCTGCATTGTAAAATCTTCCCCAAATTTTCAACGTTGAATTTTAGCCTGATTGAAACGAATTGCATGCAGTGGCATTTTAATACTCTTTGACTGTTAAATTCTTCCATTTTACACTTGATTATCAGCAAATTTCGTCTGTTGTGGCTCATACAACCACTAATATCGCACTGACGAACAATTGCAAGGGTGCGAGGATGAAATACGCGATCAACGTATCTACATGATTTGCCTCGAAAAGATCCGTAGATTCACCTACTCGTGAAAGATATGTTCATGTCAAAACAACTAAGCGTTTGTGTTATCCTCTATAATACTTCAGATGAACTTTCGCGTCATGACGTCCTAACTTTCGCCTAGTATTAATTACCCCACATCCTCCTTTTCACCCCTCCCTACACTTCTCGTCACATCCCCTAGAGTTACCACTTCTCATCGCTTGAGATATTCCCAAGTCTGTATAATTTCAATAAAGTAGAATTTTATTGATTTTTTATAAAATAGATGTAGAATTCATTCCCTCATTGATTAACAGGACTGTGGGTATTTCCACCGATTAACACTAAATAACCGTTCATAGCACTTTTATTTGTCACGAACAATGGGTTTGGCTTAGACGGATGCCCGAGGCGAAGCATTCATTCCCAGAGAGGTTGCTATCAAGGAGGTTGAATATCCAACCTCCTTGGTTGTTATCGTGCTAATGCTATAGTGCTAGCACGCAGGTTGAGAGTTTCTTTCTAGGGTCATAGCCACTTTGCCAATGATTCCGTATTCTTTTTCGCTGTGGATTTGTTTTGATGAAACTGATCATATGAGTTCAGCTTAAGCGCTCCAGTGCAGTGAGGCTCTGTAGAAAGATGAGAAGTCTAATCTTGTCTTGATTGCTCGTAACTAAAAATACACTCAATATTACGATCAGCCTCTCCGTATTTGCATCACCGACGCCCGAATGCACTCATAAGATAAGCCCTCGATCATCATCATGCACTATCAACCTTAATCATGCTTCTCTCTCAACAGCTTTGTGATGTGTAGCGTACCAGCATTCGTCAATTTTAATAGGGGAATCAAGACTCATTCATTCCATTAAAATATCCCTCATAAGCTAGGAAGAGAGAGAGCGAGAAATGGGAGAGACTGTTTCCATGAAATGATACTGGACATACACTGATAACTAATTGCCGGGAAAATACTGCTATATTGATGTACTCAACCCACTTACCAAAGAAATAACTTTATCAAGATTACTTAATACTTCGTAGAGTTGAGAGTAGACAAGATTACTAAACTGAATCATTCAATTGTATTACTTATTAAATTAATTCTGTAATTATATCAGTATAATTTGTCTCATTGGAGACTGGGGGTAGTGTACACTAAAAATCTCACTGATATTATTTCGAAAAGAACGGTATTAGGGTTGAGTGAAAATGGAACCTCGATTACTGATCCTGCAGCAGTGGGATAAGATTACGATAAAAAACGAAATACTGATGCAGTAGCAACGGGACAGTAATGACGAAGAGTTTGAAATTATACTTAATACTTAAATTACACTTCAGTAATTGACAAGGGAAGAGTAAAAATTGGATGCGTCATGATCTCACGTTTCATGATATTATTGCATGTGGCATAAAATGACCTCATGAAACATGAGATCATGAAGCATTCAATTTTAATCCATTTTCCTTACCAATTGCTGTAAGTACTATGTAAGTATTTACAGTTTTATTTGCCATTGACCACTACGTGCCAGTTAGCGCCTTCCAACAGGCAGTCATGAAAAGCAAATGAGGCCCTATAGGATACCATTGAATTTCCTAAACTTATTGGGACTCGCAAAGAAGCTACAATTAAAGCTGACTATTGCTGCAGTCTGGACTAATAATCTTAGTGATATTTTACTTGTAAAAATAAATTGTTAGAATGGACACAAATACTTGCGCAGTACTTCAAAGATCGCAGCGGAAGAGAGCAGCTGGGCAGCGCATGAACCGTTTATAAAATAAACAGTTAGCAATAATTTATAGTCAGGCGGCGTTCCTCGGCCACTTGTTATGGCAGGAAGGAAGAGACGCCCAAGCTCGCTTGCAAAGGAAGGCTCGGGCAACTTCCTGGTGCCCTCCCAGGATCACTCCATGTAAAGCACGCACAGTTAACGGAGTCCTGGATGTAACTGGAAATGCGCTCATGCAAGTCTTGGACGTCGGTTAGTCGTTAAGTCACAGAGTTCGCTTCCCTGCAGCCGTAAAAGGATGCGGTACTGATGGCGTAATACATAATTGAATGTGCGAGGACCTTGGTTCAACGTACGTTGCTTTTATTGATCATCCGAACTTGCTCTCAATTCTGGTTTATATTTAAACAATGTAAGGTTTCTCAATGAGAAACCGTTAAATATTGTTTTAACCTCTGAGTCAAGACACGTTTTTTTCCAACAATGAGGACGTGCACTGTCTTCAAAGTATACCTTATGTTTTGAGAGAGAAATTTCTCAGAGCATCAGATAAAATTACTCCTCACTTCATAATGTGCGCGCGAACTTCGAAAAGAACGAAGTTACTGAGGTTCTTAAACAGAAAAGAGTTCTAAAATTAAATTCATGAGTTTATAGGGCCGAAGCTTGAAAAAAATTCTGGTCATTAGTGGAACACAATTGGCCGCGTAAGTTCTGCTGTCGACTTGACTATGTTACGTGTTGTTCTTCTGAAAAAAAAAATCCATTCGCTTGGGCATTTTTCAGGCAAAATAAGCGTCTGGAGGCTTGAAAGGTTGCCAGATGAATAATGCTTGATTTTTTTGTGCAGAACTAAGACTTTGAGGCTTTTTCCAGGAAAAAATACTTCGTTTAATCAAATTGACAGTAAAACTTTCACTGTCAACAATTCTGAAACGACAACGTAAGTTATTCGAAAATCTGGTCCCTTCAGAGTTACGAAGCATTCATTGTATGAAAATCAACGCAAAGCCGTGGTAACTTTTCACTATCAAAGACGCACACAACCTCTCTACTCTGCGTTCCTCACATTATTATTACTATTAATATTATATTTCATTTCCTTTGAGGGTGTTTTTACTCGTATAAACGATCTAGTCACAGATAACTATTCTTCTAAATGATGAACCAAGCAATGACGTTTCGTGTTTTTTCTTCATCGAATGCCAATTTTTGAAACCTATATAAACCTCATGAGGAGATCTTAAAAAGAAAAGACATTGAAGGAAAACAAGATCACTTCCACAAAGAAATGTTTGAGGCAAAATGAAATCGAAAAATCGTCCGAGAGGTTGTTCAGTATAAAGAATCAGACTGCAAATGTAATTTTGACAACCCTTCAATAAATAAAATAATTTTACTACCTTCTCAAAAGTTATGGAAGTTTTCAATGAAGTGTCTAAATTCGTTCCAAACACACCTACATGTGCAAATCCAAGCTATGTTCCATCCCTTATTCCGAGAAACGAATGAAAACAAGGTCTGTTAGAACTATAGGTTAGGTTAACATCGGCATCTTTGGGATGCTTTATTTCCATTCAAGCCTGATACATATGATCTTAGCATTGGTTTTTCAAATGTCTTATAACTAACCCTATATATAGGACACCATGACGGTTCCCCCGTAAAGCCGGTACCCATTTCCGACACCTGGGTTGAGTGGGGTATTGTGCTTGAGCTTTCCCTTATACCCAACGGGGAAAATCTCCGCGCCAGCGCTGCGAACGAACCCGCGACTTCCAGCATACAAGTCCGATCCCTTAGCCGCTGTGCCACGAAGAGCACAATAGGGATAGAGTACTTTTATACGCTCTTTAAACACAAAAAGCAGTTGGACATGATAGTATTTCCTTCAATATATTATAGACAACTTCTCTGTCAGAGCATTCATGATTACCTTGATAATTAATATATACATTTATAGCCTCAAACAAATTTCCTTGTCAGTGGAAACTGTCCATCATTTAAGCCATTGAACAAATCTGGTGATTGCAATTAAGCATCAAATTACAAACCAATCAGTCTCCTACCTTTCATGTTCAAAATATAAGAAATAGTAACAACAAACTAGTTTCCGTCTCACATGGATGGATTACACCCACTTCATTCCAATCAATATGTTTACAGGAGCAACACCAGTACTCAATATGCTTCACTTATAACGTCGCAGAAAAAATTTATTATGATATAGACCAAAAAATTGATCCTCATACGACTGCTTGATCTCTTCAAGGCATTTAACATTGTTAAAGAAAAAACTTCTGTTAAAAATATCGAACCTTCAAATAGACAAGCAGTGCTTTGAGAGCTACCTACTTAACAGCTCTCAAGCAGTGTTCCTAAATAATAAAATATTAAAATTCGTACCAAATAAGCTTGGTGTTCCTCAAGCTTCAATCCATGGCCCGTTCCTATTCTCCATTTCTGTTTGTGATTTCCCAACTATGCCAGCAAGCACAAACAAATCAATGTATGCTGACGATGCCCGAATTGACATGACAGTTTCGATAGCTTATTTAAAAGATCGAGTCACACGTCAAAGCTAAAAACCTCTTGAAGAACCTGAAATCATGAAATGACCTGAATGGCCTCCTCAAACTTACCGCAAGTAAAACGCAATGGATTGTTTTTGGAGCAAAGAATGCGATCAAAAAATCCCCAAAATGTACGCAGATGTTTAGAGGCGAGATAATTGAACCAGTCGCTTAAATAAAAAACATAGGTGTTTGGTTTGACAAAAACATGACTTTTAAGACACACGTGGAAACTATGTGCCACAAAATAATCATAATATCAATGTTTGTCTTATAGTATTAAGAACACACTTGACAAAAAAGTTAAATTGTTGGAGATTTATCGGAAATAATTCCTCAAAATTGTACGTCTTGTGTGCGTCTGTCGGGAGCGTTGTTCTGCGAGTCTGAGGTTGGCTGTTCCGGTCGGGTCGAAGCTGAAGTGGGTCGTTGTGGCAGGAGGTTTAAGAGAATACTTTTGAACTCCTTAAGATAACTATTGAACTCCTTAGAATCATTTGAACTTCCTTCACGTAATTACCGTGGAAGGTTACCTTGGTTTTTTAATGCAGCCAGTGTAAGAATCGTGTGTTGGCTTGGAGGAGGCTTGTTCCGGGCCTTCGTTGGATGGAGACGGTGATCCACCTCTTGAGATGGGACGGTGATGGAGGAGGCTGTACTTGGCTGGAACTGGGGCAATTCATTATTCTAAATTCTTCCCGTGTCTGTTATCTCTTTACTGAATTTTGTTTGTGTGAATGATTTCTTTCTTTAATTTAAGTTGCTTACTTTTTGCTTAAATTCTCTAAGTGTCCTTGGCAATTAACTCGGCCAGTTGGCCTTTAACTACAGTTACTTCGGTAACTTTAAACATTAACTTATAAGAGTGCGGTTCTGCTAGTTTCTAGGTTGCGCAAGCGACCTGGCATCGACCTGCACTCATTTACCTTATTTCTAACGCATTTGAACCTCTTACTATACTTACTATCTTTCACGTCATGGACACTTTCCTACTACTGATTTCTGCTTAATTTCTCAATAATTAATTCTTCGCCTAAAAGTTCCTACACTGAGTGCCATTTATAAGCTCAGGTATGTATTGTTGTTTATTTATTGTATAAGCAGTCTAATTAGTCGTATTTCGTGAAATTCTTTGAACTTGTCGACTTGTTTCGTCATCTTTTGGTATCGGTCGTTAGTCCTTGTTCTAATACAACGTAAATTCTTTTCTGCAGTACTTCTTATCGTCGCAGCTCCGGTTCTTCCCCTTGATTGTCTGCAGTCTGCTCCATTGAGGGATTGAACTTGAGTAATTTAAATTGAAATAATTATTTGGCTACTGTTGAAATTTGCACTTGATCTCGTTCGCTTAGTTCGTCTAGTTTGTTTCCAGTTTTTCGTTCATTTATTTCTGAATTGTCTTCCAGCTAGTGCCGAGTGTTGGTGGCCCATCCGTTCCACTCCCTGGTGTTAGGAGGATTCCTGAGAATCACTTTGAAGGCGCGGCAGTCTACCTTCTGCGGCCGATCTCCCTGCGTGACGGTGTCTTGCCACTTTGACGCTACTACTGTCTCACCTAATCCTTCAACTTACGCTCTGAACCTGCCTTTCGGACCTCAAGCTACGAACCTACCTTTCCGAGCTGGCTTTCCCTTCGACCTTGCCGGAGTGGTAGAACGGAAATTAACTACCATGGCTGTCAATTTTAACTGGGTTATTTTGCTCATTTTAAAGCAATAAACGTGTATCCTTAAAATTTTTAAATGTAACTCTCTAATAAAAATTAAACGGCATACTCTGCCTGCGACCTTAATAGGTCTCGCTGTTAAGGCGCTGACCGCAATTTAATTATGTTACTCTGCCGTTGCAGTTTATTAAACGTTCTAAATTAAATCTTTGCGAAACTTCTCGTTCTTTCCTTTACTTGATTGTGTGCGGGCTTGAGGCCATTATTCCTCACAGATTCACTATTTACTATCACGTTTGGACTATTACAGTCTAGTCTGAGGGACTCACAAGTGGGGAAAAATTCCGTGAACTCTTTTTAAATTTAAAACTAAAGCTACTTATGTTTGTCTTCACCATTAAAAATTACTCTCAATTAATTGTTGATGTCTTGGTTTTATATTTCATACCAAAATTATAGTTAAAATTCTTCCGCTTCTTCAGGCTTCTGAAAACGAGGAGACGCCAAGCCGTTATTGTTCTTCATCGCGCAGGCGTATCAAACTCAACAATCATTGAGCAGTTAAAGATCGCTCAACCTACTGTATACGATACCGTACGTGGTCAGATATGAGCAAATTGACAATGCTAAGGATCGTCCCAGAAGCGGGCGACCTTGTACACTTCGTTCCTATAAAGAAGGCACGGGACAAAATACCGCAAGAGAAACTGCGTGTCTCTGTTGAAAGTTTTCGAGGAAGACTTCAGAGGGTAATCAAAGCATAAGAAGGGCACATTGAAAAATGAATTTCCATTCGGCTTCGTTGTAGTTAGTAAATTAACGTGAAGATGATTTTGTTTCATTACACTATCCTATTGTATTATAGATATATTACCAATTAACTTAATCCAGTAATTTTTTCCCCACCCTGTGCCTCAATATTTTCAAAAAATTTACAAAACGTACTAGTATCAATCTCACCGCTAAAGTGGTATGTAAAGATAATTTCTTGAAAGGTGACCACGCGACCCCTTTATTGAAAAAACTTACCTGAATCCCAATACCAGAAAAATTCCACACTCAGAAAGCCCGACGCATATTCTCGGCTCTCTACCTCCCTCACAGTAATGCTGGGAAATTTCTTTCACCCTATATTCCAAAGAAAACAGCAAATCGAAGGAATGATATCTTAATTAGTTAACGTTCATTTGACCTTGGACAAAAAGTTCTCTTGGTTTCTGGAGGTCTTTGGTGGAATAAGCTCCCCCAGAATACTCCCTAGCGCATAAAAGTTCTTAAACTGTAAAAGAATCGAAAGCAAACGTGTCCCTCTATTTTACATTTTTACCATAGGAAAAACACCCGAGAATATTTCCTTTTACATTGCTATAGGCCTACTGAAGCTAAACGGTCGACTACCTGCTACTAACTGCCTTATACCTGCTCACTACTGCATACTTTGAGGTCGTCATGTCAAACTCTGTAAAGATAAAATATTTATACTGAGTATTTTATTTTTTTATCGGTCCCTATATAGTATGATGGCGTTTCCTGCAGGGGCATTGTGGTTTTCCACATCCCTATGTCGCATTTACCGTTTGCCGGGGGGTTCAACAGTACCTCTTGTACTCCGAATTGATGTGCGTGGATAGCTCTCCGAGGAGCACCACAAATTTCGAAGCGTCGTCCAGATTTGGGATTTGTGCGAGAAAAATATAGAAGGGGAGGAACCATCCTTCAATATCACCTCCGACGGCGGGTAACCGGGCATCTATCTTAGCCATGCTTCCACCTGCTGGGTCACTCTGGGGTCACCAGTGTGGTGTTCTACCTCAGGCTACTTTACGCTCCGGGCAGACTATGAATATCTAAGGAATTTGAATCTCAATGCCCGAAGCGAGTGCCTGAGGTATCAAAAAATCCGACAGGGTAAGAAAACACAACTGGAATAAATACCGTTCTATTAGGAATATCGCCAACAGTGATGGCACACGAGGAAAAGATTGCTGTCACGTAGTAACGCACCAAGAGACGTATTAGAGGACCGTCAGGCGATGGGAAGTTGCAGCAAGGATGGCGATAGAGTAACTATTGAGTGAGAAGCGGCGGAGGAGGCAGTAGAGACTGGGGCTAGTGGAGCTTCTTAGGTGAGTGTTGTGAAAATCGGAGTCGCTGTGAGCGGACTGGCTAAACTTTTTCTGCACCTCCTTATATAGGGCATAGTGAGGTGGTAACACGCTGAGCATCCGTCCCCATTGATTGGTGGTTGCGTGCTGCTTAGGCCAATCCGAAAGCCGCCTCGAACTCCGCCGTTGCGTGAGGTGGAAGCTAGTTGTTTGAAGCTCTCGAAGCTCGCCGTTGCTTGAGGTGGCGGCAGGTCGCTTGAAGCTTGAGTGGTGGTGTACAAGCGAACGGCTTGTTGAGACCACCACAAAGTTTTATTATTATGTAGGAGGTTGCTAAATTTTCTGTAGCACCTCCCTCGAGTCTATCATGGGGTTTAAGGCCCGTATTATGGAGTGGATAGCCCTACACTAGAGCACAGCATAGGTTCCACATAGACACAACATAGTTATAGTACTGAACAAAATAGACAATGCAATGACACAGCAAGTTAGGTAAATAGTTCACTCACCTCTTGGATACCTTAACTTTATACTCAATTGGCGGTACTGTGGTTAGTGAGATTAGAGCGGAGATAGACGGGAAATGTATAGAATAGAGTAGAATAGAATTAGTACATTAGTTTAGAACTTAAGAAGTTAGATACCAACCACAGTAGGTAATTATATACACACTCGGTCAACATGTACTTGTTGTTGAACCC
The DNA here is from genome assembly GCA_030386875.1 of Morinoia aosen. Taxonomy (NCBI): domain Eukaryota; kingdom Metazoa; phylum Arthropoda; class Malacostraca; order Amphipoda; family Talitridae; genus Morinoia; species Morinoia aosen. The sequence continues at coordinate 65,371,058 of CM059572.1, read as the reverse complement.
GAGGCCAATAGCAGACTGACTTTCGAGTGTTGCTCTCTCGAGCGTTGCCAACTTATGGTCTCTCTAACTAGAACTTACACTACTCGCTATATTACAGCCCGGTAAGGGATAGTAACAAACCGGTCGGAGAAATGGGTTTATTGTTAAGATTACTGAGGCCAGTAATCTCAAGAAGTAACGAGAACGTAAAATAATGTGACTAAAAGAGTGTAAACGTAAGGGTAACTTGAATAAAACGAATTAAACGAGGCAATCGGTAAAAGGAATAAAGGAGATGAGCCTCGGGACATTAAGATAATATTAGACGTTGCCACATAAACATAACGACATTGTAATGTATGGTCAGGCACGAGTAAGGTGTAAGTAAGTGGGTAAACAAAAGGGGGTAGCGGCGATCTGACGAAGAAACACAAGAGTTAGTAACGCCAACAACGCAAACATAAACTAACATCAATACATAGTTACATTAAAGAAACTAAAAGAATTAGTTTATTTCTTTCGAGAGACTAAACTACTACGATAAATGAATGACAAAGATTTTATCTGAATGACAACGATTTTATCTGAATTCAGCGTAGAAATGCCTAACGTACAAGAGGCCTTGCATCTTACAATCAATTACAATTATTAACTTATCCTAAATCGTTCCGAACTGCAAGAAATCAATATCTAACCATCAATACCTTTTCTTATTCGTGACCAGATACGGCTTAGGCTAAACATAGAGCCGGCGACTTAAAACAACTGATTTCGCGGCTTATTAATTTCATAATATATACACTCAAAAAATCACTTGATTGTTTCTTCAACTATCTTAATTTCATCAACACAATAATTGAACACTGGCAGAAAATAGACACTCACCCAGACGGTTTTATGGAGGACACGGTACGACTACATCGAACTAGCGTTCGTTAGGAAATGTCTGGTGTCTACCACTTGACAATCGGCCTTGGCAAAATGTTGCCATATAGCCTTTAGTATTTCGATGCGCGAGGTGCTTGTGAAATAAAATGAAATTTGAGTCGCCATCGACACTTTAGTTTTAATATATAACTCATTACAATATATTTAGAATTTTCCTAGGCACCACAATTATACTAGTGTGCACGGCCCGCCAAAAATGACGGGATTCAATACCTTTCTCGTACAATTCGTCCAGACGGGGATGACTAACAAAAATAGCTATCCGAACAGGACCCGTGATAAACAATATTATTCTACTTGCGCACTGGTGAATCTCGTATCACAGATACTGTCATTGTCATTATGGCTATCTTTATAAACATGACACAGAAATGGAAGGAGTGGACTCAAAATAAATGAACTATGGGTATTGTTAGGTAGTTGCAGGACCCAAGAAAATTCCTCGGACCAGTGGAAATTCCTAGGTGGACCCGTGTAAATATTCTGTCAATATTTCCTAACCTATGGCAACCTACCCTATCTTAATCCAACCAAACCTATTCTAAACGAACACATCCTGGTACAATTCAAACATATCAATGCATGCAAAGGCCATCTTGCTATACTGAGGAATTCGGTATCCATGATACCGCCAACTCAGACATCCTATGTTTCTTAAGAAGCGGATATCAAACAAATATATAAATGAACACACAACGGGTACTTTAAGGTTAGATACATCTACTACATAGTGTACATGATCAGTCAAACGTAACGGAACTCGATAGTTCCCTTTGAATAAGTCTCAAGGTATGGATGAAAAACAAATCTATCCACCCAGCACCTGCTATTAAAACATTATTAACAATCTATGCTATAATAAGAGCCGCGTCCGTCGCTCTGTCTGTCCGTCCGTCCGGAGCCAGCCGAAAGTGTGTGAAGAGCCACGAGCGTATCTGCGATACGGGCTGTGTGGAGTTGCGTTGTGAAAGCGGTTGAAGGTGGACGTGTGTTAACTGTGTCAACCGGTTGCTTGAATTGCCTCGCAAGTAAAAGAAATAAAGTGAATAATAAGCCATTCAAAAAACTCGTATGCCAAAGAAAAGACATAGGAGGGGACATGGCTCTACCTCCTCTTCAGGAGGAGAATCTGAAGCCTGGCCTCCTCTTGTAATTTCATCTCAACCTCTTCTAATGTCTTCATCTAAAACACCAAATGATGAGGGTTTGCAGGAGGAAGGAGGCAAACTTGATTTGGACGCACCGATAGTGACTTCAGCAGTAATTTAGCCAGCAACGATATCCTCCACCAGCAGAAATCGTACATTCTATGGCAGAAATCAATTTGAAATACCAAATTTTGAGGGTTTCAATGGGAACTTCCATACTAGTTCTGAAGAAGACAACCCAATAACTCCAGGGCAAAGAACAAGAGAAGCAGTCTCAAACAACATCACACCCTTGCAGCCAACAGTAATATTAGTCCAACCTGTAGCAGAGAATCCTATCAACAAAAGCTTTTTCTCTAATGAAATCAAACTGTCTAAGGCACTGGCAGCGTCAACTTTTGGGGACAAAGGCATTGGCAAAATCTCAAGGAACCTGGGAAGAAGCCTTCTTGTTATCACCATGAAAGAACACTATCAGGATCCCTCTGAGCTGTTGAACACTACGGAGATAGGCCCCTGGACAGTTGAGTGTCGGCTGCCAGTCAGTCAGACTACCTCTGTGGGAGTCATTGGACCATTTGGAGAGGACACCACTAATGAAGAACTGACAGAGGCACTCAAGGATGCACATTTTGATGGAGCTGTGGCAGAGCGGATGTACAAAGGCAAGGATAAAATCAAAACATCAATGTTCAAAGTTATTTTTGAAGCAAAAGCCTTACCACCACATGTTAGAGTTGGCTATCAACAATACAGAGTCAATACATTCATTAGAAAACCATGGCAGTGCTATAAGTGTCAACGATTTGGGCACAGTGCAGCTTACTGCAGATCTGCTCCTCGCTGTGTAGTATGTAGTGGCCCCCACAATAATAGTGAGTGCACAACAACGACCACAAAAAACTGTTGCAACTGTGGTGGCAACCACACAGCAAATTATGGAGGATGTCCAAAAATGCAGCAAGCAAAAGAAGTGGAGAAAACACGCCAACTTCAAAAGCTATCCTACAGAGATGCAGTAAAGGAAGTTCTTAAACAAAATGCAACACCACCAACTCAATCTCAATTTGTGCTGCCTGCCATCTCTACTTTGACAAGAAGTCAACCAGATTCTGGCTACCTGAGGAACACAGAAGCCCCAAAAATTACCAAGACTGTTGGCACCCAAACTAACAATGAACCTGATATGCCTGCTCAAAAACATGTCACCATCAACCAACTGGTGGATCTCCTGATAAAAATATTTACAACTACTGAGAAAAAGGATATTCAAATGGATGCATCTGGGATGGTACACAAAATTGCTGCAGAAACTTTCCAACTTCAATCCCTACAGGCTCCATCCAAAAATCCTCAACAACCAATAGTACAACCTGAGTGTTCTGATATAATATCCCAGAAAACTTTTCAAAAAATTACAAAGATCATGCCCCAAATGGAAATAACACCCTCTCCTGTAATTGGACGAACCAACCCACACAAAAAACTAAGCCCAACATTGAGATGCAATTGAAAAAACCAGCAGAAAAAATTTCTCCACAACAATAGAAAAGCCTTGCAAAATCCTACTGATGCTGGGCATGCAACCAAACAACAAAGATGTCAACAAAAAAAGAACTAATAATATTTCAGTGGAACTGCAGAAGTATAAGCAATAAGTTGAGCAACTTCAAAATTAAACTATAAACTCTTAAGCCACACATTGCCTGTCTCTATGAGACATGGCTTTCACCAAATTTTGAACCTCGTTTTGTTGGGTACTCGGCATAGAATAGATATGCATGCTGGTGGAGGTGTAGCAATTCTGGTCAGAAATGATGTCACCTACACTGATATTCAGTTGATAAAATTTGTACCCAGTTCTCTTGAAGTTCTGGGAATTAGCATTTTTTTGCAAAATAATGCTCCTCTCTCTATACTCTGTGTCTACAATCCAAATAAAATTATTACTACAAGAGAAATATTACATTATATGCATCAACTGGAACCTGCCCGCATTGTGGTTGGGGATTTCAATGCGCACCATCCAATGTGGGAACCTGCAAAACAGGCCAACACTACTGGTCGGAACATAGCTCAACTGTTGCTAGATGATCCTTCTATAGCATTGATAACTCCTCCTTCTCTGCCCACCTACTATAACATTTATCAGAACTCATTTTCTACACTTGATTTGGCTTTTGTCTCTGCAAGCCTTCAGCCCACAGTATCTGTAACAACGAGGATGATATGGGAAGTGACCACTATCCCATTCTTATCAGCATTGGAGTGGAGCCATCAACAGTGAAGTTCCGAAGGCGGACAACGTGGAAATTTGAGAGTGGGTCATGGGATGACTGGACTGCATCTCTGCAACAGCCTGAGCTCTTGGAGGTGGGAGATCTTGAGCAGGAATTTGCAGACCTCACAAACAACATGATCAAAGCCAGCCATAAAGTTTTCAAACAAACTAAAGAATATATCTGTCCTAAGTATAATAAGTCTTGGTGGAACTCACAATGTGCAGCAGCAGTAAAAGCAAAACAAGATGCAAAAGTTAGCCTAATCAATCAACCTTCTCAAGAAAATCTAATTGCATACAAACGCTCTCAGGCGAGAGTCAAGTTTGAGGTCAAAAAGGCAAAAAAGGAATCTTGGATTTCCTTCTGCAGTAAGATAACAACTGACACATCTGTTTCATTAATTTGGAAAAAGATTAAAAATCTGCAGACCCCATTCTGTAGGAAAGCTCAGCCTCTTTTAACAAGGGATTCAATAATAGCTGACTCATGTTCTAAAGCAAATGCCTTGGCTGACCACTATCAAAAAAGAATGTCATCCCCTTCTCCATCTCCATTTCCACAGTTCACTTTGCTTCCTCTTGCTGTAGCCTTAAATGATGATGCTCCCTCCGTAATAAACAATCCCTTTAACAAACATGAATTGAACAGAGTCCTGACTTCCTTGAAGAGTACAGCTCCTGGCCATGACAACATTCATAATGAACACTTGAAGCACATGCCAGACACTTACAAAACATGGCTCCTCCAATTGTATAACAAAAGCCTGCAAACTGGAGTGCTTCCCAAATCATGGCAGCCTGCCATCATCATTCCGCTTCCCAAACCAAATAAGCCACTAACTTCGGTGGATTCGTATCGTCCCATCACCTTGCTGTCATGCCTACAAAAACTGATGGAACGTCTCATAGTCAACCGCCTCACATTTTTCCTTGAACAGAAGAGCGTCTTCAGGAAAACGCAGGGAGGCTACCGACAAAGATTGTCAGCCATTGACCAAGTTACCCAGCTGGAAGCTGCAATTCGAGCTGCGCTGAAAAATAAATCTATCATGCTGTGTCTCTTTGTTGACTTTACAAGTGCATTTGATACTGTGTGGCCAATGGGAGTCCTGTATAAGTTGAGTCAATGTGGTGTTGGTGGCTCAATGCTGCGGTGGCTGCAAGTTTACCTCAGGGAAAGACCATTCAAAGTGTTCATTGAGGGTACCAGTTCTTCGGTCAGGATAGCAAAGAGTGGTGTATCACAGGGAGCAGTGCTTTCACCTTTATTATTCAACATCATGATGCGTGATGTACCAGTGGAGGCAGGGATCTGCTCCTGTGAGTATGCTGATGATCTCACTTTCTACACCCAACATCCTAGTCTTCATGTTGCAACGGATACCCTACAGCAGCAGCTTAATTCACTTCATACTTGGTCAAAACAATGGGGTCTAAAAATAAATTTGAACAAAACCAAGTGCATGATTTTCACAAGTAAAAAAATTAACCCACTCCCTATCACAGTAGGAGGACAGCAATTGGAATTTGTACAGCAACTCAAGTATCTGGGAGTCATGCTAGACTCTCCTCGCCTTCGTTGGCATCATCAAATAGAACATCTCAAGCAATCTTGCACGCCATTGCTCAATTTGCTGCAATCTATATCACATAGGCATTGGGGTGCTGACCGAGAACTACTACTTTACCTCTATAGAACTCTCATTCGCAGCCGACTAGACTATGCTGCCCCTCTGTATGGTGCTGCTGCTCCTTCAAATCTCCTTCAACTAAACACCATTCAAAATCAGTGCCTGCGCCTTGCTACTGGATGCCGCAAAACTTCTCCTGTAGCTTCACTGGAGGTGGAAACCAATATCTTCCCTTTGGCAATACACAGAGAACAACTCACGTGTTTGTATTACAGCAAACTACAGCAACTTCCCAGTAAAATTGCTAACAACTTACTTCAAGCTCCATTCCCTCCACAGCTAGTTTCTTCTATGCTTTTGCCATCCATGGCATCACGTGCAAGAGCTCTTTTTTCCAGTGTTAACCTGCAGATTCCAGCTCACAATGCAGCACCACTGGTTTCACCGCTGCCTCCCTGGTTCAAAGTAGAAGCCCACGTCCTTACTGATTTTCTGCCTACCCCGGTATCTTCCCTGTCTAATCAAAGTGTTATTCAAAGGTATCATGAATTAATGGACACAACCTTCACTGGATACACCCCTTTATTTACTGATGGGTCCTGCATTGCTGAACCTACCTGTTCCTCATCTACTGCAGTGGTTGTCCCTTCAAGAGGAGTCACCAAGAACTGGAAACTTCGTCCACAGACACAAGTCATTCAGTGTGAACTAATGGCTATCAACGAAGCTCTTCGATGGACACTGTTGAACAATAATGGGGAGGATAAGTATGTCATTTTTAGTGACTCCTTGAGCTCCTTGTACCTCATAATGAATAGGAAGCCAAAAAACTATCTCCCCTTAGTATGTGACATACAAGCCAAGCTGTACACCACTGCTTCTTCCCATGGTGCTTACCTGCAGTTCATTCCAGGCCATAAAGGTGTTCCTGGTAATGAGGCTGCTGATGAGGCAGCCAAAGATGCCCATCTGCTTCGGTACCGCACGCTGACACCAACCTCATATGAAGAAATGAAAAGTCTCATATGTGAAGCCTTCGAATTAAAGTGGAGCACTGAATGGATGAGAGGGGTTCAACTGACAGGGAAAGGACGACATTTACTGAAAATCAGAGAAAATACGGCAAGGTGGCCGTGGGCTGCACACAAGATCCGTTGCGTCAAAACAGCACTTGCTCGTCTGCGTGTTGGGCACACGGGGCTTCGGTCACATCTACATCGCTTCAATATTGTTGATGATCCAAATTGCTCGTGTGGTGCTGAGGAAAATATTGACCATCTTTTTTTCTACTGCCGTTGCTACACTGGAGAACGTACCTCCATGAAAAATTCCTTGAGCCTACTTAATGTACCGTTTTGCTTGAAAAATTTGCTTGGAGGTGGCCCCTTTATGGAACTCACTCAAAAGCAAATTGTTAATATAGTTGTACATTATCTATCATCTATAAGAAAAATTAAAACAATCTGAAATCTTGTTAAAATTGTGATATTTCAGAGAAGTGAGTGAATTCCTCCAGTGGCACTTCACAGAAAAACTTCCTGTGACTTCTTTCAGCCTGAGGGCTGAACTTCAGAGCATCAATCTACAACTTTGAAGGCGTGGGGCTACATGGAATCATCTCCGAAGCTCCAAGAAATCGGAAACAACAACAACAATACGGGCCGTGTGCGCTCGGTTTCATCAACTCTCGAGAGATTGAATTTAAAATTTTTATTTTACGGCCTTTCTTTCATTTCGCCTCCTTCCTTATTTCAAATAAAGTGGGGTGGACTAAAAAATAATAAAACACCGTGTATCTCCATACATTTATAAACAAATAAATATGATCTTTTGTGCGTAATTTCTCCCTTTTTTATTACAACGGGGATCTTCTTGCTTGCTTTGTATCATTGATACCATTCAAATAATATAAAAAACCATACAGGCAAAAACAAAGACCATTAATAAAATTAATGCAAAAAACACATGAATGTAAAATACCAAGACTAACTTTCTCAACACATGTTCACTTAGCCGAAGAATAGAGCGAAATGGTGGACTGCAACGATTGTTCCAACAATTTACGGCGCGGTTCTTTTAAACAATTTCAGAGCAAAAAAATCATTCATATTTTCATTGAGGGAAGGTTTGAGTTTATGGATATGTAAGGCTTCAATAATGTGAATATGCTGTTTTTTACGGACATTATACAATACTTTAGTAGCTGGATAGAGATCTTCATTAGAGGGCTTGGAGCTGTGATGAATACGGAAATGGTTAAAAATTGAGCCTTGATACTTATGTGCATTTAACCGCTGCTTAAGGGTCATTCTAGTCAAGCCAATGTAACAGTTGTTGAGAGACATACATTCTCTCCTCATACAATTAAATTGATAAATTACATTGGCCCTATCTAGATCCCCGACCGCAGGCATTGAAATATTGTTTTTTACAACAAGGTTACTGATTTTGCGATTTTTGTAATAAATAAAAATTTTTAGTCTGTTATTACTATCAACAGGCTTGACAAAAGTGCGTATTATATTCTTAAAGACTCTTTCATCTATTTTGTAGTTAGGGTGCATTTGATTTTCGTAAAAAATCTTGACGTAACTGGAACATACATTAGCATGGTTATAACTGTTTACTATTCTACTCAAAAAATATTAATTTTGCAGTCAACAAGGGTATTAGGGAAATTATTGTTTACCAGTAACCGTTTTATTCTAAGTACTTCTATGTGAAAATTTGCCCAACTACTGCACACTTTGTAGGCTCTATTCAATAATGTAGAAATTACACCTTCCTTGTAAGTCTGTGGAGCTTCACAATCATAATTAATAGTTTCCCCTGCATATGAAGGCTTAGTGTAAACTGATCTCTGATAAGAAACTTCTGCTGCCTCAACAAGAACGTCCAAAAATGGCAGCTTCCCCTCTACACCGATTTCATATGTGAACGTCAAAACAGAGTTACCCATCATCAAATCTCTTAGCGTTTCCAACTGATTAATACTATCCACCGCCACAAATATATCGTCAACATATCTACCATACACAAGCGGTTTCGTAGGCAAGGCGCTTAAGACCATGTTTTCCACAAAGCACATATAAAAGTTCGCAAACGTTGGTCCCAAGGGTGATCCCATAGTCACGCCATCCACCTGGCGGAACAAGTTGCCGTCAATGTGGCGAAACGGAGCTTCAGTTGTGCAAATGGTTAGAAGTTGCTTCATGAGATGACGCGGGAACTGACGAGGTGCAGGAAGATTTTCACTCTTATAGATGTAATCTAAAATTATTTCGATGGTAGCAGCAACAGGAACATTAGTAAAAAGAGATTCTACGTCCAGCGATGCTATCACTCCACTTGGCTTCTTACCGCGTAACAATGTAATAAATTCATCAGTTGACTTGAGAACGTAATCTTGTGGAAGATACGGTGTTATTATTCGGTTTAAAGTCTTAGCAACTGGATAGGTAACAGTAGGAAGTTGCGATATTATTGGTCTCAACGGTGGGTCATTCATGTTTTTATGAATTTTAGCATTACCATAAATATAACCAGGTTGATAATGACCTTCTAATTTCTTCAAGTCGAATTCGTTGGGAACAGCGTTAACAACAGAAATCAGTTCATTGAGTTTCTTCTTTAGTTTTTCTGTGGGGTCACGTTCCAATTGTTCAAATTTAGTATTGTCAGCAAGTATTGCGTCCAACTTTGCCTTATAATCATTAAATTTAAGAAGAACATACATATTGCACTTATCCGCTTTCCTGATCACAATGTTTTTATTACTCCGTAAGTTGCGTATTGCCTGGCGCTGATCTTGAGTGATTCCGGAACGACTTCGCATGCTCCGATTGCGGGTGCTTTCAGCTATGAGGGCAGCATCAAAGTTAGGCTCCACCGAAACAGTCCCATCTCTACTGAGGCGGAGAATATTTTGGTACACTAATTCTAGTTCCAATTGTTTTTTGATCGGGTCAAAACGGCTACTTGTGTGATAATTCCAACCCAGGTTTAAAATACTTTTTTCAACGTCAGTTAGAGCCTGGTCAGTTAAATTTAAAAATCTGTCTTGTTTCTCGGGCAGGAGCAAATTTCCATTGTAGAGTTTATTCAGCTTACGGGAGATTGCTGCCAAGTTTTTTTCATTTTCACGATCTCTTGTGAACTGCATAGCTTCGTCGAATAGAGGTAAAACTTCTTCATGGGCTGAAAAATGAAAATTCTGAATGGCATTTTTGAGTGCAGGTTCCAACTGATTCTTCAATGCTGTTTTCTGTTCCACTTCATGCAGCAGCAAGTTCTTCCTAAAGTTGTGGGTCAAATTAGACTGTCTGACTTCTTCATCATAAACGCGAACATTGGTATAGGTCGGGAGAAAACCTTCTCGCAGACACGTCTCATTAAATTTTACATTATTATTAAATATTAAATTAAAATTTAATATTTATTAAATTTATTAAAATTAAATTAAATTATTATTAAATTATTATTAAATAATGGTATTTTACTCATTATTAAATCGCTCATTATTAAATGGTATTTTACATTCATGTGTTTTTTGCATTAATATAAAAAACCTTGACATCTGCTCATTTCTACGCATTACACACAAAAAATGTATTTATTTATTGATAAATTTATGGAGACCCTGACGTTTTATTGCACCTATGGTGTTGATAATATTTTAATGACGGGTACTATTAGGATGGATAAATTTGTTTGTCCTCCATACCTTGAGACTTAATTAAAGGGAACTATCGAATCCCGTCATTTTTGATGGACCGCGTACACAAGTTAAATAATAATACACAGTCGTTGCTTGCTTAGTTGCTGCGTGTGTCTGTGACGCTCATTGACAGTCTCTGTGATAACAGTGTCACCAGTGCACAATTGTGCAAGAAGATTTTAATCACAGGTTTTATTAGGATGGATCTATTCGCTTGTCATCTATATCTTGAGACTTTTTTTAAGAGGGTATTGAATTTGAATCCCGTCATTTTTGACGGGTCATGTGTACTAGCAGGTGTATATAATTGTGAAACTTGATTTCAACACTCTGTTACCAATTGAAAATTCGTTCATAAATAAAAAATATAAAAAAACATATGTGCAGGTTGCAACATCTGCAACCATTAAGAATTGTAATATTCATCATATAAATAGTGAATATGTGTAGTTGGAGTCGCAAAATTCTGAAGAGGTGGGGTCGAGTCAGACGGAGCCGCCAAATTCTGGAAAGGTGGAGTCGGAGTCGAAAATGTGGAGTTGGAGTCACAAATTTATTCCTCCGACGCCGCAACTTTCTTTTGCTCCAGGCTTTTCTCTTTCAGTTTCAATAATCCTTCTTAAAAACTAAAATACCCAAAATAAGTAACTCATTAGTCTGTCTTCGGTTGGCATGCCTAATCAGTATAGCCGAGAATTTCTTGCCTAATCAGTAATTATATCCTATACTCAGAACGGTCGAGACTTTAGGCTGCATGAGCATGCCCTCAAAGCCTCGAAAAACATTGAGTGGACAACAACAACCCTGGATGCAGGGCTGGGAGTCGGCACTACAAACTCCCAACTCCGACTTCGACTTCGATTCCAATACAACAAATAACAGCCAACGACTCCAATCAATAAACACTGAAACCAAAAACTCCGATATTTCCATGTTTACTCGTTCTCATTACTTCATTCAACCATTGCTAAACTTGTCTCGCTTTCTGTGAAGCATTTAGTACCACTACATTGAACATCATTGAAAAAAAATTACTTCGTGTAATGTAATCGCAAATGTGAAATGTTACAACTTTATTTGACGTATGATTTCGTTTGTTCACATTCGTTTCTCATTCCTCACATTGATAACGCTAATATCACTTGGTTGACGAATTTCGATAATTTGTCATGTGAATACAATGGTTAAGACATTGGTATTGGTGCAAACTGCGATTTCTCGAGAAAATCGGCCGACGATTGAGGGGGCACGGGAACCTCTATCCCTGCCCCCCAGGAAGAGTATGAGAGCTTTATAATGCATGTCAGCGTGGAAAACAGCTTAATGTTTAAATTGAAATCAATTTAAAGTTTGAAGGTGCAATAGTTTAGAAATTAGAATCTGTGTAAAATGAGGCTTATCGAGAAAATCGACCGACCATTGAGGGGGTACCCCTAGCCTCCCTAGGAAGCGGAAGAGTTTTATTATACATGTTGGTGGGGAAAATAATTTGATGTTTAAATTGAAACCCAATTTGAAGTTTGTATGCGCAATAGTTTAGAAGTTAGAATCGGTGAAAAATGAAACATCAAGAAATTCGGCCGACCATTGAGGGGCATCGGGAAACTCGCTGCCTGCCCATCCACGGGGGCGTAGGAAATTTTTAACGCACATACCTAATTAGGGTTTGCGCGACCGGTCAAAAATTGACACTCAATAGGGAATTAGGTAGTTAATTTTGCAAATTTCTCTATTCGTATTGAAACTGTATTGGTTTGTATTGTGCGACCATCATTATATTTTTTCTTGCTCTGGTGAATTGTTTGAGCCAGTACCATTTTTGTGGGAAATGTCATAAATATGTGGTGTAGTAAAATATTTTCTCCGAGCAGGTTACTTTGTATACTAGTTAATACGTGAGCTCGTAAAAATAACTTAAAATGTCAATCTCTTAATCTTAGAGACCATGATGTTTATATTCGGAACTACCTACTTTTTTTATCCTACGTACTAATTAGTGAGCCCGGAAAGAATAAAGTATTTTGAAATAGTTTAAATTTATATTTACTAGGTACGCAAATTATACTGCCTCAGGAGAGTTTACCGGAGTCAGAAACATGAAAAAAATTGCTGTACAAAATATTGTTGTATAATTCAATCTGATCAGATTACAGTAAATTGATTACTAAAAATCATTGAAAACTTTTATTTCAGAAGCGTTAATGAAATTTGAGCTAAATAAAGCATTAGTGGATAAATGAATCGACACAAGGCACGGCCACAGACCATATGCTTATGTAAATGTTCTGTGGCACGGCGTAGCGTGACTCAATACTACCATGACTCAAGGTGACTCAAATCAGATTATTCAGATACAGATTTATACTTAATCATGGTCATGAGTGCCACCCAGACTATGCAGTGCGTGCGTGAATGTGTATTTTATAAGCAACCCTACGTAAAAACCCAAGGTACTGGTTACCCTTGGTCAGCCCTCGTTTTCAAGTTCAATGGCAAGGTCATAATTTGCTCAACAGAATAGCTACAATGTGCCTGCGACTTTTTTAGGGACAAGGAATGGGAATGAAAATATTGATTATAACTGGAATTTGATGCTGATTCCGAATCTGCAATTTGTTTTGACCGCTCTCGATTTTTTTGATTTTTTGTGATTTTTTTAAATTTTTATACATTTTTAATGTTTTTTTGGCCTGCACCACCTCATGATCCGAACTCTGCCATTCTCGACCCAACCTGGTCGGACTTGGCATACTTTGGCTTGCACCACCTCATGATCCAAACTCTGTCATTCTCGACCCAACCTGGTCGGACTTGGCAGACTTTGGCCTGCACCACCTCATGATCCGAACTCTGCCATTCTCAACCCAACATGGTCAGACCGTGCCTTGAAGACCTGAGTACCGGATAGGGCCGAGTTCCACCCAACCTGTACGGACATGGCATTCTTTGGGCACCACCTCAGTTGTTGCTAGCCGCCTTTCCAAAAAAAAAAATAATAAAAAAAATTGAAAAATCGAGAGCGGTCAAAACAAATTGCAGATTCGGAATCAGCTACAAATTCCAGTTATAATCGATGTTTTCATTCTCGCTGATCATCCTGGAGTGGGTGCCTAGCCATGTGGGCATACCTGGCAATGAGGCTGCAGATAAGTTAGCACAGTCTGCTCTAAGCATCTCTCTGACAACTCAAATACCTAAATCCACAGCAGAACTTAACTCCCTATTTGCCACCTCCATGCAACAAGAGAGGCTGAGGGCATGGAAGCAGCTTCCACCAATCATAAATGAATTAAATCCTGCACTGATCCCTCTACCATCTTCACTTTCACGCAGCCAACAAGTCATCATCTCAAGACTGAGACTCGGTGTCTGTAAATTGACACATGGGCACTACTTAACGGGTTCTCCGCCTCTTTTCTGCCAAGGATGCAAATGCAAACTCACCTTGAGCCACCTATTGATAGACTGTCCTCTGCATCAAAATCATCGCCTGGCCCTGATTACTGAGTGCAATGCAAGATCGGCTCCTGTGACAATGAACACCATCCTTGCAGCTGACTTCCCAACCAAACTTGTAATGGATTTCATGAGAAAGTCAAAATTCCTGCACCTCATCTGAAAAAAACCTGAAGAGCAGACTGGGGGCGCCATTTCCCAAGAAGGAGACGTGCCTCATCTCTAACAAAGTAAGTATTCTCGCTGAGCGGCAAGCCTGGAGTAAGAGACAGTGACTGGAATGAGCCAGTCAGGTAGAATGGTCAGTAATGACCCAATATGCCTGGGGATGGTGTTTTGACACACTGGCTATCCCAGTGATGCCATCCAATGGCAGCTTGTGACAAGGATTGGTAGATCCTGAGTAGTTTAGTGGACAAGTCTGGTACCAGGCGCTGAACTCTTTGTGTGATAACTGTGGAGGGAATTGTAGGCCGTTACAAAGGCCCCGACGCTGTCGGCCCTCAATTTCAAGTTCAAGTTCAAGGCTTCGCCGCTCAGCGAGACTTAAGACCTTTTTTATATTTTATGATGTTTCTTCTCTGATTTATTCATGTTGTAAGGATGTCCTCCAAACTCTAGCAGTATTTGATACCATAGTATTTTGTATGTATTTGTTTCATTTGGTTAATTCATAGTAATTTTGAAACTCGGGATGTACAAATTTCAAATGATCTTTAGTGTGGGTCACGACAGCATTTGCAAAGTTTTGCTATTAGCCATACACATTTCTGTTTTGCTACATCTTCCAGATTTTATATTTAAGTTAGCCCTATTTAAAAAAAAACATGGATGCTGGAGAGCCTCAACCATCAACATACCTGGGGTTTGATTTCAGCACACAACAGGTAAAAATTTATTGTAAGCACTTTCAGATTAAATATTATGTATGCTTGTTATTGCTATTAAAATTTGATTTAATATTTTTACTAGTAATTAAGTAATTTTGAAGTTTTAGTGGCTACACAAATGTTGCTTTATTTTTCAATCACATATACTAAGTTGCCCATTTTTGTTTATTTTTCTTTCATAAAGTTTAAATTCATTCTGTTATATTATAAAATGTTTATTGTTGAAGCTGGTTGTTCATATGTAAACTAATTAAATGAAAGGAAAATGAATGAAATGTATTGGCATCATTATTTAGATTATTTATGTAATTCTTAAGGCTTTAAAAAAATTGGTCAATATGCAGGTTAACCTGTTCATGGAAATTAAAAAGTCTGTTCCAAAGAATCACTAATGGAACACATTTAAAAAGACTTTACACGAATGACATTCTGCTTGCTAATTCATTATTTTTGAGATATAACAATAGTTAGATTCAGATAGGAATAACATTATATGGTCGGTTGCTTAGTCGGCACATTGTTGGGTCATGCCCACTTTTCTGGGGGGACACGCCCACTTTTTGGTGGGAAAAGAACAGCGTTGATTGGGTAAGTTAAGGTAAGCTATTTTAGGTTGATTTATGTTATTTTCGGTTGGTTTATTTAACTAACCTAACATTACCTACCCTAACCTCACCCATCGTTATGTCAATACCGTATTACAGTATACTTATGGGTCCGTTCCTTCATTTTTATATGACGTTCCTATAACTTCAAAGATGAATAATTCAAAATTACACATCAGCAAGCAGAATGTCATTCTTGTAAAACATTTTTAAATGTGTTCCTTTAGTGATTCTTTGGAACGGAATTTTTAATTTCCGTGAACGCGTTAAACTGCATTTTGACCAAAAAATTCTCATAGATTTTAATATTTTGACTGCAACATGAGCCACCAGTGGTACATGGAAGGGATTTTCATGATGCTGCTGACTAACCAGCAGTCACAAACTCAATTTTCAGAAATACGTTATCAATACTAAATAAAGCCCCAATCCAGTTATTGTTTGCTATTTTCAACATTGCTTGCTACAATTGACTTCAAATTTGAGTTAAATGTTAAACTTCTAGGTCAGTATTTACTTTAATGTTAACAATTTTCATAAATTTTGTAGCTATAGATAGGTAATACAGTCGATTTTAAGACGTTTTAGACAAATGACAATGTGCCTGGAAATGCTTAGTTTTTGAGTTATTTAAGTTTGAAGTTATACAAACGGCGCTCCTGAATGGCCTTTTTTGCGCAAAAACAGTCATTGTTTTTGCAATGGAAACCAAATCTAACCCCCCTATTAAAAATGTAAAGAGGTTGGATCGTGAGGGGTAGCCACAGTTCTTCTAGTGAAAATTATAATTGAAGGTTTCTAGTGACGTTTGTTTACATCGACTCCAAGATGGCTGCCGCCATGGCGCCAACCGGTACTGAAGATGGCGGCAGCCACCTTGGAGTCGATATAAACAAACGTCACTAGAAACCTTTATTTATAATTTCCACTAAAAGAACTGTGGCTACCCCTCACAACCCAACCTCTTTACATTTGTAATAGGGGGTTAGCTTCCATTATTAACTAAATTACGCTAGCCGCGCGCGCTTCCATGGCGCATCACCGGGCAGAATGTCATTCTTGTAAAACATTCTTAAATGTGTTCCTTTAGTGATTCTTTGCAACAAAATTATGAAAATCGTTGACAACATTAAAGTAAATATTGACCAACTTCTATTTTACCTGCCACAGTAAAAGTGTTTGGTATACTTTAAAACTTTGTATTTTTAGTACAAAGTAATTTTAGTATTTTTCAAATAATGCTTTTAGTATCTAACAGTTGAAAATGACAAAAAACATTAGGTGATCAAAAGAAGATTTTATATGAAATTTTAGTTTTACCCAAACAATAAGAATTTTAACTACACGTTGTTCAATATTTTTTCTTGAGCTGAATTTAAGGAAGAGAAGAGTACCAAATTTTATAAATTGAAATATTTGAGTATAAAATTTAAGTTTTATCAATTTTTAGATGTAAATCTTTCAATTTCACCCAAGTAAAATTAAACATTATCTGCTTGAAGTTGAAAAAATTCACATGGCTAATATTTTTTGAACAGGTCAAAGCTCTGGTAATTGCTGAGGATTTGAAAGTTCTTCAAGAGGCTGCAGTCCACTTTGATTCAGAGCTGCCTGAGTTCAGGTCAGTATGGACTGGAGGAGATTAGTTTTAATTAATCATTTTTTTGTTTAGTTTTAATTCCTCATGTTTTTTGTTTAGTTTTAATTCTTCATGTTTTTTGTTTAGTTTTAATTCCTCATGTTTTTTGTTTAGTTTTAATTCCTCATGTTTTTTGTTTAGTTTTAATTCTTCATGTTTTTTGTTTAGTTTTAATTCCTCATGTTTTTTGTTTAGTTTTAATTCCTCATGTTTTTTGTTTAGTTTTAATTCCTCATGTTTTTTGTTTAGCTTTAATTCCTCATGTTTTTTGTTTAGTTCTAAGTTTTTTTATTCTGTTGACTCTTTTAGTTGACTAAATGTAGATTCAGAGTAATACATTTATGAAAATGACTTGGCGATATCCCAGAAAATAATTTATCTGTAGTATTATAATGAATTAACCAAATTTTAACTTGTCCAATACGCATGCTATTTTTTTGGATAATTAATAAATTAGATTATTAAAAAATTCTGACTATGATGTATAATTTCCTACCATGCTGTGTGTGCCATTAATTTTTGTAGTTCAAAGTGTAGAGTTACATTTGATCAATGAAATTTTTTGTTATTTAAAGGTTAAATTTATATCAATTTTGGCATATGTTGAGGAAAAGCTATTAATTGATTTTCAAAGTTTTGTTAATTGAATTATGGTAGTTACATCAAAATGAACAACTACTTTTCTTCTATGCACTTTTTGATTCAAATGAGTGTTTGAGTTCAGGGAAGCAAATGCTTTTTCCTATAAATTCTTTGAAAAATAAAAAAAATACTTCCGGAGGGAAATAAGCTCTCGGGTATTCACAGCATGTTTATAACATTCAAATAGACATTTGTAGACCAAAAGTTTTTGGAATTTAGCCATACCCCCTTCCCCCTCTCCCCCAAGGAAATTTTTTTTAAATTTCAATTTCTCAGCCAATTTTGTACCTGAACACAAATGTTTTTTTTTGTTAGATTTACAATATAAAATATCTACAATCGTTAGTTCAAGTTTTTTGTTTTTGCTTTTAAAAAAAAATTTGACAACTATTTGAATATTAAAAATAGTTAATTTATTTCTATAGACAATGAAAAAATTTCTAATCTACTTTTCAAATAAAGTTGAACTAGCATTTGTAGTTCTTACTTTGCTCTCCACAATACAAAAAAGATCTCCTCAATAGCTTCAAAAATGGGAGAAATTGGCCGTCAAAGTCTATGACCCATATTTTGAGAAAATGTTGGTCAAAGTTACCAAATACCATAGTACAGAGTACACATCATTTCCTTAACATTTCATTTTTTTTATCAGAACTTACAAACTAATACACTACTAGTGGGTCTAAAACATTTTAGATAATTCTTCCATAGTTGTGATAAGTCATTACCACTGATAAGTCACTAATACTTGCTGCAAACTGCAGAGGGCCCCGAACTGTTTTTCCCTATGAAATATTAAAGAATTAAAAAGAAATACTTGTGGAGTGAAATATGCTCTGAGGTATTCACAGCATATTTATAAGATTTGAATGAACATTTACAGCTCGTAAAGTTTTGGAAATTTACCCACCCCCCCCTCCCCCAACACCCCCCCCCCTATCCCCATCACACACACACACACACACACACACACCCCCCCCCCCTCATTTCCAAGCAATAATTTCATTTTCAGTTTTGGGCCCCAAAAAAAACGCTCGCTTGTCGTAAAGCAGTATGTTTATTTTTGTCTTTGATGGCTGGAATGAGCTCGTATAAACGTTGAATGAATGTTGAGAGGACAGTAATCGATTCACAAATTTTAATACTTATATAGCTAGTGATTATTAGATCAAAATAAAAAATTTTCTTTTATGCACTTTTGGTTTTTGTTGCAAATGAAAATTGAACGAGTTATAACGTTGATCTTAAAGTAAATTAATATAACTTAACGCAACCTAATGATCATTCGAGCGCATCGGAAGGGAGGGTTCATTATAGTCTCCCCCTAAGAACTATTTCTTCCCGCTTCAAAGACTACAATTGCGGTAAGTGACCTACTGCTATAACTCATTAAATACTCATTTGCCCCAAAAAGTGCATGAAAGAAAAGTTGTTTATTTCGATCTAATCACCATGATTCACGCGACAAAAATAAAAAAATTGATTAGTAGCTTCTCCTTAACATTAACCTCAATTTGTAGGCTTTTTTATTCTAGGAATAGTTTTCCTATGAACTTGGCAAATTTTTCTTGCTTTAATGGTTGTGTTTCAATCACAGGGCAAAGGTTACATTTTATTTCTTTAACAATATACTTTGAGAACTTTGTGTTTCACTCAAGGAAGCCTGAAATCTCAGTTTAAAATTGGCAATACCTGTGGCCTCTTTTGTAGATTTTGTTCTATGTTCAAGTCCAGTATATGCTTCAAATAGTTATTTTTCTTTTCTACCCCCTCATAGAGATACAACTATTGTGTCGATGGGAATTAGCTCTCCTATAGGGAAAATGTGAGTGCCCAAGCTGAGAGTTAGGTAGAGCTTTTTTTGTTGAAATACAATATTTTTGTTATGTTAAGGACCATCTTTTTTTGGTTCACTGCTGTCCTGTTTTTCAGCACCTTCTACTTTCTTCTTTGACTTTGATCTTGTTTCATAAGCTTTTTCTCAACTTACTGTTTCTATACCCTTTCTGCATAAATTCCACATTCCCTAACCTCCATACTGAATGGTGCCTTCTTCCTTCCTCTCTTTGGATTGACTTCGTGGCAGAAAGGGAGACTTAAACTATCTAATAATCTAATTTATTTTTTTCTGCAGCTGAAGAAATTTTATCTTGCAAAGAAACTTGGGTAAAAGTCTTCATGTGTCAATTTTTTCTTCACGGTTACTCTCAAGTTTAAGTTTCCTTAGATTTTTAGGAATTGAAGAGTAATTACGTAGTATATTAGTAAAATGATTATCATTAAGCAAAGTAATTGCAATGTAATTGCCTAGTTTCAAACCATGTAGCAATTAAATTGGCTTTTTTTTTGAACCATCTATGATCCTTATTTTGATAATTTGACTGGCCAGAACCCAGGGTGGTGTGCTGCAAGGTAACAATGGGGAAGTCACCTCACCTGTGGTCATGTGGATCAAAGCACTGGACCTGGTGCTGGATAAGTTGAGAGTTGCCGGCACAGACTTCAGTACAGTTGCTGCCGTGTCGGGTAGTGGGCAGCAGCATGGCAGTGTGTGGTGGAAGAGAGGAGCCAGTGAAGTTCTCACTAATTTGGACCCACAGAAATTCTTGCACCATCAACTCAACAGTTCACATTTTTCTCGGCCTAATGCGCCCATTTGGATGGATGTTTCTACTGGGTTGCAGTGCCAGAAGTTGGAAGAAGAAGTGGGAGGAGCCCAGGTTTGAAAATTTCTTATACTTTTCTCTGGCACTTACTATTATTTATAATTTCTTAGCAGACCCTGAATTTTTCATTTTGTGTGCGTTAGACATTTTACTCTGGAAACTTTCAGGTTGCCATTGATGGAGCTATCAGAATTTTTGGCATTTTGTTCACTGGTTTTATATAATGATGCATGTAATATTTTTGTCCAAAATAATTACCAAACTTATTCATTAACATAAGTACACCAAATGCACAAGGCTTCTATGTTGTTCTTAATTAAGCCGTGTAATTTTGTATAAAAAATTTTACTTTCCAAGTCATTTAGGTTCAGATGAGAGGGTTGTTGAGAATAAGACTCACACTTGCTAAGCTTCACCTAAAAATAATGGTTCATGAAAATGTGTGTTCTTTATTGAAAATGATGAGTTGGTCAATCTGCTACTAAGTAAGCAGTGTATCAACATGACTTATCATAAAAGTGCTAGAGGCAAGTTTGAGCATGTTAACCCATAAAATAGTACAGTTATTTTGCTATAAATATTAGTGGTGATGCTCTTCACACTGTAGAGCGTCACCTATGTTTTCATTCATGAAGTTCAATGCTGTAGATGAGCACAACTTGACTTTCATTACTCGCTTCATCCAGTGACTGCTTTGATGTAGTATTTGCTCAAGAAATGGTGATGATCAATTTACTGCTGTTTTTTTCTTCAGTACCTGTTACTTGCTTCAACTTTAATCTTGTTTCTTAAACTTTTCCACTTACTGCTATTTCTATATGCAAGGAATTCTGTGGGAAAATACTTGCGAATAGAATTGCAATTTCATTAGTTCCACACTAAATGGTGCCTCCTTTCATCTCCAGGGCATATATATGTATTTTATCTGATTTGAGTGGCTTTAACTAACTTCTGGTATACTTTCTGAAATTATCCAGTATTTATTTATACACTGGTAGAAATCTAGACATCAATTTCATTGATGCATTATTGGTATTTTCTACTCTTGTTTAGACTCCTGATTTTCACCTTCTTTCTTTTCCATGTTCTCATTTCTTTCTGAACATTATTGGAGACAGTACAAGAAATAAAATAATTTCATCATGTGATATCAGTAAATTTGTAGTTCTTACATTTTATCCACAGAAACTTGCGGACATCACCGGCTCACGTGCGTATGAGCGCTTCACTGGCAATCAGATTGCTCGAACTTACACCACTGCACCTGATATTTATGGCAACACTGAGGTCAGTTGACAAACTTTTAAATTTGGCATTTACAATATAAGTATATTTTCTTCAGCATGATATAAATATTCATCCGTATCTGTATGTACAGCATTTGTGCTCTTCTTGAGTTGGTGTCTGTGAGCCACCTGGTGGCCCATGTTGCAATGATTTGTGTCTGCAGTTATGTACATTTAGCAGTGATGTGTTTTAAGCTCTGCCATATGACTAGCAGTTAGAACTGCCATATGACTAGAGGATTTCTGGACTTCCAAAAATGTACCAAATGCATCACTGAAGTTTATATGAATAATACCAAGGTTTGCTATTCAGTTTTTCATCAGAAGATGCAAAAAAGTGTTGCTACTTTGTTGTACTAACTTTAACTTATGAATGATTAACAAGTCATGTACTCATGCCATCTGCTGTAGCTGCACATTGATCACATTTAGAAGAGAATTTTAGTTGAATAGGAATGTGTGAGGAATTCATGAATTGATAAATAAAATAGATTCAACACTCTGAACTATGTATTAAGTTATTGGTTGTTGGGGTGGTATTCAGTTGTTATTTTTCTCTACTGGCATATATGTCCCTTCAATGGATGTGGTTAAAAACTAGAAATAAAAATTATCACGTGCATAATAGTATGATGATGGATTAGCTTCATGGCAACAAACCCAGAGAATTCATCTATGGAGCTGGTGTTTGTGGTCAATCTACAGAGAATGTCTTAGCATGAGGATGGTGTGTTCTGCTGACATAGAATTGTAAGAATGCCCCAGTTCTCAAAATGGATTGTTCAGCAGTTGCAGTTCAGCAGCATTTATCCTGAAGCCCTCTGGTGTGTTTATTTCAAACAGAGGCGTAGGCAGCATCCTAGTATTCAAGATGGCTACATGAGCTACTATCTACATTTGTGCCCAGGGGGACTATGTGAGGGCCCAAGCTAAAGGTTAGGTAGGCTTTTTTCGTTAAAATAGAATAGGGTTTGGTTTTGTTACAGACCATCTTTTTTTGGTTCACTGCTGTCCTGTTTTTTAGCATCTACTACTTTCTTCTTCAACTTTTTTTACTGTTTCTATGCAACTTGTGCATAGATTCCGTTTTCCCTCAACTCCATTCCAAATGGTGCCTTCATCCTTCCTCTCTTTGAACATATTTGTCGTGGTAAAGGGAGGCTAAAACTTTCTTATATAATAAAAAAGTTACATTTATGCAGTAATTGTTATAGCTAGTGCAGCTTTTCAGTAAGTGCATAAGTTTGCCTGTTTGTCTCCTACAGCACATCTCTCTAGTTAGCAGCTTTGCCTGCAGCCTCATGCTGGGTCAGTACGCTCCCATTGACTACAGTGACGGCTCTGGCATGAACCTGCTTGACATCACCACTAAAGACTGGAATGAAGAGTGCCTTAAGGTTTGTTCTTGGTTGTTTGCTTTTCTATTTCTCAGGGCATTTTTTTTAGAATGCTTTGGGGACTACTGTTTGGTTTTGCATTAATGGTGTATGATAAGTACAGGGGTTTGCGTTGTTATTTTTTTACTGTAATTTTATTCCTGGCTAAAGCTACGTCTTACCAAAAGGTGAAGGTTAAGTTCACCAAGTTCAAAATAGTTACTCTGTTTTGGGCTGCCTGTAGCTGAATTTTAAGAATGTGATTTATTTCAGTCAAATATTGACTGTTCACGCACTGCAAAAGGACTGCATTTCACGTCAGAGAGGAAAAAGGTTATAGGAAATTATTGTTTACTCATTGCAAAAGAAGATGAATCAACATATCTGAAACCAAAAAAATTTAGGAGACTTATTTACTGTGATTGACTGCTGATAATATCTCAAGAATTGAACACTTCTTCTGAACCATAAGAACTAAGATGAATTTTCTGCACACTCTGTGCTCTTCATTGGTAAATATTGCTCTCCTGATTCAACTAATTCCTGTAGGAGTAAATGCAGGCCTGAATTTGAATGTTGTTACTGTTCATCAAAGATTAAATTTGGTGAGTGTGCTCAATTGTCAGTTGCTCATTGATAGGAAACAACAAGGTAGTGATTTGAAATTGAATATTCTCTTAGAAAAAATTTGTTTTCATGTTTGTGAAATTATTGGATAAATATATCCTACTCTAAAATTACTAGTACCATTTTGAACTTGTTAATAAGCATGAAATGTTAGATATTTAGATATTCTCATTATGAAGTTGGAAATTTGTTGAATAGTACTTAACCACCATCAAATTCTCTGCTCATTCAATTACTTCACAAATCCATAAATTATACTCGATTGTCTCGTTTTTATTTGGGTGCTCATATGTTCTTTTTGGCAAGTGTGCAGCATGAAAATACTAGTGTGCCTAAGCTATCAAATTTTTTTCTGTGAAATGAGAGATAGAAACCATTTGTGGGAACTTACTATAAATGAACGGGTTAAATACATGTGTTTTTTATTCCTCTTTTTTTTTGTGTTGGGGATAACATAATGAATTAAAACCATGGTTAATGAATTTACTGAAAAATAGTTATGCAGTTATCAGTAATAATAATGCTCACACTTGAAGATTATTAGCTTGTATTTATTATTTTTCAAGTCGGATAGACCAACATTTTTCAAACCTAACCCGACCAACCTAACCTAACATGAACCATTGTCGGTTCCTTCCTTAACCCATTCACATAACCTTTGAAGAATCGTAGATTTTAATGCCTGGCACATGTCCACATAGCCTACAGTTAAATTTTGTGTTTTGTTTGCTTATGTTTAAACTATAAAGCAGGTATAGCATGGCTGGGCTGTTGTCCTTACCTGACATTGGGGATAATAAATATAATAACTCCAAGGACCGATTATGCAAGGAATTAGGTAGGTTGTGTAGTATTGTAAAGGGAGATTGTGCATCTAATCAGGCGTGTGGTGTTGGGCTGCGGTCCTTGCTGGGCGCCCCAGTGCCCAGCCACACGGTGGTGGGCAAAGTGGCTCCCTTCTATGTGGAGCGCTATGGCTTCCGTGCTGACTGTAGCATCGTTGCCTTCACTGGAGACAACAACTCATCTCTGGCAGGTATTAATGCTGCTCATTTGTGATTTTGATCAGCTCTGCCAGTGGGTGATCTATTTTTTTACATTTAGTATGCTGCAAGGTGACCAAAATAGTTCTGTCTATTTTTAAGGAAGAAACAGGAAACGCTTCACTGTATTTGTGACTTGTATTCAGTCTTCAGAGTAATTGCCATTGGCATCCAGCTATTTCATCCAGCGTGTCTCCAGCTGTTCTATCCCCTTGTGGTAAAACACGGGGTTGCGGACGCAAAGAAGTCCGTGAGAGCTTGGCTCAAAACTGCTTCATTGTAGAAGGATTTCCCTTGAAGACGATTATCCAGAGAGTGGAGAGGTGGTAATCGGATGGCGCAAGGTCAGGTGAATAAGGGGGATTGAACAAAGTCTCCCACCTAAGTTGCTGTATGGCATCCCTAACCACTCGCGCGACATGCAGCTTGGAGTTGTCATGGAGGAAGAGCACACCTTTGCGATTTACCAGTGCTGGCTCCTTCTGGTGCAATGCCTGTTGCACACGTTCCAGTTGCTGCGAGTATAGGTCTCCAGTGACCGTTTGGCCTGTTGGTAGCAGCTCATGATGAACCACTTGATGATGTGTCCACCAGACACAAAGCCTAATCATGCGTAGGTGCATAGGTGGTCTTGCGGTGTGAGGGACAGCATCCTGAGGTAGCAATCAATGTCTGGAATGCTTGCAATTTTGTATAGAACCCATTTTTCTTCACTGGTAAGCACTCGTTGTGGTACAATGGCGAGAAAGCAGCCATACGCAGGCTGCCACTCATCTCTTGTGGACCTCCAACAACATTGGTGGAGCCCACTTGCTCAGTTTGTACGCCTTACTTAGGCGGTGCAGGTGAAGTCTGTTTCATCGGATATGTTGAACTATCTTTGCAAGTTCACTACGTGTTAGAATACCGTCATGTTAAATG
This sequence comes from Morinoia aosen, assembly GCA_030386875.1. Taxonomy (NCBI): domain Eukaryota; kingdom Metazoa; phylum Arthropoda; class Malacostraca; order Amphipoda; family Talitridae; genus Morinoia; species Morinoia aosen. The sequence continues at coordinate 65,345,203 of CM059572.1, read as the reverse complement.
GCTGCGTTTAGGACTCCGTCATTCAAGACCTGTGGTCATCCACTGTTAGGCTCATCACGGTGGGACAAATCTCCCGACTTAAATTTTTGGAACTAACACCTTCCAGTACGTTCATTCACAGCACTATTTCCAAACGCTGGAAATATGCGGCAAATTGATGTAGCTGTTGATAAGCCCACTTTGAAGTTGTAACGAGATCTGTAGGCACTTCCATCCTTTTCCACTGCTGTCCGGCATATAACTGATGGCCAAGCTCGGTGCGCGTGCTTTTATAACCTCTTATGTACCTACTTGTGGGTCTCTGAATCTGATGATAATTACTACGCGGATTGCGTACATATTCCAACTTCATTTAATGGCTAAGCAAAAAACGGGACAGAATTATTTTGGTAACGTTGCATGACTTGCATCCAGGAAAATACTGTCAGGTACCTCAGCTATAGATATAGGGTTTCTGGACTACTTTCGTTCATGCCTATATTGTTTCTTTCATTTTTCGTACAATAGTTGTTATTGAATGTTTGAGTGAAGTTCCTTGTCTTGAATACGTTCAATAATTGTCTGTTCTTTTGTATGTAAGGTTTTTAATGCTTCTCAAGAGTTGTCTCAAGCCTCAATGGGCTCCAGGGAAAGAGAAGTTTCTTAGTGGAGTTTTAACATTTCTCATTTTAACACTTTCAATATTTCTAATTTTTCATGAGTGAGCACCTTTTGCAAAATCTGTAATGATTGTTCCAACCACAAGTAAAAAGGTTGGTACACGTAATTGTTGAATTCTGACTTTCTTTCTCTGGTATGTACATAACAATTTTATGCAGGAATGTCTTCAATGTAAAGCTAGACTTAATTTACAGGGAATAAAGGTCAACGCAGATGCAATTTGTTGCCCATTCAAATTTTTTTTACCAGAAAATTCGTATTGCATTGATATGTTCATTTTCCTCCAGATAATTTGCTTGAGCAACTCCAAATAAAATTTTGCCGCCCCTCTGAATGTGTCATCCGCACAAGCAGGATTTGGGAATGTTTAAATGCAGTACCTTGACTGTTGAATTTTTCATTTCTCTTGTGGTTATCGACGTAAACATGATTTGCGGATGTATAAATGCTGTACCTTCACTATTTGTTAATTTGATTTAGTGTCATCAACACGAACAGGATTTAGGGATGTATAAATGCAGTACCCTAACTGTTGATTTGTTCATTTCACCAAGTTTCATCAACACGAATAGGATTTAGGGGATGTATAAATGCAGTACCCTAACTGTTGATTTGTTCATTTCACCAAGTGTCATTAACACAAACAGGATTTAGGGTTTTATAAATGCTGTACATATACCGTGACCGTTACCTGATGACCGCTGTGCTGTGCAGCAATGCGACTGAGCAAAGGTGACGTTGCCCTCAGCCTTGGCACAAGCGACACTCTCTTCCTTTCCCTGGACCATCCAAAGCCTGGTCTGGAAGGCCATGTGTTCGTCAGCCCCATCGATCCGAAGGCGTACATGGTCATGTTGTGGTGAGGGTCCTGTCGTTCTTACCTCCTGGATTTCTCTCCTCCAGGTCACTTGTTTGACAGCTATTGTAGTTGAATTCAAGAGTTGTTTGATTTATTTATTTTTAATTGTTTTTAATTGTGTTTTTGTACTTCATGACCTAAACACAATCGCAGTTTGACCTATTTACTGTTTTAATTTTTTCTAATCGTGCTTTTGTACTTCTTAATTTAAATACATTTGCAGCTTGACTTGTTTTATCTTCCAATTGTTTCTAATCGTGTTTTTGACCTTCATGATTTAAAGACAAATACATTGAATTCTAGAATTATTTGTCAGGATTTGAAGATGAATGCTGAAAAAATATTCACAATGCTACATAATTGTAGCATATTTATTGCTTCAGTTGGAGTATAAACAAATTTTATGAGCGGGTAGTTCCAAGTATTACGTCTGGCATTCATTTGTTCTTTTACATTCATTAATGGGATTCTGTTACTGCGTTTTTTAAATGTTGAATTCAAATTAATCTCATTCAAATGGTGTTATTTTTTAAAGTGTTTATGTCTTATTCATGAGCAAAAACTGATGGCTCCTAGTTGTTTTCTATCAAATGCTTAACCCCTTACCATGTAGGTTTATTTTCAAATCCACATCTATGAACAGCTCGAATATATTTAATTTCTCATGGAATTTGTACCCTAATGTATCCTACTACTGAGTGGCAGCTCCTTCCTCATTCTGATGTCTGTAGTGACAACCTAATGTCAGTCTAATGACGTTGTTCGAATGATGATTCAAGGGAAGAAACAACCGGTAAAGGTTTAAGTATTTCACGATATGCTGCAAGAACTTCTTACTCTGACTGTCAGAATCGTTTTTGCATCTTATCCTGTAGTGTTAGTGTAGTGCAAGCTGTTGTGTGCATGATGGTGGAAGTAGATGATGTTTGTTTCCTGTCATGTTACAGAATGCCATAATATCCGTGGTCTACTGCTTTATCGTATTCTAATTATTTCGTTTTCAAATTTTGACAGATGATACCTTGTAAGTCTATTGATGATCTTACATTTGTTTTTGGAGTTGAGATCTCGGCAGTTTTTGATGTAGCAGACAATGTTTTTTGTTGCGATTCATTTGTAAGGAAATGATCTGCTTACTTAAAATACAATTATTTTCTAATGAAATTAAAGAACTAAATTATTTTCATTTAGTGCTGCTTCAAGTATTTTTTATTTACTACATTTTAGGTTAACATAGCAATTGTTTTCTGTGAATAATCTATTTATCAGTTTAGTCAAGTTTTACAGATTATAATTAACGTACCTCTTAAAACAAGTGGTGTCAGTTTGTCACCAAATTGTCTTTATTGAAATTGATGCATCTTTTCAATGAAGCCTCTCTAAGATCGCTATTGCCTCAATGAAAGACGGAAGTGGCAATTTCACTGGTATATTTAGCTGTTTCAAAAACTTTCTTCAGGATTATCAAATATTCATAATTGAAAGAAAAATCTCTAAATTTTCCTAATGTAAGTGCAATGTGCAGAGCAATTTTGTAAATGATTACTCTCTTTTGTTTAGGTGCTGAAACCCCTCAGGGAGATATAACTATTGTATCTATGAGAATTAGCACTCCCAGGGAAAATGTTTGAGGGCCCGAGCTGAGAGTTAGGTAGGCCTTCTTTTTGTTGAAATTAAATGTTTTTTTTTCTGTCATGTTAGAGGCCACCTGTCTTCGGTTCACTGCTGTCCTGTTTTTCAGCAACTATTATTTTCTTCTTCAACTTTTACCTTGTTTCATGAACTTCTTTTTCAACTTACTGTTTCTATGCCCCTTCTGCATAGATTCTGCTTTCTCTTTTCTCCATACTAAATGGTGCCTTCTTCCTTCCTCTCTTTGATACGCTCTTTATTGTAGTGGTTAGGTAGTTTTAAACCAATATATTATTTAATCTTAGGTGCTGAACATTTCCATTGCATCATTTTCTCTCCAAATAGATGAAAACTCCACGAAATTTTGAAAATTACTTACGTACTCACATTTTTTATAACTAAATAATGTAGACTTTTTAAAATAATATTGACTTTTTAAAATATTATTTCTGCTGTTGCACCCTAACCTGAAAAGTTATCACTAACAACATAAAACTCTTGCTAGATAGCTACTACGTTTTATCTGTGTATTTTTGTGTAACCCATCATTGATATATTAATATATTACGACAGCTGCATGCAAACCTTCATTCAGGATAATGGAATTGCACCCTAATAACGGCGAAACCTCCTTCTTTATGGACTGGGGGCTGAATTTTCGAACATTTTATGTTGATGTAGCTGCACAATCGGCGTCAATACCTCCTCCTGTCAACTTGACCTTGATACGTGCATTGTTGCTCAGCAGAACATTAAAATTTCAGCTTTCTTAAATGAAATCACAGAAATTACGTAAAGTTGAGAGTCACTCGTGCTTCTTAATTTTAAATTGTTTGGAAATCATGCCTCAGAAGAGTTTTCATTCCTCTCACTGGCCTCATGAACGCTGCTGATCAGAAGTAAGTTGCCGGCGTTTGACTGGCCCACGTTCAGTTTCAGCAACGGGTCCCTGACTCGGGAAGGCGTGCGAGATAAGTGTGCTGAGGGGTCCTGGGACATCTTCAGTGAGCTCTTGGAGGCCACGCCCCGAGGCAACTTTGGCAACATGGGTTAGTGATAATGGCAACATGGGTCTGTGGCAACTCGGATCAGTGGCAACACAGAGCAGTGTAGGCCGCTGATGTGGCAACATATAGCAGTGAGAGCTGCAGATTTAGTAACAAATAGTAGTGAGGGCTGCTGATTAGGCTATGTATACCAGTGAAGGCATTGTTGAGGGCAGGGCCACTGATTCGGATGAGACCTCTTGAGAATGCAATTTAATTTATTAGTTTTTTTTAACTCAAAGTAATGTTTGATATAATTTTACGCTACTCCATGTATTGGTTGGTGTGGGAGACGCTTATAACGTTCACAAGAAAACAGTGTTGCTCTTCCGTGCACACACACATTCGTGTGTTTTGCTGATAGGTCAGTCTACTGGAGCATTGTTTCAGGTTTGCGAGGACTTGGTCCATTTAAAAATTGACGGAGTGCCTGATATGGTTCACTGTGGTTTACTGGAGCTAAGCAAATCAAAGGGGCGATTTGGCGCTATTCATTGCGTCGATGGTTCTGGCTACGGCGAATCGATCGTGACTGCTAAATGTTCATAAAAGAAAAACCTGCGCGTGCTTTACTGCATTGCATATTTTTGAGAGCCACTTATAGTAAAAAGTATCCACAAAGTGTTCAGTGGAGTTCACTGCCGGAATTACTGCAGTGGCGCGTGCGAGAAACTGCGGTAGTGCTGCGCCAAGTTTTAATAGTGGCAGTGAAGTGAGATGGATCAAAGAATGTTTTGGTATATGACGAACTTTTGAAAACTTGTCACAGCAACCTATGTGGGCGTACCTACCCGTACTAATTGTTTGATGTTGATACTAATACCCCTCTTTAGGTAGATTACTTGTTAAAACTTTTATTGTTTTTTTCCTGCGTTCTTAGACAGTTGTCAAATTAATCAGTTTTAAGTGTGAGGAATGTTGAACTGTTCTTGTCATTCATAACTTTTGTTTATTGATTTGTGTTGACAGTGTTTCTAGAAATGTCTATTTACTAAAATACTTAACAAATTCTATATTGTAGTGATCTTCATGGCTAGAGATTTGTGAGTGAGCTAGTGAATTTTGAATATTTCTAGAAATTATTCTCTGATCGAAGATGACTTATTGTAAACGAATGAAAATATTTATTTGTGGAGAACTACTGCTGGAAGATGAGGAGTGTTGCACTAATCTCACGGTTCTTGAAACTTTGAGTCGTAGTGCTCTGTGGGGTTATTGCGCACGTACTAGTCTTGTCACAAATTCACGAACGAGGAAATGAAATTAGGAGAGTGTGATTGGTTATGAGCTGAGTAACCTCAGTTGGCTCTGCGCTAGTGTGTGCTTGCCTGAAGCGGGGGTCAATTTGCATCCTATCGTGCAAGAACTGCTTGTGTCTTTGCTTATGTTCTTTGCATGAAACTTTGTGAGACATCCCGAGATATTAGGGTTCTCGCTCACAACGAGGGGCATGTGCTTGCTTGAGAGCAATCTAAATCGTCACCATAACCTCCCTTGACGGATGGTGTGTTTTAGAAATGTAGTCATAACTGCTCAAAAGTAGCGAATTAAGTGTCATTTACAGAATGTTAAAATCTTTATTTCTTAATTGATATCTTATTAGGCTCGGTCACTGTTGTGGGTTGACTGAGGAACCGAGGATGGAGGGTGCAAAAGAATTGGGAAAATTAATTTGCCCTCATTTGGAGACCCTGCGACTGCTGTTGCAGCTTTTAGGAGAGTAAGAGTCGTTCTATCTCCACTACACCTGAAAATTTAATACGTAAATGAAATATCCACACCTGAAAGTTTACGTAAGCTTCAGTTCCAAATCGAAGAAAGTGAAGTCGTTCAATGGCTGAAGACAGCCGAGTGTTTCTGTAATGATCTCTGCTGACCAACTGTGGTTAAGAAATTAAATAGACTCTCAACTGCTTTCACTCGGCCAGCAATATTGAGCGATGTAACTCGGATGGTGTATAAGCAATGAGAGTTATGTCGATCATGCGCGTGTTTTTTTGCTGTATAAGTCAAATTAAGAAATTGTTTTGTTATGTCTCATTTTTCTCCAAGTGGAATTTTCAAAGAGAATATTGTGATTTTAGATGATTGTAGTAGTAATTTTATATTTTGCTTGTAATTTCTTGGAGCGGTTTTCCCAATCGGATCACAAGAAGATTGATTTCATTGAAATGTTTCTTTCATTATTCACTTATAGATTGTGTTGCCTTATGAGCTCATCTCTGCCAATATTGTTGCGCGTGGACGTAGTGCAAGTAAAATAACTTAAAATTTGAAGAAGATAAAGAAAAAGATAGATCCATCCACATTGGTTAAAATTCTAAGGTTCAGCTAAAGTTTTCTTTGAAGTTGCTGAAGCAAATTGTCTGAAGTGATGGCTAGAAGAGCTATAGAATTAGACCATGTTGGTGTGAACAGTTACTTGGTTCACAAAATCTAGGCACGCCGCCCTTCTTGGTTTTGCCTTCAGTTTTCTATGCCTTTTAAAATTTATTTGATTTGCCTTAGCTCTTTTTTAAAGTTTTTGAGCTGTTGCTGTTGCAAAACATCCTCCGGGCAACTCAAAGCCAAGTAACATAAAATTGCGAGCAGCCACAATAACACGAAGTGATGAACAGCCACGCTCACACAAAGTGACGAACAACCACGCTTACACAAAGTGAGGAGCAGCCAAAATCAAACGAAGTGAGGAACAGCCACAATTACATGAAGGAACAAACAGCCACAATTATACAAAATATGAACAGCCACAATTACACAAAATAGATAAAATAGGCGGATTTATGCAAAATCTCACTCTTAGGATACTATCTTTTAAGATATCTCGCTTTTGCCATGATATTCTTAGATACGTTGGTTTCCATTTTTATTCCAATTACACGAAGTGACGAAAAGCCATAATTACACAAAGATACGTATGGCCACAATTACACAAAGATACGTACGGTCGCAATTACACAAAGATACGACCGGCCCCAATTAGGCAAAGTTAAGAGACCAGTACCAACCCCTGAATAGCAGTTGTGTTTGGGCAGCCCTGTTCTACTCCGTGCGCGAGATTTGCCCGCCGCTGCTGGGCGTGCACCGCTACAACAAGGCGGACGAGCGCGTCTCTCGCTTCACCAGCAGCGAGGTCGAAGTGCGAGCGCTAGTCGAAGGACAGATGCTCTCGCGCAGGCTGCACGCTAACAGGCTAGGCTTCACCTCAGGTTGGTCTTGGTCTCGTCAGCGCGGGACGAACGCAGCTGTGTAGAGATAAAGAGACTGGGCAGCTGTGTAGAGATAAAGAGACTGGGCAGCTGTGTCGGCAGTTTGCAGGAGAAGAGACCGTGGTGATCCAGCTGTGTACTCTGTTTATGGACTGTTAATGCATGCTTATGTGAAGTGTGAATCTTGGTATGATGGTTTCGGGTGTCTATTCGTAAAATAGGCGGAATGAGAGACTGTGGAGAAGAGAATATGTATTTAATCATAGATTACTCATGGTGTTCATAGTCAGTGATTATAATCATGTAATAATCATGACCATGATCACACAATCTATGGTGATATGAGATAGACCCTTACGCTTGACTTAAGCTCTGTCATAAAATTAAATTGTGCAGACTTGCCTTTTCCCTCAACACCTTCATAGTTCCTTCATTGCGTTGTGGGGCATATATTTATTACTGTGTACTGCAGGAATTGTTACAAGCAGAAACTCCCCTCAGGGGGATATAATTATTGTATCTATGGGAATTAGCGCTCCCAGGGGGACAATGTGAGGGCCCGAGCTGAGAGTTAGGTAGGCCTTCTTTTTGTTGAAAATAAAATGTTTTTTGTTATGTTAAGGACCAACTTTTTTCGGTTCACTACTGTCCTGTTTTTTAGCACCTCTGACTTTCTTCTTCAACTTTTATCTTATTTCATGAACTTCTTTCCCATCTTACTGTTTCTATGCCCTTTCTGCATAGATTCCTCATTTTCTTATCTCCATACTAAATGGTGCCTTCCTCCTTCCTCTCTTCGATACGCTCTATTTTTGTAGCGGTTAGGGAGGCTTAAACTAACTTATAATCATAATCATCATAATCATACGAGCAGAAACTTCATTAAATTCTTGATATACTGACTTTCATGAGCATATGTCATGCTCGGAGTAGCAGTGTTAATGAGAAACTTTTACAAGGAAAACGGCATCAATTCTAACACGTTAGCTGCTATGGTTTAAACTAAAGTTCAATTTTCAACTCATTTTAAGTCTATTTTAGGAAGGAATTTTGGAAGTAGTACGCATCAACTGGATCGTGCTTTCATTTAGCTTTGATTGAGTGTAAATTTAAATTCAGCTCGTCACTACTGTTCGGTCAGCTGCATTATGAAAATTCCCTCCTTGTACCACCAGTGGCTCACGTGGTGTTAACGTGTTAATGATGCTCGATTCTAGTAAAACATTTCCATTTGGTAGCATTTTTGAAGTAACTCGAGGCAGTGTGAGAGCTGTCTTAAGATTCAGTATCTAATATGTTGTTTGGTAAAATGGAGTTCACGAAAATGGCGTTCAACGGATGATAATCGCAAGAGAGTATAACAGCTGTGCTCATTGTTGAGTTGCCACTGGTGGTTTGTATGCTCTTACCTTATGTCGGTTTATCTTTGTTTAGTTGACTACGTAAACGTAAGAGATTCATGATTAGTTTTGGCAAGGTATTGCGAGAATTGTTAGTGTTGGGAAGATAATGCGAGGATTAGGATTAGTTTTGGCAGAATAGTGCAAGAATTAGGATTTAGTTTCGGCAAGATAGCGAGTGCGAGAATTAGGGTTAGTTTTGGAAAGATTGTGCGAGAATATAGATTAGTTTAAGCGAAGAAATGCGGAAATTAGAGTTAATTTTGGCGAGATTGTGTGGAAATTAGGTTTAGTTTAAGGAAGATCGTGCGAAAGCCAGGTTTGAGAGTACAAACCTCCGTGTGTTCGCAGACAACTGCCGCGTGATGGCCACTGGAGGAGCGTCTCGCAACAAGGCTCTGCTGCAGATTGCTGCTGATGTCTTCCAGGCTCCAGTGTACACGATGGTGAGTGAGGGAGATGCTTGCTGAGCTCTGAGTTTGCATTTCTGTCCTCGTTAGGGAACCTTTCACTTTATCAACGCTCACTCTATCTAGCTATCTGTGTTACAGACTCAGGACTTCCTGCCAATGTTTCTGTGTGGTTTGAAATCTACTTAGTACGGTACTGGCATGGGGCATCTAACTCTGATATGCCGGCTAAATTTGTATTAGAGACTTAAAACTTCCTGCCAGTGTTTCTGTGTGGTTTGAAATCTACTTTGTATGAGACAGACATGAGTATCTAGCTCTGATATGCCGGCTAAAATGCGCAATGAGTTTTACTGCAATGGCAGAACAGTATTACTTTTGACAACATATAGAAATTTTTCATTAATTTTTTCCTCTGTAACGCAGGTTACTATAATGACTTCACCCCTCAGGGGGATGCGATGCTACGATTGTATCGATGGGAATAAGCGCTCCAAGAGGAAGATGTAAAGTCTTGAGCTGAACTTTTGGTTTTGCTTCTTTTTGTTGAAGTAGAGTAGTGTTTGTGTTTGGTTCTAGACTATCATATTTTAGATCAGTGCTCCTTTTTTCAATCAGTATTGAGTTTCCTCATCTGCTTTATCTTGTTTAATTAACTTCTTTCATTTTTGCTGTTCTACGAGCAAGGTATGGAACACCTTGTGCATAGTCCCCTTAATGCCATACCGAATAGTACCATCCTCTTTTCCGCTCTTATGAACCTCTTTGTTGTGGTTAAAGAGGCTTAAACTAACTTATAATCTTATATCTTGTAATAATCTATTTTAAATACGCACCAAATTTTTGTAAGCATACGGGTAAAAGTTTTTAAAGCGGGAACAAAGTTGTAATAAGATCACTGGTGCTAGCAATCGCTAAGGATGAAAAATTTCACTATGGAACACAATACTTCATTTTAGAATACCAAGATGTCACTGCCACTTGCTGTAATTACAGCTACTATGTAAAGCTATTACTGTTTATCCACATAGTATGGGGAATTTTGTCCCACTAATGTATTAAAATGACAGGTAGCTACGTAGAGAGCGTGTCTTTGAATTAAGAGGTTAGTTGGCTCGTGAACAGGAGAGGTTTAGTGTTGGAGATATTTATTTACTATGCATGGAAGCCCTCATGTTATCATTGTCCGTAAGCACTCCGTTTCATCTCCGGTCATTCCCGGATATGGGACATTAGTGCTGTGTTTTGTTCATCATTTAACTCAAGATCAACATATCTAATAATCGACATAAACGAGTTTGGCTTTCAAATTTATCAATGACTGTGGTTGTGAAAGCAGGATATTTGTGTTGAAACTGTTGGTGGGTATTTTACTCTCATTTGAGTTGACTTTAGTAGGGTTGCGGATTGCTCTGATGAAATAAAATTTCCTTCAAATGGGGAACTAATTCGCTTTGATGAAGTAGCTGTGGAAGACAATGGTAAGAATGAGAGTTGATTGTTGTGGCTTAGGCATCCCCTCGCGGGCGTAGGATAGGCAATTTGTTCAGGTTAGTTAAGTTTGTCTCTTCTGTAATGTAGGAACTAGCGCTCTTAGCTGTGAGGGTACCTCGGCTCTAGATATGCCTGCAAGAGTTCTATCTTTTTTGCCCACTTCTGTTAGTTTTCATGCCTTCGTTATCTCGTCAACGTTTTTTCCTCTACCTTCCTAACTTGCTATTTCTGTGCGCAGAGTAACCTGTGTGGGAACTCCCTCTGTGCAGAGATTACCCCGTTTTAAAAAGTTGATGCTGCACGGTCCCTTCTCTTCATTATTTTAAATCTTCTTTGTTCTAGCTTGAGAGACTTTAACTAATATAGCTATAACAAAAAATATAGTGGGTTGGGCGTTTGAAAATTTAGAAGTAGAAGAGGCAGAGGTATGAGTGGCTGGTACTAGATGAATGGTAAAAAAAAGAATTAGCCAAAGCTAAACTAAACTGTTCTTGCTGGGCACTAGTACGGAATAGAAAACCCCTTAAGGATCGAAATATTTTTACTCAGCCGTTATTAGTTTGTGTCACGCCTTGGCTCTCCCAGGAGAAATGTGCTAGGTCCTGAGCTAATGGTTAGGAAGCCTTCCTCTTGTTGAAATGAAATATTTTTTGTTACGGATTATCTTTTCTTGATTCACGGCTATCTTGTTTTTCAGCACCTACTACTCTCTGATCCAACTTTTATCTTTTTTCATAAACTTCATTTTCAAGTTAGTGTTTCGAAGCACGTTGAGATTCCCTCTGGAGGATACAATTATTGTATCTATGGGAATTAGCGCTCCCAAGGGAAAAATGTGTGAGGGCCCGAGCTGAGAGTTAGGTAGGCCTTTTTTTGTTTAAATGAAATGTTTTTTTGTTATGTCAAAGATCATCTTTTTTTCGGTTGACTGCTTTCCTGTTTTTCAGCACCTACTACACCCTTCTTCAACTTTGATCTTGTTTCATGAACTTCTTTCTCAACTTACTGTTTCTATGCCCTTTCTGCATGGATTGCGCGTTCCCTTAATTATTTGCTAAATGGTGCCTTCTTTTTTTCACTTTGGATCGCATTTTTGGATGCGGATAGGAAGACTTGAACTTACTAATAATTTATAATCTAATCTACAAGTTGTGCATTGAGTCCGGGTTCCCTCAACTCTTATACTAAATAAGGCCTTCCTCCTTCCTCTCTGTGGAAAGCCTTTGTTGCGGCTAGGGAGGCTTAAACGAACTCACCTAATCTGATCTAAGCCACGCATGGTTTTTTGTTTGGAAAATATAAGTTGGAAGAGAGGGGATTTCTAAATATCGTAACTGGAACAAGTCGGCGGTAGCTACTTGATTTTGCAGCAAAAACTTATACTCATTTCGTTAATTGTGGTTTTAATCCAGAAAACGCTTAAGCTTTTCATCAGTAGATTTAGATTACAACATGCCATCTTTTTCAAATTCAGGTGCACACCACAAGGGCGCAATATTCAAGTTTCTGATTCAACATTTACTGGATCCATGAGGCATGGAGCTTGTGCAAAGCTCAGACTTTTAAATTTACATTTATTCTCCGATCACTTGCATCCAAACACGCAGGTACAGTGCTGTGGCATGGTGCTGCACATTATATGAAACACTTATTTTCTAATATCACAATGAGGATAAAATTAATTCAAACCTACAGGATGTGAGCAACTCGGCGGCGCTGGGCGGCGCTTACCGAGCAAAGCATGGCATAACGGGCGGCGCTTATGAGGCAGCCGTCCCCTGCCCGGCCTACACCGTCGCTGCTAAGCCTGCGCCGGATGCTGCCAAGGTCAGATTGCTATTTCTGGACAACTAGTGGAACGTTATCATGTTTGACTAGCTCCAATAAGGTGCTTCCTTCATTTTGTTCTCTGGTTTGCGTCTTAAGATGCGTGAATTAGTTTCAATGGTGAAATGTTGCATATAATGATGATAAAAATTATAATAACAGTGATGATAATAATAGTGTGTGAATTAGTTGCTGCGCTCATTTTATAGAGGTGCGACTGAAAAAGACTTGGATTGGGTGTTTCACTTCAACTGTTGCTTTTTGCCTTATCTGGGGTAGATACGCCTTTCGAGTTTGTCTTTTACTAGTAGAACGATGCCTCGCGTGAGCTAGTTTTAGGCGCATGCTTGATGAAAGGAACTACTCTTCTGATATTGATCGGGTTTTGATTTTCAGTGATATTGTCTGGTTAATTGAAGTGTTTTCAAAATCGCAATGGTGGAGCCGCATATGTTTATTTGTGTTTTTAATGTAGTACTGATGTTAACCAAAAATGTCTCCAGATATGTACATTAAAACGGTCGGTCTGCATTTTTAAATTTTCTTGTACATATCAGATACTCGTCATTTTGAAGTATTCCTATACTAGTTCTCGATTTTCTCGACCTTACGATATTTTTCTAGTTCATCACGTGTTAAAAGACGAAGAAAATTACTGATTATTTACATGATTACTGATGGCCTGATCATGATGTTCGTACATCGAAACGTTGCTTTTTTAGTGATATCGAATTTTGTAGGGAGTGTTTTAGTGAAGATGATCAGTATTTTTTTTCGTCTTTTAACGCGTGATGAACTAGAAAAATATTCCTATACTATTTCATACGTGAATTTTTTTCTTCAATCTTTCTACGTTCAGTAGTATTTGCCCAACAAATTAGTCAACACTTAAAATACGTAATGGATTTGTCTAGGATCATTGATGTGAGCTACTTTTTGATACGGTTTTCATTATTTATGTGAGTTTGAGACTCACTATCCACAGCAAGAAGGCAGGTGTATGGTTTTTTACATTTCTTTCACACGAAAGACAATTTTGACGTCTGTCATTTAGCGCTAGAAATAATATTTTGATAGTATAGTGTAATGATCGTAACTGTCATTGAGCGGATGGCGCCAGCATCTGATGCAGACACTGAACAGTCCAGTCGTTTCGTTCCTAAACATCTGCTCTGCTCAGTTCATGCTTATGGCAGGAATGGCATAATTTTTGAGTGTGGAACTAATTTTGCTGAACGTACCAAGTAATTTTCATCCACGGAAGATCTTGGTGCCAAATAACTGTTTTATTAATTCTTTTGAAGGTGAGAAAAACAATTTACATGAAATACATTTGCTACAATTGGCTCTCATGGATGTTCCTGTGTGAAATAGACGTTCGTTTTAATGATGAGAGGGTAAGTGCAAGTGCCTCGATCCCTAAATTTGATGATACATTTTCCTAATTATTTGTTGTGTGTAAACGTTTCTCTGCAGATATACGGGCAGATGCTGGACAGGTTGGACGCATTCGAGAAGAAACTGCTCAGTGAAAGTGGCGCCAAGTGAGCAGCTTGCGGTCACTTTTCAAGCATACTTCCAAATCCATTCCTACCGTGGCATGTATCTCGACAGTTACGTTGAGACTTCAATACCAATGGCGGAGTGATAGCGAGTTACCAGTTCAGCAGAATGTGTTAGTGCTCACTGGATGATGGTGAAGTCTGTATGCATTCAGGAAGTAAATTTCATTTCATTTTGGATCCTGAATACTTTCAAATGGTTAATCTGAAGACGGACGGTTTTATTTCTAACGCTATCTCTGGAGAATTCATTTGTTTTCATTGAAACGTATTTCATACAGCTTAACCAAAAGCTATGATTTGGCAGCTTTATAATTAACAATTTCTCTCCATGTCAAGGTTTTCATTCACAATTGTTTATTTATAAGTCGTAGATTTTATGTGTCACACGTTTGACTTGTTTGGTTTCTCTTTGTTCAAGTTGTTTTCCATTATCGTGGTGTTTGACTGAACTTTAATTTTAAGTACATTTTTTCGCAGCTCAACGGCTTGCCATAACTTAACTAACGATTGTTCAAATAAGTTCTGTGGTTTTTACGTTGTTTGCGCTTCCAAGGCCAGAATTTTATGTTCTGCTAATGACATAAAATAATTATTTTGCTAAGTTGTTTGAGAAATGTTCATACGCCTGTGAGAAAATTCAGGTTTATGATATAAATAATCCAAATATATCAACTCCTACTTCCCTTTTACGGGAGGAATAGCGGTCTGATTTCATAATTTTGAATGAGTGTTTACGTAGTATTTTAGTGCGGTCTACCGAAGTGGCTTCAGCGATGAGCCTTGAAATGGCCCTCTTTGAGACATGCTTTTTCCATGCTATTCTCAATTCTTCAACACGCAGTGAAAGCATTTTGTCGTGTTTGGCGTTGGTGATATTTGTGCTCGAAAACCAAAGAATGAGAAAATGTACGTTGTTGAACTTGCATTTAACGGTAGTCGTGTCTCCTAATAATACCGATAGAGGTTGTTGAAATCGATCATTCTTCTGTAACTTTAGTTGTGTATTGCCTTCCAGAATTGGAATATTTTTATGGCTTCAAAAGTAGACATTAATAATAATTCGTGGGAAATGTTTCAGTCTCGAATATGATGAATCTAGCATGTTATCTTTAAGTACTGCCTTATAATCAAATGGCTACATGTCGGGCACCTATATTGATGTGTTGTCGTGACTTTTAATACAATTTTTAAGAATTAGAATTTCATCTTTTGAAATTACTTTGTATTGTTGCCTCTTTCAATATGTCTCTTTTTCTTTGTGTGTCGTTTAATTCTTGATGTTTTCTAGTGTGTTGTTTCTGCCTAGAGGATTTAAGCCTTGCCTTAGAATTTAAATTACTTTCCCTCCCGTCAAGATTTCTGTTCTTGAAATTGTGTGATTTGTGTTGGATAAGTGCTCCCTATGATCAAATGTATAGCCATCTTAGGAAAAATCAGCTTTAAGTTCTGGAATACTGTTATGGTTTCTCTAGAGGGATGAAAGTATTATATCTATGGGATTTAGCGCTACCAGAGGGAAAAATGAGGTTAAAAAGTTAGGGAAGTCTTTTTGTTGATTTCAAATATGAATTTTTGTTTTGTTAAGGGGGACATCTTTTCTCGGTTAACTGCTGTCGTGCGTTTCAGTACTTCTAAATTTCTCCAACTTCTATCTAGTTTCCAAGCCTTCCTTCTCAACTTATTGTTTCTATGCGTGGATTCCTCATCCTAAATGGTGCACCATTCCTAAATGGTGCTTCATCCTTTCTTTGGAATGCCGTTTTACGCTTGCGGAACCCTTAACCATCTTGTTCTGGTGCTAATAGATTTGTTCTTAGTTCACTGTATTCACCCATTTCTATTTTTGAATTCTTTGTATGTATTGGCTCAATTTTGATGCAATCAATTAGCCTGGCTTGAGTAGTAGTAACATGGGTTTGCTAGCGCTTCAGTTACTCAAACTATATCGCACCGAAGGTCACATAATTTAATTCATATCTGACTCTTCCAAATAAGCTCACAAGATGAACATTGCTATTATTTGAAACATCAAAATTATCTGAGCATCATGGTCATAATTACAACTCAAGATTACAAGCGTCTCCCCATTAAAGTTTGTACACAACACTGTACATACGAACGCACTGAGCAGCCTAACCCCGTAGGGGGTTTCAGCTGCCCACCCATTTATGGCCGGACGCCTTACCCACGCTGAAACCCCCGAGGTATCAACGCAGCGCGCTCGGCCATATTACAGTTTCTTCATCGTCAAACTTCCAGAACGATATTAAGTCTGGCTATAATACCTTACAGCGCGGTCTCCGCGAGCAGTTTGGTTAACATCTCATCCACGGCAAAAAGACGGAGGTTTGGAAAGCATACATTTCGGTCAGCTGCATTTCTCGGGCACTCGGCAAGAATGTGTTTGACGGTCAGAGCAAGAATGTGTGTGACGGTCATGGCTTGAGTAGTTTGTTACTTGTAAGATTTGTTTTTGGTTCTAAGAAACTCAACTCCCTAATGTTAATCAAGATAGTTATTGACATTCCGCAGCCCATTATTCCATTTTGTCTATTGCCTAAATCTACATTCCTATATCTGTGATGAACTCAATCGTGCAATATACTTCTTAGGGGACTTGAATTTCCTGCTAGAACCAGGTTCGGTGTGCCAAAACATCAATAAACTATTACTTCCCTTAACCCTACTGCATTCTATATCTTAGGCTGGCGTATAAAACTACGACCAAGTATGCATAATTCGTACCAGATAAGCATTGCAGGCTGCGTTAAGGTCACACTCAGATTTTCTCGAGTGTTGTCTACTATACTGCTTTTGTATTAAAAATTTCCAGTGTTGTTAGTTAGGGCACGCAAAATTTATTTTTTCAGTGATGTAGAGTAAAAGTCTGTATAGCTAAATATTTTATACTTTAACATACTTAAGCACTGAGTTTACATCATTAGATATTACCATCCTCTCAGTATGCTGATATATGCTCTTTTTTACTGCATCCATGTTTCGTATTCCTTAATTCTAAGAAAAAAACGATATAAAACAACTTTATGGTAACAATAAATTAAAAAAAATCCAGCCACTTAGAATATTTTCCCTTTTTTATCATAAAAAATGACATTGATTTCCCATTGTCGATGCGCATCAATCAATGTATCATCACAACGCAAGAAATGTAATGCTAAACCATCCTCGTTGAGTGAAAAGGCTGAAGAATAAAATTCCAATTAACAATCTACCTACATTAATTATGATATAGCTCTGACCAACGATTTATGTTCATATTTGTTAGCGATTCACAACATCAAATGAGAAATATGTATACTCGCTTTCAGTATCGGCCATCTATGTTACACGGAATGATAGGAGACATTCAATATCCTGATTCTATAATGACTGCTTTATATCGAGCCATTATTCTACACTAGTCGTTAAATATTTCATTCACAAGTGTTAATATGTTATACATTTGATGCGGCGAGTGACATAAGTGTGTTTATTACAAGCACAGGATTAGCATTGTTACACATCTAGTGCCTTAAACGGTGAATCTTTCTCTAATTAACATGTTTCATTTTATATTATTGTCGAAGCAATATGCTGAAGTACGAAATTTTGAACTTCATTCACTTCAAGTTTGACACCAGTCATAACAGACCACTTTCAGTGGACTTTTTTTTACCAAAGCTCTCGCTATGACATAGATAACCACATTCATCGCTAGTTATTGTTACGGAGTCTCACTCGGTCTAAAACCTAATCCAAACGGCATGATTAATGCTAAGCTCGTTCACAATGTTACCTTTTAGAAACTCAAAGCGTTTTTGAAGCCCTCCACGAAAAAACATAACATAATTTATTTTCGCTAATGAAGTGCAAACAGAGATGATTTCTTCATCTCCCCTCACACTTGAGATGGCGAACAACAACCGATCAGGCTGATGTCATATGACTAGCCGACTTGAACGTTCACACGGTCACTTCATTGCCAACACTCGTTCACTGCTACACCAGGCGGGGGCGAGTGGAGCAGGCGGTCAGGTACTGGTAAGATTAAAGCTTATAAAAAAAATTGTGATAGAAAACGAGCAAAGCGGCAGCAACTCGGAGAACAACAATTTAGGAAATGTTAATTTATTTCTCAACTGTTCGTGCTTGCTGTAAACGTGTAATTCAACTCTTTCCAATTATATATTACTGGATACCAAACTAACGACCATGCCATATTTCAAAAAATTTCTACAACCTGGGTATGAGTTCTGCACTTTCAAACTCGTGTTTCAAGACACCAATGCACTCGTCAAGAATACAGCAGTTTTCACAAAAAATAAACTTGGAGCTTACAGCATCAATGGAAATCCTCTAAGCGACAACACACCGAGTTCATAGCAAGCACGCCCAATACATAGTGCACCTCAACACAGCAGTAGATTGAATCTGAGTATGACTGAGTATGACGTCATGATTGCTCACGAGAAAAATTGGAGTCCTTTCCTCGAAGGAAGCAGAGAAGAAAAAATGTACTCCACTGCACTGTAGTAATTTAGCCCAATGATACGCAAAGGTTATGCAAATTAAAATTAAAGGATTAAAGTATCCATGAAAGGCTTTCGAAAGCAAACACTGCATCGTTTTTCAATTCTGAATAGAGAACAAATTTGCCACTTTCTACAAAAGCACGAAGAATAGCATAATGGCAAAGTGCGGAAGAACTCTCAAGTGTAGAGCTATGCCAAAAATGTTTTTGTATGAGTATACAAGAAAGAGAATAAATCTACAAGAAAGAATGAGTCCCTTAAATGAGTCAAAGCAGCAGGAACTCTTGAATCAAACACATGAAACAAGCATTTGAGAATGAATTCATGAAACACATATGAGAATGAATTCATAACCGGACACGTGATGAATTTCACATACTTGATTTTAAGAGAGCTGAAGTCTCTCAAACCACAACAAAGGTGTTCCCAAGAGGAAAGTGCCATTGGTACGGAATTAAGGGAACGAGGAATCGAATCTAAGCACAAAGTATTTCTTATCGCCCTGCATATGAAAACAGTGAGATTGACAAAAAAATTATGAAGCAAGGTAAAATTTAAAGAAGAAAGTAATAAGTAAAGAAAATACAAACACTAAACTGAAGGTAGATGCTCATAAAAAATTATTTACTCCAACAAAAGGAAGACTTCGTTCATTTTCAGCGTGGTGCCTCACATCTTCCTTCTGAGCGACACATAGATACAATATAAATCACATAAACACAACAGTTTTATTCCAACGAGGAATAAAATGGTTTGATAAATTATCAAGTTCATTCACATATAATTTAGTATACTGAGACGTTCATATGTGGTTCAACTGAAACTCTGTACTCAATGGCAATTGGACTTGCCTCGCCTAACTCTACCGATGATGCGTGGAAATGATCATTACCAATTTAGTGATATATAAGTAGAACGTGAATCTTCACTACTGATACGGTAACCCACGCGGTTTAGGTGCAATTAATTTGACACTATCAAAAATAGAAATTGCTTAAATAAAAAAATTGAAACATTCCACTAGTAGACTAACAAACTTCCATGCATGCAACGAAGAATATCATTTTCCGAAGCAGTTTACTTTAATGACTGCAACCAGCACACGTTCACTCACCAAATGAAAATTCACAAGTCATTTCTAAATTCACGTAAAAAATGAGGAAACCTCATAAAAATGGAACGAAGATCAGCGCTGTAGCAAAACTTTGCTGTACTTGGTTGGATATGGCAAAAGGACTTATTTACTCTGAGTACAATCAAGTTCACAAATAAGCAAAGCAGCAAGAGTAGATTAGATTAGATTATTAGTTAGTTCAAGCCTTCCTATAATCAACAAATGAGATCCAAAGAGAGGAAGGAAGATTAAGTATGGAGTTAAGGGAACGTGGAATCTATGCAGAAAGGGCATAGAAACAGTAAGATTAGAAAGAAGTTCATGAAACAAGATTAAAGTTGAAGAAGAAAGTAGTAGGTGCTGAAAAAACAGGACAGCAGTGAACCGAAAAAAAGTTGGTCTGTAACAAAACTAAAACCTATGTTATTTTAACAAAAAAAGCCTACCTAACCTTTAGCTTGGGCCCAGCAGCAAGAGTATATTAGGAGAAAAAACCACCGAGAGAAGCTAGAGAAAATCGTCAGGCAATAAGCACCTTACATTACATGCTTCACTACCAGAGCCGTTGAGTGTTACTAAAGTGGCAGGTAGCCTATGGAAGGGACAGAATGTATGATTAATGTGAGAATAGATGAAAAAATGTACTCGTGGGAAGACAAAGCTGGGTTGGACTAGCAGAATAGTGTAATTCGTCTTACGGTACTTATTAGTGGATGACTTACCTCTGGAATTTAACTTTGATCACGAAATGACACTAAATAATGAAAAATTGAGAGAGGATTCGAGATGAAACTTCTAACTGCAGTCTCCAGGACTTCCAGAAATAGATTGGGTAGAAAAAAAAGTCTCTCAAAAGAGACTATGTTGAGAACGTTAATTTCTAAATTGAAATATGAGCCGTCTATTATACAGCTACGTAAGACACCTGAGCTAGGTGTAAATGTCCTTTACCAGGTCCGTGGCTCACAATTAAGAGAAGCAGAACACGGCACATGGACGCTGAAAATTTCGCAGGCAACAGCTGCCGCTGCTGCGTCCACAGATGGCAACGCTTCATACCTTACACACATACGACCAATCTCTAACAAGGGAAGACGAATATATTTTCAAGAAAGGAAACTAAAACGTATAAAATCAATCTTGAAATAAGGCTAAGTCATTATGAACTAAACATGGTATAATCTCAAATACAAGCGAACACTGCACCTTGTGTTGGCGTGCACACCCTAAGGGTAACTCGCCAAATAAATCATAACAAGAAACAAAATTTCATAAGGAACAAGAAAATAGATAACAAGCTATTCTTTGATGATGAGGATTGGAATATTAGAAAAAAAAAATTATTCTGTAGAACCACATTCACATCACGTGAAGCTCGTCATTGTCAAGACCTCATCCCCATCACTTCAGATGTAAAAAGTGTAATGATTGGACTAGAAAACTCACCAGAGAACATATACTGATTATTTTTTTCTTTTTTCGATGTAAGAGAAATGCGAAAAACATCATCTAATAATTGATAACATAATAAAAAATAGAATTTAAAATCATCAAACGCGGTAAAGGTCAAGCGAAAATTTTCAAAACAAATTGAACGTTTTTTGGATCCAAGACAAAGCCATCAAGAAGAAATAAAACCAGTGGACTAGGAGAGGTGCAGTCAGAGCTTCTCATCAAGATGGGTTCAGTAATTCAAATTATCAGTGGAGTGGTCTGTCTCCAAGCACTGATGACAGTCCGCAGTAGTCTGATAAAATCAAATATGAAGAGTATGTTTAGCAATCTATTTTTGACCTACAATTAATACAAAATTAAATTGATTCTTTTCAAACAATCTAGGACCGAATTGCTTGACAATGAAAAAAGATGCACGCTCAGAAGCTATTGGTCTGCAGGAAGATTAGCCCCGTTAATAGCAGTAGATACCAATTAAGGGAATGTCTTGACACTGAAATGAATGTTTTGTTGATGCCCAAATGGTCAGGTTACCGATGCCCAAATGGCCACCAAATAAGGGAATGTCATGACAATGAAATAAATGTTTTGTTGATGCCCAAATGGTCAGGTATCTGATGCCCTAATGGCCACCAAATAAGGGAATGTCATGACAATGAAATGAATGTTTTGTTGATGCCCAAATTGTCAGGTCTCTGATGCCCAAATGGCCACCAAATAAGGGAATGTCATGACACTGAAATGAATGTTTTGTTGATGCCCAAATCGTCAGGTATCCGATGCTCAAATGGCCACCAAATAAGGGAATGTCACGACAATGAAATGAATGTTTTGTTGATGCCCAAATCGTCAGGTATCCGATGCCCAAATGGCCACCAAATAAGGGAATGTCATGACAATGAAATGAATGTTTTGTTGATGCCCAAATCATCAGGTATCCGATGCCCAAATGGCCACCAAATAAGGGAATGTTATGACAATGAAATAAATGTTTTGTTGATGCCCAAATCGTCAGGTATCCGATGCCCAAATGGCCACCAAATAAGGGAATGTCATGACAATGAAATGAATGTTTTGTTGATGCCCAAATCGTCAGGTATCCGATGCCCAAATGGCCACCAAATAAGGGAATGTCATGACAATGAAATGAATGTTTTGTTGATGCCCAAATTGTCAGGTATCTGATGCCCAAATGGCCAGTCTACCAACCAGTCGAGCGTAGCAGTGCACTTCTGTTCTGAAACCAAGTTACGCAGAGCAATACTTGTTTGACAGTTTAGATCCCTGCCTATTGACGACTCACGTAACTAGATGTCAGAATTTTCATTTCGTTATCCCCATCGAAATATACTTCCACACTGTATTTGCTAGGCTCACAAGTAATAATACTGTAAAAACTTAAAAATACGTTACTTAGAAATCAAAAACTATGCTAGGACCATGAAAATAACCACGAGTAACAAAGCGAGTATAGCTCACAACTCCAAAAATATAACAAATGACAAAATAAAACTTGATGTCTTGTGTACATACATACGTCTGTATTTTGTGCTTCCCAAAAATTTGATTGACAAAATTTCCGTGAACAAGAAATCGACTGTAGTCAAATTATGGCATACGAAAGTCAGTATTGCAATTTAAGTCGTGAAAATAAATCAGAACGCCAAGGAAAATATCTAAAGATGAATACTAAGGATGACCAACATTCGACAGAAATGGCAAGAAATAACTAACAAAATCCCATTCAACTTCACCAACTGGTTTTTATCTCACACAACGATCTCCAACGAAAATCACCAAAGATGGTTTCCATCGCGCATGAAAGTCGTTAACGCTATCGAATTTCAGCAAGAAATTCATTGCATTTGGCATCCATTTGGGCTTACATGCAGTTTTCTTTGATATTTTAATTTATAAGGTTAAGGAGAACGTTTTACGGGAGAAGCAGAGTAAACTAGACATATTTCCGATAACATGTCACCGCAGGTACGGCATAACACACACAGCACACACCACTCAATAATTGCTAGTAACGAGCGGAGTTGAATCAATCCTGTCCAAGCAAAGACTTCTCGACCATAATGGCGTCAAAGCCAGTAGGCGGAGGGTACGAGAAGTCACTGAAGACAACGTCCAAGATGGCACCTTCATCCACTGTAAAGAAGACACAAGTTACATCTGTTATAAAGCATGGGACAAAAAGAATGCATTGATTGTTACAGACCTTCTTTATTCGGTTCACTGCTGTCCTGTTTTTTCAGTACTTACTACTTTCTTCAACTTTTATCTTGTTTCAAGGACTGTATTTCTGAACTTACTCTTTTCTATGCGCCTTTAGCATAGATTCCATGTTCCCTTGCCCATGCTAAATGGTGTGCCAGTTTGAAAACCATGCGTTCTTTTTGTGTCACCCTTTATTACCCTTACAAAATTCAGTTAGATTACTCTCCTGAAATAAGGTAAAATCATTCTAGTATCAACAGAGAAATAGAAAAGCTCATGACAGACTTGAAAAGAAGATTAAAGAGGCAAGACCTACCAAACATCACAGTAGTAGAGGCATACCAAAAATGGCAGTAGGCAAGAAGAACAGGAAGGACTCACCGTACAGCACTGGGTACAGCTGTCCTTTAAAACCCGTGAGTGGCATGTTTGTGTTCTTCCCATTGATGTAAAAATTGAGCTCTACGTGGTCAAAGCTCACTCCCTGCACATGGAAAACGAGCGTCACACAACTGAAATACATCAAAAAATGTTTTTTTTTACCTCAAACAAAGCTTATTTAAGACACCTAATGTATTCAAAGCTGCATTTTGAAGCCATCATTCAAGTGCGGCATTATAAGACTATGGCTTTCATTCAAATGCTGCATTATGATACAATTATTCAAATGTTGCATTATGAGGCCTTCATTCATTTATGCATAATTAATTACGTAAGCTATAATCCATAAAAAATGAATCTTAAGGGTAATTTTTCTTAAAGGAAGTACACAAAACTTTTTGGGATCATATACATAGCCATACTGCACTTTACAAAAATCCAACTAACGAATAATCCAGTTAAGAAACGCCTTTCCGTGAAATTTTCATCTCTGAGAACTAAAGAAAATTCGAGTTACAAAAATGAGATTTAAAATACTGAAACGCCCAAACAAATCACAAAATTATGTTAGGATAGGCAAACGAGGAAGCAGTAAATAAAGATCGACTTTTATACCATGTACCAAGAATACTGGTTAAATTAACCAGAATTTACCAGGCACCCATGACACGTCGACTACGTATTGTGACACCTGTGTACCACTGGGTAAATTGCTTATTTAGAGACCAGTATGAGTGAAGAACACTTCAATTATTTTACTACTTTTTTAGAATTATATTTTGGCAAACAAAGTAAAACGTTACTGTGCAATTGTATTTTTCAAACTCCTTCAAAAGGACTGAAATGTATTCGAGCAGCAAGGTCCGTTTGTCAATTCTGCTACTTGGCAACTAACTTAACCAACCACTGCAACCACACAAATGCAATCAACACATTAAGTTGCACTGTGAATGTACAGAAGCTTCTTAGCAGCTGTTGTTGAGGATGATTTCTTTGTTTTTAATCATCTTCTATTATTTTTGTGGTGTTACAGGAGATAAAGGGAGTCACTCAACACGTGTGAAACATCTGTAATAAGATAAAATTTCAAACAGTAGTAATTACATGATTAAGATAGGAAAAAATTAGGCCACTTCAAATTTGATTTGAAATATTTTGAGGATCTTTTTTTGAGTTAGATGAATCAGTTCCCTTATTTCACTTAAATTCATGAAAATATACCCAAATTATTGAACAAGTGGTATGCAAAGGCTGGCTCTTTTTCTTCAAATATAACAGTTTTAAATATGAGCAAACTTTTCAACACATTTTATTTTCTACTGTAATTTAAATTCTTTTCAATCAATTTTTTAAGGCTCAGTTATTTAATTTAGAAATTTGAGCTATTTAAAAAAAATCCCACAACTCAAAATAACAATAAATCCAGGCAAGTTGGGCATTCTTCAGAATTTTTCCCCAACCCTACTATTTCACGATTTAATACGTTACTTGCGATATGACCCATAGATGGATCGCCCTTAAGTTCCTATTGCTGTAAAACGACCTATTGTTATTTAATAATCTTTTAAAATTAATTTTATTTGGTGGATCCAGTTAATAATTGGTATTTATAAAACTGCTAACATATTCTGACTTCAAATCTAAGTTGAATATCAAACTTCAGTTTAACCCATTGTGGTCAATGTAACAAAACAATGAAAAAAGTGACATGCATACCAGAACATCGCCCTCCTGGGGAGGCGTGGCAAGTCTGTGGGGCTCCTCAGCATTATGTCGCACAACACAGTCAGAACAGAGCACCCAGGAGTGCGCGTCAGAGCCCAGGGGCACTCGGTCCAGCTCGGCAGCACGGGATGCTATGCCCACACCCCACACTCCTGCTCACCACACAGGACCATCATGTCATGTTCACTTTGGGACCATCACATCATGTTCACTTTAGGATGGTCATGTCACGTTCACTTTGTCCAGTAAACAGCACCAAAAACACATGTACGACTGAGTGCTGGTGCTTTGCCAGATGAGGGCATTTTGTGCCATATGTCCAATATCTAATATAAAGACATTTACATATATACTTACAGTAACATGACTTCAGAAACAAAATATCGCTTGTAATTATAAAATCATTTCACTTTATTGGAAGAATTTAAAGAAATGAAACATTTTCACCTGCATAAACCATCTAAATCAATACAAGAAGACAGCATTAAATTTCAACAACCAGTTTGCTAAAATATGTGTGACCTGAAAGCTACAAAACCCACAGTAATAAATAACTGCATTTCAAGTACTCCCAAAATAGATACCAATCCTTGAGTTTCATGTATGTAACATCAAAAGTATTTGCAAGACCATAAAGTAGGAGGCACTATTAAGTGCATAATCAAGGGTATGGGGGAATCTATGCACACAGTGCATCTCCCAACCTGCACAAAACCAGCAAAATTGAAAAAAGTTTATGATGAAACCCATTAAAAGTTAAAATATTGCATGAAGTGCTGAAAAACGGGGAGCATTAAATCAAGATAATAGTTAGTAATAAAATAAAAACTTATTCTACTTCAACATAAGAAAAGCCTTCCTAACCTTCAGCTAAGGACCTTGAACCTTCCCCTGGGAGCACTAAACCTTCAGACACTAGTTCTCACCTGAGGAGTCTATGCACAAGATGTGTTCTAAGAAAATACCCTGTGCACAAAAACAGAAAAAGGAAGAAAAGAATAAAGGATAGCCAGGATTACATGACAACTGAGAGAAGGTAAGGGGGCACAAAAGTTAGAGGTCTGATAGGCCTATCCATAGCTAAGATAAACTAACATTGCCCCCTTCCAATAACTTGTTTGGGAGAACAACATTGATACTGGCAAACAGATATAAGAAAGTGGATCACAAAAGAACCTCAAACTTGTGAGAGATGGGACATCAGTAGAAGCAAGTTCACATCTTTTAATCTAAGCAATGCAGTTGACCTATGATTTACCATTAGACAGTAGATATTTCATCTTTCATTGTTGTACAGCCATTAAGGATAGAACAGCAATCAATCTATGGAGTGCCATGGACATTTGTATGTACACAGAAGTAGACGGCAGTGTAATTTAAAGGTGTAATTTGAAAACAAAAGGCGCATCAGTTTTTCTAAGTGAAATACATTGAAATTACTCATTTTAAATGC
This sequence comes from Morinoia aosen, assembly GCA_030386875.1. Taxonomy (NCBI): domain Eukaryota; kingdom Metazoa; phylum Arthropoda; class Malacostraca; order Amphipoda; family Talitridae; genus Morinoia; species Morinoia aosen. The sequence continues at coordinate 65,318,218 of CM059572.1, read as the reverse complement.
TAAACCTGTCCTCAATATTACATAACAGTAATTTCATCTGTTGCTCAAAGCCATCTCTAGCTTGGTATCTGCTGTTCTTCTATTTTTAACCTCCTATTTTGCTATAATAACTTAGCAAATACACTGCTGAAGATGGATGACTGCCTACAGCAGATTTTTCTTCACTATTTTTTATGCAAATACTCCATCTGATGCTCCAGCTCTTAATAGTGCTAATTATAGCAATTTATTTGCAAATTAAAATTCATAAATCCAAAATTTAATATGACAAATCATTACCAGTAAAGCTATTTGTTTACAAACAATTAGTTTCTTTCCTTGGAAAAAAAAAAAAAAGAAATGCACTAGAACTTCAAAATTGGAACAGCTCAAACTGGGACATCCTGAAACAAAAATCATTTCCTCTTTAACTGGACTGTCTTCATACCCTAATGATCACTTTGGGTCCCAGAAGATGAATTACATAAAAAAATATAAATTATTATTTTATGTTCCATGGATAGTGTTATTTTCTACACCTCAAAGAATATGCTCAAAACTTAGTACATATAATATTGCATGTATAATCCTAATAATCGCATCTAATTCAAAACAAATAAATTTAAGATTGCTCAAAAGTATAAAATAATATAGAATTTTGAAGCCATAGGTACCAGTGTTCTAAAGGGTGAGTGAATAGTTGGGAAGACTACTCTCTTCAACATCAGAAAGTAAAAATGAATTGTAATGTAATATATGCTATTATTTTATATTAAAAGAAAAAGACAATTTGCTATGAATAAATTATGATAATACCTACTATGTTCAAATCCAGTTTAAAACACGTATTAGTTCAAATTTGAAAATCTTTCAATTTTCTTTACATCAGCACTAAATTTTTCCTTGAACTTTAATAAAACACAACTTGAATAGCACACTGTAACTGCAACAGCACACGTAAACCAGTGACAGAAGTTCTAGAACAAACAATTGACAAAAGCTATAAAATAAACTTCACCACCTTTGATTATTGCTTCCATTTCTTTACATTAACAAAAAAATTAAAAAAAGGACCTGATTGTTGTAGTTTGACTTCAAAATAAGCCTTGTTCTGCAAGATGGGAGTGTTGCCGAGGGCAGCACCCGTGCCACATATCCGCAGGCCACTCTTCACTATTACCACTTCATGACCTGCAAAAAAAGGAAATACCAGTAAATTTTTCAAAACCAAAATAAAGTACGAATATTTCCACAGAATGTATTTTTTTTATTAGAGTCCATACTTTTTTACCAAATAAATTTTTGGTATCCAATTATATTTACTCTGCATACTAAAGAAAAATCAATATCTACCTGTTTACCTGCATGAACACATAATGAAATTCTTTTCAAGGTCTAAAAAGTGCACAAATTTTATTGATATTTCAGTGCATTCTGAATGTTTACCCGAGTATAGATGCACATAGATTAAAAATACAGTAGTCGGCAAATGAAAATGTGAGTCGTCCCATAATGAATGGTATGAGAAGTCTGAATGTAGACGTGGGATCAAAATTACAGCATCAAATATCTACACTTATAATTCTTTTTCCAGGTATTTCATTTTGAACTAAGGAAAAGGCAGCTATGACCATTTTTATTGCCCACAGTAATAAAGCATGAATAAAATGGTAAAGGTTTAATCACTTCAAAGGATACAATTGAAGAAATTAATTAATTGCAAAGTCACATATATGGGTGTATGGAAATTACTCGAGAATTTATGCAACCAAGAACAAATCCGCAAAACAACTGAGAACCAATTTTGAAAAGTTTTAATTAGTGTCCTTGCTACAAGATAGAAAATCTACAGCTTTAGGATCTGAAATATTGGAAAGAGAAAATCAAGTATTTCTGAACAGGTTCACTACCTTTCCGCAGTTGCTACGGTTGGTTTGGTTAGGTTGGAAGAAGCAGAATTGAAAAGCCATTTACTGCTTGATTACTTTCTTATCCTTTCTAAAAAGCAGGAAAAATATAATTGCATGATGACATTTGAAATTGTGCGCCATGGTCTAATTTAAATAAAGGTAGGGATATCAATAAAAATAGCAGCCATTATGACTGGTGAGTAAATGAGCAGTTTTCCACGTGGTACCAATATGTACTGAACGTATTAATCAGTAAAATAACCAATGGAAAAATATTCAACTATAACTAATGCATTTTCTTAGACATTTAATGCTCTAATTGATTAAGAAGAAAATAGCAATGCCCATTATTTTCAAATGTAAACATAATGTTGTGCAAGACTTATTACCCTTAAAAATGACAATGATTATTAAGGTTCATTACATATGAACTAAATAAATGTATACATTTAAAATAAAAAAAATCAGTGGCTATTAAAAATTTTCCACCATGTGCACAGTTTTTGCAGTTTCCATGAACAATGGATAAAAGTTTAATTTGGCACCAACTGATATTAGCAGATAACCAGTTACTAGTAACAGAGTAACAAATGTAAACCACAAAACCTTTCAAGTCATTCAACTCCAGAATCTTCACAAGTGTAAATAAACAAAATCATGGATTAAAAACTTGAGGTTTGTATAAGCATAGAAAGATTATAAACAGAATGATTAAAATAACATAGTTTAAGATAAGTATTAAAAATTAAGATTAAATCATTTTCAAATTAAACACAGATCATTGCAATAATTTAATATTTCAATTGACAAATTACTCTCAACTTTCCTATGCTCTCACAAGCAAATATACTGGTATGACTGAATTTGATACACTAAAATATTATCTTTTCTCATTTTAGTAATAATATTTACACTGAAGACAAAACTGTAGTAGGTATGAAATCATTGAAAGCCAACATTTTCATTAGATGAACATGAAACAAATACATACTTCACATACGAGCTTTAAAAACACATAATTTGGGTACTCATTACTTACAGATAGAATTGTGAAAAGCAATCATGGTTGATTAATGGATCAAATCTAGTGATATCATTAACCAATTTTAGCAAGTTATTCCCGAAACAGTTCAAAGTTTTGCAACTATTCAGAGACAGAGCCAGACAAAACAAGAAAATTGTAATAACTTTTCAAGTATTGTTCAAGAAAAATAAGAGACTTTCATTTCAAAACCATTTTTGTATCCAGGCATAACAAAGCAGCCTCATTCCTCTCACAGCAAGGACTCACCCATGTATGCTGTGTCGAGTACAATGTTGGGCAGGCTGTGGACAGGCACGCTCGCTCTTGGAGATGACCCACACAAGTACCGGAAACAACATGTATAGACTGACATTGTACTAGCAAGATACTACGTTCACAGCAGGAAAATCAAAGTTAGCAATAGATCAAGAAATTTGATAAACTTTTAAAGTAATATTTTTCACAATGCACAGAAGTGATGTCCTGAACAATCAAGCATTTTATTATCAAATCTGCTCAGAAAGTAGAAGGAATACAACAATATTCATTAGCAACAATTACTGAACAATAAAAAAAAGTCTTTTAACACATTCTATTCAAATGTACAAATACACTCATGATGTAGAAATTTCTGAATGATAAATTGATGATGATGATTAGAGCCATTTTGTAGATGTACAAATGTACATACACAATTTTTTTTCTATAACAATCAGAACTTTTATCCATCATAACATGAAGTACCTACTTCATGAATGTATCTCTGGAATGGGTTTCACAACATTATGGGTAAAAAATATATTTAGTTCTGAAATATAATTGGAATAAATATATTTTTTTGGTTTGCATGAATGAAATAAAATTGTGGCGAGTATTCATGAGGCAATGATGTCTGTGTCACGGACGTAATCGATGCATATCTGTTGTTCATGGAAACAGAGATGTGCTTTTATAGCATCATCATACTTGGAAAAAAAAAATTCTCCATCAAACAATTTCCAACCCTACCATTTCTCAGGAGAAACTGCACAAATTTAGTAATAGTAGGTTAGGCTTGAGTTAATTCAAGCCTCCCTAAACACAAGTGCTCTCAAATGCAGAAGAAGAAAACACAATTCCATCCATAAGGCATCTTGCCACACCCTGCACATAGGAACAGCAAGGTTGATTGACATTTTTACAAAATGAAAGTAAAAAAAAGAAAGTTGTAAATGCTTAAAGAAAAAGACAGTAATAAAAAGCAATGAATAAACTTCCAATTTTTTGATAGAAGCAGACCATGAATGCAACAACAAAGGATGAATGTGAGTCAGGGGTAACAAGAATTGCATCTTCAAATCATAAGAAACAGAGACCATGAAAGAAGAAATAATATGGAACACCAAGTACATTACACTGGAGCCATGGATGTATGATGTCAATTTTGTGGAGCCTTACGGTTTTAAAGAGAACAACTAAATTGTTGTCATAATGAAAAAGTTTCCCTTACTCCCTTACAATAGTACCCCAAAAATTTGACATAACTCTTTGATGCCGACAGTAGAGAGGATCCTAATTTCAGACAATTTAAGAAACTATATTCTGCTTTTGCGTTTGCATCTTTTGGTATGAATATCAGACCTCCTCCAGGACGTGTACCATATTTTTTCTGTTTACAAGGTCAAACTTACCACTACGCAAGCCACCTCCATGTAGATGACTCTGAAGAGAGAAGATACAGCCAGCTCTACCTCTTAGAAACTAATGAAGCCATACAAATTAGAGCAAATTCTTCCAGCAATGCGAACTGCTTAGTATCTGTTTTTTAAAAGATAAATGAGGCAATGAACAATAATTATACAGCAGCATACCACAATATGAGGGCTATTGAACAACATGAACAAGAGAGAGCTGTAATTGAGAACATGCCCCCAAGACAAGTCCCCATGCAGTTCATCCTTGACCATGACAGACGAAGATACAACAACCCAACAGGCAATGAGGTAGCAGCCATATTCGTTGGTGATGATGGCATGCCACCAATGAACTGTGATATTGTTGTTTATCCTATAGGTCTACAGAGGCAGAGGATTGCTTACATCTCATGCCATGTTGATCCCATAGAGAACCTCTTTCCAAATGGAGAACCTGGATAGCATATAGATATGCCTAATGTGGAACAGCACCAAACACGTGTTTGTAACAAAGTTGCCATGTAACAGTTTTACTCGTACTGTCTGGCAATTAGAGAGAACTTTAGTGCTTTACATCGAGATGGAAAACTACTGCAACAATACATTGTTAATATCTATGTGAAAGTGAAGAGAAGTTATTCAAACTTCATTAAAATTAATCAAGCATAATTAAGAGTGGCACTGTATTCGGGTCTTATGGATCACCTAGATAGACAGAATGATCATCAAGGGCCAGGTATACCAGTCTTTTTGCCCTCCACATTTCCAGGAAGTCCAAGGAACATGCAACAAGCATATCAAGATGCCATGGCAATCAACTGCAAATTTGGAAAACCAGACATTTTCTTGACATACACTTGTAACCCAAAGTGTAGAGAAATCACAGAGAACCTTGGATTGCATGAAGCAGCACAACACAGACCAGATTTAGTTTCACGAGTTTACAAGATGCACCTCAAAGGAACTCTTGATTGCTATCAAGGATAGACATATCTTTGGTGTCCCAGTTGCTTATAACCATGTCATCGAATTTCCAAAGTGCGGTCAACCACATTGCCATCTTTTGATAATTTTGTGAGAAGAAGATAAACTAAGAACAATAGAGCAAGTTGTTGATGATTTAGTTTGTGCTGAAATACCTTCATCCGACCACCCAGAGTTGAGAGAATGCGTGAGAACATTGATGATCCATGGTCCATGTGGGACATCAAATCCTCATTCTGTGTATACATGGTTGAAGGACAGTGTGAGAAAAAATATTCAAAAGATTTTCAAGAAGAAACCATGATAAATGTATCCGGATACCCAGAGTACAGACTGAGAAACAATGCAGAGAATGTTCAAGTAGGCACTCGTAAAATTGACAACAGATTTGTCGTCCTATACAATAAGTATTTACTGAGAAAATACCGTGCTCATATAAATGTTGAAGTGTGCTCCTCGGTGGAAAGCGTAAAATACCTGTTTATATATATATTTAAAGGCCATGACTGTGCAAACATGGAAATCAGAAGTAATGTTGTTAATGAAATCAGAAGTAATGTTATAATAATGAACCAAATAAAGTACATAAACACAATGAATTACAGTGGTACCTCGGTACTCTATACTCGACCAAATCGGTTCTCGACCAAAAAATTCGAGTAGAAAATGCTTTGGATCTCGAACAGATTTTCGGTACTCGACTAGCCGAGTCGACCCGAACGCGCTCCTCGGTAAGCGTCAGGGCGACTCTGACCCTGAGCGGAGTAAGACGTACGCAGTTTGTTCGAGTACTGTATTTCTTTCCAGATTTAAACTTTTTCGTGTTGCTCTAGTCCTTAATTATGGGTCCAAAGAAAGACAGTGATAAGGGGAAGGCAAAGAGGAAAATAGTGAGGACCACTATTGAACTGAAGAAGGAAATTATTGCAAAATATGAAAGTGGTGTACGAGTGTCCGACCTCGCGTCGCAGTACGAAATGGAAAAATCAACCATTTCCACTATCTTGAAGCATAAGGAAGTGTTAACCCTTTAACGACCAAGTGGACTCTACGGTTCTCTTACAAAAATAACAATAATATAATGTATTTCTTATTCAATTTGTTCACTAATGTGTCCTTTGAACTTCACTGTCGAGTGGCAGTTCCTTCCCCTTCTTGATAACAGTGACTACCTAATGCCAGTGTCGGTTTAGTGATAGTGGTTGTTATAACGGTAATATGAGTATAAAAATGTGGTCGTTAAAGGGTTAAAGAAAGCTGATGTTGCAATGGGAGTGACAGGAAATTGCAAGCGAAGGAATTAGTGACAGGAATTAGTAAGCCATCAACCACTCTCCAAAACGTAAGTAAATGATACAAAATGGTTTATAATGCTTTATTTATCGTTGATCATGTATTGCTTGTGCACATTTACGTCTTCATTTTTGTTTAGATACACGTTCTTATAATATTTTAGGTATTTTTCTCAATGGTAAGAACGGATTAAATTACTTTCTATTATTTCTCATGGGAAAATTCGTTTCGGTTTTCAAACAAATCGGTTCTCGACCACCACCTCAGAACGGATTATGGTCGAGTACCGAGGTACCACTGTACATGAATATAATGAAGTACATGAACATAATGAAATTAAACAGTATTTGTCATGTAGGTGAGCATCTCCGCCAGAAGCCTTCAAGAGATGGTCCAAGTTCAATATGCATGATCAATCTCACACAGTTTATTGTTTGGCTTAATATTTACCAGATGAGCAGCAAGTGTACTAAAGAGAAGGAAATCAATGGGAGGCAGCAACAAGAGCAGAAGAATGCACAAAATTATCTTTACTGTTCTATACCTGAGCATTATGTCTTCAACAAACAAACAAGGTGGACACGTTGTGTTAGATTCAGCAACATCGTAACCAGAATGTATTCTGCAAGTCCTCAAAATGCAGATAATTTTTATTTGAGGATGTTGCTCCTCCATGTCTCTGGAGCAACTTTATTTAGGAATTTGAAGACAATCGGAGGTCAAGAAATGAACACCTTCAAAAAGACATGCATCAGACTGCGCCTGGTTGAGAATGACAATGCCTGGCTGTCAGCTTTTTGACAGAAGAAGCAACTCATCAGATGCCATGGCAGCTACCAACTATGCTTGCAATGATGTGTCTACAACCAGCCGTGTCTTTTATTCGGGTCTGACCATTTACCAAGCATTTGACAATTCATTATTTCAAAAAATACCCATGTTCTTTTCATTTTGTTTTTGGTGCATTTTGGAACATTTTCAGCAAGGAAATTTGTATTATCGTACAAATGCAACAATCATTGCATCTGAGATAGTGCATCGCTGTCAGTTACAATATGGGTGTGACTAAGTTTTTGCTACTGTTGTGTTATTATTTTGGCTGCAGTTCGTATTTATTGTATTTTTTTCTCATGCGTCCCAATACCAATATTGATTAGCTTGCATATGTTTTTGGTATCAAATTTTGAGATTCTGTTTGGGTTCCTGATAGTACAAGTGGGGGGAAGGAGTGTCTTGATTCTAAATTTGGAGTATCTTGCTGCTGGTGGACTTGGGATTGGTTTTGAATTATTTTCCTTGCATCTACAAATGAGATATTTTGACTTGCTTGGAGTTTACTGCATTGTGTTCTTATACATAAATAGGACATTCTTTTGAGGCAGATGTGTGGTTTCATTTGCAGTTTGTACATACTGGATTTTCAGCGGCGCAGTCTTTTTCATCATGTTCTCAAGATGAGCAATTTTTACAGACTTTCCGGTTTTGGCAGACTGAGGTAGCATGCCCCCATCGCCAGTATTTGGTACATTGAATGGGATTGTTATAGTAAGGATCCACTTTGTAATTTGAATAGCCTGCTTTCAGTTCTGTTGGGCAAGTTCCGGTAAATCTGAAGGATATGTCAGTTATCGATTTTCCACTTTATGATGCCTGAACCTAATTAATTGACTCAAAATAAACAAGTTTTCTTCTATGCACTTTCCGTCTCAAATGAGTATTTTACGATTTATAGCGGAAAGTTTAGTTTCGTCTATGATGACAAATGCGCTCAAACAGCTACTCGTCGATTTTCGAATTTTTGTAGCTTGAATCATGGTAATAACATCGAAATAAGCAACTTTTCTTCTATACATTTTTTTTGTCAAATGAGTATTTAACGAGGTATAGCGGTAGGTTTGGTTTCGTCTATGATGACGATCGCACTGGAAGCAAGTGCGCATTGCAGTGTTGCTGTCCGACGTTCTCCTTGAATTACTTGCCGCTTCAAACCCGAGTTGCGGCAAGTCATTTACCGCTATAACTAATAAAATACTCATTTGAGACGGAAAGTGCATAGAAGAAAACTTGTTTATTTCGATCTAATTAACTATTTTAAGGCACTGAAATTTACAGAATCGATAACTGACATATCCTTCAGATTTACCCAAGTTCCAAGAAAGGTGAATACAATCAAGGGTGAATTGGCATGCTTTGGGTCCATGTACATCTTACGTATACCGACAACACCAGAAGAGGCAAGTTGTTGCAACAAATCTTCCAATGAGTCTGACAAAAATTCTGGGGCATAAATCTTTTCATAGAAGATATAAGCCCCCATACTATTTGAGTCTTAACTGGTATTTCACCAAACTTGTTTAGGTTCATCAATATTTTTACTTGGCTTTCTGTTTTAGCTTTTATAATGAGGTTGCCTGATTTTTTATACTCCACTTTTTCAACTTCCCCACAAATTGATTTATTGTAGCTTGTACTTTAAATGGATTCAGTTTTGTCAAGTTCTGGCTATCATCTTGTGCACTTATTACTACATGCCTAACTGTATTTGGAATTTTGTCAGCATTTTCTGATAAATTAAGATCTATTTTAGCAGATTTCCTTCCTGCAGTGTAGTTAAGGTTTTGATTTAGCTCTTCTTGATTATTTGGGATCATTAAAGTTGATTCAGATAGTGATACATTGCTGGAAATGACTCCTGAGAGTTCAGACTCACTGCGGAATGATATATTATGCTGGGACATTTCTGAGTTAGAGACATTATGAGTTTCCCTCTTTTTTTTTGCTCTGCGAGTCCAAAAACTCTTGGCTACTTTCCAGGGTTCTCTTAGATGTGTTGTTACAGGATCCTTTACTCATTTGTTTTGGGCTCCCATTATTAGGATTTGCTGTTTGGGTTTCTGGTCTTGTAGCTGGCTGCGATTTACTCTTAGGAGTAGAGGTGGTCATGGGGTTATTTTTGTTGGGTTTCCTGGCCTTGTTTAACTCTTTTTTCTCCAACTCTGAGATAGGTTGAGTGTAAGTGCGGGTAAATTTTCCCTTGACACTATTTTTACCTCCCCCAGGATCATCCGGAAGTTTGCTTTTAGGAGGCATTGAATTATCAAGTCTTTTGATAACTTATAAGAGTTTCCCCTTGATAGCATCTATTGCTTGGTGGTGATTTGTTCCTGAGTACTACTTTACTCACAAAAATATTGTTGAATTGTTGTTTATTGATTTTTGTTGTTTTGTGCTATTCGTAAGAAAAAATCCTTTTCAAATATCAGTATTATCAAACTTACGGCAAAACAGAAGTACTAATTTGGGTTTACTGGGGGCCTAAGGGGTAAATGTTGAGGACTTGACCATAATTGATTTTCTAATTTTGGATGCCTTAATATTGTTAATGAGATCAAAACAAATAAGTTTTCTTCAATGCACTTTCCGTCGGAAATGAGTATTTTACAAGTTACAGCGGTAAATAAGTTACCGGAACTTCAGTGTTTGAGGCGGTAAAAAATAAGCCGCGCGGTCCGACGTAAAAGTAAACAGGCGTTGCCGCGCGCCAACCAAGTCGACTTTGCCATAACTCCACTGTTGGAGGCGGGAAAAATAAATGAGAGAAGCAAACCCCCTATTACAAACGTACAGAGGTTGGTTGTGAGGGGTAGCCACAGTTCTTTTAGTGAAAATTATAAATAAAGGTTGTAACCGACCCATTACGTCGAATGATACGAAACACATGTAGCCATCACCGCTGCTTCGTCGTAACTGGCAGCCTTGAGATGACCGCAGGTCCGTCCGTGACTTTAATCCCGGTATAGTGTGGGTTCGACGTATCTGGGAACATTTGAATTAAGTCTTTCGCATCGACAATATAACTCGTCATCTCATTAACTATGTTTATGCATAGTAGAATTTCAATTGATTTATAATTTTCACTAAAAGAACTGTGGCTACCCCTCACGACCCAACCTCTTTACGTTTGTAATAGGGTGATGCTTCCCTTATTTATTTATTCCCGCCTCAAACACTGGAGTTCCGGTAACTTATTTACCGTTATAACTTTTAAAATACTCATTTCCAACAGAAAGTGCATTGAAGAAAACTTGTTTCTTTTGATCTCATTAACAATATTTAGGCATCAAAAATTCGAAAATCAATCATGGTCAAGTCCTCAACATTTACCGCCTAAGGCTCCAGTAGCGGTTTACCAAGAAAGGAGGCAAAACTGTTTGATTTGGATCACTTTTCCACTGACAGAGAGGTTTTGGACAATATTTATTTTTTGTCAGGCAAGGAAATTAATAATTTGGGGGCAAATTATCAATAAAGGAACACATTTAATAACCTTTTACATGAATGACATTCTGCTTGCTGATGCATTATTTTTGAATAATTGTACTTTGAAGTTGGCGCAGGCTCGCGCGCGCCGGAGCCGTTATTTAGTTAATAAGGGTAGTTAACCCCCTATTACAAATGTAAAGAGGTTGGGTCGTGAGGGTTAGCCACAGTTCTTATAGCAAAAATTATAAATAAAGCTTCTAACCCACCCATTAGGGTGACGACCGCAATCTTGTTTACATCGGATCCAAGATGGCGGCGCCCATAATGGTCGCCTGCCTGACCTAGAGTAAATATTGACCCAGGTTTTTAATTGAATCACTTGCCAATAACAGGTAAATTTCTTAGAAAGTTACGTCTGACAAGCCACCACGTTCTAACTTAAACTTGAGGGCCAACAGTGTCAGGGCGGTCAATGTGAAGTTTTATGCAACCACGGAAAATAATAATTGGGATCCAAACAATCACTAAAGGAACCCATTTAAGAACATTTTTCATGAACGACATTCTGCTCGCTGATGTGTTATTTTCGAATTATTGAACTTTGAAGTTGGCCGTCGCGCGCCCAAGGAAGCGAGCGTAATTTAATTAAAAACGGAAGCTAACCCCCTATTACAAAAGTAAAGAGGTTGGGTTGTGAGGGGAAGCCACAGTTCTTTTAGTGAAAAGTATAAATAAGGCTTCTAAACCACCCATTAGGGTGACGACCGCAATCTTGTTTACATCGGGTCTAACATGGCGACCACCATGGGCGCCGCCATCTTGGACCCGATGTCAACAAGATTGCGGTCGTCACCCTAATGGGTGGGTTAGAAGCTTTATTTATAATTTTCACTAGAAGAACTGTGCCTCCCCCTTACAATCCAACCTCTTTACGTTTTTAATAGCTTCCGTTATTAATTAAATTTCGTTTCACGCGCTGGCTTCCTTTGGCGCCAAGGCTAACTTCAAAGTTCAATTATTCAAAAATAACACATCAGCGAGCAGAATGTCATTCATGTAAAACATTTTTAAATGTGTTCCTTTAGTGATTCTTTGGATCCGAATTATTATTTTCCGTGGTTGCATTAAGTTAAACTTCATATTGACCGTCAGGGCCTTTGTAACGGCCTACAATTCATACCACAATTTTCACACAAAGAGTTCAGCGCCTGGTACCAAACTTGGGACAATATTTATTTTTTGTCAGGCAAGGAAATTAATAATTTGGGGGCAAATAATCAATAAAGGAACACATTTAATAACCTTTTACTAGAATGACATTCTGCTCGCTGATGCGTTATTTTTGAATAATTGTACTTTGAAGTTGGCGACGGCGCGCGCCCGTCGGAGCCGTTATTTAGTTAATAAGGGTAGTTAACCCCCTATTACAAACGTAAAGAGGTTGGGTCGTGAGGGTTAGCCACAGTTCTTATAGCGAAAATTATAAATAAAGCTTCTAACCCACCCATTAGGGTGACGACCGCAATCTTGTTTACATCGGATCCAAGATGGCGGCGCCCATAATGGTCGCCTGCCTGACCTAAAGTAAATATTGACCCAAACTTGTTCACTAAGCTACTCAGGATCTACCAATCCTTGTCACAAGCCACCATTGGATGGCATCACCGGGACAACCAGTGTGTCAAAACACCATCCCCAGGCACATTGGGTCATAACAGCCCACTCTACCTGACTGGCTCATTCCAGTCACTGTCTCTTACTCCAGGCACGCACAAGAAATACTTTCATAACCTCAATGATACTCACATTACACTCCTGATCCAATCCAGCAAGACAGCTCATACTGCAATCATCTTCAGCACATCTGGCATTCCACTCATTCTCTCTATACTGCTCAAACACCACATTCATAAAACTCTCTCTCTCTTGCTCATACTTACTACATTCCAGCACAAAATGCTCAATTGTTTCCTCCACTCCACTATTACACTGCCAACATAATCTGTTATTATTCCCATTCCATCTCCATGTACGTCTGTTCACTCAATGATTTACATCTCACAGCAAACAAGAGTTGACTTCCAAAACTACCATCATAGAACATCTCAAACTTAGGTGCTTCCTTTTTAATATACCAGTTAAGTGTAGGCTTCCGCATCATGCTAAGCTTCCACTTATTCAATCCATACTCTTTTGCTTGCCTCTCAATCTCTTTCTTCCACCTCTTGCAGTCCCACTCAGGCCCTACACCTCCAACAGTTATTAAACTCCAGTCATCCACAGGTCTCCCAATTTTAACATGAAAATTTTTTTGCATACTAAGTTTCCTTGCATGCCCCCAACATATTTTCTAGCGCCACAACATCCGCACTCCCCTCGGTGAACGGACGCAACTGACTCCAACTTGAACTTGAACTTGAACTTGAGGGCCGACAGTGTTGGGGCCTTTGTAACCGCCTACAATTCCCTCCACAATTTTCACACAGAGTTCAGCGCCTGGTACCAGACTTGTCCACTAAACTACTCAGGATCTACGATCCTTGTCACAACCTCCATTGGAAGGCATCACCGGGACAACCAGTGTGTCAAAACCCCATCCCCCGGCACATTGGGTCATTACAGCCCATTCTGCCAGACTGGCTCATTCCAGTCACTGTCTCTTACTCCAGGCACGCACCAGAAACACTTTCATAGCCTCAGTGACACTCGCATTACACTCCTGATCCAATCCAGCAAGACAGCTCATACCGCAATCATCTTCAGCACATCTGGCATTCCATTCATTCTCTCCATACTGCTCAGACACCACATTCATTAAACTCTCTCTCTCTTGCTCATACTTACTACATTCCAGCACAAAATGCTCAATTGTTTCCTCTACTCCACCATTACACTGTTGACATAATCTGTTATTATTCTCATTCCATCTCCATGTACGTCTGTTCACACTCAATGACTTACATCTCACAGCAAACAAGAGTTGACTTCCAAAACTACCATCATAGAACAGCTCAAACTTAGGTGCTTTCTTTTTCATATACCAGTTAAGTGTAGGCTTCCGCATCATGCTAAGCTTCCACTTATTCAATCCATACTCTTTTGTTTGTCTCTCAATCTCTTTCTTCCACCTCTTGCAGTCCCACTCAGGCCCTACACCTCCAACATTTATTAAACTCCAGTCATCCACAGGTCTCCCAATTCTAACATGAATAATCTTTTGCATACTGAGTTTCCTTGCATGCCCCCAACATACTTTCTCCCAATAGCTTACACTCAGATTCCATTCAAAGATTCGCCTTACCCACCTGCTATTCTGCATTCTTTCAATTCTCACCTTATAATTCAGCACAGCTTTCATCATTCTTTCTGAAAATAGGCTCCACCCTAGGTCACCTCTAATGGCTTCTATAGCTGTCCATTTTGGAGCACCCAATGCTACACGTCCTACCTTATTTTGTATCACATCCAGCTTTTCAAGATCACTACCATTCCAAGCAAGAGCACTCATACCATACATGACACTAGGTACAGCAACATACTTCCACATTCCTCTCACACATTCGTACTTGTTTGCTCTGTATCTGGCCACACTACCTAACCGTCCACTCCACTGCATTGCTTTAGCCACTTTCTCACCTTTAGTTCTAGTACATCCATCTTCACTTATCATACAACCTAGATATTTGTATTCTTTTGTTCTACCTATTCTGATTTCTCCAATATTCCACAGTCTGTCTCTATCAGTCTCATCACTATTTATAACCATGACCTTACTTTTATCTGCACCAAAGTTCATCTTGAAATCTGTACTATATCCATTCACAATGTCAAGCATCCTTTGTAGTTCATGACCACATTCACTAACCACAACCACATCATCAGCATACAACAAACAGCTCAGTCTCTCATTACCAACTTTCAGTCCTAAACCACTCCCTCTCAGTCGAACTGCTAATTCTTCTGTGTACAATCCAAACAACAGGGGGGACAGAGTACAGCCCTGTCTCACTCCTCTAACACTCCTCACTTGCCCTGTTTCCAAATTTCCTAACCTGTAGATAGCACTTGTGTTCTCATACAGACTCTGTACAATGTTCACTATTTTTCTGCTAAAACCAACTTTTCTCAAAATTTCAAACAGCCTAACCCGATCCACTCTGTCATACGCCTTTTCAATATCCAGGAATGCTAAATATACCTTCTTATTATCCTTCTTCATTCG
This sequence comes from Morinoia aosen, assembly GCA_030386875.1. NCBI lineage: Eukaryota > Metazoa > Arthropoda > Malacostraca > Amphipoda > Talitridae > Morinoia > Morinoia aosen. The sequence continues at coordinate 65,302,870 of CM059572.1, read as the reverse complement.
CTTCATTCCCAAGTCTCCAACAGTCCAACATCTGCATCGATAGTGAACTCATATTATATCCGCATCTACAGGACAGCGATTCGTTTGCAATACACATGCATAATTTTTGTCTTTCAGTGTAACCAGATACTCAAGGTCGTGCATCAACTCCCGTGCAAAATACTCATCTATTCGTCACTGAGTTGCCTGCTAGAAACGATCCTCTTAAGTCGCCTGCTAGTATTCTAGTCAATGTTTAAAAAGCCCCCAATCATTCACAATGTTCTCCGTCACTTATGTTCATAAGCGTAATTTTCTACGATAAATGATGCAACTATAAAAAATATAACACAATATTTTGTGTATGAAATTTTTTTTAGCTATTTTTCTTTCGGATACGATCGAAACACAAGGGCATCGCTTCGACAGCCATCGTTCAGAGGCAAGAGGCTACGTTATTGATGATAACACGGGAAATCATCATTTTATTTTAAAAATGACTCAAATAAATATCATACTGTTGTATGGTGCATAACATTTTATTTGAAAGAATTTTGATAGCTGGTTCATTGATGTTTTATTGCCTCAATCTTGAGTTCCTTCCATTTTGTACAACAAAGAAATTCGTTTAGATCTCTCAAATTGGGCATTAACTTGACCCTGAGCAATCGTCTTGGCTTACCGACTCTATTTATGAGGTATTTGATAAAATTGATGCATGTCTAATAAGCTAATAAGTCTGAATAAAAATACCGTAAATCTCACCGTTTTTTCAAAATAATTGTTATTCGTAATAATGGACAGTCACAGCAATCTAAATAAGTTCATCTCCGTTTTTTCAGCAGCGGCTTCAAGTACTTCTAGGAAAAATCAAGGAGATATTCGAAGCTTACTGACAAGACGATTTCACAAAGAGAGTTAAATAAAGAGTTACTTTTAGTAACTAAACTCTGCACATATTTTAAGGAAAAATGAAAAAGTAATTATCACAAAAAATTTTTTATTTCCAATACCTAGAGATAGTACAAAATTCCTATCATTGGTTTTTAAAATATCCTAAAGGTAATACACTTAGGTGATACACACACATGAGTATTGTAATACTCATGTCAGTAGTCGAAAATAAATGACACAAGAACATAATATTTTATACAAAGCTTGAGCACACGTCATCATTGTGTGGATCCCATCTTGAAGTATCGACAGCTCTCGAATTTTTTAACAGTGATAAACATCAAACAGAAAAAACTATTAACTTCTAGTGGATTTACTTAAAATTTAATACAACAGTGATTCCTAAAAATTAAAATACAGAACTAAAAATATTTTGTTTGTACGTCACAGACTGGTGCCATTGCCCTATTGTCCTATGCCTTATTGGTTCCAATTTGACAGGATGAATTAATAGCTAACTCACCTCAATAATTGTTAGCGTAATGCGTGGAGAAAGCAGATTCTTGCGAGGTGACTCGTGAACAAAGAGACAAACACTATTCTAATCATATTTTAACCAATCGTTAAACACAGTACAAGCAGTTTATTTCAAATAAAAATATTTTAATTCCAAAATTGCATCTTAAAATATCTTAACATATATATAATCAGTTACTAATATTCATGATCGTCGTAATGTCATGCCATTTATCGTGCAAATGATCGAGAGAAAACTATGAAAATGTACTCTCTTCGTCATCTAACCTTATAATACCCGTTGTGAGTTTATTTATATATTTGTTTGGTGTCCGCTTCTTAAAGAAACATAAGATGTCTGAGTTTGCAGCATCATGGATACCGAATTCCTTAGTTCCTTACAGTTAAAAGATGGCCTTTACATGCGTTGATGTGTTCGAAATTTTATCAGGATAGGTTCGTTTAGGATGGGTTTGGTTAGATTAAGGTATGATAGGTTAAAATAGGTCAGGGAATATTGACAGAATTTCCACGGGTCTAAGGAATTTTCACGGGTCCTGTTACTACCTAACAATACCCTTGGTTTATTTGTTCGGAGTCCACTTCTTCCATTTCCCTGTCACGCCCATAAAGATAGCCATAATAACCGTATTTGTAATACGAGTTTCACCAGTGCGCAAGTACAATAACATTTTTTATCACGGGTGCTGTTGGGATAGGTATATTTGTTTGTCATCCACGTCTGGAAAGTTCGTTCTGGAAAGGTATTGAATCCCGTCATTTTTGGTGAGCCGCGCACTCTAGTATTATGATAATACATGTAAATTCAAGTTAAAAAAATAGAACATAATGCATGTGACACATTAGGGCTAGTGATATCGGGGAATACTGTTCAATATAAAATGGGGGTCGTAAATAATTCTGTGTCTAAGAAATTGACACTGGAATTTGTTTTGTGCTCAAGTATCAACTAGTATACTGAGAAACTAGCTCGGAGAAAAGATTTTACTGTGCCCCATATTTCATACAAAAATATTGCTAGTTTCAAAAGTTCACCAGAGCCTGGAACAAGTGATGGTTGCATAATGCTAACCAAAATGTTTTACAATATGAACTGAGGAATTTGTGAAATTGACTACCTAAATATTTTGGTCATAATATACTCTTAATCGTCAGAAACAAGAAATTGTCACACGAAGCTCACGAAAACATATGTAATCCCATGTTAAAAGAAACCGAAAAAATCTTGCACCGTTTGGGATTTTAGAAATGCTTAACTATAATGTTGTAAAAATTGAATACATTTAATTTTCGAATTTGACTTCTGACGTGAATATTTTTTGAACAACAGAAAAGGCGATGAAAATTTACGGGTAAAAACAAGATCTGGAAATGTGAGACGAGGACCTGTGGTCCAGTTGAGTTTTAGGCTGAACTCGTTTTGTATACGCATCGATCTCAAGGCCATGTACAAGTATATATTCAGCACAGAATTATGTGAACAGCGCCCGACAACCAACGCGTGAAGCATAAAGAACTCAAATTTTGGGTGATAGAGACATGTGCTTTGCCATTGATGCTATTTGATTTGGAGTTGGCCTTGTCACTGATGTACGTTGATGGAGAGATGAGCTTTACCATTGATGCTATTTGTGTGAAGTTCGCTAAGATTCGTCAGTGCGAATGATGTTCGTGGATGAAAAATTTGAATTGCCACTGATGCTCGTGTATGGTTTGTTCCCTATAGCGCGGGAGGTAAAACTGGGTTTTTCTTCTTGGAGCGGTGGCTAGAGACGGTTTTTCCTCCATGGCTAGGGCGGTTTCTTCTCCTTGGCGTGGGCGTTAAAGCGTCAAACCTTTTGTACTTGAAAGACTCTGAATTTATCCCAGTTTGTACCTGCGGTATTTTCACCAGCCTACAGGCTTTCTGGGGGAAAATAGCGAATAGAGAAGACGGGTAAAAGGGACCAGAGGAAGAACTCTACTACTCGTTGAGCTTGCTCTCTGCTCGCTAGCATATATCAGCAGACGCAAAAACGTAAATATATATTGATGGTGTCCGACTTGCCATGACAAGTTTGATAACTGAATTGATGATGTCCAAATCCCCATGACAAGTTTGATAGCTGATTTAAAAGAAACTCGAATCAACTCTGAAAATTTTTTAAAGCATTTAAAATCGTGGTGTGACTAAAAATAGCTTAACGCAAATGAAACACAATGTCTTGTTTCTGGATAAAAGTATGCGATCAAAAAATCACTAAAGCTTACGCTGACATTTAGAGACGATTTAATCGAGCCAATCGACAAAGTTGAAAACCTTGGTGTTTGGTTTGACAAAAATATGAGTTTTCAACTATTTAGAAACTAGATGCAGCGAAATTAGCGGAACGTTTTTGTTTTTGATCGTATTCAGAACACGCCTGGCAAAAATGCTAGATCATTGGTAATCCTTCTCTAGTAGAACTGCGTTTGGACTATTGCAGTCTAGTTTGGAAAGACATGCCTCAATATCTTTACATATAATTGCAAAGATGTATGAAGTTTGCAGCCGAAATCGTGTGCAAAGGTAATTTCAAGATCATGCAACCCCTCTCGTGAAGAAAAAACTCGGCCTGACCCCACAGTGCCAGAAAGATTCCACATTCAGAAAGCCCGACACTTTTTCTCGTCTCTCTACCTCTCTCATAGTAATGCAAGGGAAGTGTCTTTCACCTAACATTGCGACAAAAAAAAAAAAAAATCGGAGGAATGACGTCTTAGTCTTCGTTCATCTAACCTAGGACAAAAGTCTTTCAGTTTCTGGAGCTCTATTGTGGAATAATTTTCCTCTGCGTACAAGTATTAAAAACGTTCAAACTGTAAAAGAATTCTATGCAAGCGTTCCACGTCATTTCCAACATTTTTTATTTTTTCTTTCTTTCTCTTTTAGTGAATGGCATAATGTAATATCTTGTTGTCCTTCATTGCTTAACTATCACGGTAAACGATCGCCCGCTTGCTTTTAAAAAATTCTGCTCACTGCTACTCTGACGCCTGCCTGTATTTCAAATTCTGCGAAGCTCAACTAGCTATGCTTGAGTTAATTTTTTTATTAACTAATATGATGGTGTTTCTTTCGAAAGCATTTTCCATTTCCGCATTTCTACTTTTCATTTCCTAATAGATATACTGTGAAGACCATACTCTATCCCTGATACACTCGGTTATGAAACCACATTTAGGTTCATTTATAACTTTTATGCTAGAATTTTGTAGTTATTTGTCATTTATAAACGAAAGCAATTCATCACTGTTGTCAGGGCATGCAGGATCGGCATAGGTTAGGTGGCAGGTAAAAGAAAATCGATAAGGTCCTACTGTTTTACTCAACAGTATAATTAACATTTATATTAAGTTTACATGTAGCAAAGATAAAAAAAAATTAACATTTGAATAACGACAATGCGAACTAATTCTCAAGTATACTAATGGACGAGTTTGGAAGTGACGGTTAATTGTTATACATAGAAAATCGGGCAAGTACAAAATTTAGAAGAGAAAAATGATTATAGAGCAGTTCTGAATTAGCGATATGGGTTAGGCGCAGTCAACAATCTGGCCTGTGGGACAGAAAAAATAAAAAGCACTCTTAACAGGGATCAGGTAAGACTAGCAGAAAAATAATTTAACGAGAACATGAACTTCAAAACGATATACTATCTCATTATCCACTACTTCACGAAGAACTATAACAAAAGTAAATCACAGTACACTTCACGGTTAAATATTTCGTTATTTACCTGTAGTGCGGGGCGGCAAGCGAATGGTAGTACAACGCTCCGAACTCCGAGGTAGAGATAGAGAAGTAGAATTTTAAGACTTACAAGAATATCGGACTGATGTCCTTACAACTGTGTTTTCATTTAATCTCATATGCCTGTGTCGGTATGATATTATTGGGTATACCGAGAGAATGAGAAGCCTAGAATACTTTTTTTTAGGTTTTTGAGCTGAAACTTGATTTTTCCGATAATTTCATAAGAAAATTAGAAGCTACCGCTTAAACACCCTTTCCATGACATTTTTCTTTTTTCTTTCAGGTACTGAGCAACACACTAGTGATTAGTTCAATGTAGAAGGATGAAGTGCTTGATATATTTAATTTTCTGTAAAAAAACGAAAACTGTCTTTTTTTCTAACTAAAACTGAACACACTCCGAGGCATTTCTCAGTAGTATTTACACTATTTATAAGCTTTCAGTCCTCTTGTCTAGAGTAAAATTTCCAAGGTGATAATTTTGCTTTGTTTTTATTCCAATCATATATTTGACCCTTAAAATTCATCAGTTTTTGCAGAGCTGATATTTTGAATGGTTTAATGTACATCACACACTCTATAGTTTGCGAGTTCGACGGGGAGCAACAGTGTCAATACAAATTCCTCACAAAATATTTATCTTCATAGATCACTCAATAATTGTAATCGAGTGGTACAAATATTTAGGAATGAATGGAAATGATAAGGAGGGGAATGGGTGGAAAGTAAATAAACACTTATTCGCATAAAGGTAAATGTCAAAAGTGCATGAAAAAATGTTTTTTCTTCAAATATTTCTCAATATAAAAGTCTTGAATTTATAAAGAAAACATAATAGGTAGACAGTATTTGCGCTAAAGCGGATAACGAAGTCAGGGAGCGCCTTTCTACTGCAATGCTTGAAGTTGATTCAACCACTTCCATTGTGATTAGAATACCTTCCGCTCTATTAACACCAATTAAATATATAGACTATACAAGTCTGAATGTGTTACCTTCTAGCGTAAGCGCTTTGGAAATATTTGTTTTTTCAGGAAGACAAAAAGTTGTTAGCCTTGTGTGACACTACGTCTTCGTTTTTTTGTTCTTGGGAATTTTTAGAGCCATCGTTATTTTTGAGGCGAATTTTTTTTGTTGCTTAGCAAAGTATTTTTCTCCAACCGGTTATCAGGCACCGATTCTTTGATGTGTATACGGGAAAAACTACACCTTTTTCACTTCAAATTAATCTAAGTCAAGTTTAATTTAATCCAAGTCAAGTTCAAATTAATCCGAGTCAAGTTCAAATTAATCCAAGTCAAGTTCAAATTAATCCAAGTCAAGTTCAAATTAATCCAAGTCAAGTTCAACTTAATCCAAGTCAATTTCAAATTAATCCAAGTCAAGTTCAAATTAATCCGAGTCAAGTTCAAATTAATCCAACCCTCAGTTCAGTTAAAAAATGACATAATAATTTGTTAATTTGAGTTTTTTGTGTTAAATATGTATTTATTGGATGTAATAAGCAAGACTGGTTTCGAGGATTTATTTACACTCATAGATATTTATATACGTGAAATTCCACTTTACCACAAATATGAAATCAAATACATGCGAGTCAAAAATATTATCATTGGACGATATGTAGATTTAATCTTTAAAAGAAACATACAAATGCGATTCACTGAGTACTAATGTACGATTCCGTTCGATTACAATTTATACTTGTACATTACTATTCAGATACATTCTTGAATTAGCAATATAAATGTTGCCATCCATTCTAATTCCGTGTTAGTCAATGTGAAGAAATGTAGGATCCACTTACAATACACAATAATAATGCAAGAAAAATTGTTTCGAACTTACTGCTGATTATATTTGTGTGTGTTCACAAATCAATATATAATACTTTCAAGGGTTAAATATTCATAAAATGATTATTATAAAAGTTATTGAAGTTTTAAAAGTATTATAAATTGAATTGTAAATAAATATTGAATTGATTAAATCTACATATCGTCCAATGATAATATTTTGTACTTGCATGTATTTGATTTTATATTTGTGGTAAAGTGGAATTTCACGTATAAAATACCTATGAGTGTAAATAAATCCTCTAAACCAGTCTTGCTTATTACATCCAATAGATACATATTTAACACAAAAAACTCAAACTTAACATATTAATATGTCATTTTTTAACTCAACTGAGGGTTGGATTAATTTGAACTTTACTAGGATTAATTTGAACTTGACTTGGATTAATTTGAACTTGACTGGGATTAAATTGAACTTGACTTGGATTAATTTGAACTTGACTCGGATTAATTTGAACTTGACTTGGATTAATTTGAACTTGACTCGGATTAATTCGAACTTGACTTGGATTAAATTGAACTTGACTTAGATTAATTTGAAGTGAAAAAGGTATAGTTTCAAATGTTTTGAAATGTTGATTTATTAGTCTTTGACGCATAAAATAATTTCCTGCCACCCGTTGTCCTTTCAACAATATCAAAGACTACCGCAGAAGCCTAAGCTCCTGTGTGAATATAAGAGATGATCGTTCTTCAGGATCTACTTCGTCAGTATTTACAGTTTTTATAATCTTTGAGTCCTCGTGCTTGAAGAAAAATATTTAAGAGAATGATTTTTTGATTTTGTTTTCCCAATCATAAATTCAGTGAGTGGCGATTGCCAATTTCTAATGGGATGTGTATCAATTTAAAACCTTTATGTTAAGAAATGTTTAAAAACCAATTGGTTGTAATGGTTGTCTTAATTACCATTGATTTAACCTGGGTCCAAAAAGCTTTTCTAGTCTCTGGAGCTCTATTGAGGAATAAGCTTCCTCTGTGTACAAGTATAAAAACCTTCATTATTTTTAAACCAAAAACCTAAAAACATAGTATAACAATCTTCCTTTCTTAAATAAAGGGTTTATTATTTTTCACTTTTTAAGATAAACTCAAGATCATGTGCTAGGGCAGAGTTCTTACATGGGACCAAAACTATTCAACTAAAAAGATCAATTTTGAATTCTTCGCACATTGTGATGAGTCGGGGTAATGTTTTAGCTTCAAATGTTCATTAACGCAGCAATATCAAGCGTCATAGTTAGAACAGGATGACACAAAAAGCTGTTTTCATTCTTCGATCTGTAAATCATGCTGAAGACACGTGTTCACAGCGGCCTGTCAGTCTGTGTGAAATTGTGAGACCGGGTCTTTGAATAATTTTTTTCGTCATAGCCGTGGAGTTGTAAGGAAAAATTTCCGAAAAGGATGCAGATGTAGACAGTCGCCTCAGGGGCTACTTAGTATTGGGAGATACCATACAAAAACATTCTTTTGGACATTTTTGCCGTTGGGAAAAGGGTTTGAAGCTTATAAATACTTTAAATGCTACTGGAGTAAATAAAAGACACGAGACACTCTACCGAACAGATTAAAATACCGTGCTAAATGATTTTCAAGTGATGAGAAAGGGTTAGCTGAACATGTACAAAAAACACAGCACAACACGCACGTCTTAAACAAATAAACAATCAAACTCGTAGAAATGAATATCAATGCTTGTTCCACATACGGTGCGTTCGAGATCACAACTTACAGCAGACGTGGATCCCGCAACGCAAGATAATAAGCATTTGATGTTGAAAATTAGGACAAAAGTAACCCAATGTCGCTTAAGGTTGTTTATTTTGCAGCAATTTCTCTCCCCTGTTCTTTGGTTGTCATCAAAGTAACTGCCTTTGTCAGAGTTTCTGACGCGTAAATCCTGCACTCTTTCTAAAAATGGGTAGACGATTTCTGTAGCTCAGGAAAGAGAGAATACAAATTTGCCCAAATGGGTGCAATTCTCTTTAACTGCGTAATTAAGGCATACCCAGCCTACAGTATCTAGAATCTAGTTGAAGATATTAGCCGAAACAAACACATGGCAGCTGGTATTTCTTTACATAACTATAAGCAAATTTTTTTTAGCGTGGCTAAAATGTTTTTTTGGCTATGTTTTTTTCTAGTGGAATGATAGTTGTCTACACGGTTAATTCCTTTGTAGGCTGTATATTTTACTCACAGCTGTTCATATTTGTGTTATGTTATGCACAGCTCTTAACATTACTCTGAAGCTCATTACTCTCATTACGGGTCTGGTGCCCGCAGGTTTGATGTATCGCATTTGTCTGCGATACTGATTGGTATCGCATTTGTCTGCGGTACTGCATGATTGGTATCGCATTTGCTGCGGTACAGATTTGTATTGCATTTGTCTACGATACTGATAGGTATCGCATTTGTCTGCGGCTCAGATTGGTATCGCTCTTGCCTGCCTGATGTTTTACTTTTGCGTCTGGACATCCAAGATATTTAAATGTCCTGTAATAGTTTTTCCTACAAATGTTGGAAAGAATCGAGTTCAAAGCTTTAATTATACTGAAGTGGGAACTGTGTTGAGACCAGAATTCGTTTTGACAAGACAGCTTCAATTTACTTCAGTTTCAAAGGAAAGGATCGCGATGAACAGTTACAGAAGATGCCGATTGTTTAAGATTTACTTTATAGGCAAATTATACGAATACATATTTCGGAGCTCAAGTATTTCTAGGACATTAAATTAATCTTTGGAATTATCGGCATTGCATATAGCTTGTTTCTTACTACTCTACTGTTTCTCTTTGGTAGTGTAAAAACTCCGTTTAGTACATTTTTTATCAGTCCCTAACTGTAGAAATGAATGGTCTAATATTCTCTACTATGTTTTTGAGACTCCTTTATCTTGAGACTTCTTCACTCTGTTGTGAGTTTAAATTGATTTATACATTTCAAGAGTTATGCACCAGCTATGCCTACTATAGATCAATTTAGATAATTTTCTTATGAATGAAAATTTCAAGTAATTTGAATGATCTATTTCTGTCAATCTTACAAGTACCAGGTGAGCGTACGTGTCTCGGATCGTAGGTGTGTGTGTGTGTCAGCCCAGCGTTACAGGAAATCGCTGCGCACTGCGCACGTTTGCGTCATGAGGCTTGTGGGGGTTAAGTCCGTTTATGACTAGCCAGGCAGGATAATGATTTAAATTGAAGTTCCGTCCGCAAACCGAAACCTGAAAAGATTAAGTTCGGTCTTTTACTTCATATACTCCAAGCGATTACAATTCAGTATAAACAAAATAAATCATGTTACACAAGAGTTAAATAACAGAAAAGGTGATACCTCTGAACACTGATGTTCAGAGAGCTTGACTAACGTGAAATTATGAACAATCAAACTCACCCTAAAACAGGGGTTCTGACGGGTTGGAACTGTACAGACGAGACTAGAATTAAGCGGAATTTCAATGGTTAATTTACCTAGTCTGGAACAGAAAAGAAATGCAATGAAATAAATTATGAAATTTGTCCAATTATACGTTTGAAACTAGTTCAAGAAGTTCAAACAAGATTACACAATAAACAATTGACTTCTAGTATCTAGCGCACATGCTGCTTTCATGGATTGAACTGACAAGTTGAAAATCGTCTTAGCTTACGCATAAATGGCAAGTGTTGCCATACATTTGGAAGGATTTTTTATTAGGCAAAAACTATGAAACTCGCTGAAGGAGCGCCACAGGCTAAAAACGCAGTGATGCGCATGCTTCGTTTTTGAAGTCACACGAGCCTTGTGTGAGGCACTTATGTCGCATGTTTCATACATGAGACTAATGCATCACTTGAGTCTCGCGTTTTCGGTTTTTAATTATTCACTTCTATCTTTCGTTTATCTCTCTCTTTCTTCGAAAAACAACAACGGGATTTTCATGCTCAATAAAGAAGTATATACAGGGTGTTTCAGAACAATAGGAACAAAATTGCACACCAAGTAGAAAATGACAAAATAAACACTTTTTATCCTATGAAATTTTCCGACAAAATTCGGGTTTCGTGATATTTAAAAATTAATTTAGAACAAAACGGCACATCGCACTGCAGTGTGCACATTTACATTGAGATACTAAAGTAAAAACCAACTGACTAGCAGGATTCAGGCAGCCTTGCGCGATTAGCGTCATCAGTCTGAAGGTTTAAGTACAGAGTAAGCTGCTACCTGGCCACCGCGGCCGAGTGTTTAGAGCGCGCGTCCTTGACGGGAATGTGTTGGCAGTTCGAATCCCGGCAGTGCCGCCCGGTGATTCTCCCCGTTGGGAAAAGGGAGAACTCAGCCACAATTCTTCCAAGTATCGGAAATGCGTACCGGCTTGACCGGGGTAACCGTCATTGCGTCCTGGTGTTAGTTATAAGGCTTTTAATAAACCAATGGACGATATGATATGTATCATACTTGATAGGAATAAAACATCCTTTATTTCAAGATGGTCAACATCTACTGACTTATGAAGTGAATGCTTAGGGTTTAATTGCACAACCTCTGTCGTTGAAGTTTAGCTTTCTGAATTGCATTACGCAGTTGGCTTGCTTAAAAAATCGAAAGGATATGTCCCGTGTAGACAAGGGAAATTGCAAGAGAAGAGAGAAGACAACGGACCTTGAAAATGCGTTGCAATACAGTGTAGGGGTGCGACAAGTAACTGGTCGGAAAATTCTCGCTCTCTTTTCTCTTTTTGTTCGCTCGCATAATTATGCTCCTGGAAAAAGATAATAAGTTGCTAGTTAGGTTCGCCTTCAAAATATTTAAAAAAGAAATAATCAACCTATAATGTCTGAAGTCATTGCGTAGACTCTATGTAAGATTTTTGTTAAAATACGTAGTGTAAGTGTATGCATTTCTAGGACTTAGGTAACACACGTTTGTTTTTACGTACTTTCCTATACATGTAAAGGAAAACTGTTAATGTAAACGGAAATTTTCTCTTCTTGAACATTCGTCTTCAACATTTAAACAAGGATATTAACCATTAATTGTGATGCTTTGCAGAGGCAGAAACGTATAATAACACATTACACGCATACTTATTCGTGTGCTTGATATTCGTGCGTTTATATCTTTCGTGCCACACTTTCCGTGTAGGAAAGGGGAATAATTAGCTGCAGGTGCTTGAATAGCGTATCTGTGCTACAGATTTCATCGCCACTCGGTGACAGGAATAATATTTTAGGAAGGAATATTACCAAGACTGATTTGTTCCTTTGACGTCCATATCTCATCGATTGAAAGTGATACTATCTAGAAGGTCTCGAAGCCTCCGTCACAGAAGTTTGAATAACTGAAGCGCTAGCAAACCTATGTTACTACTACTAGTCAATTAATATTGCAAAATATGAAAGTCGTTAACTCTTCTAGAAAAGGCTTTTTATGGCCTAAATTATAGTCTCACTCTAACGGCAGACTGATTTTGGCAGTTTTCCATTATGGTGGTGCTGTAATGAAAGGCCTAAACATCACAATGCCTCGAAGATGGGAGCAGGAAACGACATCACACGGGCCACGCAAGCCGTGGCGTTTATGATGCACATAAAGAAAAAGAAACGGGTCGTTGTCGTCGCTGTGTGCTACCCCGAGAAATGCTCTAAAGGTCACCATTAAATTAGGTATAAAACATATATTCAGATCGGATGAAAAGGGCAAAGACGTTCAAACCATTATGTGCCAGTTGAACTCATTTAAATAAAGATATGATCTTCAAGATCATATCTTCTAAAATGAAACTGCGAAAGTAGCAATATTAGGTTGCAATGTTGTTCTCAAATGAACGTGATCCCGAGTACTGAAATAAAATGACCAATACAGGAAACAAATATTATCCCTACGGGATTTACGAACAGAGAAATATACTGCATTATGAACATGCTAAAACTTTAGATGAAGACGTACCTCGGCCGGACTCTTGTTTTGAGACCAATCGAGGATTCGTGTATCAACTTCTACGGAAGTATTCTTTCCACGCACTCTTTCTCCTTAAGTTGAGAAATTGAAAAACACATTTGTACCAGTCCATTGCAATAATAGAGTGCTAAATTAAGATAAATCCCATATCACTAGCTTGTATTGCCACTGTTGCTCACTGACGAACTTGTATTGCCACTGTTGCTCACTGACGAGCTTGTATTGCCACTGTTGCTCACTGACGAGCTTGTATTGCCACTGTTGCTCACTGACGAGCTTGTATTGCCACTGTTGCTCACTGACGAGCTTGTATTGCCACTGTTGCTCACTGACGAACTTGTATTGCCACTGTTGCTCACTGACGAGCTTGTATTGCCACTGTTGCTCACTGACGAACTTGTATTGCCACTGTTGCTCACTGACGAGCTTGTATTGTCACTGTTGCTCACTGACGAGCTTGTATTGCCACTGTTGCTCACTGACGAGCTTGTATTGCCACTGTTGCTCACTGACGAACTTGTATTGCCACTGTTGCTCACTGACGAGCTTGTATTGCCACTGTTGCTCACTGACGAGCTTGTATTGCCACTGTTGCTCACTGACGAACTTGTATTGCCACTGTTGCTCACTGACGAGCTTGTATTGCCACTGTTGCTCACTGACGAGCTTGTATTGCCACTGTTGCTCACTGACGAGCTTGTATTGCCACTGTTGCTCACTGACGAGCTTGTATTGCCACTGTTGCTCACTGACGAACTTGTATTGCCACTGTTGCTCACTGACGAGCTTGTATTGCCACTGTTGCTCACTGACGAGCTTGTATTGCCACTGTTGCTCACTGACGAACTTGTATTGCCACTGTTGCTCACTGACGAGCTTGTATTGCCACTGTTGCTCACTGACGAACTTGTATTGCCACTGTTGCTCACTGACGAGCTTGTATTGCCACTGTTGCTCACTGACGAGCTTGTATTGCCACTGTTGCTCACTGACGAGCTTGTATTGCCACTGTTGCTCACTGGCGAACTTGTATTGCCACTGTTGCTCACTGACGAACTCGCATACCTGAGTGTATGATGCACATTATTCAATATATCAGCTCTGAAAAAACTTACATATTTTGAAGTTGATAGCGAAGTAAGAGAACGCATTTCTACTGCATTGCTAGCAGTTGATTCAACCACTTCTATTGGGATTAGAATACCTTTTGCTTTATGAACACTAATTAGATACATAGAGTATGTAATTCTGTTTTAAGAATTATCTGAGGTCTAATGTGTTGAGTTTTCCTGTAAACGTTTTGGAAATATTCGTTTTTTTTTCGTAAGATAAAATGTTGTTAGCCTTGTACGACAATCTTTGTTCCTTTTTGAGTCTTGTGAGTTTTTTGCGCCTTCGTAATTTTGGAAGCATTTTTTTTTGTACGTGGCAGCGTAATCTCCACCAACCGGTTATGAGGCACCCACTTGTTGATGTCTGCGCGAAAAACTAGTTTCAAATTTCGGAAATGTTGATGATCTTAGTCGTAGATGCGTATAATAGTTGGCTTCCACCCGTTATGCTTTCAACAATATTGACGACTATTGCAAAAACATAAGCTTATGTTAGAGTATGAGAGAAGACCGTTTTTCAGGGTATCCTTCGTCAGTATTTACAGTGTGTGTAATCTTGAGCCCTCGTGTTCCAAGTTAAACATTCAAGAGAATGATTTTTTACTTTGTTTTTTCCCAATCATATATTCAACGAGTGACTATTGTCAATTTTTATGGCATGTGTATCAATTTGAAATCGTTATGTTAAGAAATATTTGAACTCCAATTGGCTGTAATGGTTGTCTTAGTTAGTTACTGTTCATCTAACTTGGGACAAAAAGCTCTTTCAGTTTCTGGAGCTCTATTGAGGAAAAAGCTTCCTCTGCGTACGAGTGTAAACACCATCATTAATTTTTAACCAAAAACCGGGCATAAAAACCTATTTTTTTAAATAAACGGTTATTATTTTTGTTTTTAAGATAACCTTTAGATCGTGTGCTAGGGCAGAGTTCCTACATTGGACCAAAACTATTGAGCTAAAAAGATCGATTTTGAATTTTCTGAATTCTTCGTACATAGTAAAGAGTCGCAATGACGTTTTAGCGTCATTCGAAAGTTCCTTAACACCTCAAAAACAAATTTTTAGGCTTTATTGATAGGGCAGCTTGACACAAAAAGCTGTTTACCCTCTTTGAATTGTACGTCATTTTGTAGATACGTGTTTCACAGCGGCCTATATGTCAGAGTGAAATAGGGAGACCTTGGCCTTCAAGTAATTTATTTCGACGTAGCCATGGAGCTGGAAGAGTAATTTTTTTCGAAGAGAACGTAACGTTGTCTGATGTACCGTAATGATGATGCAAACTGTTTGAAAATTAGATCGGAAATCACGTAAATTATTGGAACTTCCTAACACAAGTGTTCATGAGCGCTGTAGACGGTGTAGTCTGCTGGCTGATAGTGATAAGCTTTGTATTATTTTACCAGTTATTGATGTTTGATTGTGAGCAATTCTAGTGGAGTAGCCATCGCTTTATGGGAAAAACGGTTTAATACGGAGAACTGATAGATGTTACTTCAAGTTTTGCTGCACTAAAATTGCAAAACCAGGTTCTAAATTTCTGATACCGCTCGTTGCATGAATTTTAATATGATATAATATTGTCGGAATAAATCCAGGGTTTGGATTTGATGTCATAAATCAAAAAGAAAGAATTTGAAACTGAGCTACTGACACTCCTGCACTGTTGTTGGATGCTCCTCCTCAAATTTTGGTTAAAAAATGCTCAAACTTGATGGTTTTCGCTGGAAAGATCTGCACAGAGCGTATCTAAATTCCGGCGTAAGAACTTTTGGTGGGACAAGAATTGTTTGAAAATTAGGACATGATTTGTTGTGCAGAAGATTGTTCACGGAATTTACCGATAGAGCTTTCGCGAAATGAATTTCAGAGCTTGTTCATCAATCGATGAGTGAGATGATTTGTTTATGAATACTAAGCTTAGATAACGTTTATTTTCATTTATCTAAATACCTTTTGCAATACAGAAACGTGCGACGCTCCCTGGGGGTAGCAATACATCTCTTTTTGAAACAATGAGCCAGTGTGATAAATTATTTACAGAAATTTAGAGTTATTTTCTACTAAAAGTTCAGTGCTGGCTGGTCGCAGAGCGTTAATTAAACGAGCGTGATCGCCATGATATTCATTTAAAAAAATAAAACACTTTGTCCTTTATCAAAATTGGCGGCTTTGTTGCTCAGTGTAGTCGAGAGAGATAATTAAGAAAAACAGTTGAGACAAAATAATAAAAAATGAATAAAAACATTTTAGGGAATGCATACAATTAGCTGGTTTCAAATTTTCCGACAGAAATTTCAGAGAAGTCAAGTTACAGTCCAAAAACAAAAAAACTTTTTAGGTTTCTTGCTTATTCAGTTCTCCCTATAATAACCCACAGACATAGGGACATGAGATGAAATAGAGACACGGTGATAAATTGGTACGGCCTATGAATGAGAAAGAAATTACTACAATATTTTTACCCATAGATTAAAAATGCATGACCCTAATTGTGTTTTCGTAATTGATTGCGCTTCACAGGCTAAGTGTTTTGTTTTCACAGCAGGGACAACAAGAAATGAACAAAATTGATTTGAACATTTCAAGACATTTTCAAGACATTTCAGCCTCACTGAGTCTGAAATACTGATGACACAGGAGCAGTGAGCAGATTAAGGCAAACTGTTGATCGTTGAGTTTGTATTTACAATGAAATATTCCAATACGTTATTCTCTATGACAGAGACGCGCAATGGCGTGACGCATTTGCCTTGAATTCTTTTACTGTGCGAGTTTTTTATGTGCTGGTGAAGCTCACTCACCAAAAGAGCTCTTGTAACTGAGAGAACTTTCTACCCCAGGTCAGATAACGGTAACGAACTAAGACATCATTCCTCTGATTTTTTACATCATTCCTAAAATTTGTTATTTTATTTGGAATATAAAGAGAAAGAAATTTCACAGTGTTTGCATTACTCTGGGGGAGGTAGAGAGACGAGAACTTGCGTCGGGCTTTCTGAATGTGGAATTTTTCTGGTATTGGGATCCAGGAGAGTTTTTTCAATAGAGGGGTTGCATGATCACGCGTCAAGAAATTACCTTTGCACACCACTTTAGCGGTGAGGAAAAAGATTAGTGGTAAAGCACAGGGGAGGGAATAAGTTTTTAGATTAAGTTAATTGGTAATATATCGATAATACAGTAGTATAGTGCATTGAAACAAAAATCATCCTCACATTAATTTGCTACCTACCATGAAACCGAATGGACGTTCATATTTCAATGTGCCCTCCATTTACTTTGATTACCCTCTGAAGTCTCACTCAAGAACTTCCAACGTAGACACACTGTTTCTTTTACGGTAATTTTTCCAATGCATTCTTTAAGAACGACGTGTACAAGGACGCCCGCATCAGAGACGATCCTTGGCATTGCCAATTTCCTCATATCTGACCACGTACGTTATCGTAAACAGTAGACTTAGCGCTCTTTAGCTGCCTAATGATTGTTGATTTTGATAAAATCGCACGATGAAAACATGCTAACGGCTTGGCGTTTACTCATTTTCAGAATAATAGGGAAGTTTTTAGCTACATTTTGTCTGATATTTAAAAGAAAAACATTAGCAATTAATTGAGAGTAATTTTTATTGGTGAAGACAAACATAAATAGCTTTAATTTCAGATTAAAAAAGAATCGTCCGATTTTCTCTTAGAAACGTGCGACGCTCAACCATGCGCCCCCCCAGAATAAGTCCTAACGCGATTATACTAACCACTGGACTTCCAACAATCTAGATTTTTGTTAAGTGTATCCTTAATACACTGAACAAAAATCGATGTTAATTTGAGCATCATCAACATACATATGTATATTGGGATTTTGGTGTTTACTGGCATAGTTCGGAAATCACTAACGGGAATACAAAATAGGAACAGGTCAAGGATTGAATCTTGAGGAACACCGAACTTATTTGGTATGAATGATGACATTTTGTTATCTAAGCACACTGCATGAGAGCTGAAAAGTAGGTAGTTCCTAAAGCACTGTGAGTCTATTCGAAGGATTGATAATTTTTACAGATGTTTTTCTGCTTAATAATTTTAAATACCTTTGCGAGATCCAGCAGTAGTATGAGGATTAGGTTTTTGGTCTTTTTCATAGTAATTTTTTTCTGCAATGATAAGTAAAGCATCTTGAGTACTGGTGTTGGTTCTGTGAGCATAATGATTGCAATGAAGTAGGTGCGATTCATACATGTGAGACGAAAGCTGATTTATAGTTACTTCTCGAGTATTTTGAACATGATATACAGGTAGCAGACTAATTGGTTTGTAATTTGAGCGTCATTGCTATCACCAGATTTGTGCAATGGGTTAAATGATGGATAGTTCTCCTGAACAGTGAATTTTTTTGTGGTCATAGATGTGTCTATTATCAAGCAAATCTGGGCTGCTGTGACAGGGAAGCTGTCTTTTATATATTGATCTTTTATATATTGACATATCATGTCCGCCTGCTCTTGTATTTTTAGTAAGTATAAAATCTTCGTATCTGTATAGTACTAGTACTAACACACCTTGGTCTTCATTCGTTTCTTGGATTAGAGGATGAAACTTTGCTTGAATTTGCATATGTAGGTGTGTTTGAAATGAGTTTAGACATTTCATTGAAAACTTCTTTGACTTTTGAAGAGAAGGCATTGAAATTACTCGCTGTTTTTGAAGGGTTGCTAAAATGACTTTTGCAGTCTGAGTTTTTATGCTGAAAAATTTCTGTCACGATTTCTCTCATTCGTTTTGGATTTCGTTTTGCCGCAACTATTTTTTTGTGTAAAAATTTTTGTTTCACTTCAATGACTTTTCAGTAGGATCTCCTTATGCGGTTTATATAGGTTTCAGAAATTGTCATTCGGTGCGGAAAAAACACGAAACGTTATTGCTTGGTTTGTCATTTAGAAGAATAGTTATCTGTGAATAAATCGGTTATAGAATGACCCCAGAAGGAATCATACGACAATAATAACAGTAATAATAATTGGAGGAACCCAGAGTTTAGAGGTTGTGTGCGTCTTCGACAGTGAAAAGTTACCACCGCTTTACACGCGTTCATTTTGATACAATGCATGCTTCGTTACTCTAAAGGGGCCAGATTTTCGAATAACTTACATTGTCGTTTCAGCATTGTTGACAGCGAAAGTTGTACGATCGATTTAACTGAATGTTGTATTTATTCCTGGAAAAGGCCTTAAAGTCTTAGTTTTTCACAAACAAAATTCAAGCATTGATCATTTGGCAACCTTTCAATTCGCTAGATACTTATTTTGCTTAAAAAATGCCGAAGTGTATGGATTTTAGTCAGAAAATTAACACGTCGCATACTTAAAGTCAAAAAACTTGCGCGACTAATTGTGTTCCAATAATGACGTGACAAATTTCAAAATTCGGCCCTAAAAACTTATGAATTTAAGTTAAGAAAGAAAAGAAAAGAAAAGAAAAACAGTTTATTTCCAATATAGATGATACAGAAATACCATCATTGATTTTTAAAATATCTTAAAGCTAATACACTTAGGTGATACACACACACGAGTATTGTAATACCCATGTCACTAGTCAAAAAGAAATGATTGAGGGTAAGGTACTCCTAATCTTGCTTAATCTACGTTTGATGATACAGATTGTGATAATTGTAAGAGGACACAATTTCATGGACGATGAATTTTCATTATGGGGTGAGAAACTTTTGACAGTTTACATGTACATGACATAAAACTTCGCAATTCTTGACGCCAGGAAATAATATATGAATCGCTTGTTTCGGCCGATTGTTTAAAAATCTCATTTCAAGGAAGCATTAAAAAAAATATATATATATATGTATAAACATGAGGATCACGAAAATTACAAGTTTTTATTTCTAATTAAACAATTTGAACATAACGGTCATTAGTTGATAACCAATTTATTTAAATATAAATGGATGATCACGCAAAAAAATGTATGGTTTACAATAATAAAGAGACGACGAGTTAGGTGATGTTACAAGTTGGGAGTGACCTGAAAGAAGACCATTATCTGTTGTTAAAATGCTAGTTGTCAGTTTAGTACTCACATATGTGCACATATACATGCAAATATATACACGTATACATGCACATACATACCTGCGCACATACATGCATCGAGGTAATCACAAGAGAAAAAAAAAACAGTTAATTTCCAATAGAGATTGTACCAAAGTACCATCATTGGTTTTTCAAATATCTTAAAGTTAAATATACTTAGATGATACACACACACACACGAGTATTGTAATACTCATGTCACTAGTCGAAAAGAAATGATTGAGGGTAATATACTCCTAATGTTGCTTAATCTACATCTGATGATGCATGTAATGATAATTATAAGAGACAACACAATTTATTGGACGATGCATTTTTCATTGTGGGGTGGAAACACTTTTGACAGTTTACGTGTACATGACATAAAACTTTGAAATTCGTGACGCCAGGAAGTAATATTAGAAATTGCTTGTTTCAGCAGATGTTTAAAAATGCCATGTCAAGGAAGCATGAAAAAAATATAAATGTAAACATGAGTACCACGGAAATTACAAGTTTTTCATTTCTAATTAGAAATTTTTAACATAGCAGTCACTAGTTGATAAGCATTTTATTTAAATATAAATGGATGATTACACAACGCATTTATAGTTTTTTACATGGATGCTTTACAATAAAAAAGAGATGACGAGTTAGGTATTGTCACAAGTTGAGAGTGAAACAGAAAAACAGGACCAGTATCTTTTAAAATGCCAGTTGTCAGCGTGTTACACACATATGTGCATATATACATATAAATATAGACACATATGCATGCACATACATACCTACGCATATACATACGCCCAACACGCATACATACATAAATACATACCTATACATCTATATAGGCAATCGCAATACATATGCGTTCTACAAAAATGCTGTGCGGTGTACTGAAATATAGGATAATGAGCAAAAGGAAGTTCGTGACAACTTTTCTGCAGGTGTTGCTGCTTACAATTTCTAAGGGAATATCGAAGAGATTTTTAATTAAATATTGTAGCGAAAAGATCATTGGTTGATAAGCGTCTTATTTATCATGCGTGGGTGATCGTGCAACAAATTTATACATACATTTTTTTTATACCTGCTTTAAAATAATGAAGTGATACATATTTTTTATAAATGCTTTACAATAATGAAGTGAAATGAAATATTAAGTAGTGACACATTCACCCATCTACGCACACGTAGCGTGCACACGCACTCATATACACAAGTAAGCATGTGCGCAAATATCAGCGTAAACTAGTCAGTATAATAAAAGCATTCCAATCGAGGGACTCGGAGAAAATATTGTTTGTCACGGCATGAATTTTATGAAATTTCCGTACTAAATTTTGTGACACTAAAAATAGTGTCACAAAACAGTCGACCTGAGTCAGAAACATGAAAACGATTGTTCTCAAGTACAGAAAATCCTAGGTGCGGTTGTTGTAATATACTCTAGAACGTAAGAGATGGTATGATAATATGCACTGCACTAGCTTAACAAGAACATTTTTGGACGTGAAATAAGAAAGATGACATGAATGCCCTAAAAGGGTTTCATATTAAAAAAAATCACATTATTTTTGTAAAATGGTGCAGAATGTCTGCAATTGATAACCACACACACACATAGGTGCCATGACGGTCTAGTTTGATGCTTGCACAAAAACGGAGAGGAAAGGCATAAAATGTATCCTTCGGTTGGTTTATCTACTCTAGTGCACACAGGTGGACGTGCGCATATGCACACCCATAGGTGCACATCACCCATATACGTACACACATATACAAGTAAGCATGTTTACAAATTCCAGCGTGTAGGCGATCAAATCATAATACCTACGCATACCTAAAAACTGTTGTGTAATGTCCTGAATCATATAACAATGAGCTAGGGAGATTATTCAGCATTGGAGATACCTCTCTCCTAAGAACTCTCTCCTTCTTAAAAATCAAGCATCTTCGTTCTTTTTGAAATTCGCTCACACATTATAAAGTGAAGCGTAATTTTGTTCCATGTTATGAGAAAATTTCATTTTGTCAAAACATAAAGTAGGCTTCAAAGAAAGTGCATCCCTTCATCGTTGGTTCCATGGTTTTGAAAACGAGTGTTAACTCAGAGCTTGTGAGTAAAATTTAACGGTTTCTCACCTAGATCTCTAATATTGTTTAAATATAAACCAAAATTGAAAGCAAGTTGGAATGATCAATAGAAGTAAAGTTCGTTGAACCAAGGTCCTCGCATATCAAACTACGTATTACGCGACTGGTAAGTACTGCGTCATTTTGCGGCTGCAGGGACGAGAACTTTGTGACTTTACGACAAACCGACGTCGAAGACTTGCATGAGCGCTCTTCCAGTTACATCCTGGACTCCAATAACTGTGCGTGCTTTACATGGAGTGATCCTGGGAGGGCACCAGGAAGCTGCTCGAGCCTTCCTTTGCAAGCGAGCTTGGGCGTCTCTTCTTTCCTGTCATAGCAAGTGAAACAGGAACGCCGCCAGACGAAATAACAGGTAACTGTTTATTTTGTATGCGGTGCACGCGCTGCCCAGCTGCTCTCTTCTTGCGCGATCGTTGAACCAGGGTTGTTGAGTCGGAGTCAGGAGTCGGAGTCGCATGTTTTAGGATGGAATCGGAGTCGTTCATTCAGATGTGGTGAGTTCAAGGTTGGAGTTCGCTATTTTTTGGAGCCTTCGACTCTTTTTTTTTGCTAAAAATCTATTAATAAGTGTTTAAAACCGAACGCAAACGAAACAGAATTGAAACGCTCAACTAAAAAGCTAAAAACTATGCAATGTTTTTCTTGATTATTTTGTTAAAAGTACGAAACAGCGTCCCTAATACTGTCATTTATATCTACATAGTCATTGTGGGTTCGTATACATATATATATGATACATACGATTACGAAACACAATTGTCATACAAGAGTGATAATGCATATTACACAGTGAAAAACTGGAATTAGCCATTGAAATTGAAAGTACCGCAAATCCATTCTGTTTTTTGCTGTCTCGTTTATTTCCCCATAATAAATATCGAGGAAGTAGAAACTAGGAATAAATGCGTTACGTGGCCAATTACTTGCAGGGCAGCTCAGCTGATGCATTACATTGGTCCCACATGCCGAGTGGAAACTGCAAGCTGTTGATGCGTCTATACCACACTTGAGGAAACAAGGTAGGATCATTTCTATGGGAGAAAATGCACCTCCTCATGTTCAGCTAGCCAATAGAAAACTATTTCTAACAAACTTTATGACGTCACCAAAACGCCATGTCGTTAGGCCAATAGTGTAGCCAGATTTGGGTGTAGCAGTGCTACCAGTTGCAATGTGAGCGCTGTTATTGGTTGGTTGCCGAGACGTCAGCAAAACCATGCCGTCAACGAAAAAAGACTGGTTTGAACCTAAATTGTTTCCTCTACCGTGGTCTATACACTACACCAGTGGTTCCCTACAGCGATCTTTTCTAGTTTTTTGGTTATGCTAGGATGTATTGGTCGATAATGACTAGTCTTTGCAGATACATAAATTTATGTTGCGATCATGAAGAATTCTAGTCATTAGGTTTAGGTTATGTTGTGATATATTGATAATGACTAATCTTTGTCAAAACATAAAGCTATGTTCTGATACTTAAAGACTTCTGGTCTTCAGGTTATGTTATCACTAGCTTATTTTAATGCTTATTCTAATGTTAATATCTAGAATATTAGTTGATTTTTTCAGCAATGCGTAGTACTTATATACTTCACATTGATCTCTTTGTTTTGTTTACGTTAGGTTAAGTTAACATGCATTTAAAATGGAAATTTCTATGACTTTCTAATATTATCCTTGAAGGTTGTTTGGTTCTTTCAGAGCTATGTTGTTCACTACGTCATTACAGTGCTTTATTTTTATCTTCAGATCACTCCCAATTTTTGCGCAAACATACACTAATACGGAGATTTTAATAGTCATGTTTCCATAGTTTTAAAAACTGAAATAGTATTTGTTTTTCGGCATTGCAAAATTAATTCCTTCTTAGTAAGGAAGATTTTTAAACGTTTTATGATAATCACTATCGATATTGGGATAAATGAAAAATTAAAACATAATGTAAACGAGCTGAAGTGAAAATAATAACACAACACCAGCAAAAACCTCGCTTATAGCCGTACATGTAGTAACTGAGAGCAATGCACTGCCTCAGCTGCAAGGATTGTTGCATTTTACGCAATGGTAAAAAATATAATGCTAAAAACTTGCCCAATTATACCAGAAAAACAAGATCAATAGAAAATGGGCGTTTACTCAAGTGAGAAATATCAATTGCTTAGTAAAAGGTTGGAGAAGAATAAATAAAGGTACCATATTACATACGAAGAAGCTAAAAGTGACTTTTATTTGTGTACAAAACGTAAAAAGCGAAATGACTTATGCCAATTATAGCTGTAATATAACATAGGTAGAGGCAGTTGAGCACGGTAGAGGAAACAAGGTAGAGTCATTTCTATGGGGGAAATTACACGTCCTCTTGCTCGGCTAGCTAATAGAACGGCTTTATTTAAAAAAAACCTCATGACGTCACCATTCCGACATGTCGTTAGGCTAATAGTGGGGCCAGATTTAGGGCTAGCAGGGTTGTCAGATGCAATATGAGCGAGCTCTGCTATTGGTTCGTTGCCATTACGTCAACATTGCCACAAGGTCGGCGAAATAAAGACTTGTTTGACCCAACCTGTTCTTCCTACCGTGGTGTTGAGCGATGGTGTGGCACGTGAACTGCATTGTTACTCTGCGTAGT
The DNA here is from genome assembly GCA_030386875.1 of Morinoia aosen. Classification (NCBI taxonomy): domain Eukaryota; kingdom Metazoa; phylum Arthropoda; class Malacostraca; order Amphipoda; family Talitridae; genus Morinoia; species Morinoia aosen. The sequence continues at coordinate 65,277,881 of CM059572.1, read as the reverse complement.
GTAGATACAGAGAATATGAGCATTGCAACATGTGCCTGCCTCATCTACTGTTATAGTAAATTTTTGTTTTTGCAAGCATTTCTACATAGTAATTAGATCAACTATTGTAATTTAGTTGGATTGGTGCATACTTGTCATAGCAATAAATTGTTGATGCTGATATATGCTTCTCTGGATAGGCATAGCTGACGTTGCCTCCTCAGAGGGCACGTGTCCATATTCAATACTATTTAATGAATCGCAGGGAGTCTCCATATATTTATAAATAAATCAATGCATTTTTTGTGCGTAATTTCTCCCATACATTACAATGAGAATCTCATTGAACACATTAAATCGGCTGGTCTGTCATGGTTGGCTTGTTATTCTCTTTCACGCTTTTAAAGCGCGCTTAATGACCGTATCTGTGATACGAATTTCACCAGTGCACAAGTGCAAGAATATTTTAACTGCGGGTACTATTAGGATGGATATATTTGTTTGTCATCCACATCTGGATGATTTATCTGAAGAAAATATCGAATCCCGTCATTTTTACTGGTCGTGTACGCTACTATATATATATATGTATATTAGTGTAGGTTGGCAGCAGGTCATTTTGCAAACACACTTCGTTAAAAGTTAGATGGCACATATCCTTTATTTTCTTGATTACTAGTTTTTCAAGAGCGCGAAATTTTAAAAGTGTAGGAGCTGGTACTATTCTTAAGATACATTTCGAAAGCCATAAAGATGCAATAAAACTTGGAGTCATGACGAATTTCTTCAAATTTAAAATCGTACGAGTTAAAAGGACAACGTTTCGGATGTTACGCATCCATAATCATGCCTAATTAGAACTAATCTGAACAAGCAGGTCGCTGATACTTATAACCTAATGTAGGGTTGCCAAGTAGTAATTTGTATAACATTCTTGTAGAAATTTCCAGATGGTAGAAGAAATCTCGGCGTCCTAAATTGCAGCCTCTAATGATAAAAAATGTAGTCTAAAGACTTGATGAATTGCTAAAACAAATGAATATAAGTTAAGACAATGGGTCAATCTTGATAAACTATCGTAAAATGAAATAAAATCTCTGAATAAATTCCTAGGGAATAACAGATATTCAAATAAAGACGAGAGAATTAATTCCAGAACATACTAGGATACAAAGCGAAACAAAAGACAAAAAACAAAAAATGAAACAGAAAAAACAGAATAAACAAAAAACAAAGAATAATAAACAATATTAATGACTAATAAAACTAAAAAACTAAAAAAAAAAACTAAAAAAAAAAATAGGCCTAAGAGGAATTAGAAAATCTTCAGTACTCTATCCCTCCCTTCATCTTGACTGTTAAGCTTCGGATTGTTTTCTGCGATGAGTAGTGCTTCCATTAAAATCAAATCTTGTTTGGATGATCCTCGGTATAAAATTTCAGTATTTTCAAGTAAGGTACTGGGCCTGGTACGCAGAATATGATGAGCTTCTCGCTGGTGTTTTAAAATCGATTGATGTTGGCGGAATCTTTCTTTAATAGTTTGTTCTGTGTAACCAATATACTTTGAAGAATTACATTCATCCCGGTCGCAAGTATACTGGTATACCACATTGAACTCTGGTGTCGGAAGGTTAGGTTTGTTCCTTATAACGAGGCTTTTCAATTTCTTGATTTTGTAGAAAATATTTAATTTAATGCGGTTGGAGACGTCTTTCGGTTCTATATTTCTTTCGATGATTTTTCTCAAGTGATGCTCTTCCATTTTGTAGTTTGCAGTCATTTGATTTTCGAAATAAAAATTAATAAATCTTGTGTGATTTTCTTCTTCGGTTTTAACGTTTTTCTTCTGTAAAAATTTGCTTACTTCATTATCAATGATGCTCATGGGGAAATTGTTATCGGTGAGACGCTGTTTAAGTTTATCTATTTCAGCGTGGAAGACGGCCCAATTGCTACTAATGTAGCAATTGGGCCGCGTGTTTTGTTTCGCTTTGTATCCTAGTATGTTCTGGAATTAATTCTCTCGTCTTTATTTGAATATCTGTTATTCCCTAGGAATTTATTCAGAGATTTTATTTCATTTTACGATAGTTTATCAAGATTGACCCATTGTCTTAACTTATATTCATTTGTTTTAGCAATTCATCAAGTCTTTAGACTACATTTTTTATCATTAGAGGCTGCAATTTAGGACGCCGAGATTTCTTCTACCATCTGGAAATTTCTACAAGAATGTTATACAAATTACTACTTGGCAACCCTACATTAGGTTATAAGTATCAGCGACCTGCTTGTTCAGATTAGTTCTAATTAGGCATGATTATGGATGCGTAACATCCGAAACGTTGTCCTTTTAACTCGTACGATGTTAAATTTGAAGAAATTCGTCATGACTCCAAGTTTTATTGCATCTTTATGGCTTTCGAAATGTATCTTAAGAATAGTACCAGCTCCTACACTTTTAAAATTTCGCGCTCTTGAAAAACTAGTAATCAAGAAAATAAAGGATATGTGCCATCTAACTTTTAACGAAGTGTGTTTGCGATATATGTATATGTATATATATATATATATATATATATATAAAAAATAATACTTAACCTTAATTTTTATTATTCTGTTACCAATTTTAACGTCATCGGTAAATAGAGAATATACAAATCTTACATACAGGTTACAACGCCTTCAATATTAAAAAACGGAATAGTCATCTTGAAAATCCTGAACAGGTAGAGTTGGCTTCGCAAAATTCTGAAAAGGTGGAGCCGGAGTCGCAAATTTATTCCTCCGGCTCCGCAACCCTGCTGTGAACTATTACGCAAGTATTTGTACGCCATTCAAATAATTTATTTTTACTAGTAAAATGTCACTAAGACTATTACTCATGACTGCAGCAATAGTCAGTTTTAACTGGGAGTCTCAATAAGATCTCTTTCCTGTCCTAAGGTCTCTCTTGCTTTTCGTGACCGCGTGTTAGAAGGCGCTAACTGGCGCACAATGGTCTTTGGTACATAAAACTGTGAGTACTGAAGTAACGTTTCCAGTAATTCATGAGGGAAACCGATAAAAATTTGGTGCGTCAAGATCTCATGTTTCATGAGTTCATTTTACGCCTCATGAAATTACCTTATGGAAACATGAGATCATTTCTACATTTCATTCATTTTTGCATTTTCCTTACCAATTACTGAAGTGTCATTCAAGTACTAAGTGCAATTTCAAGCTCTTGGTCAGTACTATCCTGTTGCTACTGCATCAGTGCTTCGTTTTTTATCGTAATCTTATCCCTGTACTACAGGATCAGTAATCAAGGTTGACTGGACACTGGACCCTGGATGTTGTGTAACACTTAAGAGCTGTTGCACCAGCCCGCAATACAATTTCGATGTACCCGAAAAATATTTGTTTGTGGTCCGTAAACTATGAATCCTATTTATCTGTGAGTTGCGCTCCAATTACGTTCAAGTTACGTACAGGAAGATTGTAAACAGCAGCTCAGGAAATCGATTAGGCATTGAAACAGCAAATAATAATAAAGGTAGCATTGGTACTAATAGTAATAGCAGTAGTAGTAACAATGGTAGTGGGCTTGCTATTATTTCAGGGAAAACCTTTCAAACGAGTAGAAATGTTGTAAAATTTATTCGTTTTTTATATATATTTTGCCTCCAGTATATTCCTTCCGCCACAGAACAGATACATGATCGAGCAGGGGTAAATATTATGAACGGAAGGGCTGCATTGCGCTCGTGTCGCCCTGAAGTTGTGAACCGAGAAGAGTTCAGCAGCGGTTCCTTGGGGTGTGACCATACTGAGCCTCGAGGGTTCGTGTGCGAGGAATACCCCAGAGAAGAACTTACTGATCAGGCGTTAAATCTAATTTTACATAAAATTTTATAAATCGCTAATTACATAACGCGGGAAAAACTAGATATCAACGGAATCCTCACCGCGAGAAGCACTGCCAACACGCCAATATTTGTCGTTAACAGGCAGAAACAGCAACGAAGGCGCTCACTTTCTTACTCCTTGCGTAGCACATGCTCATTTCGCAAATTTCTAGGTTATTTGGGCCTTATGCTTGTTTTTGTGAAACATAATACTGTAGCCTCTATCGGAACTAAGTATTGTAAAGAAAAACTGATTCTTTCTTCAAACGCGAGGTGATTACTGTCATTCTTCCTATCAGGAGAAGGTCCGAGCAGTAGTTGGTGGACACAAGAATCAGTTAAGAGTTATTGCTTTAAAAACCAGAACAATAAATTTTCCTCCGATAATGTAGCAGAGCATGAAAATACAGACATCGGCTTTGGATCTCAAATATCATACGCCGCAGTTTCACGGTCGCGTCTCACCTGCAGCTAAATCGGATGGGCTCTCAAGGTGACCAACTTTAAGGGGTTAAGGCATCATTGAATCCTGACAACCGCCATTCGTAGCCACGACGCTTCGGCGCTCACAGCAGACGCTTGCGGTGGCGAGTTCCCCTGTGTGGCGGTGGGGCCTTCGTGAAGTGTTGGACGAAGCCTTTCGTATTTGTGAATATTCGAAGCTGAAAGTGTTTGTTATCACGAGCCAGGCGTCTCTGTGGTGCTCTCGAGCGTTGTCTGAGGCATCTTTGAGTGTGAAATCTGTTAAAATTCATTCCACGGAAGTTAACTTTCAGTGCATGTGAAGATACGTGTGTGTATATAAGATGGATAAATAATACGTGCAGTTTTTCGTTGGTGACTGTTTTAGTCATTTAAAATTATAGACATTCATGCTTGATCTGATAGTTTACCTTAAGTCTTTTTTAAACACAACAAGCCGCATTCATATTCACGACTTATTTACGATAATGTACACAATGTTGATGAATTTAATGTGCGTAAAGGAGTTAATAACATACGGGACGAGTGGTTACAGGACTCAACATTTCGCCTTAGATTTTTTATGTTTCTTTGTTTGCTTGCTGATACAAGTCACACTAACCTCACATACCCAATACCATGACAGCGCCTTCAGTGCTTTAAATTTGCAATAAATCTTTATTCAAAGCTAGTGTAAGTATCGGAGTCATAGTCCATTTATGGAGATCTGAACAAATAAACGAACGATAATCTGAGCGATGATGAAGCCTGTTCATTTGAAGCGAAGACATGACAGGAAAATGTTCAACGTTTGCTGTAGAAAATGAAAGTAATCTTATTGGCGAAGTAGAAAAAATATGGAAATGAAAATCGTATTCTTCAAAATAGTTGATACGATACATAAAATCGACACATTGGTTTTCAAAAGTTTCGTAATATAAAAAAATTTAATAAATAATATCTTACCAGAGGAAATACCACAAAAATATTTAAATATTTTTGACAATGGTTGAATCAACTGAGAGTAAAACAGTGAAAAATGGCTCGTTCAGCTCTCTATAAGTCAAAAAAACATAACACGACCTAGAACACCCAACTGAACAGACGAAAAGGAAAACTTTGATATGTTGATGGGAAAATCCTTTCCATGGCATAGCCTTCACATTGTCAAATGAGTATATAATAGGTCAACATAGATTAACCGTAAAATGAACGATAACACTTCCGAGTATATAATAGGTGAACATAGATTAACAACAAAATTAACGATAATCCTTTCGAGTATATAATAGGTTGGCATAAATTAAGAACAAAATTAACGAAAATCCTTCCGAGCATATAATAGGTTGGCATAAATTAAGAACAAAATTAACGAAAATCCTTCCGAGCATATAATAGGTTGGTATAAATTAACAACAAAATCAACGATAATCTGCATGCCTTCCGGGAGCCAGCCAGTAACTCTTATGAGCTTGGGGAATACCATGAACGAATGGAATGTGATTAGAACTTTAAATCGTACAATTTTGTCGGGTATCGTACGCTATGAAGAGTGGTCAACTGGCTTTTCTCTCTCTCCAGCCTTGATACCGACAGTTTTTTCAATATGTCAAATTTAAAAACTTGTGACGGCCCATGTGGTGTCATTTCCTCCTTCTGTCATCAGTCACCTCGACCTTGATGAAAACAACGAAGTTTTACATCATTACTGAGATATTTAAGCACGTACTTTTCTCCAACGTGACTCCTTTCATGTGAACAGTGTAACATTTTTATCGTCACCGGAAATTTTTACCCGAATTTTTTGAGGGCGTGGAACAAGTTTTTCTGTAGCGGCACTTCTGAACTGCGTATTATTTAGAAGTGCATAAAGTTATTACTAACAACCAATTGATAAATTTCTATAGTCCACTTAAAGGATACCATCATTACGGGGATAGTCAAGCACGTCAGACGAGAATTATGCGTCAATGAACCCAATTAGTCATTCAGTCACGCATGCTTCGGGCATTTGAAAAGTAGGGTAAACTTAAAAATTCTTACTTTTGGGAAGTTTACAGCAGAGACCGCAATTGCTTATGCTCACCAAGCAGCAAGCCCTCCAGCCCTCGATCGTGTTTTGGTTGCGCGCTGGGCTACAGAAACAACCGTTGTCGAGCGTAGGGTCTGCGGTGAGCGCAATCGCGTCGCTGCTACAATTGGTATGGTCCCAACGTTGCTTTTGTGGCGTAATACGAGCTCCAGGGTATTGTGCTGCCACGGCTTTGTTGCGTTTGCTTCTTGGCGAGCTTCAAGTTTACACATTCCAAGGCCTGGTTTGATTTTAACCTCAGAGGATCATGAGCGTAATTGTAGTTTGGAGGTTCATTTCAGGTCTGCCTTGAACTTTGCTCTTTTTAGGAAACATGCGCAAAATTATCAAGCTATTTCAGGCAGGCAATGATTCGGCTTTTCCCTCTTCAAGGACAACTACAATGCACTAAAATACACACTGCAAAACTTCTGGCTCGCAATGAAGTAGGCATTTACTTTCTCATGTTCTGAGTTAGTTGTTAAGACTTTCATAGCATCTTCGATTATGGTAGAATCAGATGCAAAATATGCAATATTCTAAAAAATGTTTGAAACGCAGCAAAATTCAACATTCTGTACAGTGAACTGACATCAGTGTGGAATTATTTTTCAAATTATCGTCATTTGTGATATTCTATTAAAAACGGCTGCCATTTCCTTTATTCTTTGAACATTGAAATGCTCCCGAAGTGCAGCCCAGCCACTGCTGCTTTGGCTATACAATGTTCCTTCCAAAGCCTTTGCTTTGGGTTCCTAGTTATGGGGAATTTTCCCACTCAACTCAACGGCCGGAGTTGGTCATTATTTCTAGGTACTAAGTATTAATATAGGAACCTCAGTGGGAGGAACCCTAACGAAGTTCTAAACCCTAACGAAGTTCACGAAGTTCTAAACTTGATACCAATAACAAAACTTGAAAACGTACACAGTATATGATAGTTAGACTAGTTCTAGACTGTTTAGTATTTCACATTTATTTGTCGGGAACCTATGGCCAAGGACGATTTTCGGATCTGCGATAGTTCGTTCTGAAATATTCCTTGAAATTTTTGAACCGCGGAAACGAAAATTTCCGCCAAAGTAGGTTCATTAACTCGTCGAACTGCATTAGACAAGACAAAGAAATGATCATTATTTATGTCATCAATACGCAGCCATTCGTAGATATATTTGCTCGATGATGGAAATGTCGTCCGATTAGAACTCTTTCGATGAAAATATTTTCATCAAAGGAAACTGGGATAATTATCGAGAAATTTGAAGCAATTGGAATGAAATCGATCCTTTGATTCCCCTTGTAGTGACCCAACGGTGAAATAGAAATACACCGTACGTCTGTTTCTAACAGAAAAATAAAGTTGCGTTTAGTTGAAGCAGTAATTAAAAATGCCCGAGTAGTTATGACAAAATTCATTTCACCAAGTCGATCTTCTACCATGGTATATTTTTTTGTAAAAATGTCAGAGTTTGTATCAAGATGAATTAAAGTTAAGCTCTTAAAGCACCTACCTGATAAGTGCATGATAGAAGCAGAATTCGAATTTTATTCTACAAACATTTAGTCACGTAAAAGATCAGAAAAAACAGCTTTCTCCGTTTGCGAAATCGTAAATATTGTGAGCATTAAAATCTTAGCGTTCAGGACCGTTTGGTGTGCAATTTTATATCACGCACGCGAACCACTTTAGGGATCCTCATCTTCGATTTTAATTTAAAATGTCTTACGAGACAAAAGGTTCTTAAGTTATACGTTAACATTTTCAAGTAGGAACGTGGTTTATGCCCTATTTTAGAGAATAGTATTTTGTTATTGAACAAATGATATGGTTCCTGAAGCCGCCTACAAAGCTGTCGTTGGCTCGATACCTACGCAATAAGCCCCTTAGGCATAGATGACTGAATGGTCGGGAGGGCGAGAATCACTGAGCGTTCATATTCACGTGATGGTTCTGGCAGTGGTCGGGAGGGCAAGCACCACTGAGCGTTTATATTCACATGATGGTTCTGGCAATGGTCGGAAGGGCAAGCACCTTTGAGCGTTTATATTCACGTGATGGTTCTGGCAATAATCGGGAGGGCAAGCACCACTGAGCGTTCATATTCACGTGATGGTTCTGGCAATGGTCGGGAGGGCAAGCACCACTGAGCGTTTATATTCACGTGATGGTTCTGGCAATGGTCGGGAGGGCAAGCACCACTGAGCGTTTATATTCACGTGATGGTTCTGGCAGTGGTCGGGAGGGCAAGCACCACTGAGCGTTTATATTCACGTGATGGTTCTGGCAATGGTCGGAAGGGCAAGCACCACTGAGCGTTTATATTCACGTGATGGTTCTGGCAATGATCGGGAGGGCAAGCACCACTGAGCGTTTATATTCACGTGATGGTTCTGGCAATGGTCGGAAGGGCGAGCACCACTGAGCGTTCATATTCACGTGATGGTTCTGGCAGTGGTCGGAAGGGCAAGCACCACTGAGCGTTTATATTCACGTGATGGTTCTGGCAATGGTCGGGAGGGCAAGCACCACTGAGCGTTTATATTCACGTGATGGTTCCAGCCAGAATCGAGAGGGTGAGAACCACTGGACGTTCATATTCATGCAATGGTTCTGGCAATGGTCGGGAGGGCGAGAACCACTGCGCGTTCATATTCACGTAATGGTTCTGGCAATGGTCGGGAGGGCGAGAATTATTGAGCGTTCATTTTCACGTAATGGTTCTGGCAATGGTCGGGAGGGCCAGAATCATTGGGCGTTCATTTTCACGTAATGGTTCTGGCAATGTTCGGGAGGGCGAGAATTATTGGGCGTTCATTTTCACGTAATGGTTCTGGCAATGGTCGGGAGTGCGAGAATTATTGGGCGTTCATTTTCACGTAATGGTTCTGGCAATGGTCGGGAGGGCGAGAATTATTGGGCGTTCATTTTCACGTAATGGTTCTGGCAATGGTCGGGAGTGCGAGAATTATTGGGCGTTCATTTTCACGTAATGGTTTTGGCAATGGTCGGGAGTGCGAGAATTATTGGGCGTTCATTTTCACGTAATGGTTCTGGCAATGTTCGGGAGGGCGAGAATTATTGGGCGTTCATTTTCACGTAATGGTTCTGGCAATGGTCGGGAGTGCGAAAATTATTGAGCGTTCATTTTCACGTAATGGTTCTGGCAATGATCGGGAGGGCGAGAATTATTGAGCGTTCATATTCACGTAATGGTTCTGGCAAGGGTCGGGAGGGCGAGAATTATTAGTCGTTCAGTTTCACGTAATGGTTCTGGCAATGGTCGGGAGGGCAAGAATTATTGGGCGTTCATTTTCACGTAATGGTTCTGGCAATGGTCGGGAGAGCGAGAATTACTGGGCGTTCATTTTCACGTAATGGTTCTGGCAATGGTCGGGAGTGCGAGAATTATTGGTCGTTCATTTTCACGTAATGGTTCTGGCAATGGTCGGGAGGGCCAGAATCACTGGGCGTTCATATTCACGTAATGGTTTTGGCAATGGTCGGGAGGGCGAGAATCACTGGGCGTTCATATTCACGTAATGGTTCTGGCAATGGTCGGTAGGGCGAGAATCACTGGGCGTTCATACTCACGTAATGGTTCTGGCAATGGTCGGGAGGGCGAGAATCACTGGGCGTTCATATTCACGTAATGGTTCTGGCAATGGTCGGTAGGGCGAGAATCACTGGGCGTTCATATTCACGTAATGGTTCTGGCAAATAAGACGTAATAGCAGAAACACACGTTGAGCGGGAGAACTGAGGACCCCAGCTAGCTCCAGTTGTTGGTGGAGCCTATAGGGCAAACTCGTGCAAGTTTCGGCCAAGTTTCTCAACGCTGCCGGGCAACTCTGATGCATGACGTTTAGGCGAGGCCTGTCAGCCTAGCATAATAGCTCCAAGATGCGGTTTTTGCTGCAGAAAATGTTGACGATAGCAGCCTTCAGTAACCTTGAGTCAAGAGATAGCTACTTTGGCGAAGTAGATGCTATTTACCATTTTTTGTTCATTATGTATCATCACTTCGTAGCGTAACGAAGTTCAGTTTAGAAAAAATCGTACCATACGAGTAAGGTCAGGCGAGATAATTGCCCAGCTCAGGCGAGTTTGAGAATTGATTGCAGTCCTTCACGAGTAAATTCAAGGAGGGCAGGGATGGGAGGCAAATTCAAGATTGTACGTAGGTAGGCGACGGCGGGGGCTGTAAGAAGGCGATAAGCCCTTATACTTTGAAGCTTCAGTTTAATTTCAAACGTGGACGATTGCATACAAGCCCAGGGCTATAGCATCGGAAATAAATACGGAAATGTCAACTTGAGTATTGTGATTTGAGTTCATGACAGAATTGGAAGTGATATCGAACTTAGGAAAGAGATTCGAGTAGAGAGGTTGACATGAAGTTCAAATATTAGTTTTATTAGAGGCTTCGTTTAGTCTTATGGTGTGAGGTAGGCACAGATATTTCCGTATGGAAGCACATCGTTTTCCACATGTCTGTTGATCAATTTTTATCTAATGGTCATATCTCTTTCTTCTTATTTTTCACACAGCTTGCCAAAACATAGGTGACTTGTATGTTCAGTCAGGCAACCTTTTCACTTGCCAAGTGAAACTCCACATTTTTTCTTACCGTTTACTCACCTTATTGAGGGAGTGCAGTGAAATTGTTGACCTTCTCTTCGAAATTCATCGTTGGTTCTTTACTGCACTCATTGCAATCGTTTTGAATTCATTCGATTTCAAGCCCTGTAGAACACGTATTTTTTCAATCCTTCTCAGAATTCTGTCACCACGATCATTCCTTCACGTACATCATTCTGAAGGTATATTTTTTACGGGACAATGTGAGCCGAGGCTTCCTGGATTAGAGGCGGCACGTGGGCACCTTATTGTCCTGACGACAGTAAAGGGAAATTTTGGCTTTGGTCTCGGACTTGATGATTTTACTACTGTCAGACAATTGGCGCTCGGATACAGGATGAAGAGGTATCTTTTCAATTTATTAACATATTCTAAGAGTTGCTGTAGTTCTATAACTGAGAAAATAACAAGCATTATTAATTAAAGATATTCTAAAACTAAGCTAACACGCAGCAAGCGTAGCAACAATTATTGCGTGATCGAGCACACAGTAACGCAACAAATCCGTGCATCAAGGATTTTTATCGCAAGTGACGCATCAACCGAATTGTTTCTCGAGGCTATTACAATGGTCACATTTGAGTAACTCTACTTGTGGGCCTGGATAAGTTCAACGATATCTCGGGCATCCTATCATAAAGTGTAAAATCATAAAGTAACATGAAGGTATCATAAGGTGTAAATTGATGTTTAACCTAGTACACTTAACCTAGTCGCCCACTAGACTCATCAGTGAGTAGGTTCGCCCTGAATTCGGTAATTAAGTTCAAAACAATAGGTAATATGACTTAAATGAGAATAGTTTATTTTTTAATTAATTAGGATTCGTTTCGTTAATCTGGTAACTCATCCTGTCAAGTTGAATTATAATGCAAAAAAGCCTTGACATGATTATCTAGTGTCATCTTTTGATAACAATAGAGGTTCAAGATTCGTTTTGAAAGCTTTGTATGAACATCTATACCGGATGTCTCACAAAAATGTCCCAGATTTTTTAATTAATTATATCTTCGATTTAAATTAACTTATTTGAATTGTCCTTTTTTTACAATGCAGTAAATTTTGTTTCCTTTTCGAATAATTTAAGTTTTTGAAAATTGGTTGCATAACCAACCACTTTACAATGATATAAGCGGAGATATAATCAATTAAAAAGTCGGGGATATTTTTGTGGGACACCCAGTATAATATATTCTGCTCGTTCCTTGCTTAGTTACTTAGTCCGTCCGTTACGCTTTCCATCATGGATTCCGAATCCCTGAGTGTTTCAGTAGAAGTTCGTTTTTACATTCATTGATACGTTTCATTTTATCAGGATAGGATAGGTTAGGATATGTTAGGTTAGGATATGTTAGGTTAGGAAATGTTAGGTTAGGATATGTTAGGTTAGGACATGTTAGGTTAGGATTTTTTAGGTTAGGATATGTTAGGTTAGGATATGTTAGGTTAAGATATGTTAGGTTAGGATAGGCCAGGTTAGGATAGGTTAGGTTAGAATAGGTTAGCATAGGTTAGGTAATATTGATGAAATATTTTCACGGGTCCTCGTTTTTTTGTTTGACATAATATCAAGATAACTTCGGTTGGAATAGGTTATGATAGGATAGGTTAATATTTATTATGTTAAGATGGATTAGGCTAGAATATGTTATGTTACAATTTGTTTGGTAATGTTGACCGAATTTTTGCTAGAGTCCACCTAGCTTAACGATGACATAGCCGTGAAATTTCCATGGGTCCTGCCAGTTTTTAAGATTTCAGCAAGGAACGAACTCCAAGTTTTGGTTCCAATGAATAGGAACTTTGTCGAGACCGTGCTTTCGATTACTAAGGAACGATGAATTAACATTTATGTCGTGTTTTATGATCATGAAGGCCATTTTGCGCACACAATATTTGTCTAAGATCTTTGTCGCCTCATTAGTCAACGCTTTTACATGAAATTATATACGGCGAGCTGGTAAAGCTTGTCGCATTCCAAGCTTCTGAATAAATCCTAAAAGTGGGCATTGTGTAGTAATTTTTTTATCGCTCTGATGTTTTTTTTTGGCGTGTAAAATGCAAGCTGGTTTTTTAATTCTGTGGAATGCTTCTATTTCGTATAGTAAATGCGGTAATATGTTCTGTTCGATTTAGTATTTTTAAAACTTCAGGTTATATAGTTTTCGCTTTATTAAGGTTTCCTACAGGTTTTATTAGTTCAGCACTGATAAATACAATATGACCTTTGAAGGTTAGATTTTTACCTCATATAATACTCAGGAACTTACAAGAGTTGGTTTCTTCAATTTTACCATCATCAATTTATTGCGCGGATGAGACACATTCTGTGTGTAAGAGAATATAATGTATTTTTTTAATTTGATGCACATTATATTCGCTTTGAGCCTGATTGAAACTCTTTGTAGTTCGCTGTTTGTATTCCCTGCAATTAAAATAGGTTTTGCATTGGGGAGAGCCATTAAAAGCGTGCTGCCATCGGTAAACAAAAGAAATTGGAAAGTGAAGATGATTCAATTATATCGTTGATAACGGTTGGAAACAGGAGGGGCCCTATGACAGGTCCTTGTGGTACTCTATGGGAGGTGCCAGTAATTCTGAATGCGCGTCGGCAATGAAAACGTACCGCTTACGAATAAATAACGTTCAACTCTTTTAATACTATAAGAGTGGAGTTTCCACTGTAATATGTAATTGTTTCCGTAATCGAATACTTTTCGAAAATCAAGAAACATGGAGAAAACAAGCTTTTTGTCATCAAGAATTAAATAGAGGTATTGTAAATAATTTAATAGAACACGTGTTGTGAATTTTTTAGATAGAATAACATTTTCGACATTAAATCTTCAAGGCCACTCTTGCCCATCGACTTTGTTTCTATTGGAGGAAGAAATATGATTTACCTCGGCATTTTTTACCATTAAAGACAACTATCACCACTCCACTAAACTGTCTGAGGGCTTCAATGTTTCAATTGTGCATTGCTGGTTCTACCTCTGCCCATACTTGTGGCGAAGAACGATCTTGGAGCCGCCCCTAACGAAATCGGAGGTGCTTTCGTAGGTAACCATCACATTTCGGCGCAACTCCGATTCAAAATCCTAATATATCCTCCAAAATTCAATCCGTTTCTCCTTCACACTCTAGGTATGCAAAGATTTCTTTGTGGTATTTTTAATTTTCAGATTTGCGTGAGAGGTTTTGAAGAAGAGCAGGATATTTTCTCCCGGTTCCGGCAGCTGCTATGGGTCGAGATATCCCGTTTCGTTTTCAGATCTTGTCAGTGCGATCAAAAAATCATTAGTGTCTCCAAAGCTTGGTTTCCTGGATGGTACTCTTACTTTACAGGAAAGTAGGTTGTAAATGGTCATTTTGGACACTTACTGGTTTGCGACAATGCGTTTCACAGACATTGTTAGCTCAAACTCAATGTTGGCTCACGCTTTCTGTTCCAAGAAGAAGTTCGTACTACTCATTCTGATCACTGAAATACGAGTTACAAGGCATTAAAGTTAAAAAAACTGTACCAGATGCGTGAGAGAAATGCCTTCTCACCGAGCGTAAGATAAACGTAGTGTGTTAGGGAATAGTGAAGCAAGGTGGGCTCTACTTCCTTATTAGCTCCTCTAATTTTGATACGACACAAACGCAGGATAAATATTCTCGTTGAATTCTGCGCTTAATGTTTTTGATCAAGAATATAAATATTTTCTTGCAGTTTCCATGAGAAATGAGACCTGAAAGTGAAATAGGACCCTCTAAGTTTTAACTTTCCATTCACGGTATTCCTCTTCATTCAAGAGAACTCGCCAGTCTGCCTAAACAAATGGTAGTCTGTTGGAACCAATAATGCGGAAAATACTATTCAAGGCTAGAAATTTCGAACTTAGACTACTTTTTGTTAGCATTGAGCTCGTTCCCACCGTTATTCTGGAACAAGTTCACCTTGCTACAGCTGGCGCCCAAAAAATAGCTAGTATACTATAAAAGCGAAACTGCTGTCACTGCTTCCTTTGATCCTATGACGAACGATGAATGAAGCTAGAAGCTACAATGCGCGTCAAGTTATTAACGAGATAATATTTTATCAATTATTATAGAAACCATTTGATGAAATTGCACGGAAATTTCAGGGAATGTTGACAATACTATTCCGCTGTTACAGTTAACAAATAAAAAATTCAGATCAGTATTAGTGTATTACGTGGCTTAAAGGCAATAAAATACGCCTCAATATCGATAAGATAAAATAAATTATATTCTCGTTAAAGAGAAGTGTGTCTCTTCCAGGTATTGAAATTGGTGATGGTGAAATTGAAGAAACCAACTCCTGTAAGTTCCGTTGCATTATATTAGATGAACATCTGACATTCAAAGAGCATATTGCACATATCATTACTAATTTACCAAAATCTGTTCGAATCTTTCGTTGAGGGAAAAATGTATTGCCCGAGGAAGCTTTAAAAATACTTTATCGAACGCTCATTTTACCATTTCTGCAATAAGGAATAGAAACTTGGCACGAAACCGATGAAAATAAGAACAATTTGCTTTTTATGCCGCAGTAAGAAATTAGAATATAACGCTCGCCCAAATGATTCATTCAAAAGTTTAAAAATACTTAAGCTTTTAGATCTGTACCAGCTCTCCATAGGTAGTTTCATGTATAAAACACTGACTGATGATGTTGATAGTGAACTCAAACTATTCTTAACTGCAAAAAATGGCCATCATGGTCAATTAACCGGAAATAGAAGTAACTTCATACTTCCTCATTATTCAAAATCTCGGTCACAACACAGTGTATCCTCTTCATTGAAACTAAAAATTGGAATGCGATCCCTACTGAGATCTGTGAGAAAAGTTCCAAAGCCTTCAAAACGAATCTTGGATCCCTTTTTTTACCGAAATATTATTCACGTAAGGTAATCAAGTCAATTTTTTTCTGCTATATGACTTATACTGATAGGGTAATTTGCTGTGGTTAATGACATAGATCTTAAGTCTGCTCCTAATCGTTTTCTAGAACATACTGCTCCCATCTAGCTCAAATAAACTATTTTTGTGAAGTTAAGCATCGAATCTTGGGAGAATCAGTTCATTGATCTGTCTAGTATGCCCCTAGGTTGAGTAAATTAGGTTAAGAATAACTGTGCACCTTAATATAGCGTTGATGATAGGATGCCCTAGCAGTCGCTGAACTTATTCGGGCCCACAAGTAGCTATACTCAAATGTGTCCATTGTAATAGGCTTAAGAGACAATCTACTGCTGTATCCCTTGTGGTAAATAGGTTGTTTAAATTGTTTAAATTGCTACTCTACTCAAAGTCGTTACTAATCGGCGCCTTACTGGTCCTCCTTCCATTTCATTACATTTCACTGAGAAATAATCATCCCGTGAGTCATCTTCGCCACAAGTGGGCATTGTTTCGTGTGCTTTCTTGAATTTTTAAATAATTTTGTTTACACGCGTTGCCAGTGTATGTTGGGACTTCCAGGATGAAGCGCAATCTCAAAATTTTCTTTATATTTATACATCACTACCGGACAATACATAGCATGCTATGGAGCTCTTTTTTTGAAAAAAAGTGGGAAGTGTGAGATATGCAACTTCACGAAAAATTTCCTTTCATCCTGAAAATTACGACTGTAATTAACGCCAGCTGTTCAAGTTGATAGCTCATGAATAAGTGCCTTACATGCGTAATTGAATCAGACAAGCTCTATCAAAAAATAATCTAATTTTTCTGAAGGTTCGTTTCATCACGCGGGAAAATTCTAAGTTGCTTTTCTCGTGGTTCGATGCGAGTGACTCTAACCTTTTGAGATATGTATATATTTGCTGAAATTTTCGCCACAATCAGAGGAATAACAGCTTATAAATTCTAATAGGTAATTTTTCAGGAAGTAGTATGGCATCGAGATCCTGTGTCAGAATTGCTGCTTAAAGTGCGCGTATCGACCGCGCTAGACACAGCAGCTTCTTCGATAGGATACTCAAAGCAGAAAATATTTAAAACTGAACGATTGCTCTTATGACTGATGTGTTTCCTTGTACGACGTCAGAAATCAATTTCCACATAGAAATTATTGTATATAGGCCTTTTAAACTTTTTGGAAATAGGCACCATGGGTGGATGTAGTTGTTACGGCAATGTAGGGTCAATTCTTCTGGTAACTGCTCTCTGGTATTTTCGCTGCTCAGAGTTCACTGGAGCATTTGGATAGCCTTCGTTTTAATACAGTAACTCAAATGCATCACGTTGAGGGTTTGCTGTCATTATGGTCTTGCCGGAAAGTCCATTTTGTTAGCAAAATCATATTTTTTAAAAGAAAAGAGACGGCCGTCTAGTATATTATGGTTATTAGTTTGAACATTCGTGTGTATGAAAATATTATAACCTCCATCAGGTGAAGAACAAAATAATTTGTAAGCCCTAACGTTACATACCTGAACTACACTGATTAGGAAGCAATAAGCACTGAGAGGATCATTCTTCAATATGCACTAGCATCATTGTGACTCTTAATCCCATGTTTTGCATCGAGTATTTTTCAAGGCATTTATTTTCCAGGTGGCCTCAGATGGTTTAGTGAAGTGGCTGTAGCATTTAGCATGACTACCCTACGGAGTGCGCTGCTGTGCGGCCTGCTGCTGCTGCTGACTTCTACAGCATGGTCTGGTGAGTGTGCTGGTGATTGTGATTGGTGAATGTGAGTGGTGAGTGTGCGTGGTGAGTGTGCCGGTAAGTGTGCTGGTGAGTGTGCTGGTGAGTGTGCTGGTGAGTGTGCTGGTGAGTGTGCCGGTGAGTGTGCTGGTGAGTGTGCTGGTGAGTGTGAGTAGTGAGTGTGCACGTTGTGTACTGGTGAGTGCACGAACTTCACGCGCAGGCATCAGAAATTTTCTCATAGCAAAAGGTTGTCCAGTACTATCCTCTACTGAAGGTAGTACTGCCTCTAGAAAATTTCAAATAACAAGTTTTATTTGAATCCTTTCATCAGTGTAGCGCTTCCGCATTGTCAGGAAACGTTTGCGCTCGTCCATACATTCCTATCACTTCTCATTTCCTCATCTTTATTTTGCTGTCAATGAAGATGGACGAGGGCTAACGTGAGCATTACCAGGAAGATATGGACGAGGGCTAACGTGAGCATTACCAGGAAGATATGGACGAGGGCTAACGTGAGCATTACCAGGAAGATATGGACGAGGGCTAACGTGAGCATTACCAGGAAGATATGGACGAGGGCTAACGTGAGCATTACCAGGAAGATATGGACGAGGGCTAACGTGAGCATTACCAGGAAGATATGGACGAGGGCTAACGTGAGCATTACCAGGAAGATATGGACGAGGGCTAACGTGAGCATTACCAGGAAGATATGGACGAGGGCTAACGTGAGCATTACCAGGAAGATATGGACGAGGGCTAACGTGAGCATTACCAGGAAGATATGGACGAGGGCTAACGTGAGCATTACCAGGAAGATATGGACGAGGGCTAACGTGAGCATTACCAGGAAGATATGGACGAGGGCTAACGTGAGCATTACCAGGAAGATATGGACGAGGGCTAACGTGAGCATTACCAGGAAGATATGGACGAGGGCTAACGTGAGCATTACCAGGAAGATATGGACGAGGGCTAACGTGAGCATTACCAGGAAGATATGGACGAGGGCTAACGTGAGCATTACCAGGAAGATATGGACGAGGGCTAACGTGAGCATTACCAGGAAGATATGGACGAGGGCTAACGTGAGCATTACCAGGAAGATATGGACGAGGGCTAACGTGAGCATTACCAGGAAGATATGGACGAGGGCTAACGTGAGCATTACCAGGAAGATATGGACGAGGGCTAACGTGAGCATTACCAGGAAGATATGGACGAGGGCTAACGTTTCCTGACAATGCTCATGAGCTGGAAGCACAAGGCTGAAAATATTATTTAAATGCAATTTATTACGATCTTTGAAGCGTCACAGAAACACAATCTTCACCCACAGGGCAAAAAAAAAAAAACTAGATGCCCAGGCATTTTCGTGTCAGTGCACCAGAGGTTAGCAGGAATTAACAGATGCGCTTTTTTAATGGACATTTTAATTGAGCTATTTAATCCGGCTAGTGGAAGTACCATAGTAACAATCGGGTGAGTAGCTCAGTCAGTATAAGAGTTTCCTCCAACCTCATCTCCCACTTTCTTCGTTTAAAAGGAGATATTGGAACGAAAAGCAGGTGCATTCGGCGAGTTGTATGCTAAAAGTTATGGAAAAGATGCGTTCTAACGTTGTTATAGATGTTTTGATGACTGTATGGCAGTAACTGCTTCAAATAAAAACGTTCAAGGGTGTAATAATCTGCAAGAGGTGAGAAACTCGATGTAGTATGACGTGTATAGTGTGGGAACCTCATGCCTCCTAATTGAGACGATGAAAAACACTTTCATTCCAGGGACGTTAGTGTCTTCCATTTCACTCGACCTCCATTAACTCTTGCGCTACCTACGAGCTAGTAAATAAACTGAGGTTACTCCTCTTTTACCTCGCGATCAATTCCCTTCGCAACTGCCATTGGTAATCTTTAAATATCACAGATTCTTAAATTGTGTCCATTGAATGCCTCTGCAAATTCATTCTGGCTCATAAAATGACCGTGCGTGATGATCCTATCTTTTGAACTCCCGACAGTTCATTCCTTTCGCAATCCTCACTCCCGAAAGTACTTTCGTTAACGAGTTCTCAATTAATTTTTGTACATCGCTGAAACAGAATGACCTGGAATGTCTTTCAAGTGGAGGCAGGAGGACGATCTACGAATCAGCTCACTGTTGCAACACGGTTTTAAGGCTCTTTCCCGTGCAACACATCTCACCCATGAGGAGCGTTGCTGACGTAATCATGTCAACCAGGTTACAAAGACTCCATCATGAACCGTTAACAGCAGTTGGCCTTTCATTAAAAAGTAAGACACTTAATTTTCCAGCGCATAATCCTGCTGCAGTATACGGAGATTATTTCGCTGGTTTAAGACTTGAAGTTCCAGTTAGGCTTTAAGCCGAAAAACTACTCCCAAAATCAGTAATTACGGTCGTGTTGTTTCAATTGAATTCTTCGCTCGATTTACAGGCATGACCCGTGCAGGAAGCAGATATGCCGAGGTCATGAGCGTACCTGTAGAGCTGCGAGCGCTGTGATCGCGAGTCTTGTTGTTAACTGTTGTGCGGCGCTCTTGTGCAACGTCTGTTTCACGCACAGTTGATCGTCCAGTTATACATCAATTTATGCTAATCTAAATTTGCGCACGTTATGTAAAATTTTAGTTAGTTATTCAGCTAATGATTCGAATAATGACTCAAGTAACTCATAGTTAATGTATTTTGTATCCGTGTTACTAATTTTTATGGTGTAACTAAATTTTACCGGAGTTGAGCTTCCCACAATAATATTGATGGTGTATAAATTAAGGATCGATCGCACGAATTGAGCCTTGGAATGATTGAACTGTCGATTTAGATGTATTCAGTAGGAGACTGCTTCACACACTGTGCGTTGAAAATACATAGTGTTCGCATTTGTTGCAGCTAAGATGATAAATTTCGCCACCTTGAGGGCGTGGGAAAGCGGCTTTGTTTTGAGAGGCTTTTCTCCTAGACTGAATAATCCAGTGTAAAAATATTTAGGCATGAACTTCAGGAGTGAACCCATCTAATTATTAAGACACATCGCATGGTGGATTTCCTCCTAGACTGAATAATTTAGTGTAAAAATATTTAGGCATGAACTTCAGGAGTGAAACCATCTAAGACGTATCGCATAGTGCATATAGGTCATTGGGAGAAAAAACACGGATTTACTGATTTCCTGCTATGACTTTATTTCAATATTGTTATTGGTGGAGACTAATCAATTGGGATAGAATAGACGCCTTAAGCACTGTCATTTCAATTCCAACTTCGTGAAAAATAATTATTTATAAGGTATTTATTAGCAAACAATTTTATTCATTAGTTTATTCAGGTTTTGAAGTGTTGCTTTGATTACAATTATTAACCGTCGGTGTACAAATTTTTACGTGCAGTATTGCATCACGTTTTTAAAACTATTTCTTAACGCAATCTCCATAATCCGTTGCAAGTGTCACATTACCTCTTTGTATTTACAGTTGTGTATTGGCAGGACTGTAGCTGAATGCATTTTTTCGGGCAAATCATCCTGCGATGTTCACTAGCGTGGACGCTCGAACGGGCGGCTGCGCGACAAACTGTCATCTGACATCTAAGAAAGAACCGCTAGAATTAGATGACGCAAGATCAAAACCTCAAGGTCTTTTACAGCTCGTTGGTCCTGGACTTGCAAGTGCAATGTTTTCACGGAAGACGTGCGGAACGTGATTTCCTATGATTGGAAGGGTGTAGTTACATTAGGCGCTGCTATTCCCTCTTGACATCTTCCTGTTTACCGGCCTCCGAGACCGTGATGTTTACCCGAGTATAGGGGCCACAATCGCATGCTGTTGGGGGTACAAGTTCTTTCAAATCGACTTGGGTGTAGAATGCGGAACTGTGTGACTACTCATTCCTACAAAATTTTCGGGTCATGAACGTAACTTCACGTGGTTACGCAGAAAATTAAACGTGATTTAGGAATATGATCTACAACGGAAACCAAAAACCTACCGAGTCAATTAGCTGTGGATTTTGCTAGTTGGTGTCAAACTCGAACGGCGGTCGTTAATTAAATTGTTTGGGAATTCGATCTGTTACGTATAGTACTCGAAATCGTCTTTTTCTTAAGTTTACGCAGCCATAAACTTTGGTTGGATTAATTAGAAAATGATAAAGTGGACCTCTGTAGTTCATTTAAAATCCCAATCGTTGTATGAAATTGAAAATCCATGGACAAAGAAACTTTTATAGATTATAATGTTCACAAACACAACTGTTTCCTTGATTGATTGAATCAAAATGCAATGAATCTATGTGTTAATGGTGGGTAAGCTGAAGTGACATACGTAGCAGAGACCATTGATAATTTGGAAACAGGTAATATTGAGCAGTATGCTACAGCATGCATGTTAGGATATAATTCTCCTTCTCGTGCTTTGAAAACTGATTTCAACACATGAGTGGAAGATTTAGTATTAGCGACATTATCCCCGATCAGATCGCTTTTCTGAGATTTGATATGCTTCTCACACTTACAAGGTCATCATCATCTAGCGGGTACGTGTAATTGAGAGGTCCGCCCGTATTGTTCTTACTTCCTTGCACTCGGAACTGTGCGAGTCAATACCGAGGAGAGGAGTCGAAAAATAGCGGAAAAAATTCATTCATCTAAGGAACATTTCATCCATCTTAAAAAGTTTCATTCATTCATTCATTTAAAAAATGTTTCATTCATTTAAAAAATGCTGCATATATATAAAAAATAATTCATTCATTTGAAGAAAATATATTTCGTTAATTGAAAAAATATTCATTCATTAGAGGCGGCGTCACACGATGGACAATCCGGAGTGCTACATTCCAAATTGATTGGGTAACTTGACGGAATTATGAAGAGAGCTGTTCCACTCTTCAGGTTTTATCGCAATCCGTAACCATTTGGTTTACTTACTATCACTTCAGTCACAATAAAACAACCAAACTCTTCTTTATAATTAAAAACCGATTGGGCTACTTTTCAGCGACCCCAGATGGGAGCGCGGAAAAAATACGCTAAACTAAAGATTCTGCATTAATAACACAAATTGAGCCCTTTATACTTGTTTGCCGCGTCAGGAATATAAAATAATCTCCACTAACAAGTAAATAAGTACGCGCCAACTCAGTTCTCCACCATTTTGGTTACGAAATGGTGACGATACCCGTACCAAAAATGCACCGTAGCTCATGGCTAAAATCTGAAGGTTTTGTAGCGCGCAGACCGAATGGTATCGCTATGTAGACGATTATGACGAAAGGTTACCATTTGGTCTCTGTGTGACGGCGGCCTAAGAAAAACATTTCATTCTTTCAGTGGCCTTTAGATAAGACGTAACTGCTAATGCTGTGCTAATGCAAAAATCGTCCAGTCTTGGATTTGGATTTTAATCGTTCATTTTTCAATGGAATGAAATATTTTTTCTCGGCATTGATAATTCTACAATATTATTTTATCGAAGATTTAAAATTGCGAAGCTGTAGTATTGTTTACGGTATTTCCTTCAGTACAATCGATTGGGGCTTCGTGTTTCGCGCTCATTCTAGTTATCAAATATTGAGCTACAACATTTCTATACATAATATTACCAGTCTTGCACCGTACTTAATTTATTGGAGTATTACTCGTTTTTAAGAGGCTGAACGCTCTCAAAATACGCAGAGTATACAGCCCTATTTTAGAAAATCATTAGAATACCATAACCTTGTCATGGCGACATTATCTTCCAATAATGGCCGCTTTTCTTCGCTCCATGAAGGCAGGCGGTCGTGAGGCCTCAACATTCCTTGACCTTCCTGAACTGCTGCTGATACGACAAATTAAAGTCAAAAATAGAAAAGACGCTTACGCCATCTTCTGTCAGCGTGACTCGCTGTGATAAGCGTGACGACGCAATTTTGAGACCCAATGGTGCTGCCTGAACTTACTTCACCAATTGAGTTTCTCTGATGACCACTCAAGTCAACGGAAGTAGAGGTTTACCATGGATGTTATTACAAATAATAGCGATGACCTAATGTAAGAAATAGCTTTATATCTGAGCTTTATTAGTGTTATTTCTCTGGGTAGTACTTAACTGAGTTTCAACGGAAGTTAAACCATGAATATAATTATAATAATAATGATGACTTCGTGTTACAAGTACATTTATATATATTCGCGTTTTATTTGTGTAATTTTTGAGAATAATTTTGTAAAGTTGCTTATGACATCCTCAATCAAGTACATTGCATTTTCGACCTCTAGTATAAATTGACACTAACTATGTTAGCGATTACGCATTAGACGGTATGCACTCACGTGTGTTAAAAATATACACGCAACTCGTACAAAAAAGTTAATTTTTTAAGTAGCAAAAGCGTATATCACGCCAGCGCTGTAAAATTAGATTTCGTAAAACTTCTTCACAAAATGCATCAAGGTTGCTGAGCTCATCGATCAGCCAGAATTTTCATTTCAAGAGGAATCATAACTTTAGCCTGATGAACACGTGAGAATACGTCGTAGCTTAGTCAGCCGCTTCATTCTGCCAACTACACCCCAACATAAATACGAAGTGTTTCTTTCAGTTTCATTTCGCTTAGGAACTGGTCCTAGTTATCCAATAACCCTTTCGAAACAGAAAGGTCAGTGTTTCAATGGATGGTCACCGATAGTTTTGGGTGCTTGGTTCTTTAGTATTTTGTATGAAGGCAAAACATGGATGAGGAGGGTATCTCAGAGCAAAAGGGGTTCTCCAGCCATACCTGTACGAGTTAAAACTATAATTTCAGGATCAGACCAGACGTGCGCGTGCGTGGTTACCGGGTGTCAGATGCGTGCCAACAGCTCGTAGCGTACCATGATAATTGCAAGGTCGACATGGACAAAAACTTACCCTGCCACGATGACGAGTTGGGTTTGAAAATCAAGGCCCATGAAGGGCAGACGAGCGAATAATCTTGCGTACCGTAAATACGACAACATCTTACATTTTTTTCGGAATATGAACACCTACATTTGTGAGTTCATTTTCAGGAAAGGTTCATATTTGATTCAAGTCAAAAATCAGTTTACGAGTATATCGATTTTGAAATTAAATATGCATTATATACATTTTCGGTAATTTCATTTTATTTAGATTTTCTCATCTAATAACTTACTTGTGAAGTTTGTATACCCAGTATTTTAGGCCTAAATATAATTATTATTATGTTTGACATGTGTTATTAGTGTTATTGATTTATAAGCAGTAGGGCTTGTATAGTTGTACTAGATATTAGCTATTGTCGTGTTTAATGCGAATCTCGTTCTCTTGTTTCACATATATTGTGGCCCTTTATTAAAAATCATCGTGTACATAGCAGATAATCTCGTCCTGCATGGCGAATAATGTCGCCTGTAAAGCAAACTATATCGTTCTTTATAGCAGATAATGTCGTGCGTTATAGCAGATAATATCGTCTGGAAAGCTGATTAAGTAGTTCAGTCTATCAGAAAGCCTAGTCTTGTATAGAAGAAAACGTAGTCTTGTATAGCGGATAAGGCCGTCCTGTGTAAAAGCTTGACATTGTTGTCCTGAATAGGAAATTCTTGTATAGCAGATAAGGCCGTCCTGTGTAAAAGACATTGTTGTCCTGAATAGGAAATTACGTCATCTTGCATTACAGACATTGTTGTATTGGATTGCACACATTGCTAAAGTGTTTTATCGTGCCTTATTGCAGACCCACACGACAGGGTGGAGAGATCACTGCAGCGGGCCACCTTCAACGACCTGCTCTCTGAAGTGCGGCCCTTCACCAACGAGTCGAGCGGCAGCCTCGTGCGCCACGTGACGGCGGTGAGTTGCGCCGCCGCTGCCCTGCGGCAGGAGTGCGGCTGGTGACTTGCTAACGTGTAGTTCTTTAATGGAACCCGCGGCTAGTGACTTGATGGTACGGGATACCACTTCCTAACATGGTGTTAGAGAAGCCACCTCCTTGATGCAGCCTGGAGTTGGTGATTTGGTAGTACAGATACCACTTCTTAAGTGGAACATTGTGTTAGTGACTTGATGGCATTTGATACCAGTTCCACAGTGAAACATGGGGCTAATGACTTGATGGTACGTGATACAACCTCCTTGATACAGTCTGGAGTTAGGGACTTAGCAGTACGTGATACCACCGCCTTGATGCATCATGGAGTTACCGACTCGATGGTGCATGTTACCACTCCTTCAATTGAACATGCACCTAGTGACTTGATGAGATGTGCTGCTTGTCCCTCGATGGGCATGCAGGTAATGACTTGATAGAATACTGGGATAGTTTCTTTGGGTTCGATTAGACAAAAAATTTGATGGAAAATTTACATGATACGTGTGATATGAGATGAGAGTAGAATTTTTTTTGTGTGGGCAAGATATTGTCCTGTCTTATAGAGCGTGGCTATTGTAACGTGATTAAAGTTTCCTTGTTGGACAAATGTGGAATTGACATAAGATAGATGAGCCGTAAGTTGAGGAAGAAAGTTGGTGATACGCCAGCAAAAGATTATGGCTTCTTTCATTGAGAATTATACAACATTATTCAATAATTTTTTAAAATTACGTTGCTTCAGATCACTCATTCTTCGGAAACTTAAGAACCGCATTCGTATTTGCAGGCTATGGGTCTTCTGAAGAGGGACATGGGTACGTCTTCGGAACTCCGAGGGAAGTCGGTCGCAGCAGGACTAACACCTGCCTGCCTGGCGTGCCAAGTGCTCGCCAAGATCCTCTTCCGTTTTGTTCGAGCAGTTCCCAACACGCAGTTTGCTGTCAAGAGCCTCATTGCCATCTGCAGGCTGCTGGTGTTCAGGCAGAGCGGCGTGTGCGATGGACTCATCAACGGGGAGCGGGTGAGAGCTTCATAATTTGTACTGGAGGTTGTTACAACGTGTCAAGTGTTCACATTTCAATGTGTCAAGTGGACACGTTTACGGAATGCGTTATTGTTCTTTTATTCTGGTGTGATTGACGAGTTATTGCCGCAGGGAAACTTTGCTGAGTAAATGCTAAATGCTGGGCGGTGTAAATGCTATTCTTCTACATATACTATGAAAACAAGAGTAAAATTATTTTGCCTTCATAACATGACACTGTTTTGCAAAGAATGAGACAATTAGGTTGTGAAAACATAGCGGTACTGTTTTAGGCACGGAATATTATTTTTTCTTTGACAATACAATTCTGCTTGTTTCAATAGAGTCCAACTTGCTTCTCAATAATCACAAATCTCAATTACGGTCAGCTGTCACTCAATATAACCTTTTCACTTGTAGGAACCGACAACAATCACTTTTCATATATTCCTCGATGCAGATCTTAATTTGCTACCTAGTACAGATCATATATAAACTGGTTGACGATACTGATTTGCTGTGTGCTGTAGACTGTTATTGTGCAGATGCTTAAAAGAGGCGCATTCAATTCTTCTGCGGTGTTTGCTTTGAAAGTTTATGAACGATCGCCCTGGCGTGCAGCATCATCGAGGATTTTGCCTTTTAGACTTACATAGGTAGGATTACTCAGTTTTTCCAGAGCGTGAGCTGCACCATTATTAATTGAATCGGCAGACTTTGAGGTCAAAAGCTTTTTTAGGAAAGTATTTCAGGAGTCAATCGTCGCTGCAATATCAGGATGGACATGTTTTGAGCTTGGTTTGTGTTTGCGCTTTCTATTAGAACTATTCACCTTTTCTCCCCTATTTCTTCTCTGTAAGGTGCTGTGGAAAGTAGATTATCAAACAATTATTTTTTTGTGCGACCACATTGTCCATGCATGTTTTGAATGTTTGGTCTTAGGTTTTCTACTGTAAATAATGAATTCTGTACTATTCGGCTAAAATAATTGTTTTTAAATATTTACAAATAAATGAATAATAACAATAAATTCACATTCTCGTTCATTTTATGAACATTGAATATGAATGCATAACCAAAAAATATTATTTTATAACGTAACTAAAACCCTGTCATTTATATCAAACATCAGTTCTCACTGAAGCCAAAGTTAGTAAAAGAAGTTAGTTACATAAAATAATTACATCTTGAAACTTTGCAATAAAATTAAAATTGAAGTAGCAAGCGTGTTGACACCAGTCGAGGATTTAGTTACATAGTATAATAACTCCTTCAACTCCCTTAAATTAACGCAAACTCACACCAAAGTGTCCCCATTGAGTTTCTGTCATGTGTACCAGACATACGCAATGTAATTACTGCGTCATCCAGGAAACGAAGTAAAAGAAGTAACCTTCAAAATATTTAATCACATCACGATCTTTCTGAGCAGGTGGGGCTAGAGTACGTCATCCGGAACAGTAAGGCCACTCCGGACCAACTGTGTCAGTTGGTCTTCAGCTCAAGGACATTGCCCAACAGCCTGCACTGCGGCCTCCAGTTCCGCGGGGAAGAGTGGACCGTCGATATCCCGCCTCCCATTCCAAACCGGGGCGCGAAACAGCTCTCAACTAACCAGGTGATCTCGATTGCGAAAAATTTCGGAAAGTTTCCTGCCAAGGTTGCGTTTTATAAAGGATGACAGAAGGTTTTGGTATCTGTGTAGGTTATCAGAACTCACGCGCTTGTTATAAAGAAGTTACGTCCTCTATTTTTGGGGAAACGGAAAACACAGTTCTCAATTGACGAGAAGATCTCGATGGCTTAGGCGTTCCGAAAGTTTCCTGCCATGGTAGTTTCCTTTCATAGAAGACTGAGGGGTTTTGTATCTGTGTAGGTTATCGGAACTCACGCGCTTTTTATAAATAAGTTACGTCTCTCATCTTTGGGGAAACGGAAAACACAGTTATCAGCTAACGAGCTGATGTCAATTGCCGAGACGTAAATTGCATTAGGGCATGCAAGTGGTTATGAAGGAAAAGGAAATTCCGACGAAAATAGGCGGACATAACAGAAAGTTAATAGTTGTAACTCTCAAGGTAATTGAAACTCTGCAAACTATTAGTTTGGTCACGATGAAAGACTTAAGAAAGTTGTAATGAAAATTTTCAACAGAATGCATGCGTTAGCGGTTAAAAAATAGGTTCGAAGGGTAAACGATGACTTAAAAAATAATGAAAAATGTGTTGACAACATGAGCAATGTATCGAAGAAACTTGAAAGATCAATTTATAGAAATCAATTGTTTGAGAATAGAGCTGCAGAACAGATTTTTATTTGCATTGATGCATCAAATTTCAACTTATGTTTGAAACGTTCACAAGGTCCCTCAATTATTAGAGCTCGCGGTTCAGTTTTGGTGCCTGCAAGTAGATGGAATAGAGAAATAGCATGGGTTCTATGTCCTCATCATAAATAATTGCTCCAATATTGGTGCCTGCAAGCAGTGGTGGTAGTAATATTATTCATTGAATTGATTCTGTAAGCTCATCATTAACGTTGCTTTAGTATTAGTGCATGCAAACAGAGGAAGCAATATTTATTGCATTGATTCCATGAGCTCATCATCAACAATTTTATTTACATCAGGTGGAGGTTCATTCAAAGCAGACGATTGTGAGGAGGGTTTTGTAGCAGCTTAGGAAGAGCAAGGCATTGAGAATTCTACATTCATATTTGAAAATCCACAAACACACGCAAATAGGAATTTTTTTACAATGAGTTACTCTATGTAAGAATTATTCGGCTCGCACCGTACTCATACATGTAAAATCCCAATGAACGCATGTAGAGTAATTTAAGAGCAGTGTAAAGCGTCAAGAAAGAATACCAGTGATACTGAGAATGAATTAAGCATAAGGGCTTCCTGTTTCTGAACTAGATAGCTAGAAACAGTAGTTAATGATGTCAGCAGTTTAATTACTCCGAACATGATGATCAATTGTGATAATAAAGCGGAAAAAATTACGTTATAGCTTCAAAGCAAAATGATCTCAAGGAAATTTCTTAATTTTAATGATTATAGTTATCTAATGTATTTCTTCAGATATCATCGAAAGGGAATTTCTTTATTTCAAGTGAATAAGTTTGTTCATTTATATTCGAGATGATGCATATTTCTTTTCAAAAACCTTAAAAGAGATATAAGAGGTATGCGTGAGAAAGATATCTATGCAGGATTTAACATATAGGCTACGTAGTAATTTTCAATTTTTTGCTTAAAAAATGTTTGAATTATGTTAAAAATGCTCTTTAGACTAAAATATGCATGTTTGTTTTCTTTTAAAACAAATGTAGCGTCCACAGTTTCAAGCCTTCATTGTTTGCATAAAATTGCATTTGCTCATCAGGCGATAAATTTCAATGTTAGAAAAACTAGTTTAATTTCAACCTGGATCAATCCTCATTTCACATTAAACTAATTTGGTTTCAACATTGACTAAATCCAATTTCATATTAAACAATTTTGTTTCAACATTGACAAGACAATTAAACATTGGAAATATTATGTTTTGACATTGAACAATTCTAATTTCACATCAAGCAAATTTTGTTTCAAAATTGCTCATTCCTAATTTCACTTTACGTAAATCATACATCAAAAATTGACCAATCCTAATTTCACATCAAACGAATTTTATTTCGAAATTGACCAATCCCAATGCAACGCTAAACAAATCATATTCCAGCATTAGCCAATTCTAACTTCACAATGACCAATTGCACAATCGTAAAGTCCAAATTAACAGCTAACAGGCATAGAATGGCTCGGAGATACCGAACGTTTTCGAAACAACGAACGTCTCCGAACGTTTCCGATTCCGAACGTCTCCAATACAGAATGCTGATCTTCTGTATTTTTCCCTGTCCCAGCTGCCAGCCAGAAGTGCCCAGGCTCGATTCAGACCAGCCTTTGCGGCTGCGGGACAACGACAGAAAAATTTAAACGCAGGACGTCCTTTCCTGAAAATGTTGCACCTGACGGACCTGCACTACGACCCGCAGTACAGGGAGGGCTCCAACGCTGAGTGTGGGCTGATTGTGTGCTGCCAGGCGGACAGCGGTGAGGTGGTGGGGGTATTGCGTTGCCAGGAGGGATGTTGTAAAACAAATATGTGTCACAACACCCCTCATGATCTTATGTTACAAATGTATGTATATATATCTATATTTGAATAAAAAAGAAGGGAACATTTTTTTCAATCTTACCATGAACTGAAATTTGTTTTTCTGAGAGAATGAAATTATCTTGAAATCGAGATTCAATTTTTTTCGTTCGCCTTGCTTCATTGATTTCTCAAAAAATCTTCAAAGCAAATAAGAGCTTTTCAGTTAAGTGACACTTTAAACGCTGCAGTGACGCAGAAATGTCCGTTTTGTTCGCAATTTTCTTGAACCGCAGACGAGAGCGTCACTGCAGCAATTTGGTAGTGGACTCCACAGGAAGGCACTTATTTCCTACTGGCTGTTGTTTGACAATATTGGGTCCAGCCAGTATGTGCTGTGGTTGCAGTATGAAGTTTTAACAAGACTAAACTGCTAATGGCCATGATCAATTTACTGTAGTGATCCTGTTGGTGATCCTAAACTAGTACTAATTGCACTGAATTGAACGGTGAAAAGCCGTTGGAATCGTTGCCCTGAAGATTGAGTGGGAGATAGATCTATGTATTTTAATTTTGTTTTCTTCATGCTTTACGCAATATTGATGAACATTCCTTACATAAGCCTTTAACTTGCAATATAACAAATGTGAAAACTTAATAAATCCCTTTAGTTGAAACCTAACTAGCAACGTTGTCGACTGTTTTTTGTTCTCCGTTTAGAATGCGCAATTCAATAATTAATTCTTGATAATTACTACACGTACTATATCAAGAATCATGTGTGATATTTGTTTAGGCAAGTTCAACTGAAACACATTTAATTCAACACTTTGACGGGAACTGGTAAAACTGAATTTCAATGCTCAACTTGAACTTAAAGTCAATAATAACAAGCCTTTTTGAAAATAGCAATCATAAACTGGATCATGTCTTCATTAGGTTTCAATTAGGTGTGTATGAAAATAGAGTCAGTGACTACTTGTCGGTCAGTGGCCTAATGAAAATCTCCTCCGTGGCCACCGGTGGCACACGTTGTGGTCAAAGTTTAAAGAGAAAAATATAAATAAATTTTTTTCCTGCCGGCAGGCGCCCCGGCGACCCCCGCAGCGGCCGCCGGCAAGTGGGGAGACTACCGCTCCTGCGACAGTCCCGAGCGTCTCTTGGTGAACATGTTCGAGCATATCCGGGCCGAGCATCCTGTTAGTCTTCTTGTTACAATCTAGCTGATATATTTCATAGTCATATTGGTTGTTAATATGTCAGTATTTCTATCACAATCAAGTTGGTATATGTCATAGTCACATTGGTTGTTAACATGTCAGTATTTCTATCACAATCAAGTTGGTATATGTCATAGTCATATTGGTTGTTAACATGTCAGTATTTCTATCACAATCAAGTTTGTATATGTCTTTTTCATATTGGTTGTTAACATGTCAGTATTTCTATCACAATCAAGTTAGTATATGTCTTTTTCATATTGGTTGTTAACATGTCAGTATTTCTATCACAATCAAGTTGGTATATGTCTTTTTCATATTGGTTGTTAACATGTCAGTATTTCTATCACAATCAAGTTGGTATATGTCTTTTTCATATTGGTTGTTAACATGTCAGTATTTCTATCACAATCAAGTTGGTATATGTCTTTTTCATATTGGTTGTTAACATGTCAGTATTTCTATCACAATCAAGTTGGTATATGTCTTTTTCATATTGGTTGTTAACATGTCAGTATTTCTATCACAATCAAGTTAGTATATGTCTTTTTCATATTGGTTGTTAACATGTCAGTATTTCTATCACAATCAAGTTGGTATATGTCTTTTTCATATTGGTTGTTAACATGTCAGTATATCTATCACAATCAAGTTGGCATATGTCTTTTTCATATTGGTTGTTAACATGTCAGTATTTCTATCACAATCAAGTTGGTATATGTCTTTTTCATATTGGTTGTTAACATGTCAGTATTTCTATCACAATCAAGTTAGTATATGTCTTTTTCATATTGATTTTTCACCTGTCAGTATTTTTGAGACAATCAAGTTGATATACTCGTGTCAAATCCATATTGGTTGTTTTAACTTGTCAGTATTCTTATTACCATCAAGTTGGTATATGTCAAATTAATATTGGTTGCTAACCTGTATATTTTTATTACAATCAATTCGATATATGCCATATCCCCATTGGTTTTCAAATAGCTCATCAGCTAACACCATGCCACATGGACGTCATTTTCGGTTTAGTTGTTACTCATTTCATTCACCTGCGTTGGGTGGGAGGGTTTGGGGATTCGTGCGTCTTACCCTATAACCTACGGAAGAAACACCGGCCTAGCAATGCGGTGCTCGATTACCTGAAAAGGGAGACCGCAAGCCCCCAAGCTCTAGGGGCGCTATGAGTACTCTCTGTTAGGCTCGCGCTCCATTCAAAGAGCATTAATACAACGGATCAATGAAATATTCTTTGCATTTAAGCATCAGTCAAGGTTCCAGTCTTAAACACTATGACCGAAACGTGATCCACCGGTGGCCACGGAAGGGATTTTCCTAATGCTGGTGACCAGCCAACAGCTGCAAACTCAATTTTCATAAATACTTATTTAAAGCTAAATGAAGGCACGATCCAGTTAATGTTTGCTATTTTTAAAATGGCTTACTACAATTAACTTTGAATTTTAGTTCAATATTGATCTTCTGTTTAACCAATTGCGGTCGAAGTGTTAAGCCAAGTTAGGATAGGTAACCTGAACTCTCCAGTGATTGTTTCACCTGTCTCATGCAGGACATAGACTACATTGTACACACGGGAGATAGCGTAGCGCATGATGCCTGGAACTTGAGTAAGGAGAAAAATAGTCGCATCATCAACAAAGTGGAGGCGCTGCTCTCCGAGTACTTCCCCAACACGCCCATCTTCGGAGCTCTCGGCAACCACGAAGCTTTCCCGCGAGACAGGTGCTGGATGTTGAGAGGCTTTCCCGCGAGACAGGTGCTGGATGTTGAGAGGCTTTCCCGCGAGACAGGTACTGGATGTTGAGAGGCTTTCTCGCGAGACAGGTGCTGGATGTTGAGAGGCTTTCCCGCGAGACAGGTGCTGGATGTTGAGAGGCTTTTCCGCGAGACAGGTGCTGGATGTTGAGAGGCTTTCCCGCGAGACAGGTGCTGGATGTTAAGAGGCTTTCCCGCGAGACAGGTGCTGGATATTGAGAGGCTTTCTCGCAAGGCAGGTAGTGGATATTGAAAGGCTTTCCCGCGAGACAGGTACTGTATATTGAGACTTTTATTACACTGGTACTGGGCGCAGACGGGCGTGCAGAACTGTGTATGCAGTTTACGTAACTTCCTAAAGGAATGACTTGCATCAGTATCTTGTGTCTTCTCCATTAATTATATGTTACGAGAATTTGAAACTGTTTTATAGTACCACCTACATGGAAATAAATAAAAATTTGATCAATTATCAAACTTTGGTCTAGGAATACGATCAATAACATTGAATTTTATGACATCAATTGGATAAAATATCTATTTATTACAACAATAACAAATTCAAGGATAATTATCGCGCTAACTCATCGGATTGGAAACACAGGCATATTGGATTTATCATGTTAGTCTAATAGGCCTTATTTGAAGTAGAAGTACACAGCGTGTAAAAAGTTTTTAACTTTATTGTCTACTTAACAATGGATAATTATGTCTATTTGTGCCAACTTTTTTATTTAAGGTGCTGTCATATTTTAATTTTTTTGACCATTGAAAATGAAGAAAAATCAATGACATTACCGGCATACATGCATAAAGGGCAAGAGCTACTCGCTTTTCAAAGTCATCAGAAATACATGAATCTTTTTCGTGCACTGTAACATGAGTTGTAAAGTTTATTACAATTGAATAAATTATCTTTTTTAAAATTGCGTTGCTTGCGAGGTACGTCCGCAAATTCCACTACACGTCAGTGTCAATCCGGAAGAAATTAATTCGCTCAATTACATTTTCAAATTTTACACGCACGCAAACAATTCGTGTTTCCCGTTTGGGGGATTCCTGTGTAGGCAGAAAAGATATTGATATTCTTTACTTAGTTTAAGCATTTCGAAAATTAGCAAATCAAACCTTGCGCAAGTCTCGCTAAACTTATTTAAAATGTTTGAAAACAGTTAGCCGTATAAATTAAATTTCACTATTTTTTGTGCCAATGGAAGAACGTCGACTTCCTTGTAACAACAATAACTACCATTGCCGCTTCTCAGTCCTAAAGTGGGATAAAATTTATTAGTCACTGGATGCATGAGATTGAGGAAAGAAAATTATGTATATGCTAAGTTATAGTGAGAGAAACATTAGATCAATAGTAGTTATCAGTTATGGTAGAATACTGTTTTAAATATGTTAACGGCCTGTGCGTTATGCAAAATGATAGAGTATCTATGTAATGTATGATGCTCTGAATTTCATAACTCCACTCTTTCGTAGTATTGGAAAATGACATGTGATCATGCCCATTTATTTCCGCATTTACATGTGTGACCGCCATCACAGAAGTTTTGGTTTTCCAGTTTTCCCCCTCCGGAGGACCCAACAGTGGACAGAAAATTCGACAACAGCTGGCTGTACAATTTGACGGCAGATCACTGGCAACGTCACCTGCCTAATGTCCTAATTTCGAAAGAAGCCAGAATTACAGGATCCTACTCTGCCCTGCTCGAGCCGGGCCTCAGGATAATTTCCCTCAACACCAACTTCTGCTACAAGATGAACTGGTGAGAGATAGTACTGCACCTTAGGCGCAACTACAGTAGATCCGCAGTAGCAGTACATATCGGAGAATGTGACCTTGACTAGCTAGAAAAGCAATTCTCACTTAGCGGGTTCGCTGCTTGTTTACTCAGCGCTGGTCTCTGATGGGATTTCCACAATGCGCGTGACCCACTGGTGGTTCCAAACTGTTTTTTTTATTCACTCTCAACCAAAGTCAAATGATGGCACTTTTCAACTAAATGGTTTTGTGTACCTTAAAGTTGTATGTTGAGACTCAGTTTAATTGGACTTGGATTTTAAATTTCAATTGAAGTCGTTGCAGTTAGCGTGTTAAAAGGAATAAATATTTCCCATACATGTAATTCTTACACACTAAAAATTAGTTGCACTCTTTGCAGAATTACTTTAATTTCCATACATGGAAAAAATTACTTCCACGTACGTGATCTGAATTTCTAATATGAGGAAATTTTAATATCAAATAAATTATTTTTTATTCTTTGCTCACTAGTATTTACATACTTATGGCATAAATGAAATTTTATACGTTATTTATAGAAAATTGCCGTGAGTTTGACATGGAGATACATAGATCATGTAAAGCTTCATGTAATTTAGCTCTGAAACGGAAAGCTGCGAAAAATTTCAATTTATGTTCAAAGTAACAATTTCAATTTTCGTGCCCTTATGGATTAAAAAAATGTAACTAAAATTTCAGATTGAACCATAACTGATCGAACGAGTTACCTTCCATACCTGCAGCTACCTCATGCAGTAAAATCGATCGTAAAAGGACTGAAGTAGTTGAACTCTACGGGTTTGTCTCGTAAATTTGACTTGTATACAAATTGAGTATCACCAATACCGGCCACGTATCGCCGTCGCATGTGACATTGGATGAACTAATTTTTTTACGGAGGGCTCTCACGAGTCGGCAAAAAATACTGGTGCCTCCACACAGTGTGGATAAACTGTTAAAGTAGTTAATTAATGAAAAACAAAAGCAGTAAATTTGAATATTCTTAATAGTTGCACTGAATACTGTGCCATAAATTGTGTTAAGTGATGGAACTTCTCTGGGTCCTTGAATAAAATATGGAGAAACTTAAACATTGAAATTAAATAAATCTACATAGTTCGACTTTTTTCTAATAATTTTCGTATCAGTAGAATAATTATTGTATGTAAATAGATTATTTAAAGTAAATGAAAGTATAACATTAAATGTTTAAAGAAAGAACTTATCAAAAATGTTGAGGAGCTGAGTTATTATCCGGTCGACAGTAAATTTCGCTCCTGTTATTTTAATTCTAACAATTTTAATACTGATTATAGTTGATATTATGTCCATATTTCGTTTAAAAGCTAATTAATTGAGTCGCCTGTAGCTGTAATCAATCACACAACTGTGCGCGTTATAATTTACATTTAGTTTTGAACACACTGATGAGGGAATGTTACGCATTATTTTATCTGCTATCCTATATTTTCTGGGATACCGAAAAATGTTCATAAAAAATTATATGTGTTCTAATGAATATGTTACAAAGAATACATGTACGTTGTTTATATTTGTTTATAATCGATCAAAGTGACACGTTTTCAAAAGGTTCTTTCACTCAGTGTATATTTTTTGCTTTACTGTAACTTTTCAGCACCTGCATTCTATGAAGAGTTCTGCTTTGGTATGTGATCTACATACCATGCATCTACTATCTACATCTTTGGTGCGATACTCAAATGCTTCAAATCAACTTCAGCATGGTATCTACGTTTTGTTTTAGTATTTACGTTGTTGAAGTATTTCTTGAACATCCCATGCTTCCTCTCGGTCATCTCTATTTTAGTCGTGACTACTGAAGTTACAATATTTTTGGATGACATTATCGTTCAATTTATGATGCAGTACAGCATTCTCGCCTAAATTATCTTTGAAAATCAATAAAATATCGTACCGTGGAAGTAACGATTTCTGATGCATTGCGGACACCACACTAACCACGCTAAGTAAGAGATGTAGGCAATGTAGGCGATTGAAGAGATGCCCTGAAAATATGCTTGGAATTGTATTACAGGCTGATAATATTATTATTCCGAGTGCATACGGCCCGTCAAAAATGCATAATGATGTTCGATAAATCACATGACACGCGTCTCTTTTTCCAAACAATGCACATGATATTCATTACGGCTCTGAATCTGATGGATTAATACACCGAAAATTATGCAGTTGATGAAGCTTGTATCACAGATACGCTCATCACACACTTTCTGCTGGTGGATGTGACGGACAGACGCGGCTCCTGTTATAGTACAGATTTTTACATAACTAATATTATTTCATTTTTACACAGGTGGGTGCTTTACAAGAACACGGATCCCGGCAACATCTTGCGCTGGCTCGTGCAAGAGCTGCTGCAGGCGGAGAAGCGTGGGGAGCGCGTCCAAATTATAGCCCACATCGCTCCCCTGTACGGCGACTGCTACGAGCAATGGCGGCATCAGTTCGCCAGAATTGTGACCAGGTTCGATCAACTGTGTGGCTGACTAAGTATTGTAATTATCTTGCTGGTGTACAGCACGGTATAGGAAACAAGGTAGGGTCATGTCTATGTGAGAAAATGTACCTCCTCTTGTTCGGCTAGCCAATAGAAAGGCATTATTTCAAACAAACTTTATGACGTCACCAAAACGCCATGTCGTTAGGCCAATAGTGGAGCCCGATTTGGGGGTAGCAGTGCTACCAGATGCAATATGAGCGCTGCTATTGGTTAGTTGCCATGACGTCAGCAAAACCACACCGTCAATGAAAAGATTGGTTTGAAGCTACCTTGTTTCCTCTACCGTGGTGTACAGTGTGACATGCAGAAAGTTTTGTACGGTTACATTTGTGCTAATACTAACACATTCGAGCACACTTTACACAAGTACATCTTAAAATCTTGAAACTTTCTTTGTGAAAAAATAATGTAAAAAACTTCAAGTTTAGCAGTTACTACTTTAAATATGCTCATGTCGTTTTCGTGATGTAGCTGAATAATTTTAATTCTTCACCTAAAAGGGACACAGTTCAAAATCCTGGATCTGATTGAATCTTCGAGCTTTTCCAATGGATAGGATAAAATGTATCCAACCGTGGGCTCGAATAAGTTCAATGACTTCTAAAGCAAAAATATACTTCAAAATATGTTTCGAAAACAAACCATTAAAACTTAGAGACATAAGACAAATTTGGCGACTTTCACGCCCAATTAGATTTAATAAGTTTGATTTTAACATATAAAATAAGTTTTGAGCTTTCAGTGACGTATAATAAATGCTTAGCATTTAATCTTCTATTTACATTGGTTTGCAAGCTCATGAGTTTGGAAACACAGAATGCTCACACACGTTTGGGTATGAGGGAGTCTATATGTGCTTTTTGTGACCCTCATCATAGGAACTTAAACAACCATTGAAATTATGTAAAATCTACTCGGAAATGAATTTGAAATTACTAGGGTAAAAAAGTTTTATTCGATCAAGAAACTTTTCTTAAAGTTTCGTTCAAGAAACGCTCAAAATAACTGATCGAATTATACGGAATAGATATTAAATTCAAAGGGAATAAAGGTTTACCATTCCCTCGCTTCTACAGAGCGGTATCAGTTTTTTTGTTTTATTTGTTCGACGCGAAAAGTATGCTTTGTAAGAGATGAAGCGAGTTCTCGAAAAACGTCAATTAGGCGATGAGTTTGAAAAAAGGCCCAAAACCCATTGTTGTGATACGATAGCTATTTTATGCAAAATATCGGATGTCAGAAAGTTAACTAAAGCAGCCATAGTTATATCCATTTTCTCATAATTTCAAATTGAAATCTAATGCTGGGGACTTCTATCTCAGCTATTCGATTTTGAGTTTGAAAGCGACTTAAAAATTTGGGTGTCACAGAAAATACTGTTGTAACCATAATGGCAGTTTTGATTGAACTCTACTTCATTTAAAAACACAATTAACCATCAGTTAAAATAACACACCACCAACACAAAAACATCTTGTGTCAGCTTCCAAGTCTGATTAAGATACGAGAATAAAACTATATCTTATGAAGAAAGTAAAGCAAGAACAGGGAATGCACGCAATGTTTTGTATCACATATGCATAATTTCAGTAAAAAATCTCAAATATCGTTCTTAATTACGAATATTATGCCTTTAGTATAGCTCTTGAAAACTTTAACGATGAATGCAATTGAAAACATTCACAATATCGTCTAAAAAGAATTCGGACGAAAGATGTAAACTTCAAAGCATTGTTCAGAAACATAACCAGTAGAATATATATTATACTTTTTCATGTAAATAAGTAATACCTAACATTACCATCAGTTTCCTGACCACACAAGCATGGGTCCAAGAGCTTTCGAAATCACCGATGAATTATCATTCGATCGCTTAATTCGATTGCTATTAGAATGCTTCAGAACATAAAACTGTTTCAAACGATTGCAGCCACCGTAAATTTTCCTGCGTCAGGACCTTCTCGGTTTTGCGGGAAATGTAGCTTGTTATTATATTCACAGACTTCTTTGAAGTATTCCGAATTTCAGTGTACTAATTCACAAGTTTGTGCAGAATGATTTCTCGGTATTTTAATACCATTATTTTAATTTACTTTTTAAAGCACCTGATAAAGGATACATATAATTCAGGACCATTCTCTAGATAAGCGGCGACAGAATAATATAAAATACGATATGTTCGGCCCTATTTACAATCAAGGGCGCGTCAACATGCTTTGATTTATCCGCGAATGTTTTTATTTATTAACATTGACCCTACCTTATATTTCTTGTATAAACTACTACTTTTGCACCAGTATTCATATAGACCGCAATCATAGTATTCTACTAGTGAGTGAACGTTCTTGCTTCTTTTTAACTTTTGGCATCTTCTGATTTTTTCGGTCCGTTAACGTTCCAGTTGATAATTATTTCGAGTTGTTCACAGCATCACACAATCAAGATATGATACCAAGTCGCTCAGCGCAACTGAAACTTGCAAAGAAATGGTTTGGACCCAGTTTGGCATGGTTTGACCGTACGTGCAATAATATTGTTCAAACGTTTTCAATTTTCAGGTTTTCGAAGACAATCCAAGGACAGTTCTACGGACACAGCCATTTGGCAGAAGTTCTGATCAATTACGATGTTGACAACCCGAACAGCCCCGTTGGGGTTCAGTACGTCACCCCCAGCAACACCCCCTATAATAAACTCAACCCTTCTTTTACGATTTTCTACGTCGATGGAAATCACCCTAAGTCCACCCGAGTAAGTTCAAACAATTTCTAAAATTGTCTCTGATAACTTACATCATTCACCCAATCGCATATAAATAATTGCGTCCAAAAAATCGCATGCTTAGGACATGAAAACATTTCTGGTAGAGTCATACCTCACCTTAAGAAAGACCCAAATAATGAATAATCCAAGTTACAAAACGTCTTTACATTTCAATTTTTGTCTCTGAATGCGAAAGAAAATTCAAGTTACGAAACGCAAAATCTCAAAAATTCAAATAATGCGCTTTTGGTTTCGCAGGCGCCCGAATCCCCCGAAACGTAAATACACATGCAACAATGTAGCATCCTATATTTTTTTTTAAAATTAGCTTGATAGAGTTTCTCTCCCAACACCTCGCTGGCCTCCCATTGACTAGGAGGGAGCTGCATCTCCATGATACCCATGATGCTTTTAGTGTGCCTTCGACCCTCGTTCGGCACGGAGTTCCAAAACGCGAAAAGGACAGAGTTTAATGTTGTTTCGTGAGTTTTTAGAGTGTGCTTATTCTTCCTTATGCTTCATTTAATGGCTTAATATATGATTCTCTTTTCATTTTAACACACATTTCATACTAAATTTGTATACATGTAAATTTGTATAATTTTTAAAGGGTTCAGGGGATAGTATTTTAACGAATCAGGTTTTTTACATGTAAAATGTGACACTACTTAAGAAAAAATCTCGTTACCAAACCCCTTCAGGAACGAATTAATTTCCTAAGGTGAAGTATGACCTTATCTCAATAACAAAATTTGAAAGCAGTTTTCGAATTTTTCCTTAATTACGTGTTTTCCTTACTTTAAATTCACGCATGTATGGTCTAAATAAGTTTTTTCTAACCAAATCTCGTGCAGTCTCGTAAATGTGAAATTTTCGCCCATGTTCAGGCGGTGCTCGACACGGAAACTTTCTACATGAATCTGACAGCGGCCAACACTTACGATGACACGCGGTGGCTGCAGCTCTACAGTGCCAAGAAAGATTTCAACCTCGACAGCCTGGAGCCGAAGGACTGGGAATTGTTCGTGCGCAGGATGGACAAAGACCAAGCGCTGCAAAAGAAATTCCATGAGTAAGTTAACGCCACGGCTTTAACGTATTTTACCTTATGGAACGTAATTGTAGAAGGAGCGGCTTGTGGAGCTTGGGCTACAAACTGTGAACTTCATTTCTGCTTTGAGGGGATGGTACCCCTTTAAATTTTTTCATTACTGGGCCTAGAACCGTGAAATTTGGTACGCATATAGAAAACGCAAAAAGAATTACTTTTGGTGTTATTTAAAAAATTTGATTTCCTCGTAGAAAATGAGAGACGTGCAAAAAACAAGATTTTTTGGAGGGGGGGGGGGGGGGGGGGGGGGGAGTTAAAATCAATCTCTTCCGTCAGTTTGTTTTTGAGTTACAGTGATGATATGGGTATCATTGGATGCGGAAAAACTCGGACAATAAAGTTTTGGCTCAACATTTCAAAATTCTTACTTTGAAATGAAAAAATGGAAAAAATTTTCAACTTATTTTTTGCAAAATTTTGTACGCTCGCCAACTTTTGATCAAAGACAAAATTTAAAAATATTAGACCGTAGCTTTATTGTCCGAGTCTTTTTTCCATTCATAAATACCCATATCACCCCTGTAGCTTCAAAACTGACGGAGCAGATACATTTTGAAACCCCAAAATTGGTACTTTTCAATAGAGACAAAATAAAGAGAAGTAAATATTCTAATTTTTTGTTTTAATTCATTTGTGGAGTCAGCTAGGGCCCATGCAACTATTATAAAGCAATAAGGAGACAAAGGTGCTTCCATAGCAACGTCGTGCCGTGACCTATCAGCAATCGGGCTCTGTTGACATGGTGAAACCGAACCGCCTCCCCCTCCTCCCTCCCCTTTTTAAAACCCCCGTAGTGGGCGAACGAGTGAACGCACGAACCTCATTTCTTCACAGGACTTACCTGACGTCTTACACTTCCTTTAGCAGCAAATACCGAAGTTCTGAAATATTTTACGATTTTTACCAAAATCAAAGGGGTACAATATTCCTTTAACTTTATGGAATATAATGTCTGGTCTGATGCACTCCTTAGGATGGGGAGAGATATTCTCTTTTTTAGTTATACTTCCGTTTGGGACTCTATTCAGAGAAATATTACATAATTTCGGGTTTGCAGGTGGAAATGCGATGCATCTGTTTTTGGGTATGAGCTAAAATCGCAAGCAGTCGAATGTTACACATACGGTAAACGGCAATTCCAGTGTCAGATTGATAAGGTTCTACATTCCACATGCAGACCAGGGATGTCCTTGTTTAGGTGGCGGCTACGAATGTGTTTGCTGCAGCTGCTGCTCCCTGTGATTGGCGAGTGCCAATACAATGTTGCGATATCACGCGGTTGTGGCGCGTACCAAGCTTCCTTCCGTACGCTGCTCTAATATTTCAAAGCAGGGTCGCTAAATACTGAACAAACATTCCTGCCAAATTCAAGTTAAAACAGCCCAAATTTGAGTTGAAAAAGGCCAAATTTCAAAAATTTGAATGAAAAAAGGCCAAATTTCCAAATTTGTCAGTAAAAAAGCCAATTTGGAACGGTGGTGAGAGTCAGGGCAGATATGTGATGCTCTGATATTTGTACCCTCAGGTACCAAGTGGTGGCCAGCGACGTGATGAAGGATGACTGCGACCGTGACTGCAGGAAGTTCATCGTTTGTTCCATGGTGGATGCTGACCTATTCTTGCCAAGGAAGTGTAGTAGAAGTAACTGACCGTTGAGAGTTTAAGTGTTGCGACCGGCACTCATGTCAAGAGATGGCATGAGGAGTGAATTGTTGATATCCATGTCTCTAGATACTAAGTATATTAATTTTTTTCGATAAATTATGCTCTTAGATGCACTGAAACCAAAGGAGCGTAACTCTAAACTTAAAATTGTAATTCCTATTTCTAACTTGGACAACTTCATTCCCGACTCACATCTGCAAAAGACATCTAGTTCTTAATTAGTATGTATTAATTGTGCTATTATAAACAACGGGTTTTTAAATGTATTCTATCCCAAGGGTGATCCAGAGGCCATTTAAACTGTGAATTCTCCTCTTGCATGTATTTGCGAGAGAACTCATGAGTTCATGTCTAAGTAGCCACTCTCTTTTTATGAGAGGCTGATGTCGTCTGTGATAACTAATGATAATAGTTCCGAAAAGCAAAAAAAAAAAAAGTTGACGAGTTACGTGTGAAGCTGACGTTTTAACAATGAAACCAATGCATTACTGTTTAGTTTTAAAACATTGTTTGTCTTTTTAAGGGAAGATTCAATGTATCGTT
Organism: Morinoia aosen; assembly: GCA_030386875.1. NCBI lineage: Eukaryota > Metazoa > Arthropoda > Malacostraca > Amphipoda > Talitridae > Morinoia > Morinoia aosen. The sequence goes on along the minus strand of CM059572.1, from coordinate 65,233,709 downwards.
AGACAAGAGATGGAAGAAGGTGTTTTCAAGGACGAAAATAATTCATTCCAAATAAAGTTCAGAAAAGCGAGGCCTTCATTAATATTCCACTCATAAATAACGTTATACTAGTTTTATTTCAACGAGGGGTTTTCAGTGCAATGAATGTCTCTCAATTTGACTCCCTAAAAATACCCTTGGTTTATTTGTTTGGAGTCCGCTTCTTCCATTTCTCTGTCACGCTCATAAATGTAGCCATATAAATGTAGCCACGTCTCGCAGGCGATAGGCTCGAGCTGCTCACAACTCCAACGAGAACTCCGCTCAATGAATGCGATCATTTTATCAGGATTTCAGTGGTGCGAATAACGCAGTATGGCATCGGATGTGATGTTCATTTATCAAAAAAGTGACAATGGCGTTCAATGTTGATTTTTGTCAGAAGGGGCGCTGAAGAGATATTTAAAATCTAATTAATACAAGGATTTATTAATGGAGTGATTATTCCGTCATTCTTGTCTCATTTTCCTGCCATCCCGATGAGATTCATTCCTCTCGGCTGTAACTGAAGTTCAATCTTTGTGTCCCACGACGGCAAACAAACAAACACGACGGCAATTGCAAAGAAGAAGTCTGCAGATCTGTACGATACAATGATCAAAAATAGATTTGCACGTTACAATGATCAAAAAATATCTGTGCACTTCAATGATCAAAAACTATCTGTAGACTACAAGGATTAAAAAAGCCTGTCCGCTACAATGATCAAAAAAGATCGGTGCACTACAATGATTAAAAAAGATCTGTACACTATAATGATCAAAAAATATTTGTGCACTACAATGATCGAAAAAGATCTATGCACTACAATGATCAAAAAAGATCTGTGCACCACAATGATCAAAAAAGATCTGTGCACTACAATGATCAAAAAAGATCTGTGCACTACAATGATCAAAAAAGATCTATAGACTACAATGATCAAAATACGTGTTGTTGTTGATCGAAATACGTGTTGCGATCACTGGTTTGAGGTATCTTTGGGCTGAGCAAGAACTTGTCTGGTGTAAACGATGTCTTCATTTAAAATTAGTTTTCAGTGCACTACTCTTGTCCAAATGCAGTCACTACTCAATAGGGACTGAATGCAGGCAGACACGCATGAAAAGAGTGTTTTTTTTTCAACAAGAGTAGATTGATGTAATATCAATGCAGCTGGACATGCATGGAAATAAGTTTTTTCTAACATGCGTGGGAGATAAGAGTAAAAGCCTTTCCAAGTAATTTGTAATTTGACGTACGTACAATACTTGGACTGATTCCCGCACACTCGATAAAAACTGTCTAGAACGATGTTGAGCTTGAAAGCAGACCTTCTTTGCTCCACGTTATGCTTCATGATTTAATAGTTCTATTCACAAATTAACCGCTCGTGCTAAAGACCTATGCAGTTACCGCAACTCTTTGTGAGTATGAAATACGTAGCCTGCGATTTGATTTATCAGAAAAAACGGAAAGGAGAGGAGAAATTTACCTCACATACTGGGTAGATGTGGCGCCAAGTATCAATATTCCTAAATTTGTACAACAATTTCGATAACCGTTGTCGACAGCTGCGTCATTTTGTTCCGTAAAAGACCATCTGACAAATTACGGTTTAGTGAAAAAAATACATTTTTCTGTGTACGTAGTGGGAATTAGCATAGTTCTCATTCATTTTTCTTGAACATGTTCAACCCTTTCATAATATAAATACCATAATTTTATGAAGGTCAAATGAGAATGGAAGTTCGCTCATGTTTAGTTGTGTTGGTGATCTGTGCTGTGCTACATAGCCCCAACATGTTATGGTAACTTTAAAAATTATTTTTTTCATGAAAACTGCCAATGAATTTCATGAAAGTTATGTAAAATATGTGTCATTTGATAACGTAAATTCCAAAAAGTCTAAGGCCCTGAAGATCTTTGAATGTCCTCACTTATTGCGAGTATTGAACTTACAAAGTCAGGTGACGGCGGGTGATCAGTTGCATACGATATTAAGCAAAGCAAGTTGCAAAAATATTAAAATTTGAATTACTCGTAAAATATATTTTGACGCGCGTTCAAGAACTTGTAATTACCATTACTATTTGGAGCGCTTTTACATTCAATGGATTTACATAAATTTCCAAATTTATTTATTTTTATCATTATACAATCAGACTACGTCCAAATGGACTGATGGAAAAATACAAACAAATAATTTCTAAAATAACTTCTTTCACCAATACATTTGGACTTCGCAAGTGACAATTATTGGAATATCAAATGACTTTTTTTATTTCTTTTGCGATAGTTATGTGATTTTTACTCTGATCCAAAGCACCCCTTGAGTCCTTCATTGACAATTAAAAAAGGCAATGTAATTTTTATATACTTTTCATAGGTGTACTTTCATGTCAATCTAAAGCCCCCATTGCATTCATGGAAAGACAAAATATATGTAAACTTCAATGTTCAAAATTTTGAGGTATCGATGTAGAACAATAATGTTATGAAATGAAAAGTGAGTGAAATTCGCGAAAAAGTATTTTCAGATTTAGAATAATTGACCCTTTCTGGACAAAGGGATCGACTGCAGCTAAAATGAGTAAGTAGAATTAACACTACTGGACTAAATCCCTGGATTTCCACTGGTCCATACATGCAAGATTTAAACGCAGAATTATATTAAATAATATTAAACGTTGCTAGCAGAACAATGGGATGCCCAAATCAAAATGTATCGTACTACGATCATCGAATACGACTCAACCAAGAGCCGCACCTGTCTGCTACCGTGCAGCAGCCGAAGGGAAGGTATCTATCGTGTATGAAGTTAGAGATATATGAGAAAATTATTTTTCCAAGCTAAGCGTCGTCATGCCCGACCTGAGGAATGCAAAGAGGCATGATTATTGGAGCTTGCCTCACCGAAAAGGCCCCGCCGGTTCAGTAATAGCAACCTTGTGGATATTTTAATAACCGCTGCGTTAAGGTTATGACATCATGCGCGACAGGGAAAGAAAGGTACGAAGTTGAATAGAGGGCGAAATACGAAATTGATCGACGATGAAAGACGAACGCTGAAAACGATGGTCGCCCGATATTTGAGACCACACTGCCGTGAATTACCTCCGAAATTAGCCGCCCATCTCTATAACCCCGCATCCACTAAAGATATTCCGCACTGCATACTGCGACTCTTCGTAGCAGAGTAGCTATCTCAAAGCTGCTGGGTATTGCCTCTCAATACTATGATGCTCAGGCCACCAAAACTGGACACGATTCTGAGAACAGATAAACTGTTCTGATAAATTCCCATTCACGTTTTTTCAAACCAGCGAAGGGTTGTTCGTCAAGCGAACACTTGCAGATGCATTTAATCTTGATTGTCAGGTTCCTATCCGTGTACTCTAGAGGAGGCTTTGTGATGGCGTGGGGTGCGATATCTTAGGGTCGCTTAAGGGTGCTTTTAGTCTTGCGGGGAGATTCTCGACCATTGGCATCATGTGCTTCACACTATTTCCTAAAGAACGTCCGTTATCCGGAACTGATTACCCTCCCTTGTTCACACGGCTTACAGCGTTCAAACATAGTTTGATGATCATAATGATGAAGTGAAGTATCTCACGTGGTGTCCTCAGTCTCCTGATTTCTCCCATTGAGCCTTTGTGGAGTGGGGTAGAAAGCAAAGCCTGGGCTCGGTTTTATCGGACGCGCACAATACACGTAATCCAACCTAGCCTTACCTAATCTAGTCCTACCTTAGTCTTACCTAACCTAGCCTTACCTAATCTAGTCCTACCTTAGTCTTACCTAACCTAACCTAACCTAACCATAACTAGCCTTACCTAACCTAACTTAACACGAACTCGAGACCGTCATTCCGGATGAATTGCCGCAAATGGCTGCGTCCTCCTGGATGAATGGCAGCAAATTCTTTCGAACTCTTTACACGGCCTTCGTTAACATTGCAGTGGGACAGTGGGAGCCCCAACTGGTACTAACAAACATTTTACGTTCGTTGACAGGGATTGCTATTATTTTGTCTAATATCTGCATGAAACGGGATGAAGGTGCTTGCACGGTGCTATGCATTGATGTTCTCTGTACGTCCTCCAAACCTAACGTATAAGTGATGATACATGTCAGCAGACACAATTCATGCAGTTTTAAGTTCCGGTCGGTGCGAAAATGGTATGAATCTTGCTCCCAATTAGCGTCCTGTGTGTGGTAACAAATACAAAGCTTAATTTTATTTTCCCCTTCTATAACGCCCTCATGGGCCAAACCTTTCGCCTCCTAATAGCGTCTAGAGTTCAAAGTAGGCATGAACTTCCTCCTGAGCTAAAACCACTTTAAAAGTAATTTAACATTAATGATAAGGTATGCTGGATCATTATATTAATGAATTGGGGTTAAGGAACATGGATTGATGAAACCACGTTTCCCGAAATTCCAAAAATTTTAAGGATCAGTTAATTGCTATTTGACATTAATCTCCTTTGAATAACTTCAACATTGCAAAATAGTTCAACAAATTAGTTCAACATGGCACTTGATACGAATAGTTAATTTTTTTCCACTCAAAACACCCGAGTCTTTATTGTAGTAATTTAATTTGTTTACCACATAGACGAAGTACAGATTTGATTCTCAGAATAACATTTGAGAACACTCGTATTTTTTATTGGTGTCGGTAAACATATTCTGGCTCAACAATCCTACCTAAGCATATAGTGTCAAATGTTTGAAACAGTTCAAAGTATGATACTTTTAAATACATTTCAGGAAACGGGAAATATTTTATCCAAAATTTATCTCTAAAACATTTAAAGTTTCGATGGACGAAAAGATAGAGTGTAACGTGCCTGACGGTCTACTCGCATTAAATGTAACTCAATACGCCTGACGAAGCCGCCGTATTAAACTTGTCGCTAATACGCCATGAACAAGTCTTTATCTTACCGTGAACAAGTCCTTAACATGCCGGGAACTAATTTTTAACATCCCATGAACGAGTCTTTAATATGCCATGAACAAGCCCCTAATATGCGGTAAACAAGTCTTTAACATGCTGTTAATAAGTCTTTAATATGCTGTCACCCTATCTTTAAAATTTCTTTAATAAGTCTTATCATAAAAGTAATAGCAAAGAAAAATTTTAAAATCATATTTATGAAACGTTTCAAGCCTCAGCTCATCATCAGTCATACTCTGTAAAAACAAAATACACGCATTGAATAAAATACGAAAAATTGACAAAAATTGTTCAAGAATTCAAAAATGGTGCCTAAATAAAACAATGATATTAAGTAAAAAGCAGATGAAACTAAATAATAGAATTTTACTATCGAGTATCGTACACACGAGTTAAAACGGAGAAAATATTTTTTTTTATAGGAGTACAACTAAAATGCGAAACGGTCATAAGGAAAATTAACTGACTAAAATAAAATTCTATCAAAGGGAGAAGAAGTATGACACTTCCCCCTCTTCTTCTTCCTTTGATAGAATTTTATTTTAGTCAGTTAATTTTCCTTATGACCGTTCCGCATTTTAGTTGTACTCCTATAAAAAAAAATATTTTCTCCGTTTTAACTCGTGTGTACGATACTCGATAGTAAAATTCTGTTATTTTGTTTCATCTGCTTATTACGTAATGTCATTGTTTTATTTAGGCACCATTTTTGAATTCTTGAACAATTTTTGTCAATTTTTCGTATTTTATTCAATGCGTGTATTTTGTTTTTACAGAGTATGACTGATGATGAGCTGAGGCTTGAAACGTTTCATAAATATGATTTTAAAATTCTTCTTTGCTATTACCTTTATAATTAAACTGCTTAGCAGAAAAGATATTCCTAGTAAGTCCTCAAAATGCCGAGAACAACTCCTTAACATGTCGTGAACAAGTCCGAAACATGCCGTGAACAAGTCCTTAACATGCCGTGAAAAAGTCCTTAACATGCCGTGAACAAGTCCATATGATGCCGTCAACACGTCCTGAACACGATTGACGCTCTCGAGGTCGCGTGCTGATCCGTGGTTTTCGCAGTCTTTGTTTGCGGAGCTCCGCCGGGGGCAATAAAGGAATTCCTTATCGTGCAGCAAGCTGGGAGCGCTTGCTTCATTATCTCTGGCTAAGTCGGTCATGGGCTCCGTGTTCTCAGTGTCTGCAGACAAGCCCTCGGCTACCTCTCACTCCTACTCTCTCACCTCAACCTTCGCGCCATTCTTAGCCTGCGTTTCTTTAATCGCATTCTTCTGAGTAACATTTGGACTTACAACTTGAGTTTTTTTTGCGTTAATTTCTCGATGTAGGCTGGCGGTGTGCAATTTTATTTCCCAGACAGTATAATTCGTGATGTAGGCAGACGGTGTGTTATTTGACTTCCCTCTCAGTATTATTCGTGATGTAGGTAGAGGACGTGTAATTTTATTTTCCAACCGATATAATTCGAAATGCTATGGTGAAGCGACTGAGTGCCTAGCTCGGCCGGAAGCAGGGTTCGGTATTCTGTTCGAGCTAAATGATTCAGATAGATAAACATCGATGGCCTTCAGTAGACCCGGTATGTTTGCCAGCTAGACTCCGGGCTGCACCCACAAAACGGGAGGCATTGCTGCTACCTCCCGAGCAATTCTGAGGAAGTCAGGCTGAAATGTTTCTAGGTTAATTTCTCAGGGTTAGCTTGACAAGCTGGAGAAATTAAATGAAAATTCTGTGGGAATAAGTGAAAATTGAACTGTATTTGATCCAAAGTAGCTTTGAAGCGGTCCGACATGTTGCAGCGAACTGAACGGCATCGCCAGCTCCGTGAATGACATCTGTCTGGCTAATCCGACATTGAATTTGTCGTTTTTAAATAAAAATCACTGAGCCGCTAGCTCATTCGTGTTAAATATATTAGAACTCTCCGCATCTCTCATACCTAATTAACTAGATGTGTGTGACGGTTTTGAAGTGTTTCATTATTTTTGGATCAAATTACACACTCCAGATCATTCATACCTCATTAACTAGAAACACGTTACAGTGCTGAAGTGTTTTGTTATTTAAGGATCGCAGCTGAGAAGCTAAGGATTGCGTAAGGATAGTCGGCTGCGGTGGAGGAAGCTTGAGATCCTAGCTGAGAGGCTAAGGATTGCATAAGGATAGTAGGCTGAGGTGGAGGAAGCTTGGAATTCCAGCTAAGAGGCTAAGGATTGCGTAAGGATAGTAGGCTGAGGGGGTGGAAGCTTGGGACCCCAGCTGAGAGGCTAAGGATTGCGTAAGGATAGTCGGCTGAGGTGGTGGAAGCTTGGAATTCCAGCTGAGAGGCTAAGGATTGCGTAAGGATAGTCGGCTGAGGTGAAGGAAGCTTGGAATTCCAGCTGAGAGGCAAAGGATTGCGTAAGGATAGTCGGCTGAGGTAAAGGAAGCTTGGAATTCCAGCTGAGAGGCTAAGGATTGCGTAAGGATAGTCGGCTGAGGTGAAGGAAGCTTGGAATTCCAGCTGAGAGGCAAAGGATTGCGTAAGGATAGTCGGCTGAGGTGAAGGAAGCTTGGAATTCCAGCTGAGAGGCTAAGGATTGCGTAAGGATAGTCGGCTGAGGTGAAGGAAGCTTGGAATTCCAGCTGAGAGGCAAAGGATTGCGTAAGGATAGTCGGCTGAGGTGAAGGAAGCTTGGAATTCCAGCTGAGAGGCAAAGGATTGCGTAAGGATAGTCGGCTGAGGTGAAGGAAGCTTGGAATTCCAGCTGAGAGGCTAAGGATTGCGTAAGGATAGTCGGCTGAGGTGGAGGAAGCCCGGCACGCTGTCATGACGAGCGTCGTGGGAGAAGACAGACAAGCTGATGTTCAATTTACTATTTACATCCCAGCTGACAGAAGTAGCGATTAAAAACAAGGCTGCTTGAGACGGAGATGTGTGGTGATCATATAAAGGAATTCCACACCAAATAACAACAGTGGACCAATTCAAGCACGTTTCCAGTAAATTTGTTATTAGGACTTTCTTTGGTGTTGCTATAGCGTGAGGTCTACCAGGCCTGAGGTTTACCTCTAGCCAGAGCATACTATAGCGCGAGGTTAGGTTAGGTTACTAATGGTTGTTACTTATTTCCATACATTTAATTTAGCGATAAACAATTTTCACATCTCAACCTGCCCCTGCAGGTAAGCGATATATGGCGGTAGACCTCAAGCTATAGTGGTACCCATTCTTGAACCCTTATATTCCTGTTTTTTTTTTTGAAGTTATAAATTTAGAGAGTCACGCACGTGAGATTATGTTACTTCCCCGTGCGGATCACGCGCCCGGAAACTGCTTCACTGTCACGTGCACACCTGAGGAGCACGAGGTACCCTTGAGATTTTTAAAGTTTGTTTTTCCTAGGAAAACTGAGCGTGGCAATGAAATGATGAAGCACTCTATGAAAATAAGCAAGGTAATTTGTAAAATGATGAAGGCACTCCGTCAAAATGTAGCGAAGCAATAAAATTAAAAAGTGTGTCCTTCAAAATAAAGTGAGACAAGAAAACGATGAAGGTACTTCTTCAACATTCAGCGAGGCATTTAAACGATATAGGTGCTGTATCAAAGTTAAGCTTGGCAATAAGATGACAAAGACACTGTATCAAAATTAAGAGAGGCAATTAAATGATGAAGGAACTCTACAAATATCAGGCGAGGCAATAAAATTATGAATGTGCTGTATCTAAATTAAGCGCAGAAATTGAATGATAAAGGCACTCCATCAAAATTAAGCGAGGGAAATAGATGATGAAGGAACTCCTCTCAAATTAGGTGTCTGACCCAGGAACTCCATCAGTGATTGTTTAGGTATTTGATCATAAGAAATAAAAGGAATTAAGGTGAGAATGGGTGCATAATTTCATAAAACAACTTAAAGTGGGCTGATGTTTTTCTTAAAAGCTTATAGTTGATCAGGTTTTCACCAGCATTTTGATTTCTATTTACTTCTTGTTTCCTAGCCAGAATGATTTTTTCGGAAAAAGTTTTATTCATTAAGATACACATCGAGTCTTAAAACAAATGCAATCAACGTCATGAAGCCCTTCTATTGTAAATTTATCCATGCCCAACAAGTTTTCGAGAAAAAGAGGTGTATTATATAGTAAAAATATAGGCATGTATGTTGAAACTCATTAACATTGATAAGTCGATAGTGAAACTTGAATTTTCTCACAAAAAATGACAAAACTCTAGTCATCTCCTGGATACCACGGGCGCCCCCAACGGACGTTTCTCGGCACAAATTGTAGCGTGGCCATACACATTGATCGAAAATCCCTCATCTACCCTGATATTCATTTTCTACATTGAAAATCTATTATTTCTAATGAAATAACTCATCTACCCTGAAAATCCCTTATATCCACTGAAAATCCCTTATCTACTCTGATAATTCCTTTTCTACCCTGGAAATCCCTCATTTACCTGAAAATCCCTCATCTACCCTGAAAATCACGCATCTACCCTGAAAATCACGCATCTACTCTAGAAATCCCACATTTACCCTGAAAATCCCTCATCTACCCTGACAATCTTGCATCTACCCTGGAAATCCCTCATTTACCCTGAAAATTCCTCATCTACCCTGGAAATCCCTCATTTACCCTGAAAATCCCTCAAATACCCTGAACTTCGCACCAAACGTTGTCTCCTCACTGTGTTATCATGTGTCTGATACAGCTTCTGCTCACTAACACTTCGCTGCAGCGAATAAAACTGAAGGACAGCGTCCCCCTTCAGGACCTTTTTGTTTGTTATTGAACCTAGAGCAATGAAATTTGGTATACTGACAGAAAATGCAATTTGGAGTCGTTTATCCTCATTAAAAAAATGAGATTTTCTTCAAAGAAAACGAGATATTCATAGAAAACGATTTTTTTTTTCGAAAATCTTCTCCTCCGACAGTTTTTGAGCTACAGCGATGATTTTGATATCATTGGATGCGGAAAGACAAAGCCTTTTATAGAAGCTAAAATTTATTCCCCAAATTTCCAGTTTTAATTGAAAAAAATAAAAAAATTGAGAGCAAGCTCTGTTTTTGAAAAAATGCGGATTTATGACGTCATAACTTATGAACAAAAGGTAATTGTGAAAAAATTCTTAGCTTCTATAAAAGCCATTGTTTTTCCGCATCCAATCATACCAAAATCATTACTGTACCTCCAAAACTGTTGGAGAAGAAGGCATTTTGAAACCCCAAAGTCCATTGTTTACATTATGAGCAAAACAAAGAAACACAAACAATTCAAATGAAATTTTTTTTCAAAATTTTTGGTTCAAGTTAGACCCCTGAAATCATTATAGAGTAATCCAGAGACATAGGAGATGACATAGCAACTTCGCGCCGTGAAGAAAGTGCCATGGGGCAA